>CP139506.1:360605426-361275046 GCA_021014915.2 Artemisia tridentata subsp. tridentata
AATAAGCTGGAAAATAAGTTTGACACAACAACAAAAGATAGCAAACCCAAGTACTACCTATACCATAACCCTTGTCGTGACTGAAGCCAATGGCAACAACAATATCAGATCGGCTTTATTTGAACTTGTTATACTCAATCAAATCAATGACACCACAAACATATAAATCCAATTCCAGTCCTGTAATTCACATTCGGGTCCGACCCGATCCGTTTTCAACCCGAATCAAATAAACAGCTTCTCGAACAAGTTCTTACCACACGACACTTAATCAAAACATTTTTAAAACAGGTTTTAATCCATCTTTATTCATGTTTTAACCAAAATTAATATCCACCATTTTAATCCACAAAAACTTTAGACAAAACATTAAAAAGATATGTATACTCGGTTTTCAAACCAACGACAACAAATAGAACCAGGGTTTCGGCTTACCAACGAAAGAGAAAGGAGAAAATAGCGAGAGAAAGAATGAGACGAAGGTGGTGGCGACGTGACTGAGGTAGTGGCGGAGACACGGCGGTGGTGACAAACACGAAGTAACAACAACGCTAGCTTGAGCTTTCCCACAAACCGAATCAACAAAACAACAATTGATCTTCGTATTTCTTGTTCTTGACTAACCACGATGGTGAACAAATGGTGGTGGTGGCGCGTTGGGTGGTCACACGGCGCGTTCACCACAAAACGGGGTTGTGGAGGGTGAGATAAGGAGCTAGGGTTTGTGTTTGTTTTGAAGTTGGTTATGACGGTGTAGCCGCGGTGGTGAGGAGGAGAGGGGTGGCGGCTGTAGAGAGAAGTAGGAGGAGGGTTTTGAGTGATAAACAAAAATGAGGAGGAGGAAACCCTAAATGGGTGTTTATAGAAAAAGATAACCCGATCTAGGGTCATATACCAATGACCCCTTCATTTCTGTTTCATTGTCTAAAGATTTTGCAAAAAAAAAAAAAAAAAAAAACGTTGCAACTAATTATGCATATTAATAGTTCGAATATTTGTGTTTATGCAAAATTACATTTTATTATGTAATGATGTTTATTTTAACTTATGTTTCAAATATGCTAATTATGTTCCTTTCTTTAGTTTGGACCTTATGTTTATTTAGATATCAAATAGTTTGCATTGTTATTGAATAAAATTATTTTAATTTAAATTATAATTCATTCGTATAGTTCTTGTTAGAAAAAACCTATAATCGAACAACATTTCTCACCTTAAAATGTAGTCACAGGGTACCCGCCGTCGCATCGCGCGGGTACCCTGCTAGTACATTTTAACTCAGTATATTGACTGTGTGAATATGTGTCCTTGACAAAAATGTAATTTCGCGTCGTTAGTTAGTGTATGATAACTAAGCAAGTGGGAAGGCGCCCGCTGCGTTGCAGCGGGAATTTTCGATGAACTTTTGCGATAATTATTTACGATTCATGTTTGGGTGGGGTTTCTCGTTGTAAGATCGTGGTATGTTTTTTGCCGACACGTGTTGTATTTGTTTGGAACAAATGTTGTGTGAAGCTGTATTTGTAGTTGTCGTACGACGTCATTTTCGGAATAAATGTTGTGTCGGGCACCAGTGTGTTGCGGCGGGGCTAATTTTGACCGTTATAGTTTTAAAAAAATTTAGGATAATTTTAAAGTTATTTGATAGGTTAAGGGTGCATTTTGAAAGTTCTTTTATTTAGAAACTATATATATATATATATTAAACTTCAACATTTTTTATAAAACCGTACGTACGTCAAAAGCATATCAATATTGGGCTTGTTTTGTTCATTATCGAGAGGCTTTTTTGCCAGTATTTTTTTTATTCAATAAACCGGTAGATATCTGTTAGATATTTGGCAAATAAAGTTTGTTATATAAAAAAGTCATAAATATTAAGAAGTTCAGGGTGTGTTTTGTAAGTTTTTTTTTTTTTTTTTTTTTTTTTTTTTTACTTATATTCGATTAAACAAATAATTTTGATTGTCGATTTTTTTATTTTTTTATTCTTTTCCGCCAACTTTGGCCAAACATGTTGCCCTATAATATATATAGGGAATTTGGCATAGCTATGCTAAAATTAATATCATATATATAGTAATATGATATTATTAATAATATTTGTATAAACAAACTAACATTTTAATAACTTACGTAATTTATTGAGTTAGATATAATCCACTTGGGGGCGGTGGCCAATGCTAAGGTGACATGTGGTGGCTAGAAGATAATATGCAAAAATAGTGTGAGGACCAGATTCGAACTCGAGACTTTCAGCACAGAAACAAAAAGCGTTAACCACCACTAAACCAGTTCAGAACTTGTGGGATTTTTGGTTTCGAATTAGTTTTATCCACTGATGTACTGGTCCCTTTAATATCAAAAATGATATAAATTTGTGACAAACAAGGTTCGAACGCAAGACTTCGACGTTCACAGAAGAGACTAAACCACTGGAGTACTGGACTATGGAAGATCTTTGTTAAATTTTCGCATTCCAAATTATTTGACAGCTTCTGAGCTGGGCCGAATTAGTTGTTGCATTTTTGAATCTCGGTTTCGTTCGGGCTTTCATCCTCGGCTTTAACTTCAATTTTCTTGGGCTTTTTTAAATCTTGAAACAATCTTTGAGCTTCTATATCTTCAATTTATGCTTCTATTCTCTACTTGGATCGTTCTTTTGCTCCGATAATCCTTTAACGCACCTTAAAAATAAAATAACAAAAAGACGTAATAATTGCGATTAAAAAACCGTAATTTTGTTATTTATTTTAGGACAAATGAGGGCATTTTTATATTAAAATATGTATAATTGTGATTTCATCACTACCCCACATTTAAGCTTTGCTCGTTCTCGAGCAAAATCATCAAAAAGCATCAAGCTAAGTAAATACTTAATTCCTAATTAATCTCACATCTCATCAGACAAGAATTGATATGAAATTAAGTTAGGATTTATTAAAAAGCTCAACATTCGACGACGCTCCAAAAATTGATCATTTATTATATTAATTTCTTCTTCTTCTTCTTCTTTTTTTTCTTGCAATTTATTTTTTTTTTTGCAAAATTCAAAATATTTGGCAAAAAGGTTTTAATTTTTTTTATGAAAATTTGGCTTAATTATAGGGTTGCCCAAAAACAAACAAATGTATAAAAATGATCAACGATAATAGACTTCACTCTCTTTACAAGTGTTGACCGTAGGTTTAGTTTTTTAGACAATTTTAGCAGCCTTGGTATATGGGAGTGTTTGTTTAAGCTTATATGTGGGATTATGAGCTTATTTGATTTCGGCTTATATTACATAAGCCCCAATTGTGTGGCTTATTCTAAGACCTATGGGCTTATATGAGTTTATTATATCATAATAAACTTGTATAAGCCCACAAGTTTCGACTTATATAGCGGGCTTACGGCTTATTTGGTTTTCGGCTTATGTTACATAAGCTCACTTCTTATGGCTCATTTTGAAACTTTTCCGCTTACAACATGTCATAATAAGCTTATATAAGCCGAAAAGTTCCAAAATAAGCCACAAAAAGTGAGCTTATGAAACATAAGCTGAAAACAAAATAAGCCATAAGCCCGCTATATAAGCCGAAACAGACACCCCCTTATATAATATAAGCTAAAACACAAAAAAGCTTATAAGCCATGTATAAGCTTAAACGAACGCCCCTATAATGCTTTCATGGTTCTAAAAGGCCCGCAAAGGCGTGAGGCTTGGTTATGCTGCTACGCCACACCTTATGCCGCCTTATGCCACGTTTTTTTGTAAATTCGATATATATGAAATATAACATTAATGTATAAATATTTTCATATTTGGTGCTGTCTTATGCCACGTCTTATAAACACAAAAGTTTCAACCGCTTAAGCGTGAGGCTTGGTCATGGTGTCACGCCAGGCTGCGCGGCTAGGCTTTAAACGTTTAGCTTTTTAGACAATTATTCTCCCGCATTTGAGGAAACAAATAAATTAAAGAGTCATAGTTCCCTTTCTACATTCCATTTTTAATTCAATCGGACACACACATACCAATTAATTCCAAAATCCAAACGCAATGAATTCCCTAACTTCAAAATTTAACAAAGTTTTGATTCAAACGTCCTCAGAGGCGGACAAGCTTAAGAAGTGGTTTGAAAGAGACAAGAAAAGCGAAACGTTATACCGTCGTCTCGTGTTCGGTAACATTGCGGATTCTCATCCGCCGGAGTTCCATTTCCGGTCAACTCCGTCGGAATCTAATACCGGCGTCATCAAGCAGAAATTTTTCAATGACAAGAGCAAGCGTTTGCACGAGTTGTTGCTACACGGAATAAAGCATTCAGAGGAATCGTCTAAAGTTGAAATGACGGCGGAAAATGGGAAGGATGTATTAGCTGATGCCACTGATTCGGGCGAAAACATTCCGTTACCGGATGACGAGGCTGGGCGTCTTACTCTCCTTGAGCTTTACGGTAATAAAAGAATTATCTTTTATTATTTTAAGTAATAAATTTGGGGTTTTGCTAACAACAACTTTATTATGCGTTTGGCTAAAAACATAACATTATTGAAAAAAGTTGATACTTTTAAAAATTGTGATTGGGGGAATCTTTTAATTACAACCAATTTTATAAAATAATAATAAATTTAACCGTAGTTGTTGTTCGTTAGCAAAACCCATAATTTTATTACACGTTTTAACAACTTGTTTTAATTTATTTTAGTTATTAATTAATTTTACTATATGTCTTATAAAAAGTTTATTTATTTTTTGCTATTAGACAAGGTGTCTGTTTGGTTATCAGACGTTTGGGAGTGGTTTGATGATTTGATGATGGAACAGATTCTTCTATTGGTGCTAGGTGATCTGCTATTTTTAAATCAGTTTATAGTCTCAAAAAGTAGTCTTAATTAACAATTATAGTTTTCTTTTTAACTTAGGGAGTGGGATAGTATTGGGAGCTGGATATCACAAAATGATGATATTGGTTGCTGTTGGGCAAAAGTTGGTACATTTCTACAAGCAAATGGGAATTGATAGGTTCCCACTGGGAGCTAATCGGTTCGCCATACAATCAATTTACCAGGATTGGTTCACGATTCAGCTGAGGCATGGATAGAAAATAAAAGTCTTCGAGTTAATGCATCTGTTGTGAGGAGAGGAAAGGCACGGCTTTTTGAGCGTGAGTTATTGCTTCCAAAAGGGAACTATTCTAGATATACCACTAGGGTCGAACACTACACCGACCTAGAGTACGTAGTTGTCTATGTTACGGGCATTGAGTCACACCATAACATCGATGTGATTATTGATCGTAAAAGCGATACGATTGTGGAAGCAAATAGAAATTGATATCATGGCTAGAGAAGGCGTTTTCGCAAATACTATGGCGACTTACAAGTGCAACTAACGATTTTCATTTATGTCCTTCTTTTAGTTTCCTAGATTCTGAATACGTAGTTTCGTTCTCACTAGTTATCAGATAATATTGCTAGTATAGTAGTATATGCACACTAATGATGATAAATTTCATCCATAATCATTACAACATATGTACTGTTTGTCAATATGTTCTTAGCAATGAGGATTATACTTTTTGTTAAAATTTGAGACCTATATTCATTAGTGCACACAACTTCAATCATTAGCACTCAAAGGTAATTACCATTATTTCCTAAAAAGGAAATCACAAATAAAGCACTCAAACACTATATCTGTGACAGGTCAAAGCAAATTTTTCTACATGATCTCACTCAAAGAAATATCTAGGATCAGGTTCAGGATAATACATGCATAAATTGACCTTTTCATGATTTAATTTTATCAATATCAACAGTTTTACATTTGATTGAACTTCTAGAGACTGAAGCTTTTTCATAATCTATGTTCATCTTGTCTAATCCTCCATGAGTCGTAATAGATGGACCATATGAACTTACTGGTTCCTTCAGAAACTTACCATGATATCCAAGCTCTTTCTCGCTGAAACTAAATATAGTTGGTCGGAAGACAAAAGGCCAAGGCCATCTTGTTTGGCACAGTGCAGCCATGCTTAGTCAGTTAATTAGTAGATTTGGAAATAATGAGGGGAAAGCCAAAGCAATTGACAATTATAATGGAACAAATATGTAGATTTCACGAGCCCCGAAGGATGCATCCATCACCTTTTCCATTGTCACACATATAATGGACCTAAACAAGAACCAGCTGCCACACTAATCAGCTTTTGTGTGTGTGTGTGTGCGTGCGCACACACGTGTGATCAAAGTATGTTGAAAGCTAAAATGAAGTTTCAACCTGCCTATGTTGAAAAAAGGTATCAGCACCAAAATTATAAGATTCTGACAGAGACAACTTTGTTCCACTAATTTAGCTATTTCACTAGGCTTCTCTGCACAGGGAACTTCAGAACAGATGGTACATTGAAAGTTAATGCAATATCATGTGACAAATCAATGAAGTGGACAAATATCGAAAAATACCATACTCCATAGTCCATATTATATCTTTGAACTCACACATACTTTAATTTTCCATGATTAAACCCTTAACTTATAAAAGTATAAAACACAACAAAATGTCTTTTTTGGTAAATCCTGTTAAAAGTAACGGATAAAAATTAATGAATATGTCCGGACTCGAACACGAGACTTCGGGATTGCACACTTTACGTATGAGTTTCAATTAATTAATAATTATTGTATTAGTTACGAATAGTTATTAAATTCACGAAATGAACACTTAACGGTACCTAACGGTCGTTAGACGAAAGAAGAAGGACTAGAAATGAAGTAAGTGGACAAGAAGGCTCCCAAGGGCCTTCCTTGGGTCATACTCGGCCGAACCCACCCTTAATGGGTCTAGGGTTTGTGTCTTGTGCTCCAAGGGTGAGAATAGTATAAATACATGCCCTCATGTATTCATTCTCTCATCCATTGATTCACTTGCAATCAATTACAAGTATTGATCCTTTACTTCCGCTGCATGCTTTGATGATGTTTATTGTTTTTATATAATTGTTATGATATAATATTCCAACAGTGGCATCAAGAGTCGTTAATACGTTGTAATTAATTACCGAAACACATAAAACTGAATCGTTATGATTATTACATGCTTGGTGTTCTTATATTTTTTTAAAAATTTTTCATAAACCCTAGATTTTTTTTTTTATAAATGTCGACTTATTATTATTTTTTTTTTTTGAAAAGAAAATTAGGGTTTTGAATTTTGTTATAAAACTTGTAGAAACTCTAGGTTGCATGTAATCTTTATGTGTATTTAATGGATATTTGTGATATGCCATTTTGGTTATGCGTTCTTTGACATGATTATATGATTATAATATGTGCTATGTGGGTATCCATGACAAAACCTTGCATGTTTTGTTATGGATTGTGGTGTTTGACATGCTTGTTGTTTGATTACATGCTTTATATATGCGATTAATTTATTAGGGTTTTATTAATAAAATTGTAAGGACTTGTTTAATTACTAAAAACTAATTAATTAGGTTATTAGGGAAGACCTAATATTGGGGAAGACCCATTTTATCGTATGTTAAATCAATTATGTGTGTTAGTGTATATTTATCGTAGGGCTTACGCAACCAATTTATTGGTGTATGTGGTCCATTGGTACATCGATCGAAAACCAATGGGAGCTTTAGATTTATATACATGATTGATTGATTTATTTTGCATGTTCATTATTTAAGTCTTTTATTTATTTTAAATTACTATTTGTTTATATGTGTTTGTGACATGATAGTAAGCAAAAGGGTAATTTTCAAAATAAAATCATAATATTGACTTAATAATGGTGAAATCAAGTTTTGAGCTTTAAATCATGAATTTTAGTTGATTGATGCAACTGTAAATAGTGTGTGAAAACGTACTTGTAGAGAGGGGTTTTTAAAGCTCATGCACCTACCGGTTCTCTACAACTGCCTGTGTGCCGATCTAGACTTACCTATATCACTATTTACGAAGCATCTTAAGGCAATGTTGTAATTTGCTCAACGCCTCAATTAAAATTTCATTGATTTTGCTTGTAAAGAAACTAATGAGTAAAAGTTTTTTTACATGAAACATATGATACAAGATGAATGCATGACATCTTTGTACATATATTTTGATTACACACATCAAAACTAATACCCTTAAATTTAAGTAATATGTCATCCAATGAAACGGAAACACCTTAAGTTGTGACCTACGTCAGGTGCAACCTGGCTAGGTTATGATGGAAGGGAAAATTACATGGTTTCGTTACTTGCAGATCAACTGGGGTAATGAAGTTATGTAAGTTTGCTGTTTCTTAAGTTGGTTAACTTAATTGAGTTGATAGTGAGAGCTGATCACTCAAGGCATAAGATGGGGATAAAACATGCTTACATTGCAACTAAAGTTGGCAAATATGTAAATCCCATATTTTCTAGGAATTGCAATTGAATATTGGCAATTGAGGCTCGACTCGTACCTTATTGAATACTTTCGTCACTAGCAGATCAACTGATGTGATGAAACTATGTCAATTTGGATCCTAGTTTTCAGTGAAAATTAAATGGTTATATGTTTATGAACCATGGGTATTTAATTTTCTTGAAAGATTGTATTATCGAAAATACTAAAATTGAATTTTGTAATTCTTTTCAATGTATTAATGCAACATTAAAACCGTAAACGTGGTTTGGTCTTAAATTGGTAAATTGATCTAGTTCTGTTTTCAAACATTATGTTTGATTGAGAAAAATTTACTGAAAAGACACAAAGTCTCTTTTCCATGAGAGAAGAATGAGACTCAATCCTATTCCTTTTCATGATTGAGAAAGGTATGACAGGAACATTAGAATTGTCTACATTCTAATATAACTCATAGCAATCTTTAAATTGCACATCTTATTTTCCATAGAAATTTTATTACCCTAATTTGGTGAATGAATTCTTCTATAACAAACATGACATTTGGTTAAATGGAAATATGAGTTATTAGAAGATAGACTGATTACCGCAAAATTGATAAAAGGCAAGCTAGCATTATTTATCTAGTTGTTGTGCTTTAACATTTTAAAAGGTGCTACATACCATTAAGGGGATGGTAGGCCTATTAAGGAAGAAATTGCATGTCCAAAATTCTTCAAGTTAATATCGTTGATGGATAATCCATCATATAAATAGTAGAATACACATTTTAGAACCTGAGTAATGATTACGCATGGGTCTTTCTAAAAGTGTGGGAAAGTAAAAGCAAGCAAATTGTTTTCACTGGTTATGAAACACTTACAATGTTGTCAAATCCAGTGGGAGCGTTGTGTTGTGTTACTGAAAATGGAGTTATTGTTATGTTCTCTAATTCAGTGGGAGCTACAAGCTTTATTTCCTGTGTAGTAACCCATATTATCTTCAAGATAATTACTTTCCAATTGTAGACACTTATGTTTTAAGGATAGCTATGGGCGTTTCCTTACTAAACAAAGTAAGTTCTACATCTACTTGTTAATTCTATGACACAAATCATATTGAATCAAATAAACAAACATGTGTCGTGTTGTTTATATGCTACATGATATTGTTCCATGCACAAGTGGGAGAATTATTCATTGTGTGCAAAGGAACAATACATAGAAATATGATTGTAGGATTATCTTAACCGCAAGGTAAGAGATCTATCTTCTAATAGGACTTATACATTTAATGTGTAAAATTATCTTATGTAGAACATGTGTCAAGATTATAACAAAGACTACTTTTATGTCTTATGATATTCAAATTAAAAGAAACACTTGAAGTTACAATTTACGTCAGGGTGTAACTTGGCTAGATTGTAATTGAAGGGTAAACTACATGATTCCATTACTAGCAGATCAACTGATGTGATGGAATTATGTGAGTTTGCAGTATCTTAAGTTGGATAATTCATGGAATGACATAAATAAATAGAGTAGTATATTAACTTGAAATTATTAATGAAACCAAGAAGGGGTGTTCATAACTACTTTAGTTATACATGTTTATGTTTCTGTGTAAAGTCATAAACATGAAGCCTTTTAATTAATACAAGACTTATAATATAAAGTAAGGCGTTAACTTATTATGTTTTTTATTAAAACATATACATAAAGTCAACGAGCTGATCAATGACTTATAACGTATAGTGGAATTATAACTGATATGTCTTTTGACTTGGTCAAAGAGTACTTGTGTTATAAAATATGCAATTAGTTTGGAAATACTATTGTACCATTAAGTTGACTTAGTTGGTAAATAGGTAAGCCAAAAGATATATGGTTATCTTACATATTAATTATCATACATAATTAATTCTAATGAAATACCACAATGTCATGTGGGATGTTCAGTTAAAAGAATCAAACTCTATTTATATAGTTTTATTCAAGATAACTATAACTTATCTTCTTCCAAAAGTTATCAAGGTTAAGAAAATTGAGTATGGATTGAATATACTCAATAAGACTCCAACCTAGAAGATTAAATAAGACACCATAAATTATGGAATGTGATGAATCACATTAAAGTCTTAAAATGAAGTCCTGATTTTGTTAATAAGTAGTTTTAACAAACTAGAGTCAGGAACTGTAAATATGTTTTGTAATATCCCAAAAGAGAACGTCTAATTGTTGCTCTACTGGCTAAAGTAATTATTGATAATTACAAAAAGCAAGTGGGAGTTTTAATCTTGAAAAAGATAAAAAAATAATAATAAAAATTACAAAATACATAATCTTCTGAAATACACTAGCAAATATCATGATGAGGTTAGACATGAAAATGTTAAACCTCAAGATGATGGAATTCTCATTCATAGATCCGTAGGGATGTCTCAGATATTTGATTGATATGCTGAGAAATATGAATTACATGATCAAAGTAAGCATGTTGATCATAATAATGCATTTACACAATATTGAATTGTAGTAAATTGCTCATACTATGAATGTTAAGATGTTGTTCATAAAAATAAATCAACTTTGAAGAACTTGGTTTATCTTAATGAATATGAGTTTCTTCAAGAGAAGAAAAACCCTAGAGGTTTAAATCTTTGTGTAGAAATCATATGGACAATATTGTACACATTTAATGTATGTGATAAGATTATTAATCACACTTAAGCAATTAACTGTGATTGAATATTCTTTCCTAGACACATTAAATATATAAAGATTATAATTGTCATACTTAGTTTCATTTATATGAAATTTGACAATAATATCAATAACTCTTTCTTGTGTGATTACTTTTGCGAGGACGATAAGTAATACAAAGGAGTTTTATTGAATTCACATAATCTTTTGAAATGTACAAATTGCAAGAATCCGTTAATAGATATATGCATGCATCTAGGAGATGATTCTTATGTTTGAATATTAAATCCAAGTTTTGATTTATAATTAAAATAAGATAACTCCTAATTATTCTAGAAAGCTAGTGGGAGTATTATGTTTATTTTCTTAAAATCTTATATGTTATACAGCATATGGGAAGTAACATTCCATTTTAGTTGGGAATGAAACTTCACATGAAAGATTTAGAAAATAAGACATACAACCTTGGAATATATGTTTATTGCTAATAAACATATGCGGTAAATAAATTAGTCTAATGAAACATGATATTGGATACATATCTTTTGATAAGATAGTACATGAATGAAATCTAAAGTCTAACTTGTAGATTCATCATGTACATCATGTTAAGTATTGAAATTGTTGTATCATGCTTAAATGAAAGATGATTTGACAACATTGATATCTAATTGAAAGTTGTAATAAATATTCAAAGAAATATATCTTGATTTAGAATCGCATTTCACAGCCTGGAGTTGCTCCCAGATTCTATCAATATACAACTGTTCAAAGTTTACGGATGTTAAAAGGAGCATATTGTTGTTTGTATACAATAATGCTAGTTTAATTGAGATGACACTCAATTCTAGTTATGGTATCCTTAATGATGACCATGTCAACTAGATGTGCTCAACTAAGAGCATAGTTGCATTATACATTAAAGAATAAGAATACTTTAACTTTGGAAGTGTAAAAGATGATTGTCATAAATAGGTGGTTGTGGTTGTTACGCACCTTATGGAATGATATGTCGTGTATAAACACATACAAGAAATTCATTTATTGAATTCTTGAAATAAGTATTCTCAAAATCCCGATAGATCAAAGTTAGTTGAAATTATACCTTGTCAAACAGGTATGCTTATCATGACTTGAGGCATAATTCATTAACTAGAATTATCATGCATTGATCTATTTAGTATTTGGATAAAGGATATTATAACAATAATTATTCAAATTAAATGAAATATTTTGTTATGTTTATTTCCATTTATAAATATTGTATCATATATTTGCATGTTTAATCCATGAATAGCTTAAGTTATTCTAAATAGTCCGTTGTCAATTAATGATATGGGAGTATCATTGAACTAAGACAAATCTGAGTTTTGGTATAATATACTTAAGTATATTGATGCGTAGACATGCCAAATTCACATGATATTCAATAATTGAATAAATTGAATATAGGACAAAATCCCAATTACATGATTATACTTATGGATGTTGTCATTATAGTAAATCATGAATATTTATCCTCAGACTTGAGATACCAGGTAACTACTGTGGATGTAGCTCATTTTCTGTGAGATAGTCTAACGCTATCCGTAACTGGTAGTTATAAGGATTATTTTCAGAGGTGATGCGAAGTTCATAGGTTATGCTTGTAGTCAATACAGGATTTGGTTCCTTCAAATTTGTTTTGAAGTTTAATACTGTTTGGCCACTCGTAGGATTAACAAGATGTTTGCATGGCCATGCCCAAGGTCTATCTGGAATACGTTCAGATGAATTGGTAATCTTGCTTGATCATAAATAACGAGAAACACATAGTTAATTATGGAATGACTTCGATCCATATTCATATTAACAAAGTATTAGAATCAAAAGGATAAGTATGATGATGAATCATCAAAGGTGGTTTTTTCCAGGAAACCATACTCGTGATCGTTTTGGGGACATTGGCGTGTTAGGCTAGACTAACTAATGTCATTATTACATTAATGTATATCCGAGTGGGAGCTGTTAAAAGTAACAGATAAAAATTAATGAATATGTCCGGACTCGAACACGAGACTTCGGGATTGCACACTTTACGTATGAGTTTCAATTAATTAATAATTATTGTATTAGTTACGAATAGTTATTAAATTCACGAAATGAACACTTAACGGTACCTAACGGTCGTTAGACGAAAGAAGAAGGACTAGAAATGAAGTAAGTGGACAAGAAGGCTCCCAAGGGCCTTCCTTGGGCCATACTCGGCCGAACCCACCCTTAATGGGTCTAGGGTTTGTGTCTTGTGCTCCAAGGGTGAGAATAGTATAAATACATGCCCTCGTGTTTTCATTCTCTCATCCCTTGATTCACTTGCAATCATATTCTTCTTCTTCTCTCTTCTTGAGCCTAGAAATCGAACTACACCCTTATAGGGTTCCTACTAGATTTCCTAAGCTCAAACCATTCTAGTTTAGTTGATCAACTACACCCTTCTAGGGTTCCTACGCGATCTTCTAAATATTGTGTTTGGATTGCTCGTGGATTAAGAACCTAGCTTTTCTTATTGAAACGCTTGTAATACGTGTGTACAAGAACGAAGGACAAACACATTATTGTTTGTGAATTACTGGTGATTCGACTAGGGTTTAGTCGATTTCAATAAACCCTAATTTTAGGGTTTAGGGTTCTTGTTCCAATTGATCTTAATTGGGGTTTTTTTCCATAAACCCTAATTGCATGTATTACTAAAAGGTACGCATACTCTTTTATATTCGGTTAATCAATTACAAGTATTGATCCTTTACTTCCGCTGCATGCTTTGATGATGTTTATTGTTTTTATATAATTGTTATGATATAATATTCCAACAAATCCAACATCTTCATAACGATTAATTAGTCTCTAATCCGAATGTTATATTGTGCTTTACTTATAATAAAAATCATAAAATGTGTTACATATTACTTATAATAATTTTAAAAACAAGCATTATATAAATTACTAGCATTGGCAAGCATAAAAAAGGATAACAGGGTAACATACCCCTTCATGTCAACTTTGGGAGGAATTTCCCGGCTTCCATTGTATGCCCTGAATTCAAGAGAACACACATCCCGCTTCAGTGGTCTTGACACGTTGTGGAGCATCATTTAACTACATAAAGAAACCATTGGCTGCACAATTCAACCAATGCCAAGTCTTTGGGTTGTGGAAGTTTGTGAAAAGAAGACGTAAGCAACTGCATGGTGGATTGCTGATGGTGAGAGGCTCCGAATGTCAAAGGTAAGCCACTGATGTTGTCGCTAATAGCCCCAAGGTCGGTACCACTTCTTCGACCAACGACTCCAAGGCTAGCAGTTTGAATGGACTGTAGAGGTTGACAAGGAGAGAGATCAATACCGTGAGTAACTTGTGCAGACTCAGTCACCGAGCCAGTACTCCAGCCTACAGAATATCAAAACACAAAGGGTGGATTCATTATTTAGGATTTTCCAGACACTCAAACAGCTGATTATTACTACTTAAGGAGAATACACATCCAACACTATATACATGTGTGACTGAGGCGTTTGACGCCTTTGAATTGTCCTTATTGCCAATTTCCTATTAAGCACAGAATTTGTGGCTGAATCATTAGATAGACTTTGATGTTGCTGAGGCTCATCAGCTTTCACATGGCTGATAAAAATCGAGAAACAAATGTAACAAGTCTAACAATTTAAGCTTAATTACGTTTCTATGTATGGCTGCAACCCAGTGTTCTCTTTGCTTGTTGTAAGTTGTTCAGTAGGCTCACGATTATAATATATAATGGGATACAGAGGTGCATAACAAATATCATGCCTTTATGGTTGCTAGTAAAGGGCAAATCAGACCCGTGAATATTAGTAAAGTGTCGCGCAACTTATACATGAAGGTATCAATTAATTACCAAACAACAAACAATAATATGTACGTAGTACTTAGCAAGTGAGTTCTCATCTACCTTTGCAAGAGAGGTTCACCAATGGGGACTAGATCTTCCTGTGACTCTACATCACCCAAAGGCAAGATTTTGTGTAACATGTCTTTTTTTTTTTTTGGTGCAAAGGTGAATTAATATTAATCTCCAAACGTTTTGTACATCATAAGCATAACAACTGATTTTGGCATCCCAAATCAGATACAAAGAGAGTAAAATACAAAAAATGTCTGAAATACAGTCCAACATGTTTGATGCCAACATATCTGATGCAGCATATCAGATACAATTTTACACAGCTCAATCACTGCATAAACCCAAGCTTCCAAGCTGAATTCACCTTTTATACAAGCACCTTAACCATCTAACTATATTTCCATATCATCCCCCTACCAAGGCCATTCAACCAGCATCCACAATGGCCAAAATAGGTAAGATGTATGGCTTCGTTAGGAACCCAAACCTTCCAGTCAAGGGCTCTTCTAGATCCTCTACATTTCCCTCTTTACAAAAGGCTTCAAGGACCTAGAAACACTCACCTTGAGGGAGAATCTACATGCCCCCTTGGTAGTACACTGAAAAGACCAAGTAGGGTCATCTTTCATCCCTCACTATTCCAATCATCCCATGTACTACCCACCAAGTTCATACTACCCTTCACACCAAGGAAACCCACTTTATGAATCAATTTTAACTCAGAGATATAAGCTTTTTCAGTTAAACTGCATTTACCTCCCAAGGCCTAAAGACAGTTTATAGAACACTCATACTCCAAGTTTCAAATGATTCAAGTTACAGGGCCATCTTGTGTTGTGTAACATGTCAACGTCATCAAATTCATCAAAATCTTCCTGCAGCAGAAATGAAGACAATCCTAATTAGTATTTAGATTTCAGGCAAGCAAGAATTCAAACATATAAAAAAATCCTTAAAAAGAAATTAACCTGATTTCGTTCCACATAATTGTCCAAGAAATCCTTAACATCATTGACTTCCTCAGGGCTAAACTCATCATTTATCCAGCAGTCCCAGTATCATCTTTAACTTCATTATATCAGCATTGTGCCGATTAACTGGTGAGTCTAAATGGGTCTGTGAGACGAAATAATCATAGTGTGTATCATTCTTTTTTTATACCTATTAAATGTAACTAACTTGCTAATCTTCCTGTTGTATGTCTAAAAACGGGATTAACAAGCTGATGATGACATGTCAGTATGTCACTGTTTAGTTAACGTTTAAGACCCGTGTAATACACGGGCAGTCTAAATAAACGTTTGTATTATAATGAAACCCAAAACTATAATGAAAATGAAATTACACTGAGAAGCAATCCGTTAAATAATTTATGAGCAACGAAGTTGCTAACATTTAAAGTCAAAATTTTGTTTATACCAAACTTAAAGGTTGTATACACAGAGAGACGGTATTGAACAAATATCACAATGCATAATTTCTTTGTAGAGCTGGTCTAAAAGCTCAAAAAACGACTATCAATTCTGCAAAGACGCTTCATCATTCTTTATCAACAACACTCTTAGTAGCGTCTGTATGTATGTCGCGAGGTTTATTAACTTGATATAAAAGATAACCACAATACAGAAATATGCAACATTAAAAAAAAATGGCAAATGAGAAGTTTAATTAGTACAAAATATTGAGTTTTAAGAAAAGATGTCATTAAGGATTTTCATCCTTAACAAAACCCAAAATACAGAACCAAGTGTTTGAAGCTTAGCCATCATACAATAGATAAATTCTTCGCCCAGTTTAACAAAATAACAACCAAAATGACAAACATCCCAACGCTACAGAAATAGAAGACCAACGACCTGCTTGATTAACCAAGCAACATCCAATAGTGCAAATCCCATCAAGGATTTTCAATTTTAAGTTTCATAAGTTTTCTATTTGTTGAAGACTCGGCAGCAAGCACCTCTCTTTCACGTTTACCCACGGAACTTGATGAATTGTTTGGATCAGCATCACTCGGAGGCAACCAATCTCCATTACCATCCTTCAAAGAATTGAAAAAAACCAAATTTATTAACTTCTTAAGGAATAAACATATGTCATTATTCTTGAAAAGAGTGATGTTTTAAAATGTATAACCTTTGTGTCAAGACAATCTCGATCAGATTCATCATTCTTCATCAGATTCATCATTCTTTGAGTTGACTAATCTCATTAATATATTTTCTCTAGGTATTAAAGAGAAAATCATCACGAACAGAGCAGATTGTCTTGCTAGATAGTTGACTTCATTTTATAGAAGTTGAATCTTGACCATTGTTATGAAAGTCATCACGAAGTGTGATGATTGGCTGGCTTGATAGTTGACGTAATTTTCGAGGTGATGAATCTTGACCATTACTAATAATTAGCCTGAAAAAAATATTTACATACTTACTGAATAATATTTGTGCAAAGAATACTTAGAGGGTAGGCAATGTTATACCAAGTGACGGCATATTCATCTCATATATGTGAAAATGGGTCAGTTTTGGTAACATTTAATGGCAACGGGTCAAATGGGTAGAATTTAAAATTAACTAATAGGAAACCGAAATGGTTTAAAAGTAGTCCACAGTATACCCAAGCGGTCAAGCCCAACCTCATAGATTGCTTTTCCAAAAAAATGGGCCATTATTCAGATATTTTGTTGCTATTGAAAAATATACGAAAAAAAAGGACCCAAAGAACCCGTGTTAACACTGCTTTTTTTCAGCCGCCCAAACCCCACTTGGAACGACCTTAACATAACCATTAAGGATTTTGATAAAAGGTAGCGTATCATTAAGGATTTCGATCCCTAACATAACCTAAATACAACACTCAAATGCTTAACATAACCAAAATACCTCTTCTGAAAATCAACAATTTCCTGCATGTCCTCGTTTATAAAGAGACGACTGACCAAAGGAGCATTGTGAACTGTCGTGCCTAAAAAATTATTATCAAATAGTTAAGTAAATGATTGAATGGTCATACTATATGTCTAAACCGATACACTATATCATGAATCCTAAAGTTTCTGCATTATGTTGCCATTAGCAACTGTAAGTTCATAAAACAATTGCTCAGATAGAAAGATGAGATAAGTTGTAATAGATTAAAATTAAGCAAGCTTTAAAGTAATCCATTAAGTTAATTATATTTGAGTGGTTCGATTATTCTATTCGACGTATCAAAGCATCTGAATTTTTCTTTTAAAAGTTAGCAAATTTTAGACTCTCCTTCAAAGACTACAAAAGTTTATAATAACAATATGATAAACATATGTTTCCAAAGACTTCAAATTTTAACTCATGAACTAAAAAAATGTCTCTGAACTAAACAAACTATTCTTTTGGAACAGAAACAAAATTATAACAATTAATGGATGATCAATAGAAGGGGGTAACAAAGAAACTCATTTCTGTCACTTTTTTTGTAAAAATAATCATCCTACTTCATCAATCTCATGAAAGTTCCAAGGCTTAACTTGGCACATTGTTATGAAAGTGATCTGGCTAAAAGGTTCAGCATGAATAAAGGAAAGTTCAATTACTTTAGATACAACTTTCAGCCTGTTTACTCCAATTTCTGTTCCAAGCAACCATATAACGTTTCCAATGCGAACTGGTGCCAATATCATATGATTCACAATTTCATGCTCACAAACATAATCTAAATGAATCTAAATTGCTTTAAGCAGTTTAAACCTGCAGAAAATTAGCAAAAACGAAAGTACAATACACAAGTTAACAACATACCTCTTCTTGTGTCGTTGTCATAACTGTTCATCTCTCATTATGGACATTTCACAGATGACCGAGCAAAATAAACGCAATCCTGATTAAAAAAAACAACCTTGAATGATAACATGATCAAAATACGTGAAATGGAGTTATGTAGTCACATAGTGATTTTTTTATTTATTATTATCATTATAATTATTTTTGAGAATGACTCAAGTTAGTAGTGAAGTTGTTGATAACCTGAGATTTCTTAATAAACATGCCATTGCTCGCAAAAACCACACATTATATGCTTTTACCAATTTTAACATGTGCAGCCATAAATTTTTGAAGCTTATCATTAGCTTGATGACCATAAATCATAACCAGGTTATCAAAAGCAACTGATTATGCAAGGCCCATGTAAGTGATCATAACTTCTTCTTCTTTTTTTTTTTCTTTTTTTTTTTTTTTTTTTTTTTTTATTATTATTATTATTATTATTATTTTTTTTATTATTATTTTTTTTTAATAAAATGAACCAGATAACAAAAATACAACTTAAGTTATCCAATATAAACTATATTGCTGAGAACATTTCCATCCGAACATGAAATAAGAATTACCCATTGGCATCTAAGATCCTCGGAAAGGATTTCTTCTTAATCGTCTACCAAAAAGAATCACTGCATAGACAATATGGAGGCCAAAAAGTTAAGGGACCGACCCCAAACTTTTGAGAACCATGTATACTATAGTACTCCGTATATGTTACTAAAGGGTTGATTCGGGCTATGTAATTTCTCTCATGGGTGGACTATGCATAACCTAAAAAGATGAGTGGAATGAGTAACACCGGTCAAATCAAGCACACTTTTTTTTGAAAATTTAAAGAGAAATACAATTGAGTGCTATGGTTTATTTTATAACTAAAAAGATAGCAGCCAACTTGAGTTCTAAAGTATGAAACTTAAATGTTTCTTGTAAAAAATAATAACTACAGGATAATCTAAACATTAAATAATCAAGAATTAAAATTAGTAAAGACTTGGTATGCAGAAGATCTTCAAAAAAGTGATTATAAGAAGGGAATGTCTAACCAATGCCCTAAGGCTGGGCACAACCATGACCCAAAGCGACCTGGGTCACTGGCTGCCACGTCAGCTTTCTCTCTCCGGCGACCAGAAGCGACCGACCTGCCTCAGTCGGTGACCCGACCTTTTTTTTTTTTTTTTTTTACATATCTATTTTTATCGATCTCCCACCAAATATTTTCAACACTCAAAAAAAGAAGAGTTAATTTCGTCAAATATTAAATATTAAAAGGGCTATACTAAAACTTTACATTTTAAGTGTCACAAAAGGAAAAGCTATGCCACAAATAAACAAATACTCCACTGAATTCGGTCATCTTCCCCATCAAAGAACCATACTCTGTTTTTCAAAGCCATGAATAAAAGCTCATTACCTAAGACACAGATTAAAAGTCCTTGACGTGCATGCATGAGTTACTACAAATACGTTTGATTTTTGATGTGATAATATCGATCGATTCACCGATCGATATTGACAAAACACTCCAAGCGACCCAAGAAGCGACCCACCCCTCCAACCCTATCGACCGATCCATGGTTCGGTCGCTTCCTCTTCTTCTCGGCGATCGACCGATGGTTGTGCCCAGCCTAAGGGCATTGGATAAGATTTGTATTTTTGTGGTTTCTTACGTGGGCCCCTCTCATTTTTTAACTAAAAAAAATTTTGCTTGTCCTTTTTTTTTTTGTCTTTAAGTGCTTTTTATGTGGGTCCTTACCCTCTTATCCAATGCCCTTAGGGCATTGGTTAGACATTCCTTTATAAAAAAAACATACCAATTCATCTTCACTCTAGCATAGTCAAATAGTTGGTGTGCATAATATAGATGATATTTATCCAAAAAGTCTATAATTTAACACCGAAATAAAAAACCCAATCTCAAACACAAAACCATATACACTGACCAATTTAATTAAAATTCGAATCCAAACAAGCTCAGTCTTCGAATCCAAAATACAGTAATTTGATTAGCTTTATATCATGTCGATAGAATAGAAATAATCGAATCTAAAGACTAAAAATCTTACTTCTATACCTCAACCAACATAACAAATGAACTTGATATAAGTTAAATAAAATCAAAACTTAAAAGAATGAAGACACAAAGTCCGAATTAAGCATAATGGTATATAGGATTTTAATCACATTAACATTCTGAGAGCGATGACGAAGAAAGAATAAATCAAACATTGATGAATGCGTAATACTTTATACTCCATATATGCAACACAAGTTGAAAGGTTAAAATCGAAAAAAAAAAAGATAAATAAATAAATAAAAATTAAACTTAATACAAAAATTGGAGAAAATGCTGCAAATATTTGTTTTAGCAAAAGCCAGTTAAAGTTAAGCATGTAACAGTACAACACCGTCTTTTTGAACCAATGAGATATAAAAGTTTGATCTCATTCTTCAACGGGCTTTTCAAAATGAGCTATAAAAAAACATTTAAATTACGGAGTAAATAAATAGATTTTATATTTATGACATCAGCTTTAATATTATTTTATGCACACAACCAATAAAAAAATTACACTTAGTCTAAGATGACCTCACTCAAAACCCTCTTTTAAGAGCATGTGGTGTCATAGCATGCCAAAACTTACTTTTGATGACACATCAGCGCCACCTCAGCATTTTTACTTTTAACACTCACATACAAAAATACCCCTTCACTCATAACATCTCTTTCACATGCCATTTGAGACCCACCATACCCAATTAAAACATACACTCAACAAAAAAACCCTATTAAAAGATTTGTCTTTTGTCTTTTTCTCACATTCACTCACGCCAATTAATTGACATTCAAATTGGCACAATAGAATAGTGGTATGGTAACATGAGATTTGGCATGCCAAATGAGTTGCCACCTAGACTTTGGCATGCATTTGTGCCACCATACCCCATAGTCAAATTGATAGAAATAGATAATTACAGTAGTTTTTTTTTTTTTTAGCTGGCTGATTAAACCTATACCAAAACATCATCTATCCTCTCACAAACACACGCACACACACTGAATACACTAAAACACCCACAAAAGCACTCATCTTCCTCAACACCACAAACACTGGATGTACCAAATTAGTAAAATTTACAAACATCAATCGATTACCATATGCAAAAACAAAACGACTGATCTAAAAGAGAACCCACAAAATGCCAATTTTAACTGTGGCACATTACTTTATAATCTATATCGTTATGCTTTCTTTAGAAATCAATTTTGTATTACTTATCTACACTTCTCACCTTACTAAGTACGCCTTTAGATATAACACGAACCCGTACTGGCTGTACCACATACAAGATCCAATCACTTCATCTACAAAAGCAACTGGGCTAGCTCATTTCGGGTGCAAATTCTGATGTTGCAGAAGAATCATATGCTTTCTTTTGATATCCACTGAGTGTAGCGATGGTTGTAGCCGGCCATTGGTCCGCGAAACGTGCTTCCATTAAGCGAGCTAATGAAAAAGCTTCATCTAAACTTGCAGTGTTTGACCTTAAGAGTGCACATTGTAGAACCGGTTTAAGTCCAGAGATAAAAAACGATTTAAGTAAGTTTTCAGAGATCTCCGTTACTCGATTTATAAGTATCTCAAACTCACTATGATATTAGGCCACCGTACCCATTTGCAAGAGCTTAGATAGTGCGTCCCGATCGCTGTTACCCGATGCCATGAATAGTAACTCGAAGAACGGTAAATATTATTGGAACCCTAATTTGGTAGCCCTTTCAACGCGGACTCTCAATGAAAGCACCAATTGATACGACCAGTTAAGGTTGTATCGATAGTAGCACCCCTTCAAGCGTGATGCGAGCTCCTACGAAGAGAGAACGAAGACCAGAGATATTTTAATTGACAAAAGCTTGACGATTTCATTGATTGCAATTGCTTAAATAGACACGATGGGATAACCTCTAATAGATACGAACACTTATCCTAAAACGACTCAAACACTTATCCTAACAAAAGATAAAACACATGATAGTTATCCTTGTACCAACCGTAGGCGTATCAGTTGGCCACCAAGGGTGACCTTGGGGAGGTTGTTATCACATGCGAGAGGTCGCACGTTCGAGTATCTCCGTGGGGTTTTTCTTCAAGGTTGAATCTGTGGGGTTCTGCCCCATAGATGCGTCGATTCGAGGTTGTCAGGGACTACCTTCTAGGTATGTACTGTCGAATCGAATCACTAATTATTATTCGAGGTTGGCAGGGACTACCTTCTGGGTAAGTACTGTAAAATCGAATAATATCGAATAACTATCTTAGTATTACACTGACTCGCCGTAAAAAAAAAAAAAAAAAAAAAAAAAAACCTTCATCTACAATACCTAAAATAGCGATGCTTTATTCTAGATTGAAGTTGAGCTAAGCTCATTGGATAATGAAGCTCAAAGCATACAATTTGTTGAGTTCTTGGGCTATCAAGTTTAACATAAGGTTCTGCACAAGTCAAATTTCTAATTATTCAAATAACTATCTCAACAACAATTACGTTTTCGTCCGTTTTATTATGTTTTCTTATGTTTTTGTATGTTTTATTACGTTTTCATATGTTTTTATTCATTTTCAACCGTTTTAATACGTTTTCGTCCGGTTGTATCTGTTTTCAACCGTTTTTATACGTTTTCATATGCTTTCGTCCGTTTTTATACGTTTTCATCTGTTTAAAGACGTATACAAACGAGCGAAAATGGATAAAAACGTATAAAAACGGACGAAAACATTTAAAGACGGATGAAAATGTAACAAAACGGACGAAGAGTATTAAAACGGTTGAAAACGAATAAAAACGTATGAAAACGTAAAAAAACGGCCGAAAACTTATGAAAAGTAAACATAAGAAAACGGGCGAAAACGTAAGAAAAACGATTAAACTAACAGAAATAGTGGTCTAGGGACTAAATCCGTGAAACATGACTAACCATAAGGACCATTTTGTAGTTAAAAATAACCAATGTCACCATTTACAAAGTTCAGTAACATATTTAACAAACCTGGGTAACCTGGATGAACAAAAAAAAACTTTAGTTAATTAGGACAAATTTCTGGAAAACTTTATTAACTTTTTTGT
The DNA here is from genome assembly GCA_021014915.2 of Artemisia tridentata subsp. tridentata. Lineage (NCBI taxonomy): Eukaryota > Viridiplantae > Streptophyta > Magnoliopsida > Asterales > Asteraceae > Artemisia > Artemisia tridentata. The sequence goes on from CP139506.1 coordinate 360,629,345, forward strand.
GCGATAACCCTTTCAAATATTATCTTATTACATATTCATTCGTGTCAAGCACTTAACACATGCTTTCTCTCATTTCTCAATAGCTCCTCACATTTACGCTCAGTTCTCGAATTTTAAGTGAAAGGAAATTGAAAAGAATAGGAAAGGGAAAAGAAAGGGAAAAGGAAAGTAAGTGTTAGTTGTTATGTTCTTGAGATAGGGGAAAGGAAAAGGAAAGTAATGATAATCATGTTCTTGAGTGAGAGGAAAAGGAAAATAACTTGGTCAAATTACATATATGCCCTTTAGTTGTTAATGTAAAATGTTTTAAAAAGGGTATATTAGTCTTTACACAATAAAACTTTCCGTTTCCTTTCCCTTTCCTCCCAAAAGTAGGAGGAAGATTTACTTAACAAATCTTCCTCTCTATTTCCTTTCCGTTTCCGTTTCCTCCCTTAAAAAAAACTCAAGAACACAAAAACTTATCAGTTTCCTTTCCTTTCCCCTTCCTTTCCAACTCGAGAACTGAGTGTTACTCTCTCAACCAATAATGGTACATTTTTTTTTATTTTTTTTTTTTGGGTACCTTTGATCTTACATTGGTTTAATTCTTTTTTATGTTTGCAGACATCATAGCTTTTACCCTGTCACTCTTACATTGCAACTTATTTTTTCAACTTTATTATCGATAACTACTACTAGCATATTTACTTATATTTGCTTTGTTTTGTTATTTGCACTTACATTTGCTTTGTTTTGTTATTTGCAGCTCAGACGATTAGCAGGTGAGATTAGAATGGTTGAGTGGCAGGAGCTAAAGAAAATCTTGGTTCTGGCATAAGTATTGTTGACGACTGGTCATGGATGCATCATGGTACTCAATTGGTTGAATTATTTCAATATCATCATCAATTGGTCAATCTCTCGCACCCATCACGACTTCTTCAGTAATAGCTGGTAGCGAAAACAATACTTAGATAATATGCAAAACTATCTGACATTCTTTTCTTATGCAAAAAAAAAAAAAAAATACTGATACCAAGTCTATGAAGGTCTACCATATATTCTAATACTTAAGGATAGCCAACTTCTTATATGTTTTTACTTTGACGAAACTATTTACAAAATTAACTAACTTGTTCATTTTCTAATACTTCGATTATAATCGTAAATACTAAATACCATGACCAAGTAAGAAATGATTAAAAAAAAGGATAATTCCAAAAATGACCAAGTTGCCCAAAAAATAAAAAGTTGCCCAAAAAAACGGACAGTTGCCCTAAAAAACGGACACTTGGCGTGCCCTGGTTGGCTTGCGCAGTTGCCCAAAGGCCATTTTGAGAATTTTTTTTACCTAAAAGGCTAGACGATTGGGCAACTTGGCCATTTTTAGAATTATCCCTTAAAAAAATACTCTTTCTTAAATTAACAAGTGCTTGCTTATCAACAGGCATGTGGTCTAGTGGGGGAAGCTTATTCAGTTAAGCGAGCACATGTGAGAGTAGTACCGGTATGAGTGACCTACCGGGAAGTCCTCACATGTGGACCACATTGCTCTGTTGGTACCAGGCAATGAAGATTTGAACTTCTGTTAGCAGTGGCGCAGGTTCGAGTCTGAGCCAAGCCCGGTTTTCATCCGGCCGTTACTCCAGCAAGGAAACTTGTGTGGAGGCGGTACGGTTTCCGAGAGGACGCCGTTAAAGTCCCCACTGTCACAGCGTGAGCCCGGTTAAGACAACATAGTCTGGCCAGTGGTGGATGAGGGCCTGCCTTTGAGGTGGGTGCGATTCTGACCAAAAATTAAGAAATTCGCCGTTCAAAAAAAAAAAAAAAAAAAAAAAAAAAAAAAAAAAAAAAAAAAGTGCTTGCTTCTCTCAAGCCCAATCACATTAGCGAATATCTATGAAAGAGTACATAGGCCGATCGGAAGTTGGTCACACTACAAGTACAAACACATGACTGTTTGTGTAAACGAAACGAACATTGAATAAACATTTCATTATTTTTGGTGAAAAGTTCATCATTTACTTATACCAGCAGGGTACCCGCGCGTTGCAGCGGCGGGTACCCTGAAATTAAAATTTTCGGTGAATCATATATTTTAGTTTATTATGTTCTTTTTGACAATAAATTTACGGATATTAAGAATTTCGTTTAGCCTGTGCCCGTTCGGGCTCGAGCCCGTTTGACCCGCACCCGTTCGGGCTCAAGCCCATGTGGCCCGTTACCCGTTCGGGCTTGAATATTTGTATAATGTGTTTTATTATCTGTATTAGTGACATTTAATGTAGGAATTGTGTTTAATTTGGTTCTACAATATGATTGATAATTTGTATTTCTTATGTAAGGGGTGTTTTAATAAATGTATTAGTTGTATTTATTAACCAGTTAATTAAATTGACTACATTTAATAGCATTAATGTGGTGTTTTATTATTATTATTATTATTATTATTATTATTATTATTATTATTATTATTTTTATTTTTATTATTTTTATTTTTATAAACATCACTTTATTAGCAACTCATAGGATTTACAAGAAGTTAGTGGGAAGCCGAGATACTAACTGGGCTCCAACTCCTCTAGCTATAGAAAAACTAATCCTACTAAAGATATGAGCAACAACACGTGCTCCAATGTCTTGGGTCATCGAGAACTGTCGGATTCGCTTCAGTAAGGTCACTGCATCCTTCTCAAGTTCCTCAAAAGAAGAGAAAGAGAAGGGGAAGAACACATATCCAATATTCGCACATTTAGCCTCATACTTGACGCGTTTATGTTGCGCAGCCTCGAACACCGCACGACCCGGCACAAAATCAACCATACTAGTTTGCGTCAAGGGCGATGACCCCCCCCCCCCCCCAACTCAAATCAACACATACATCAAGCCCTCCATCCCATGAGTAGAGCAACAAATCAGCTGGACGTAAGGGTTTGTCCCTTTCCCCACAAAGCCCAATATCAACCTCTTTACGAGCCGAAATCCCCGACCGAGAACATATGTCAACAAGAACGTCACGTACCACGTTATGCCGATGTTTAATACCAATAATACCCGCTCAAGATACCGCATGGTCCCCATAAATATCCCCAGTAAAGACCCTGAAACAAGCTGAGCACGGCATCTGAACAGAGAATATGGGAACACCTAATCGATAACATAATACGCACCGGTAGGTCCTAGCATTCATAGTCTGCCCCAACCCAGATATCGGAACCACCCTAAGCCAGTCCGAAGTGTAGTCCTCCATTTGCGATTTCCATAACGCCATCTGTCGAGTAGATAAAGAAAAAGTAGATTCGGCTGTTTGGGTAACATGTGTGAAATATATATCTGCCAGTTTCTTCATGAGTTTGGGGGCAGCGATCTCACATGGATTACTCAAAGGCTCAATCTCCATTTTCACATTAAAAGCACACACGGCATCATCAAAGGAAGGCCCAGAGGTTACGACACCAGAATGTCGAAGCAACTTAGTCTGCAAGCTAGCAGATTAAAGTCTAGACGCAAGAAATGCATAGTTCAAGACGTCACCTGCAGAGTAAACACCAAGCCCACCAAATGCAAAGGGTAAGGTAGCAAGCCTCCATTGCCAATCACCAAAACTAGGTCCAGAAGCAGTGACAATACGCTCTAGAGTAGAACGAAGAGCCACATCAAATGAAATCTGAGCACGCTCAAAGACCCAGGGAGAACAAGTGCGCATAGCAAATTATTATTATTATTATTATTATTATTATTATTATTATTATTATTATTATTATTATTATTATTATTATTATTATTATTATTATTATTATTATTATTATTATTATTATTATTTTATTTTTTATTATTATTATTCTTTTTAATAAACCATCACTTTTATTAGAACCATAAAATTTACATGAAGTTGGATGGGAGTCTAGACACAAGCTGTGCTCCCACTCCTTTCTGAATACAAAAGCTTACTCGATGGAAAATAAACACACCACTCTTAGCATTATTGGAATGGCTAATGGCAATAGACTTAATACGCGAAAGTGTGTCCAAGGCCTCCGTATCGAATTCGCCGAATGTGGAAAAAGCGAAAGGTATGAACTTGTATCCGTTGTCCTCACATTTGGTCGCATACTTCCTCTTATTCTTCTCAACAGCATTGTGCAAGGCTACCCCAGGGGCCCATGAAGTCGCCCCACTACCAGCAAATGGAGATATTCCAGTCACATCCAAGCATGCATCTTTACCTTGGAGCCAATTAAACAGTAACAAGTCTGCAGGTCGTAGCTCCTTCCCTTCCTCAGATAGGAAACCCATTGGAGCCTCCTTACGCACCATGATCCCAACCTTGGAGCATATATCAACAAGAATATCACGTACCAGATTGTGCCTGAACTTCACACCAACTTCACTAGAGCAGTGAACCGCGTGATCTCCCCATTGGTCCATACGATGCACATTACAACTTGGGCAAAGGCTACCTTCTGAGAACATAGTGTAGAACCGTAGAGGGGGGGGGGGGTGAATACGGTTTCTTCGGCTTTTAGAAAGTTTAAAAACTTTAAGCCTCGAAGACAACCAAGTGGTCTAAGAAAGAACAACCACAAACACAATCACAACCACAAGTATACAAAGCGAGTAAAGAGACACCACGATATATACTGGTTCGAGATGGGGGGTTATACCATCCGTACGTCCAGTTGCGAATCCACGACACAATACTATTGCACTAGTATAATCCTTTCGGTGGACTACAAACCGTTACAATTCACTCCACCAATATTCGCCAATATTGATGCTCACAAAGAAGGAGTTACTCCCCAACGGTATTCCGCCCTCGGAAACCACCCAAAAGAATCTCGCGATTCGACTTCACCTAAGTGTCACAAAGACAACTACCAAGACTTCCCACCGAAAGTATCAAACCCCAACTAGATCCCCAATGATCTAGGCTTGGTCACCAAGACACAAGTCTTCCCTTACAAACAAATGAATTAATAAAAGATTGTTTGTTCAATCAAGCCCTAACCTAACCTAGAGACTCGATTGTAGTAGAAAGGGTATAGATAAGAAGACCCTCGACACAATCACAAGAGTGGATTAGGTTCTTGTGATTCTTCCCTTGCAAGAAGATGTGTTCTTTCAAAAGATGTTAGTGTTTAACTAAGAACACAAGATAGAATTAGAGAGATTAGAGAGAAAGAATGTAGAGAGAAAGAATAATGGCAAGGGGTGAGGAATACAAGAGGCAAGGGGGTATTTATAGGCCAAGACCCAAACTTGGGAATATTTTACCGAGGCCGGCGCGTCACCCGCGCGTCAACGCGCGGGCAGCGCGCCAGGACTCTGTCATAATTTTCCCAAGTGTTGGGTGTTGGTCCTTGTAAATACCTATCCTTGCTAAACCCCCAATTGTACTTCACACTAAACCTTAACATTAATCAATCTAAGGTTTACCAACTCAAATAGCCAATTTGGAAAATGTTTTGTGAAGTGTTTATTAGAAAACCAAATACCAATGGTAGAAAAGTAGAGAGGGTAATTTGGAAGGGGTAGAAATGATATTCCTCACATGGCATAAGTGAGAAGAGAATATGCTATGGTATATTCCTCAAGGGAAGAGTGAGGAAGGTTGGGTTAAGGTGTAACCAAGGTTAGGTTAAAGGTTTAGAGATTAACCATGGTTAGGTGAGAAAGGTTGAGTGTTGAGAAGTAACCATGGTTGGGTTGAGAGTAAACCATGGTTGGGTTAAAGAGTATATCCAAGGGAATATTCCATCCTTGGTGTGGTTAAGAGTTAACCAAGGTTAAGTGTAGAGAGGTAACCATAGTTGGGTTAGGTTGTGATGAGAACTAACCATGGTTGGGTGAGGTGAACCATGGTTGGGTTGAGAAAGGGATATTCCAAAGGAATATGCTTTGCTTGGGGGGAAAGGGTGAATCAATGGTTGAGATGGTTTTGGTTTGAAATGGATGGCTTGGATTAAACACATGTGATGGAATAGAGATGAGGGTGAGTGAATGGTTGAGATGTGTTGTAAGAGAATGAATGGTTGAGATGTAGAGTGTGTAAGGAATATAAGGTATGAGTTGGATTGTGTAAGAGTTGTGATGTTGTAAAGGAACATGTAAGAGATTTGTGTAAGAGAATATATGAGTTGGATATGGAAAGATATGAAAATCTTGGTGAGTTGGCAAGTGTGTGTAGAGAAGAGTTGGATGTGAGTAGTGTGTGTAGAATTTGAAATCTAGTGTGTGTAGAAGTGTGTGTACAAATGTACAAGGTATGTATGTGTGTGTGTACACAAGGTGTATAAGTGTGTGTATAAGATTGTGTATGGGAAGTTGGTAGATTGAGGGAATATTGTGTGGGAGTATGTGAATATTGTGTGTGAGAGGGAGGAGACAAAAGGTACACATTGTGTAAGAGGTGTAAGGGAATATTGTAAGAGAATGTTGGGAAGGGATATTTGGGAAGGATTATGGGAGATTTGGTGGTATTTGTCTTTTGTAAAAGTGAGATTAAGAGAAGATTAAGAAGTAATCTAATTGTCATTAAGAAGAAAAGGTTTTAGACAATTAAGATTATAAGTTGAGAAAATCATAGGTTACTTATAAGTTCAAGTAACACAACGTCGAGAATCCATAGTTTCATAACTCGTGACTTTCCACGACTCGACGTACTCAACTAACACCTTGGTTCAAACAAGTTAAGTGCTTTGCCTTGATGTAAAGCATAACCCAAGTGGGAAAGGATGCGTTTACGCAAAGTGACCTTTGACTTAGTTTGACCAATAAGGGAGTAAACTCGTTACGTGATTAGAGAAGACGTAAGCACGGGATATGAGCATATGGATGCTTTCACATGATGTTACGTGAAATATATAAGCTCCCTAAGTTTAGAAAAGCCTTGGCTAGAGGCGATAGTTAGAAAACATGAGTTGGCGTTTTCCCGTAAGTGGGTGCTTTAAAGGTTGGATCTCTCTAATCCCAAAACTCGTTTCGAGTGTTCTCAATTAAGCACATAGCATATTCATACCTGTATTGAAAGATCCACATTTGTCGGGTAAGGGGAAATCCGACTTTCAAAATTCGTCCCGACATTCACAGACGCCTGGCGCGTCACCCACGCGTTGACGGGTGGGTGGCGCGTCAGTAGCAGACGTGTGAGTCGGGGAATTTTGGCTAACGTTTGTTATTTTATGTGTTTCGAAGGTTTATTTGTCATCATTAAAACATTAGGAGATCTTGATAATGTTGCCTCAATAATCTCCCCCTTTTTGATGATGACAAATAAAATCCGAAAGCAAATAAAATTACAAAACGTAGCGAAGACAAAGCGCGCCTTTGGTGTAGCTTGCGTCTTGACCTTGCCTTGTAATTTGGTGAAGCCTTTGTTTCTTTAAGCTTTGAATAGGTCTTCACACTTGCTTTCTTTCTCCCTCTTTTGTCAAATCAAAAAGGTGGGACTTCCATTAGAATGGGAAAGTAGCTTGTTTCATTAGCACTCGAGCGTGCTCCCCCTTGATCATAGCTCCCCCTTGTTTCAAGGCGGGGATCCATGGGTCAAGAGCCACACCTTAGCGGTGGCCTAGCTACATAAAACACAACATGCAACAACCAAGAGATCCTCACATGTGAAAGTCCAAAATGGGTTAGGTTACCATTTGGAACCTTACAACATGGGTTAGTCCACAACAATATATATATATTTGTCCAATATGACTCCAATAACCATTTGTTGAGCATGGATAAATATGAGGAAAGTGCATTTATTATTATTATAAAGCTTGAAAGCTAGAATTACAACCATATCATGATACCATGAGATCTTAGGAGCACAAAATACACACAAAGCACCTACAAAACACACCTAGACAATACATTATATGAGGAAACTAGTTCTTATGATCTACAAGATTGTCCTCACAAGTGTCATCCCCCCTATCTTGATGCACAATGCATGTCATGTTTGAGGCCAATTCTTGTAGCATTTTAACTCCGTCATGGAGAGATTTGAGCATTTCACGGGTTTCTTCTCTATGATCCTTAATAGCATTAAGCATGTCAATTGTGTTTTCACAACAAATTGCATGGTTGCCTTCACGAAGTTTTGGGCTTAAGGGCTTCCTTATCTTTTCCCAAACTTCTTCATCACCAATCCCCCTAAATGGGGATGTTGTGACTTGACTATTTTGAGGATTGCTCCAAACATCATCTTGCATTAATTTTTCAAGGTTGATCCTAGGATATTGTTGTTGGTTGTTTTGCATAAACCACCCATTTCCCATCCCAACACTCTTAGTTGGAGCTTGAGGGACAACATTGTTGTTAACAATTTCTTCACTTCCATTTTTTGCAATCAATGAATTAGTGTTACTACTCAAGAAAATGAAATTGTCAAGAACATTGTTTGGAGAAGGTGGTTGGCTATTCATTTTTAACTTTGATTGAGATTTTAGGTGCAATGCTTAGTCAAGATCTCTAATCCTTAAATAATAGTGAAATGAGGTTTAGATATGGGTAATGGCTCCTATTATCCAACGGGTATTAATGCAATTAGTACTAAGATTCCTCATTAGGTGTACAAGTTGTGAAGATCCAGAGGAAGAGAATATATAGGAAAGGTAAATATGCCTTATGGGTTGAAGTGATTTAGAGACAAATGATGATTATATTTGGTTGGTTTAGAATTAGCTAATTTCTCATATGGTAACTAGATTCTAGAATACATAATACCCAACATCTCAACATACATGAGTCAAGTGCAAGAAACTTATGTAAGTTATCTCAAGAATGTAGTAGTATGTGTATATAAATCAAGTGTATTCTAATTGTTGAGTACACAAACTAGATACAATAAACCATCACGCATTGTATAGGGGGTCATTATACAGTGATAGATATCTCCGGTTTATGGCATGTCGTGTAATGTGTCGACCTAAATAAACCTTATATGTTACTTGCAACAACAATATAAGTTACTAAGATCTCGGGTGAGATTCTTAGCTTACTTGGTCTATTCTTTGGATATTTTAGTTTGTTATGCAATACCATACCGAATTCAAACCATGAGAAATTCTCTTCAACTACGTTAATAGTTTGTATGTTTGCATAGAATCTTTTCTTTTTTATTCTATCCTTAATTCATAACATGCATATTACACATAAATTGAGCAAGTAGATAAACTCTTTAATACGAGGTTGAGTCGTGATTCAAGTTTTATCTAATCTTGGAAATTAAACACAAATGACCACCAATCTTTTAAAATAAGATATTTCGTGTCAACTTTCCTTGCGTACCACACATAGTATAGACATGTAGATTCTAGGATATTATCAATTATTGTTTGAATAATAAATTGATACATATCTTTTCCTCTTGGAAGACTCTTATTAGAACTTCCTTCCATGTCTTCACATAAGTCCTAATTTCATAAACACATAAGCTCTAAGAGCACCTAAAGGACTTGCAAATAACTCCTTGACAACCTATTTTATCTTAAAAGATTGTTCTCTTAAGATGCATGTCCACCATGAACATCTAGAACTATCCCAAAACAATTTGGATTAATGAAAATGTCATGCCAAAAACTTAAGTTTGTTTATTTTGTGATCTAAGAGTTCTTTTATTTAAGTCACCAATGACTTGTTGTATAGGATGACCCCTCGCTTCTCTCAATTCCTTAGGATTGCCGTCATCCGTAAATTAACTTGTAATGCCGGCGACCTTTCTTGATCTTGAACTATATGTTCATTGACCACATCATCTTCTATCGTAGGAGATGACTTAGGCTCGGGCATGCTCTCATCAAAGGTAACATTGAGAGATTCCTCAATACTCATTGTTTCCTTATTAAGCACTATGTATGCTTTACTCGTTTGAGAGTATCCTAGGAAGACACCTTCATACGACTTTGGGTCGAATTTGGTGACTTACTCTTTGGTGTTAAGTATGAAAACTTTACAACCAAATACTCTAAAATACTCTAAGGACGGTTTTCTATTCCTAAGTATTTCATATGGAGTTTTATTTATGATCTTTCTTATATAGACTCTATTAAAAATGTAACATGCGGTAACTAGGGCATGACACCAAAACTTTTGTGGAATGGATTGCTCGTCAAGCATAGCACGACTCATCTTTCTTAACTTACGATGTGTTCTTTCAACAATCTCATGCGATTGAGAAGTGAACGGGCCCGATAAGTTATAAGATATTCCATGTTGTTCTCAAAAGTTTCCAAATTGCATTTTATCAAATTCACTACTATGATTTGTTTTAATTGAAATAATTGAACAATCAAGTAGGTTTTCAAGTTTCTTTCTTAAGATATCAAATTTATTTAAGACTCCATCCTTATTTTCTAAAAATAACAACCAAGTGTAATTAGAGTAATCATCTACAATCATCAAAGTGTAGAAGTTTCCTCCATAGCTTTGGATTGGAGATGGTCCATATAATTCTAAGTGCAACAACTCTAAAACCCTATTAGTTGCCACTTCATTTTTGCTCCTACTATTTGTTTGACACATATCACAATAATGTCTTTCAAAATTCAACTTTGGTAAGTTCCGTACTAGCTCGTTGGAAGCTAGATTTTGGACTAACCTCATATTGGCGTGACCTAACCTCCTATGCCAAAGCGTTGAGTTGTCCACCATGGACGTAAGACATATGTGTTGCTTAGAGTTATCACCTAAATTACACGTATACAAGTTGTTTCTCCTATGACCTTTTGCTAACACAACACCATTTCTACTAATAGTACAATCTACTTTAGTAAATTTTACTTCACAATCATCATCACTTAGTTGACTCACACTAATCAAATTAAAGTTTAGACCTCTAACATGCTCAACATTGGTAATTTCTATGGAGTCATGAAGGACATTACCTTTGCCGACAATTTTGCCGTTAAGTTTGCTTCCAAAAATGACATGATTGCCATTATACTCCGTGTAAGAAGTAAACAATCTTCTATTCCCTGTCATGTGTTTAGTGCATCCGCTATCCACTACCCACTCATCCGGTTGTAGATCACTTTTGAGACAAACCTACAACAAAGACATGACTCATACTTTTGGTACCCATTGCTTCTTGGGTCCATTTTGGTTAGCATATGAAGTGCCCAAGTTGAACATTCTTGGGTCTTGAAGCAAGACACACAATTTCTCAATACCAAAACTAGAAAAAGCGGTCCAAGGATTATTTTGAAAATTACTTTGACTTTGATAACTTGGTCTATAATTGTTATATCCTTGAGGTCTAAAGAAGGTTTGTTTTGGGCAGGAGTTGTCTCTCCTTTGATAGTTGTTGTATTGGTATTGAGATGACCTTTGATTATAATTATGAAAATTTCTTCTTTGATTATTTTGAAACGAAGGTCTTTGGTTAAATGATGTTGTAGGTCTCACATTAGGTGTAGGCAAGAGTGGCCTATTATTTACTCGAGGTTGTGTATAACCAAGTCCATTACGATAGCCCGACTTGTAAAATTGTTTTGGGTTTTCTCTCTTTGTAACGGGAACTTGGTTACTTCGAGTGTTTACAAAAGGAGCTTGAGGAGTAATTGGTTTGACAAAAGTTTTCGACGATTCTCCAATTTCCCTCAGAGGACTGCGCGCGCTTCTGGCGCGTCAGTCTCGAAAAATTTTGGAATTTCGTTTTCTTTAGCTTTTACAAATGCTATTGGTTTTGTTAGGCTTACGGAAGTGGTTTTTCCTTGTTTTGAAAATCCAAGACCTCCCTTATCTTGAGACACTTTTTGGCGACTTATTATTTCTTCTAAATCATTTGTACTTTTCCTATATTTAGAAAAACTTAAAGATTCCTTTTGAAGTTTAGACACTTTGTCATTCAAAGAGTTAACCTCAAGTGTGAGTTCTTCACATCTTTTACATGGTTCAATCGCCTCTTTGCAATGCTTTAATGTCTTTACTCCCTTTTCAAGTTCATAAACCTTTTCATTGAATTTGATTTGCTCTAGTTCAAGAAGACGTTTTTTTTAATAACTTTTTCAAAGGTTTTTCTAAAATCATTCTTAAACTTAACTAGTTCCTCATTCTCCTTTTGTAAATTGATAATATCTAAATTATTAGAAGAGGATGGTTTTAGAGATACCTCAAATTTTTCTTGAGCCATAAGACATGTTGTAAAACCCGAAAATCTAAAACACATAAAAAGACCAAAATACCCCTAGAAGTATAAAAGTGCAATTAATTAATTAAAGAGCACCAAATAAAAGATACAAATTCAGATAAAAATCAAATATGATCAGAATGATTTTAAGAACTTTATAAAGTTACATTTTTGTGTTTATGAAAAATAATTTCAGCCATATAATTAATTTAAATTCCGAAAATTATATAATTAATTATAAAGAGTGTAATAAATCGAAAATAGGCCCAAATGATTATGGATAAATGATACAATATTTTTCTTAAGTCCAACCCATAATATGAAGCCCAGGAAAAACAAAAGAGTCGGTGTTATATATCATATATACGTTTTTGAAACCCTAAACACACAAAGATTTCAGCCGACAATTCCAAAACTCCAAATAATTCGAGATCTGGTTCGTGGGGCTTAAGGCTATTTTTCTTGGACAAGATTGAATCTATAGAAGGTGGAAAAAATCGTGGTTAAGGAGGTGTGTTGCAGATTCGATCGTGGGTGATATTGTGGGTCGATTAGGGTTTAATCGACAAGGGATTTAATTTTCGTTGTTCTTGTGTTCGATTCTTCTTAAGGGTATTTTTCCTACTCTCTTTTCATCCATTACAATCATACTGAACATCTAAAAATAGATCATGCATCATATATGGATCGTACGTAATAATATGTAATCGAAACCCTAAAATCGTATATAATGGAAAACGCAACCATATGAACCTCTATGTATTCGATCTGATTTTTCTGGATGTACTTGCATGATGTACGACCTGTATAAAAACTGGAATCTATAATTCGAACCTTGTGAAATTGTTTTGGGTTTTAATTTGGGTCGATCGATAATAAAAGAAAAGAAAAGAAGGAAACCGATCTAACTAGGGTTTGTATATATGAAATCTGGAAATAAATGATGTGTAATTATGATCTAATGATGGCTTAATGATTGGGACGATTAGGGTTTGATTTTGATGATATTCTATGTATATCGATTTAAAGATAAAGAGTTAAGGGTGTGATTCGTAACATTTAAAACCTTGGGGATATTTTTGTAACATTATATAGATCTTGTACTGTTTATAAAAATTATAACACAAGGGTGTTCTTTGTATATTCTGTAAGTTAAAGGACTAATGGGTATTTAGGGTTATTTATGAATCGATTTGTAAATAATTAAAAGGAGGGACTGAATATGTAATTTCTGGAAACTTAGGTATGATTTGAGTAATAAATTACATCCAGGAGGTTATGTGTAATTTTGGTAATTTAATGGCTTAATATGTAATTGTTTATAATTAAAGGTTGAAATTGAAATTTAAAGGATTAAATATGTAACTTTGATAACTAGAGGGACTTAATGTGTAAATTATGAATACTTGAGGATACATTCGTATAATATGATAAAATAAGTGATCATTGTGTAAAATTGATAAATTAAGGGTTTAATGTGTAACTATGAATATTTAAGGATATTAAAGTATAACATCTAATATAAAGGGGTGTAAAGCGTAAATTGTGAAACCCTAAGGACCAAATGTGTAAATATGATAAAAGATACCCTAATTCCAGTAATAATGATTTAACTAAGTTATGTTACTCCATCCTTCTAAAAGTGGAAACTTATCGAATATGGAAACCTGTTAAGAGTGGAAGGTTAATTAAAATAGAAAGATTTGTAATTCTCTTCTACCCTCTAGGTGTGAAGAAGGAGAGGAACTGATCCTTTGCATCTTATTCATTTTGATTTGTGCTTTGCTTTGGAATAAGGTACAGATATTCTGCTCTTTGTATAAGGAGCCTTCGGTCTCTATTTTGATTCGTATTAGGGTTTCCCTATACCATTGCTATGTTCCCTACACTTGATGTGATCCTTTCGATTAGTGAACCTGTGATATGAACCTTTGATATTTGAACCTGTGACATATGAACCTTTGATGTGAACCTGGAGATTTGGACCATGATTATGACCATGTGAACCTTTGCTTTGATATGAACCTTTGACCTTAACCCCAGTTTGATACCCGAGCCAATGTGTTCCCTAGCCATGAAGGTAACATGGCCGTGTCTGTGATGCACCACTGGCATGACTAGTGTGTAGCCCTAGTGATTTGGTTACACCGTCCCCATTGTGATTTGTGAAATGCATGCTATTATTATTATTATTACGGCCAATGTGATTTGTGGGGGGCGAATGGATGCATCCTAGACTTGTATTGTGATTGTGATGTGTGATATGTGGTGACTGAGGATGGGTGCAATCCACTTCTTTCACAAAATGTGGGAGCTAGCTACTCCAATGTGATACATGAGGACACCCCTCATATTATCCGGTTACTAAAGAGGTATCCCCTCTAGACTATTACACGATTTGTGATATGTGATATGTGATGTGATATGTGTGGGCTCGTGGTGGATTACTGTCCTAAACCTTATTCTTTATTCCTTTTCCTATATCTCATTCATTATGATATGTCTGTTCATTTCCGTTTGATTTTGTTCCCGTTTATTATATATCTGTTCACTGGGCTTTTTAAGCTCAGCCGCACGTTTCTTTTCATGTGCGGCAGGTTTTAGTTGGAAGCTGGGTTATGGGAAGAGAGTATTCTGGACTTAGAAGACTTTGCTTGATAGATATGCTGGATTAGAGACAACTAGAAGAATTTTGCTTTATTAGACTTAGAAGTTATATATTGTACCTTGTATTTCAGATTTTCCATTTGTAACCTTGAATTTCTATTGTATTATTTAAGTCGTATGTTATGCTTGCCTTTGATATGTTACCATTTACGTGACACTTCTACCCTTGCCGGGTTGGGGTGTTACAAAGTGGTATCAGAGACAGGTTTACGACTTGTAGTACATCTACCCTTGGCCTGTGTAAGTTAGGACCACTAAGTTTCCCTGTAGGCGCTCGTAGGATAACCTTTGCGAAGTTGCTTGAGTATTTTTCCATTGGAACATAAGTTACAACCGGTGAGGAATGGGTAGACTAGGACATCTCTGTGAGTAGTATTTGCTTCCGCATCACTCTGAATCTTGCCTTTGCCTTAGTCATGCCTTATAAGAACGTTTGTCTCAGAAGATGAGGAAGTCTTACCTTCCGTAATTTGAATGATGAACGTTATATGTTAACCAATTTCCTTTAGAAGGATTTGATGTTGATATTTGTCCAGTACGGAATTGTTATCTAAGCATGCTGATGCTAATAACTGATATTCCATACATCTCAACTCTGACAGTTAAACGATGTTCGTATTACTATCGGTGCACACCCTACCATTCCTATGTTATAAGCCAAACAAGATTCCAATCCTTTGAACTGTTCACGATTCTAACCTTCAATTTGATATATTTGACCTTGATACATTCTAATAATCTCCCATCCCACACTTTGATGAACCATGTACCTAAATTTGATATGTGAACTATCCGTATGATTTGACAACCATATTCGCTCTGAGAATCCGTTTCCCTTTGGATGTATTTGACTTTGAGGTCTCTTGACTATGGATTGGTGGTTTTTGTAAAGCTATCATGGACTGCAATATTGAAATGCGACCTTTAACAATCTGTTTCACCATATTTTGATATGATATTCTCAATCATTTGAATCTGTTAAGATTATTGTTGCTATGAAGCACATACTCCGATCTCTTTGATTTCCAATTTTCTCCTAACGCCTGTTAGTATCCACTCTTGGAAAGCTCCGGCACTTGAAAGTTTGTTGTACGAATTTCTGGTGTTTCTGATGAACCTTTTGAGATCCGTTTGGGAAATAAAGTTTGCATTGAACTAATCTGAATTTGGCGAAACTAAGATACCGAAGAAGTTAAAAGATTGTAGGAACTGATGGAATATGAGTTTGTTCACTTCAGTGATCTCTTGAAAGCTCCTGTTGGTTTATGAAGAAGAAAGAGAGAAGTGTGCGGCGGCACACCGACCATCATGAATGTAACCGTAATCACTATTCCATTCCCGCGTATCAATATTTGATTTGTTCTATTTTTGAAACTCCGTAGCAGACGATATCATTCGAGTTTGAAAGACGGAAGAAGCAACCACAAGAACATCTGAGAAGGAAGTTGATTAGTTGAGATTAAGTTCCGTGAAGCATTACAATTTGATTTGTGAAGAGAAAGATTTTTTATATGAAGTTTTCCCTAAGAAGATTTCCAGAAGTTGCTTTGGTAACCGTGTGACCACTATGAGTTTTGAATGATGTCAATTGTATTGGCTAGAAGATTCATGTATTCGCAAGTATTCGGACAATTGTCATAGTATGACAGTATGTTTGTGCTCAGAGACGAACGAGGAACACGTTGACCATTTTAGTATGAAGTGAACCGACCCTTTGTTCTAGAAGAATAGATCTACTTGATGATCAGAGATTGTAGCAGACAACACCACCAGGTACCCGGTGACTAAAGAACTTCCACAAAAAGGACCAAGACTGAAGACCATTGTCAGAGTTAGAAACCTTGTAGAAGGTGTGCAGGAGAGTTTCGTGACAGGCGTTACCAAGAGAGAAGCACGTGAGGAGAAGACAGACTGAGTAGAGACTCGATTATACCTCAAGCAGCACGTGGAGATTTCAGTTGGGCATCAAGACGACCAGACCGTAGAAGATGAGCTTTCAGCACATAAACCAGGAAGTCCACAGCAGTTTGAGTTGGTGAATTTTGAATCATGCTAGAAGATCTGTAGAAGGCACGCAACCTTGTTTCTCTAGTCATTTTAGTTGTACTAAGATGAATTGAGAGCTGAAGCAGACTCGCAAATGGAGGAATGCACGGTGATCACGTCAGAGATTCACGCTACCACACCAAAGTGTCCAGAAGAAGTGTCGAAGACTTGAGGAACCAGACTCAAGATTATGATTTCCCTTTTTCACCTTATGATCGTATGATTAGACAAGAGAGCGACTACTTGGAATTTGAAAAGATTCGAGATCATTTTGTAGTAAACGTTTGGATTTGGAAGATTTGATTGTTGTAAAGGATGAAGATATTGAAGACGTAATTCATTTCCTCTTAGACCACTTAAGTTTCCGTTACCTTTCGATAGGATCTTTTGAATGAGCCTTACCCTATTAGAAATTCCGTTCTATGTTCGTTATGCATTTGTTTGGATGATGGTTTCGTTATGAGAAGGATGATGAATTGTGGAAGACCTAACGTTTCGACGACGAGTTTTATATTGAGATGTACACATTCCGTTACGCTATTTGTACGTTCAAATTCCTCTGAATTAGAATCCGTAGTGATGTTTGTTTTGGACCAACCTTAGGAGGTAGAAAGACTGATAGGTGGTTAAGATAAGTAGTTCTATTCGCGACTTGAGATAAAGTATGACCATCATAATGGTATACTCATATGATGCTGGTATTATGACGTCTGGCCAACGTGATAATACTTACGTCATATGACGTACCCTTATTGGGATCATAGGATATTTCGAGGAGTGCCTTAAAGACCTTAGAATTTTTGATATCTGATTGAATCATCCGCGTTTAGTGAGACTTTAGATTCATTCTACCTATACGTTTGATCTGCTGACATTGATATACGATTTGATACGTTTGGATTCTCGACACGCGTTCTGCCGACCTCTGCACTTCTGATAAGAATCTTAGGTCCTGTTGTAGAGCTTTCTGCCGTTTGATGTTATCAAACAATCTGTTTTCTGTCTGTATGGATTCTATCTGTTACTATACAGGAATACACCTATGTTCTGCTATATATACGTTTTGCATTCGTTGAATCTGTTCATTATGATCTGCTATGAGTGAAGATATGTGATTTTGGATTATGAGAAAACGAGATCTGTTTGTTTATGAGAATACCTTTGAAAGGTTATATTGAAGCCGAGACTATTTGAGAAGCTGAAGAGTTAAAACTTTATATCACCTCATGATTGCTGCAATTCGATGTATTCTCATCTGATTCGCCTAATCAATTCGATGTAAATCCTATGTATTTTCTGTACCTCTTCCTAGAGAACTTGATTATCATCTGTTACGTTCGGTACATTATCCTTTTGGATTCAAATTCAGTGTAGTGTGTCTTTTCTGAGGAAGCCGAAGCTATTCTGACCAACAACGAAGAGTCAGGAGAAACAAGACTTTTACATTTCCGTTCGCTGTCCGTTGTGTCTTCTGTTCCGTTTCATTCCGATCGTTGGGATTTTTCGTTTTCATTCGTAAAGATTCTTTGGAAGAACCACCCAGAGCGTGAGGCTACCTGGGAAACCGAAGAGTCGATACGAGCTAGTTATCCGCACTTCGTATTTTGATCTGGTATGTCCTTGTTTGTTTTCGTTCCTTTCATTTCTGATTCTTGCAAATTTCGGGGACGAAATTTTTCTGTTAGAGGGGAAGAGTTGTAAAACCCGAAAATCTAAAACACGTAAAAAGACCAAAATACCCCTGGAAGTATAAAAGTGCAATTAATTAATTAAAGAGCACCAAATAAAAGATACAAATTCAGATAAAAATCAAATATGATCAGAATGATTTTAAGAACTTTATAAAGTTACATTTTTGTGTTTATGAAAAATAATTTCAGCCATATAATTAATTTAAATTCCGAAAATTATATAATTAATTATAAAGAGTGTAATAAATCGAAAATAGGCCCAAATGATTATGGATAAATGATACAATATTTTTCTTAAGTCCAACCCATAATATGAAGCCCAGGAAAAACAAAAGAGTCGGTGTTATATATCATATATACGTTTTTGAAACCCTAAACACACAAAGACTTCAGCCGACAATTCCAAAACTCCAAATAATTCGAGATCTGGTTCGTGGGGCTTAAGGCTATTTTTCTTGGACAAGATTGAAGCTATAGAAGGTGGGAAAAATCGTGGTTAAGGAGGTGTGTTGCAGATTCGATCGTGGGTGATATTGTGGGTCGATTAGGGTTTAATCGACAAGGGATTTAATTTTCGTTGTTCTTGTGTTCGATTCTTCTTAAGGGTATTTTTCCTACTCTCTTTTCATCCATTACAATCATACTGAACATCTAAAAATAGATCATGCATCATATATGGATCGTACGTAATAATATGTAATCGAAACCCTAAAATCGTATATA
Source organism: Artemisia tridentata subsp. tridentata (assembly GCA_021014915.2). NCBI lineage: Eukaryota > Viridiplantae > Streptophyta > Magnoliopsida > Asterales > Asteraceae > Artemisia > Artemisia tridentata. Next base: position 360,648,575 of record CP139506.1, read on the forward strand.
ATGGAAAACGCAACCATATGAACCTCTATGTATTCGATCTGATTTTTCTGGATGTACTTGCATGATGTACGACCTGTATAAAAACTGGAATCTATAATTCGAACCTTGTGAAATTGTTTTGGGTTTTAATTTGGGTCGATCGATAATAAAAGAAAAGAAAAGAAGGAAACCGATCTAACTAGGGTTTGTATATATGAAATCTGGAAATAAATGATGTGTAATTATGATCTAATGATGGCTTAATGATTGGGACGATTAGGGTTTGATTTTGATGATATTCTATGTATATCGATTTAAAGATAAAGAGTTAAGGGTGTGATTCGTAACATTTAAAACCTTGGGGATATTTTTGTAACATTATATAGATCTGGTACTGTTTATAAAAATTATAACACAAGGGTGTTCTTTGTATATTCTGTAAGTTAAAGGACTAATGGGTATTTAGGGTTATTTATGAATCGATTTGTAAATAATTAAAAGGAGGGACTGAATATGTAATTTCTCGAAACTTAGGTATGATTTGAGTAATAAATTACATCCAGGAGGTTATGTGTAATTTTGGTAATTTAATGGCTTAATATGTAATTGTTTATAATTAAAGGTTGAAATTGAAATTTAAAGGATTAAATATGTAACTTTGATAACTAGAGGGACTTAATGTGTAAATTATGAATACTTGAGGATACATTCGTATAATATGATAAAATAAGTGATCATTGTGTAAAATTGATAAATTAAGGGTTTAATGTGTAACTATGAATATTTAAGGATATTAAAGTATAACATCTAATATAAAGGGGTGTAAAGCGTAAATTGTGAAACCCTAAGGACCAAATGTGTAAATATGATAAAAGATACCCTAATTCCAGTAATAATGATTTAACTAAGTTATGTTACTCCATCCTTCTAAAAGTGGAAACTTATCGAATATGGAAACCTGTTAAGAGTGGAAGGTTAATTAAAATAGAAAGATTTGTAATTCTCTTCTACCCTCTAGGTGTGAAGAAGGAGAGGAACTGATCCTTTGCATCTTGTTCATTTTGATTTGTGCTTTGCTTTGGAATAAGGTACAGATATTCTGCTCTTTGTATAAGGAGCCTTCGGTCTCTATTTTGATTCGTATTAGGGTTTCCCTATACCATTGCTATGTTCCCTACACTTGATGTGATCCTTTCGATTAGTGAACCTGTGATATGAACCTTTGATATTTGAACCTGTGACATATGAACCTTTGATGTGAACCTGGAGATTTGGACCATGATTATGACCATGTGAACCTTTGCTTTGATATGAACCTTTGACCTTAACCCCAGTTTGATACCCGAGCCAATGTGTTCCCTAGCCATGAAGGTAACATGGCCGTGTCTGTGATGCACCACTGGCATGACTAGTGTGTAGCCCTAGTGATTTGGTTACACCGTCCCCATTGTGATTTGTGAAATGCATGCTATTATTATTATTATTACGGCCAATGTGATTTGTGGGGGGCGAATGGATGCATCCTAGACTTGTATTGTGATTGTGATGTGTGATATGTGGTGACTGAGGATGGGTGCAATCCACTTCTTTCACAAAATGTGGGAGCTAGCTACTCCAATGTGATACATGAGGACACCCCTCATATTATCCGGTTACTAAAGAGGTATCCCCTCTAGACTATTACACGATTTGTGATATGTGATATGTGATGTGATATGTGTGGGCTCGTGGTGGATTACTGTCCTAAACCTTATTCTTTATTCCTTTTCCTATATCTCATTCATTATGATATGTCTGTTCATTTCCGTTTGATTTTGTTCCCGTTTATTATATATCTGTTCACTGGGCTTTTTAAGCTCAGCCGCACGTTTCTTTTCATGTGCGGCAGGTTTTAGTTGGAAGCTGGGTTATGGGAAGAGAGTATTCTGGACTTAGAAGACTTTGCTTGATAGATATGCTGGATTAGAGACAACTAGAAGAATTTTGCTTTATTAGACTTAGAAGTTATATATTGTACCTTGTATTTCAGATTTTCCATTTGTAACCTTGAATTTCTATTGTATTATTTAAGTCGTATGTTATGCTTGCCTTTGATATGTTACCATTTACGTGACACTTCTACCCTTGCCGGGTTGGGGTGTTACACATGTAGCGTCATTTGTTGGTTGGTCTTCATCTTCACTATCACTCCAAGCTCCACCCACGAATGCCTTGTTTACCTTGGGCTTTGGACAATCATTCATAAAGTGGCCGTTCTCACCGCAATTGTAGCATGCTTGAGAGCGCCTAGAACTTTCACCAACTTTGTTGTTGACGGCTCGTCTTCCATCAAAATTGTTTCTTCCACCATTACCTCTGTTACCAAACCTATTACCCCTCCTATGGTTACCACCTTTCCTAAAGAACCTCCGAAAGTTCTTAGCCATGAGGTTGTATTCTTCGTCGTTCATATCATCTTCTTCATTGCTATCATCTTGACTATCACTATCATCACTAGCTTGGCTACTAGTGACTTTAGCCTTAAGAGCCAAAGACTTAACCTTCTCCTTCTTGTCTTTGGTACTCATCTTGTCGTTCTCAAGAATCATCTCATAGACCTTGAGGTTTCCAATGAGCTCGTCAAGAGGTAGTTCCGCCAAATTCTTGGCTTCTTCTATGGTCGTCACCTTTGGCCTCCACTTTACTGGAAGTTCTCGAAGAAACTTCCTCACATGGTTCTTGTTATAGAAGCTAGGATCTAGAGCCGTGAGGCTAGTGATAATAGCATTGAATCTTGTGTAACCATTATCAATGCTTTCTTCATCCGAGACCGTAAACTTCTCATATTGTTGTATGAGTAAGTCGATCTTGCAATCTTTAACTTGAGAGTTGCCTTGATGAGTGATGATGAGAGAGTGCCAAATTTCCTTGGCGGTCTTGCAAACATGTACCCTCTCGAACTCCCTTCGAGGTAGAGCATTATAAATCAACATCTTGGCTTCATCATTCTTACCAAGCTTTCTCCTTTCATCATCATTAAGATCTAAGTGTGGCTTCTTCACCAACAACTTTGTTTCGGGGTCTTCAACCATGAACACAAAGTTTCCATTTTGGATGATTTCCCACAAATCAAGATCTTTGGACCTAACATAGGTCTCAAACCGGGTTTTCCAAAAACAAAACCCATCGGTTTCTAGCAAAGGTGGTCTTTGCATAGAACATCCCTCTACATAGTTCTCTTGAGCCATGGATCTATACTCAACTTTACTAAAAATCTTAGTTAGGATTTTAGATTTTTGGGAAAGAAGTTTTTGACTTAAAACGACTTCTCGAGAAGGTTTTAATGCTCAAAAACTTGAGTATTCCGCTCTGATACCAATTGTAGAACCGTAGAGGGGGGGGGTGAATACGGTTTCTTCGGCCTTTAGAACGTTTAAAAACTATAAGCCTCGAAGACAACCAAGTGGTCTAAGAAAGAACAACCACAAACACAATCACAGCCACAAGTACACAAAGCGAGTAAAGAGACACCACGATATATACTGGTTCGGGATAGGGGGTTATACCATCCGTACGTCCAGTTGCGAATCCACGACACGATACTATTGCACTAGTATTGTAAAACCCAGAATTTTGAAACATAGAAAAAAGACCAAATTGCCCCTACAACTTTAAATTTGATTTATAAGTATTTAAATATCACAAATTATACCTAAACTATCTAAAATAAGTAAATAATGACATGTAATGTTTTTGTTGGGATATTTTATTTATTTAATGACTTAAAAATATCTAAAAACTTTATATTATAATTAATTAAGGGTCGAATGAATTTTATTTGTATAGATATATATATTTCGATATAACATAAGTTTAAAAATGGAAATAAATTAGAGATAAGACTAAATATATTGTTATCTCTATCTTAATATCAATTAGCTGTAAATTTGAGCCTACCAAAAATATGCACACGTTTTTACCTTTTTATTTTACACGGTTTCTCTCATTTTTCTTCTAAACCCTATATTCGACACACTAAAATCTCCCTAGCCTCTATTCGATCATAAGAAATTCTGCAAACATTTTTCTTGGGTCTTATATCATCCAAGGAAGAGTGTAAAAATCGTGCAAAGGTGGTAGAGGTCGTGGTTCGATCGTGGAGTTATTTTGGTCGTTTTTATTCTAGCCGACAATAAGTAATTCGATTCTTGCTTAATCCTTGTTCGAATCATCAATAAGGTATTCCTATCATCTAAATATATCATATACATCATAACATTCGAATTAGAACTCACCATGCACGCTAGATCGAATTATATTAATCGTTATCCTAAAAATGAGATAATTTCGTATATATGGCCAAACGAATTTTTGAAGCATGGTTTATATTTTATTTTGGTTCTTTACATGTCTAATAACATCAGAAAAATAATTAATATATTTGTCGAGGCCTAGAATTATTATTTTCGATTTTTGTTCTTGTCGGGTTTAATAATAAATCGAATTGGAAAAATAATTAGAATAAAATCGTAGGGATTAGGGTTTTGATCTTGGTTATTTTATATGATGTATTTAAGATATTTTAATGATGTTTTACTGTTTGTAATGATTAAATCTCAATTTAGGGTTAGGGTTTACATTTTTGATCTAATCGTTTTGAATAAGAAAATCGTGGGGTGTGTTTTGAAGGTTTATAAAATAGAGGGTTATTTTTGTAAGATAATATGGACCAGGGACATCTCGTAAAAATTATAAAAGGAGGGGTCTATGTGTAAATTTTGTAACTTGAGGATTTAAATAGTATTTTGGATAATTAAATTAATCCGTTTGGTTATTAATTAATTTCGAGGGGCTATTTTGTAAATTCTGATAAATGAAGGTTATTTCGTATAAATATATATGTTAAGGGTGTAATGTGTAATTTTGGATAATTATTGGATTAATTTGTAAATATAAATACCTTATGGACTATTTTTGTAATTTAGATAATTAAAAAGGGTTTAATTGCAAATTTATTTAGAAAAGGGACTAAATTGTAAAATGTGAATAATAAGAGGATTGAAATGGTAAGTATGGCTAACTTTTAGATTAAATGAGTAATTATGATATTTACATATTGAATCCTTATCTTTGGCATAATTACAATTTGAACCCTAAACTATGAAAGGTTGTCATGTTTGACTCTAAACTATTAATACTTGCTAAAATGAACCTTAATTCCATAAGAATGATCCTTGTGATAACTTAACCTAATTGTGATATTTGAACCTTTCTAATTTTGGAAACTTTCTAATTATGGAAACTTACTAAATAAGGAAACTTTCTAAAAATGGAAACTTACTAATTTTGGAAACCTGTTAAAAATAGAAAGTCACTTAAAAGATGTAAACTTACTAAAAGAGGAAGGCTACTTAAAATGAACAATGTAATTGATTAGTTATCATTTCCTTTAGGTTCTGTGAAGCGGGAGTGAGCCTTCTCTTGATTTCTTTTCCTTTGTGGTTTACTTGCTTTTGATTCAAGGTACAGATATTCTATCCTCTTTCAGTAAGGGGTTTTCTCTCTCATGACTTATGATCTTGATCATTGATTCGTTATAAGATTTCCTAAGCCATTGCTATGTTCCCTATGCTTTGATTCATTCATTATGATTCCTTTGATATGATCTTTGATATGATCCATTTGATATATGATCCACATTCATTGATATTCCTTTGATTATGATTATGCTATGATTCGGATATGCTGCTATGATTATATGTATGTATGTTTCGTTCCTTCTTATGCCCGAGTTTTTAACTACTCATGGAGGTACCATGGGCGTGTCAGTGATGGCACCACTGGCATGACACTTTCTGGGGAGGTGTGATTGATCCCTGGCATTCCCTTTTGTTTGATATATATGTGTACACTGGCCAATTAGTTATATATGTGACCAGTCATGAGCTGGCATATGTATTTTGTTTGATTCAGGGAGTGTATGGATGCATCCTAGGCTTTGTTTGTTATGATTAGGTAGTGACTGGCTGTACGTGCCTTGTACCCCTTTCACTTCTGGTACATTGGAGCTAGCTACTCCTTGTACAACTTATGATTTGACGGATATATGGATATGTGATTATGTGATTTGAGATCTATCGAGTACCTCGGTAGGTCGGCTCGTGGCTTTCCTATGTTCGTTTGTCTATTCAAGTAGCTTGTTTAGACGCTTCTTTGTTGATACGTACTCATTACCTTTTCCTTATGATTATGCTTATGTGATATATCTTTGATACTTCGTTTCCTTTTGACTTATGATATTCGTTCAGTGTATGTTAATCTCTTATGCATTTGACAGATGATATTCCTTTCAGCAGAAGCTTATGATGTTCCGTTTCTCATACTTATATACGTTTCGTTTATCCGTTTGCTTTGTTATATATCTGTTCACTGGGCTTTTTAAGCTCAGCCGCATTTCTTTTCCTGCGGCAGGTTTTAGGTTGGAAGCTGGGTTTGGGTGAAGAGTGCATAGGAGCGTTAGTGGACTACCCTGATGATTAGAAGCCCATTACATCTGGATTAGACTTGGACTTGGACTCGATTAGATTATTGTTTGGATTTGTATTTTCATTCTTGTATAGAGTTAGTATTTCTTTTGTACCCTTAGAATGCCCTTGGAAATTTTATGTTATAAGTCTTTCGCTTGCGTATGTATGTTCTGATTTGGCACCATAACGTGACATTTTGACCCTTGTCGGGTTGGGGTGTTACAATTATGGTATCAGAGAAACAGGCTGCGATTCGTAATACATTTACCCTTAGCCTGTGTAAGTTAGGACCACTAAGTTTTCCCTGTAGGCGCTCGTAAGACAACCTTTGAAAATTTGCTTTAAGATTTCCCTATAGGAACGTAAGTTTTGACCGGTGAGGATTGGGTAGATTATAAGACATTGGTTAGTCATCTTGCTTTTGCATCACTCTGAGTCTGCCTATGTTTTAGTTAAGCCCTTATAAGATCAATCGTTCAGAAATTTAGAAGATTTATCAAGATTTGCAACATAAGTCTAGTATGCTTGGAGACTTCGTAGTAATGCCTTATAGGTTTCATTTCCTGGAGTTATCACTTTCTTTTGAACTTCGATTCTTGTTTCGTTTGACATTCGTTTAGATGCCTTTCATTCGTTCGGAGATTCGCGTATGTATGAATCCTACATGTTCGACACACTCTATGATTTCTCTTTACTTTTAATTCTTTCTTCATTGCTGATTTTTGACCTTACCTATTCTACCCCTATGAACGTTTTGTGACTTTTCATCGTGTATATTCGATTTGTCCGATGCGCTCTGGAGATATTTGGAGACGATTTTATTATGCTAATCTGTTTACGTTAGAGATGTTCGATTCGATGTTATTCTGGATTTGGATTTGTTGCCTGAGTATTATGATGATGACGACTGTCATTTTATGTTTGTCACCTTTGACGTTTTGGGAAGTTTACGATGGAAGGAAGCAGTTTGAATGGAAGCACACAGATCTATCAACTCTATTCATCTTAGTGGTACTAATATGTATAGAGTCTTGAAGCAGGAGCTGGACGGGATGGCATGAAGATGGTGGTGACTACATCGGTGATTTCCACGCACAGAAGGAAGGACAACACAAGTAGAGTTGCAGTGGAGCATTGACTAGGACGGCTTGCTTGGAAGATTGGCAGAGATTTTTTTCGGCAGAAGATTACTCAAGCTACATGGCGCACCTGCAATGAAAGTGACAGAAAATCGCATTTTGTTTCACACTTCCAAAAGAAGTATAGAAGAGTTAGATGTTTTGACATTTGAGGAAGCTTCAGTTCGCGATACGTTAGATCTTGGATTCATTCTTGCCCATACGATTATTCTACCTATTCCGTTATGCCTTCTGATACGTTTTGATACTATGATTCGTGATTTGGAACGTCAGTATGAATTTGTTACCCACCTCTTTATGAGGCTCTTGATACGTTTGACGATTCGATTTGTGCTCCTTCGACTTTGGCAAGTTCCATTGTTCGTTCAGAATTCGGTAAGAATTGATGAAGATTTATCAGTTAGCACTATCTCCGTTTTGCCTCGTAGGAATTTGTGTTTCGTATATCTCCTTGTAGGATTCTAACTATCATCTGTCATCTGTCATCTGCTACGCATTTGTTTCGCATTCGTTGGATCAGATTTGTTACGATTTGCATTCTGTGGAGAGCCTGGGGCTATTCGAGTTGTCAGGATCGAGTCATGATAAATCTTGGTTGTGAAGATTTTTTTTTGGAGAACCTCCCCGAGCTTGATGATAATTGTGACGATATTTTGTGATTTGCTACGACTCCGTATAACTTTAGTGACTCCAATTTCGCGGACGAAATTTTCTTTTTAGAGGGGAAGTATTGTAAAACCCAGAATTTTGAAACATAGAAAAAAGACCAAATTGCCCCTACAACTTTAAATTTGATTTATAAGTATTTAAATATCTCAAATTATACCTAAACTATCTAAAATAAGTAAATAATGACATGTAATGTTTTGTTGGGATATTTTATTTATTTAATGACTTAAAAATATCTAAAAACTTTATATTATAATTAATTAAGGGTCGAATGAATTTTATTTGTATAGATATATATATTTCGATATAACATAAGTTTAAAAATGGAAATAAATTAGAGATAAGACTAAATATATTGTGATCTCTATCTTAATATCAATTAGCTGTAAATTTGAGCCTACCAAAAATATGCACACGTTTTTACCTTTTTATTTTACACGGTTTCTCTCATTTTTCTTCTAAACCCTATATTCGACACACTAAAATCTCCCTAGCCTCCATTCGATCATAAGAAATTTTGCAAACATTTTTCGTGGGTCTTATATCATCCAAGGAAGAGTGTAAAAATCGTGAAAAGGTGGTAGAGGTCGTGGTTCGATCGTGGAGTTATTTTGGTCGTTTTTATTCTAGCCGACAATAAGTAATTCGATTCTTGCTTAATCCTTGTTCGAATCATCAATAAGGTATTCCTATCATCTAAATATATCATATACATCATAACATTCGAATTAGAACTCACCATGCACGCTAGATCGAATTATATTAATCGTTATCCTAAAAATGAGATAATTTCGTATATATGGCCAAACGAATTTTTGAAGCATGGTTTATATTTTATTTTGGTTCTTTACATGTCTAATAACATCAGAAAAATAATTAATATATTTGTCGAGGCCTAGAATTATTATTGTCGATTTTTGTTCTTGTCGGGTTTAATAATAAATCGAATTGGAAAAATAATTAGAATAAAATCGTAGGGATTAGGGTTTTGATCTTGGTTATTTTATATGATGTATTTAAGATATTTTAATGATGTTTTACTGTTTGTAATGATTAAATCTCAATTTAGGGTTAGGGTTTACATTTTTGATCTAATCGTTTTGAATAAGAAAATCGTGGGGTGTGTTTTGAAGGTTTATAAAATAGAGGGTTATTTTTGTAAGATAATATGGACCAGGGACATCTCGTAAAAATTATAAAAGGAGGGGTCTATGTGTAAATTTTGTAACTTGAGGATTTAAATAGTATTTTGGATAATTAAATTAATCCGTTTGGTTATTAATTAATTTCGAGGGGCTATTTTGTAAATTCTGATAAATGAAGGTTATTTCGTATAAATATATATGTTAAGGGTGTAATGTGTAATTTTGGATAATTATTGGATTAATTTGTAAATATAAATACCTTATGGACTATTTTTGTAATTTAGATAATTAAAAAGGGTTTAATTGCAAATTTATTTAGAAAAGGGACTAAATTGTAAAATGTGAATAATAAGAGGATTGAAATGGTAAGTATGGCTAACTTTTAGATTAAATGAGTAATTATGATATTTACATATTGAATCCTTATCTTTGGCATAATTACAATTTGAACCCTAAACTATGAAAGGTTGTCATGTTTGACTCTAAACTATTAATACTTGCTAAAATGAACCTTAATTCCATAAGAATGATCCTTGTGATAACTTAACCTAATTGTGATATTTGAACCTTTCTAATTTTGGAAACTTTCTAATTATGGAAACTTACTAAATAAGGAAACTTTCTAAAAATGGAAACTTACTAATTTTGGAAACCTGCTAAAAATAGAAAGTCACTTAAAAGATGTAAACTTACTAAAAGAGGAAGGCTACTTAAAATGAACAATGTAATTGATTAGTTATCATTTCCTTTAGGTTCTGTGAAGCGGGAGTGAGCCTTCTCTTGATTTCTTTTCCTTTGTGGTTTACTTGCTTTTGATTCAAGGTACAGATATTCTATCCTCTTTCAGTAAGGGGTTTTCTCTCTCATGACTTATGATCTTGATCATTGATTCGTTATAAGATTTCCTAAGCCATTGCTATGTTCCCTATGCTTTGATTCATTCATTATGATTCCTTTGATATGATCTTTGATATGATCCATTTGATATATGATCCACATTCATTGATATTCCTTTGATTATGATTATGCTATGATTCGGATATGCTGCTATGATTATATGTATGTATGTTTCGTTCCTTCTTATGCCCGAGTTTTTAACTACTCATGGAGGTACCATGGGCGTGTCAGTGATGGCACCACTGGCATGACACTTTCTGGGGAGGTGTGATTGATCCCTGGCATTCCCTTTTGTTTGATATATATGTGTACACTGGCCAATTAGTTATATATGTGACCAGTCATGAGCTGGCATATGTATTTTGTTTGATTCAGGGAGTGTATGGATGCATCCTAGGCTTTGTTTGTTATGATTAGGTAGTGACTGGCTGTACGTGCCTTGTACCCCTTTCATTTCTGGTACATTGGAGCTAGCTACTCCTTGTACAACTTATGATTTGACGGATATATGGATATGTGATTATGTGATTTGAGATCTATCGAGTACCTCGGTAGGTCGGCTCGTGGATTTCCTATGTTCGTTTGTCTATTCAAGTACCTTGTTTAGACGCTTCTTTGTTGATACGTACTCATTACCTTTTCCTTATGATTATGCTTATGTGATATATCTTTGATACTTCGTTTCCTTTTGACTTATGATATTCGTTCAGTGTATGTTAATCTCTTATGCATTTGACAGATGATATTCCTTTCAGCAGAAGCTTATGATGTTCCGTTTCTCATACTTATATACGTTTCGTTTATCCGTTTGCTTTGTTATATATCTGTTCACTGGGCTTTTTAAGCTCAGCCGCATTTCTTTTCCTGCGGCAGGTTTTAGGTTGGAAGCTGGGTTTGGGTGAAGAGTGCATAGGAGCGTTAGTGGACTACCCTGATGATTAGAAGCCCATTACATCTGGATTAGACTTGGACTTGGACTCGATTAGATTATTGTTTGGATTTGTATTTTCATTCTTGTATAGAGTTAGTATTTCTTTTGTACCCTTAGAAACCCTTGGAAATTTTATGTTATAAGTCTTTCGCTTGCGTATGTATGTTCTGATTTGGCACCATAACGTGACATTTTGACCCTTGTCGGGTTGGGGTGTTACAAGTATAATCCTTTCGGTGGACTACAAACCGTTACATGTTGGGAATAAAACAGTTACCACGGTTGCATTTGGATAACCACTGCTGAAGAATGCACTAGCAGTGGAAACGCATTACCACTGCTAGTACATATTGTTACCACTGCTAATGTGACAACTGTTATGTATCCGTATAGTGATAAGTATAGAATAGATTGTGTGTATATTCTATTTAGTTAAACTTATACTTATCTTGTAAAGGACTCCTTGTCCTATAAAAGGAGATCCTAGATATAACTCTCATACGTATCATTCTATAGAGCTTCAAGGTGTAACCCTAGTGATAGCAAGATCACTCGCATTATTATCATTAATAATATTGAAGCTTAACGTTTTGGTTTATACATTGTGTTCATCATATACAAATTGTTCTCACCCTATTACAATAAACAAAACCAATCTTCTAAGTACTAATAAGTAAATTCCGCGTGCTTGTTAGTATAATTCAAAGTATCTAACTAACACAAGGAGTGTGTTTACCGGTTCAACAAGTGGTATCAGAGCAAACGGCTACTGGTAAAGACTACTTAAATCCGTTTATGGTTGATAGTTTACCAAAAACTATATGGTCATCAACTCACCATATTCTTTTGATTAAGAGTTGGCTAGTCCATAGCAAACGACTCATGGTAAAGACATATCAAATCCGTTGATAGCTGGTAGTTTGCTAAAAACTATGATAAGAGCAGTTCATATTAAACCTATTTTATTTTACCATTGCTCTTAGAAATTTTGTGAAAAAATTACCACTGCTCGTTCACAGTTACCACTGCTCGTATAAATTTTACCACTGTTGAATTAGCCGTTACAACTGTTGTGTCAGTAACAAATTGTTTTAACTAGCCGTTGAGAATAACCGTTTTACCATACTTCTAGGGATATATTTAAGGGAATTATATTTTCTATTTTTATCTTATTCACTTTCTAAGATAATCTCTTTCTTAAAATATATTTCCACTGCGCATAAAAACCAAACCCTAGTTGTACATCATTATTCTCTCAATTGGCTTGTTAAAACTTCAATCGATCATTCTTTTATCACAATATACTATGGCATCTTTGAAGTTTGCAGATGAGCACAACCAAGTGGCCTACTATGAAAAGAGTGGCCCTGTTTTTCATCAGATTGTGGACTTTCTCAATACCACCCATATAAGGTATGCTTTAACTTTAAATCCCACAATCTATGTCTCTCAAATCAAGCAGTTTTGGCACTCTGTTGAGGCCATCACTATTGAAGATGGAGACACACATGAAACTGTGGATGCTCTGAGAGCCACAGTGGATGAGGTAACTATTGATGTTACTGAATCATCCTTGAGGAGAATTCTCCAATTGGATGATTCCAATGGTATCATCACATTACCTATTCCAGAAATTCTTGAACATCTCTCAACAATGGGGTATGATACATCTGACAAAAAGGTTACATTTAAAAAGGGATGTTTTTGCCCCCATTGGAGATTTTTAATACATACTCTGTTACATTGCCTAAGTCCTAAGAAAACTGCTTATGAACAATTTAGTTCAACCATGGCTTATCCTTTAGTTTGTTTGGCCACAGATAGGACTTTCAACTTTTCAAAGCTTATTTTTAACAGTATGGTTGGCAATGTAAAGAGTTCATATAAATTTTTGATGTATCCAAGGTTTGTGCAAGCAGTGCTAAATGAATTTCCACTGCAACCCCACAAAAGAGTTTACAAAACTCCCTGTCTTAAGCCAAAGGTTTTTCAAAATTTGGATAAGGCTTCACAAGGATGGAATGGGGAATTTAAACCACTTTTTCCTCAAATGCTTGCTAAGATTGCACAGGTACAGGGTGAAGGTGCAGCAATCCCAGTTGTACCCCATCACACACCCACAATAACTGTTCCTTCCATCCAATACACCCCACCTGTTACTCACACATATGAGAGGAGGCAAAAACAGCCAACTCCTCCTATCACAACACTTCATGTATCTGAACCTTTTGGTGAAGGTCCAAGTAGTGGAGGTTTAGGAGTACTTCCTAGTCCTACTAGGGAGGAAACTGAGTCATTGCCCTGGCACACCCGGTGGGTAGAGAGATTGGCACACATAGCTGGAAATGATGAGGGTAGTGGGACACTAAAGGAATTGATGGAAACATGTACCACTTTGACAAAGAAAGTTGCTGCTTTGGAGAAAGATTTGACACACATAAAGGAGCAACATGCTAGAGAGATTGCAGGTCTGCAAGCAGAGCTTACTTCTTTAAAGGAGGAAGTACAGGGGTTTAAGAAGAAAAGAACTGCTCAACTTGTTCTTTCCTCACCATCTGAAGAGTTTGATGCTTATTTGGGTAATTCTCCCAAACAGGGGAGGAAAACAAATGCTGAAACAGAGGGGATGACACTGGATTTTGATGAAGAAGATTTTAGAATTGATGATTTAGGTTTTGATGAACCTGTTGGAGAGGATCAAGGTACAGAAGAAGTAAATATGGATGAAAATATTCCTCAACAGCTAATGGAAAAAATTATTCAGGATGATCCTACTAAAATTGTTGATTTGGAAGTTCAAAAGTTACTAGAAGAAGTATTGGATACAGCTTCAAGTCAACCACTACAACAATCACAAAAGCAAGTTCCCACTGTTACTCAAGAAGTTCCCACTGCTACTCAAGTTTTTACCACTGCTAGTTCTACTGCAGAGGAAGAATTTGAAAGAATAAGGAAGGATAAGGGAAAAACTACAATGGTGATTGATGATACAGTGAAACCTAGAAAGATTTCAGCAAGAGAACAAGCTCAGATTGATCATGATGCTGAAACTGCAAGAAAGATGGTAGAAGATGATATTGCAAAGAAGAAAATAAAAGATGAATTGGATATTGCAAGCTTTATGGAGGCTAAGAGGTTAGATAGGCTGGAAAAGACTGCTCCAATTTCAACTGTACCACCTACCATTCACAAAGAAAACACTGCAGAGTTTACTTATGTATTAACTGAGGATGGAATTCAGTACATGATTAAGAACAATCTAGTGGTTAAGAAGAAAGCTATTGAGCTTGTTGCAGATCAAAGCTTAACTGATGACCAAAGATCAGCTCAAATAGCAGATTTCATAAAAATTCAGAATGAGCAAGCACTTCAACATATGATAAGTTCAGTCAAAAAGATTCAAAAGAAGCCAAGGCAACCATCCAAAGCTCAAGTGATTGCAGAAATGAAGAGATATTGCTGCAATGTTGGAGGATGGAAGATGCATCAGTTCAAAGGCAAATCACATGATGAAATTGAAAGTATTTACTATAGAGTCTACAAAAGTGATAAAAGCTTTGCATCTATGGGTTCAGAAAAGGAAGCTAAGTTTACAAAAAGGCATGCAGAGCATATGGAATCAAGTAGAGCTAAGAAATCAAGAACTGAAGAACCTCAAAAGCTTACAAAAGAACAATTGAATGGCATGGTTGTAATTGTAGAAGAAGACTTCTTTCCAGAACCACCGCAAGTCAGACTTCCAATAGTTGACTGGGAGATTCACACTGATGAAAATTTTGCATCAACATGGAAGCTCACAAGATTAGGTGGTGAAACATCTTCTTTTATACAGTTTGAAGATCTTATCAGATCATGTGATAGAAGTGATCTTGATACTTTGTGGAAAATGGTGAAAGATAGACAGAATGCAGACACACTTCAAGATGTCAAAGAGAAAGATTTATGGGTTCAACTTCAAAGATTATATGAACCTGATCCAAGTGACAGATTTTGGAAGTTTCAAGCTTATGATTCAAGAACACTTTGGAAGTTTTATGACTCTTGCAGTATTCATCATGTTTCAACACAAGAAGGAGTTGATGTATTTATGTTTGCAGAAAAAGAATATCCACTCAGAGCTGGAGTTATAACTGTTATGCTTTCTGCAAAGCTAAGATGTGTGGAAAAGACTGAAGAGGTTGAAAATTTGCTACAAAGAATATCTGAGCAATGTAGCAGAGAATTACAATCTTTAAGGAGAAGATGATGTGTTTGGCAGAATTCCCCTTATCCTCTTGGAAGTTGATCATTTGAAGAAACTTATTGATTTGCACAGAAATCATAAGTTTAGGGGAGGATTGTTGGGAATAAAACAGTTACCACGGTTGCATTTGGATAACCACTGCTGAAGAATGCACTAGCAGTGGAAACGCATTACCACTGCTAGTACATATTGTTACCACTGCTAATGTGACAACTGTTATGTATCCGTATAGTGATAAGTATAGAATAGATTGTGTGTATATTCTATTTAGTTAAACTTATACTTATCTTGTAAAGGACTCCTTGTCCTATAAAAGGATATCCTAGATATAACTCTCATACGTATCATTCTATAGAGCTTCAAGGTGTAACCCTAGTGATAGCAAAATCACTCGTATTATTATCATTAATAATATTGAAGCTTAACGTTTTGGTTTATACATTGTGTTCATCATATACAAATTGTTCTCACCCTATTACAATAAACAAAACCAATCTTCTAAGTACTAATAAGTAAATTCCGCGTGCTTGTTAGTATAATTCAAAGTATCTAACTAACACAAGGAGTGTGTTTACCGGTTCAACATTACAATTCACTCAACCAATATTCGCCAATATTGATGCTCACAAAGAAGGAGTTACTCCCCAACGGTATTCCGCCCTCGGAAACCACCCAAAAGAATCTCGCAATTCGACTTCACCTAAGTGTCACAAAGACAACTACCAAGGTATGAGTTGGATTGTGTAAGAGATGTGATGTTGTAAAGGAACATGTAAGAGATTTGTGTAAGAGAATATATGAGTTGGATATGGAAAGATATGAAAATCTTGGTGAGTTGGCAAGTGTGTGTAGAGAAGAGTTGGATGTGAGTAGTGTGTGTAGAATTTGAAATCTAGTGTGTGTAGAAGTGTGTGTACAAATGTACAAGGTATGTGTGTGTGTGTACACAAGGTGTATAAGTGTGTGTATAAGATTGTGTATGGGAAGTTGGTAGATTGAGGGAATATTGTGTGGGAGTATGTGAATATTGTGTGTGAGAGGGAGGAGACGAAAGGTACACATTGTGTAAGAGGTGTAAGGGAATGTTGTAAGAGAATGTTGGGAAGGGATATTTGGGAAGGATTATGGGAGATTTGGTGGTATTTGTCTTTTGTAAAAGTGAGATTAAGAGAAGATTAAGAAGTAATCTAATTGTCATTAAGAAGAAAAGGTTTTAGACAATTAAGATTATAAGTTGAGAAAATCATAGGTTACTTATAAGTTCAAGTAACACAACGTCGAGAATCCATAGTTTCATAACTCATGACTTTCCACGACTCGACGTACTCAACTAACACCTTGGTTCAAACAAGTTAAGTGCTTTGCCTTGATGTAAAGCATAACCCAAGTGGGAAAGGATGCGTTTACGCAAAGTGACCTTTGACTTAGTTTGACCAATAAGGGAGTAAACCCGTTACGTGATTAGAGAAGACGTAAGCACGGGATATGAGCATATGGATGCTTTCACATGATGTTACGTGAAATATATAAGCTCCCTAAGTTTAGAAAAGCCTTGGCTAGAGGCGATAGTTAGAAAACATGAGTTGGCGTTTTCCCGTAAGTGGGTGCTTTAAAGGTTGGATCTCTCTAATCCCAAAACTCGTTTCGAGTGTTCTCAATTAAGCACATAGCATATTCATACCTGTATTGAAAGATCCACATTTGTCGGGTAAGGGGAAAGCCGACTTTCAAAATTCGCCCTGACATTCACAGACGCCTGGCGCGTCACCCACACGTTGACGCGTGGGTGACGCGTCAGCAGCAGACGTGTGAGTCGGGGAATTTTGGCTAACGTTTGTTATTTTATGTGTTTCGAAGGTTTATTTGTCATCATTAAAACATTAGGAGATCTTGATAATGTTGCCTCAACACATAGGCACAGCAAGCCTATAACACAACACAGAACGGAATTGGCGATGGTTCATCCTTTGTCCCAAGCCGTCAATAGGGATGGTGAAAAGAAAATCCTGTGCATGTGGGGCACGGACACAACTGAGAATAGCCACCTGTCTTTGACTTAGCGAATACTTAGAAACAAGGTCTTTCTCAATGACACCAAAATAACACTTTGCCAAGGTTTTCATCATTTGGGGGACAGAAGCGCCAGTGGTGACAGAGAGAGCATCAATGTTACAAGTATTGTTGAAAGTATTAAGAGCATGCTGAAAAGAAGAACCATAGGAGACTATACCAGTTTTTGTCAATATCTTTTCTTGTAGAGTGCTCGTTTGCATACGAGATGCGAGAAAAGCATACTGGATAATATCCCCTGCGGAAAGGATACCCAGACCACCCAACTTGATTGGGAGAGTGGCTAGACGCCACTGCCAATCGCCAAAACCCGGCCCTGAAGCAGTAACAATCTTCTCCAAGGAGGCACGTAACATCTGATCAAACTGAAATTGGGCCTCTAATAAATACAAAGGAGAACATGTCCTCAAAGCATAAGATAATTTCGCAACTCCCGCACAGTTACGAAGAAGAAGGAGCTCACATTGAGGATCATTGAGTTTATTGATTGCCTCCATTAAATAAATGGTTTTAGAGACCCTTTTCAAAGCCAAATCCCGACAAACCATTTGGACTTTGACTAATATTTGATTTTATAACTTAAACTAGCAAACCATTTGGACTTTGACTAATATTTGATTTTTAAAGTTTCAAATACACATTTAGGTTCGTTTTCTTTTATAACTTAAAAGGGACAAACACAATTTATAACTAGTAAGCTACATATAATTGTTAGGTAGTGCTTGAATTTGACTTAATTGTGTTAATATGAATAAACTAAATTCAAAAATTCATGTGAGAGTTGTTTGTTTATAACTCTATAATAGTAACTGAAAATATACAGTGATAAAATAAAAGTATCTGCATTAAGTCATATATTATTTAAACGCAACTTGATAAGAAATGTAAACAAGCAAGCCCTTAATCTTTAATTAATATGAGCAGAATTTATTCGAGAGGCTGTTGAAAAATAATAATATTATTATTATTATTATTATTATTATTATTATTATTATTTAATATATGCATTAAAGTGGTGTACACTATACTTCTTTTCTTGTAAGTCTTAAAAGATTACAAGCATTGAAAGCTATACTTATAACAACCCAGACTTTTCAAAGACACTTAAATTTCTAGTCTTTTAATTATATGTGTATGCATCTTTCCTATTAAAAAAATATTTTTGGTCTTAAACATTTTAAGACTTCTAAATATACATGTGCTAAATACATTATAAGGTAGTACATATTTTTACATAGATCAAGAAAATCTTACAACAACAACAACAACAAACTTAATCCCGCCGGGACAGGGTATGAGGGAGGTAGAATGTAGACAGATCCTACCCCTACCCCAGGATAAACCCGGGAGTAGAGAGACTGCTTCCAACGAGACCTCCGGCAAGTGCAGGTGTGCGGGTGAGAAAGAAAAGAAGAGAGAGCAACAATGACAGTAAACAACAAGAAAATCTTGTGTTCATTTAATTAAATAAATGAACATGAACACGAGCCTCGGTCGTAAACGTTCGATTATACTTTTGGTAATGTTCTTTTATATATCTTTCACTTTATTTGTTCCAATATCGTATATATTTAAGTAATTACAAACATTTAATAAAATAGGCTTACAAAGATAAACAAAAGCACACACGAAAGAAATGTTATATAAAATTTGAATATTATGCTAGTTTGACACCTTAATAAACAAACATGAGCAACCCCATTTTCGTAGCGAACAAACACGAACAAGAAATTTTCGTTTAAGCGTTCGAATCCATTCATTTGTCCAGCTAAACTTAGAAGAACGAACACATACAAACTTTCGTCCGCGTTCGTAAGGTTAGTTGCTAAAGATTAGATTAGCTTAAATTATCCAAAGTCCAAACTAACTTTTTGTTAAAATGATAATTTGGCCTGGATAAACTACAAGGACTAATGTTGTGATTATGCTTTTTCAGGTTTAAGCTATTATTGTATGTTGGGCTGTTGATAGCAAGTGGAGTAAAGTTGGAGGGCTAGAAGTGCTAAGATGGATTTATGTCGGTGGAGTGCATATATAAGGCAAAAGGACAAGGATGCAGCCTCATAATCTCATCCCTCTTTCTCTCTCTATTATTCTCTGCTCTCGTTGTAAACCCTAAGTTTGTATTGCATAATCTGATCACCTTGATCAGTTCTGCTAGTGTTTTGTTGTTGTTTGACACTTGATTGAGATCAAGTGGTATTGTTGGTTGATTCTTGTTACTGATTGAGATCAGTTGTATTGTTCTTGGTTCTTGAGATTAATAATAAACTGTTTTTTACAATTAAATTGTGTTTTCCTACATGGTATCAGAGCCAGTTTACAAAATCTTGCTCTGAAAATTGATATTTAAAATTTAGGGTTTTGAAAAAAATTTGGGGGTTTTTTAAATTGAATTGATTTTCTTTTAATTAACCTTTGTTAATTGAAAGATTTTGTTAGTTTTTATTCAGATCTTAAAGTTTTTTTGCAAAACGACTAATTCTTGAAAAAAAATTAGGGTTTGGTATAGTTTGGGGCTTTTGATCTTTAAAGGCCTCTGGTGTTGATTAAGTTTGTTTAATCAACGTTTCTAGTATTGATTGCTCGATTGAAGGTGGTTCTTGGTAGTTGCCCTAATTTTTCAAATTAGGGTTTGGAGGTTTTTGGTTCTGATCTTGGGCATTGTTGTGAATCTGCTATATCCATAGACTAAGTGAATCTAGGGTGTAGTCGGTTTGGTATTCCGCTGCATATTACTCTTGTGTGCACTGTAACACCTCTCACACCTTTACTTTTTTATTTCTGTCTTTAAATTCTTGCATTAGATTGCTGGAGGATAGGATTTGGGATATTTTGGAAGTTGAGGTGGTTGATTGTTGAGTAGTTGGTGTTTATCTGTTTGCTTGTTATCTGTTTTTGTTGTGCATCTTTATTGTTTTATTGTGCTTGTGTGCGCCCTTGACCTACCACTTTAGTGGCAAGGAAAGCTTGGGAACTACCTTCTCATCCTTATCTTTGTGTGTTTGCTTGCTTTTTTGATTTTCAATATGTCTGTTCATAACTCTATTCATGGTTATACTGATGATGAATTTGTACCTGATGAACCTGTTACTTTGATTAGTAAACTGGATATTAGTAATCCTTTACACTTGCATCCTAATGACTCTGCCACATTAACTGTTATATCCATCAAATTAAAAGGTACTGAAAATTATAATGTTTGGTCATGTGTTATGCTTTTAGCCCTTGAGGGTAAAAATAAAACTGGTTTTATTGATGGTACTTGTCAAAGATCAAACACTGATGAAGTTTTGGGTAGACAGTGGGATAGGGTTAATGCAATTGTTTGGGTTGGATTTTAATTCTATTTCTGAAGAATTGTTTCTTGGTTAAATATTTTCTAAAAGAGCTTCACATGTTTGGGATGAATTAAAAGAAACTTTTGATAGGGTGGATGGATCAGTTACTTTTAATCTGCATCATAAGATTAATTCTTTGACTCAAAATGGTTCTTCTATAGCTGAATATTTTAATAAGTTGAGTACTCTGTGGAAACAATTTGATGCTCTTATTAAGATGCCTAGATGTACATGTCATCCTCTGAGGACTTTAAAAAACATAACCAGCTAATGAATTTAATGCAGTTCCTTATGGGTTTAGATGACTCTTACATGCAAATTAGAAGTAATATTCTGTCTAGAGAGCCCTTGCCTGATGTTAAGGGGGCTTTTGCCATTATTTCTAGTGAGGAATCTCACAGAGATGTGGTTTCTAGTTCAGGGGCTGGGGTCTCTCAAAGATCTCAGTCATCTGTGTTTAACTCTAATGTGCCTAATAGAGGGAGTTCATAGAGGCCCCAAACCTCTGATAACTCTTTCAGACCTAATAATGATTCAAGACCTAATAATAATGGAATAATAGGGCTGCTGGTGGTCCTATTTTGGTTTGTGAACATTGTGGGTTTAATGGACATACTGTGGATAGGTGTTTCAAACTTATTGGGTAACCTGCTAATTTTGGTAAAAGAAATAACAATACTGGTTCTAATTCTAATCAGGGTACTCAAAATTTTAACAAAAGGTTTATAAACAACAATAACTCTGTTTGTTCTAGCTCTACTTCTACTTTTTCTGATGAACAGATTTCAAAATTGTTGTCTTTGATAAAAGAGTCATCTGATGGGCAAGGAAAAAACATACAAGCCAATATGGCATGTATAATTTTCAACAAAAGCAAATTTTTTAACAAAAATTTTAAGAAAATTTTTTGTTCCAACAGTCAGAATCATTCTGCACTTGTGCAGAAAGGTATGATTGTTGATTCTGGTGCAAATCAACATCTTACTTACACTGATAAAGACTTAGTTGATGTTATTGATATTTCATACCTTAGGATCAAGGTTTCTCATCCTAATGGAACAGAAGCATTGATTACTATGGTAGGAAATCTCATACTTACTAACTCTTTAACATTGTATGATGTGTTGGTTGTTCCTAAATACTGTGTTAGTCTTATGTCTGTTCACAAAGTAGCTAGAGACAGCAAGTTTATTGTTGCTTTTGATGAATTAAAGTGCTATATTTTTGTTAGTGCAAATATTATGATATTTAATCTATACAGTCTTGTTTGTTTTGATTGATGACAAACATATAACTTGATATATAACGTAAAATGTACAAGTTACTCATAGTCATATTTTGTCTCAACATACATTCAACATGTCTCAACGTCTCAAGTCCTCGTATGCTACAACACAGGTTCGTACATGTTTGTTATGTGGCATTATGATCAAACCCCTTGACCAACCATTTAGAATGTTTAACTAGTTAAGAATATTAACTAGTTAAGTAATACATTTTACAAACAAACTTTTGTTTACATTTTAATCAAAATGAAAATGGTGTTATTACCTCATGTATAGTGTCATCAAAATATAGAAAGATCTCATAAGATATCTTGGAAAGATTGTGAAAGATTTGGAAAGATTTTCTTGGATAGTGTGAAGATCTTAGAATATATTTTGGAAGATATCTTTGTTAGTTTTGGAACATGGTTTTGGAAAACCTCATTGGACTTTTTGCATATAAATAGTAAACCAAGTTTAGTTGTTTTCCAACAACTTGAAATCACTTCAACATACATTAATCACCCTTTCCATAATGATCATAATGTTACTAACTCTCATTATGTTGTAAGCATATCATACTTCATGATCCACCAAGAAGGTTACAAGATCTTGAAGTCATCATTCATTAAAGCATACCAACATATGAAGATTCAAGGGCTCTTGACATCCTCAATGATTGAAGGCTTCTTATTCAAGAAGTTCATTTAGATTAGGCATTCATATCCATTAGACATGTATGTCTTGGATCATCATTGTAACATCACAATCTATTCACCAAACTAGATTAGATGGTTTATGTGTTTGTGCCATAAAACACAAGGTTTTTATGTTGGGCCACAAAACATAGCGGGAGTGGTTGTACCCTTGTAAAAGAACTCGACATCTAGCTTAGTGTCAGAAATATTGTATAGGCGACGTTAGAAGTGGTTGTACCTTTGTAAAAGAACCCGATATCTAGCTTTGTACGGGATAAAGTGTAAGCGACGATTGTAAGGTTTTCTTCGCCGAGAAGGGAGGTTGTTGATCTAGTGAAGTAACTCTCGAGTTGGGTACTCGGGGAGTGGAGTAGGGCGGAGAGGAGATCCGTGACCGAACCACTATAAATCATCGTGTTCGGTTTGCGCTTTCTTTTACTTATTGCTTTACCTTAATGTTTGCATTATGTGATTGCTTGTGTTGTGACTTGTTGATTATACTTGTGTGATAACATGTTTTAAGTTTATGCTAGTCATAAACTATACGAAACATCTTTCATATTAGAACAAGCTAAAAATGAATATTTGATACAACAAAGTTTAAAGTTTTTAAACGGTAACGTATTCACCCCCCCCCCCTCTACGTTTTCACAATTGGTACCAGAGCCTCGTAGATCTTATTTTCAAAACAAATGGTTTTTAAAATGGAGCACGATCCATGCATCAAATTACCATTGAAGCGGAATATAATATGAAAAATGTTTCGCTAAGTATACTTAGAAATTTTGTTGTTAAATATTACTTTGTATACAAGCTTGAAGGTTTCCTTGAAAAATAAAAGAAAAGATTTCTTAAAAGAATTTGTAAGTTTCTAACTATGTGCTTAGAGCTAATTTACGAAAAATATTGTTTTAAAAAGGAGCGTTTGGGATAACTATAAATTTTGTTGAATAATTACCTCCGTAAATGATTAGATAAGTTACATCAGTAGAAATGAAGTAAAATAAGTGTATTATATGTTTACTATCAAATCTAGTAAGTCCTACATGTTTTCTTTATGTCAAAATACAAGTTTTGGTGAATTTGTCACATTAGACCACGGATTGGGCGGAACCAAATAAAGGGTTCCGTCCCCTTTGGAGAAAGGTTCCTTGGCTGCACAGTCCAAAATTTTTGTAAAACTTCAAAAATTCATAACTAATTAACTGTAAGTCCGTAGTAGTCGCGCCACCTATCAATTTAAAGGGAATTGAGTCTACTTTCATTTAAAAATACTCTCATGACCTAAATCTAATTTGAAGTAAGTATAATAAACTAAATACTACAGTGTGTTCAAAATATTAAGTTTTGATTTGACATAGAAACTCAAACTTTTGAGTTAGGCAATATAAGTCAGTATCCTTTGAACATTGATATGATTTCTTTTGAAACTAAAGAACTTGGTGATATTTATGTATATAAAGGAAACAAATCAAGCTTGGCATACATCGTCATATTTAAACGCAAAGTGACGAAAAGTATTATGTTTCTGCTATGCTAAATAACTACTTGTTTTAGTTTATGTTGGTTGCATATATGTCACTTATTTCATATTGTTGTTTATACTTGTTTGCTTGTGTAACATGAGTATCAATCTTGCAATGTTATTTATTCGCTCGTTTGTCGATTTCTTGGTTATGCACAATAGGACATTTGCTAGATTTTGTGCACCAAGTTGAAAATTGTTTTTGCATTACTCATAGAGTTATATAACTTTCTTTATTAATATCATGCATAATTCACTTAGGAATGAGAACTAAGTAAAACTAGTCATGTACATTGAAAAATGTTGTTTTACACAAACTCTCGCCTAATAGTTCAAGTGTGTCACTACCTTCAATGATTATCTAAACATATAGTATCTTTGAAAAAGGTTTTTGGTGCAATGTGGTTTAAACAATGATGATTTATGGATTTGTCTTTTCTTAGGATAATAAATTGATTATGAACATATTATGTGAACTAACGAACAAGTGCAGGTGGATAACATCCTAATTTTATCATTTTCTCATGTTCTCACTTCCATAAGTGGAAATATTAACGCTTGCTTAATCTTGAACGGTATGTGTGTTTCTACTTGTGTTATTGTCATTTCTCAAAGTAATTTGGTTAGTTACATATGTTTCTACAACTTTTATGGAGTAAGAATAAGGTTAAGGTACTCAAAAATTTTTGTTGAAAAACGGGGACAGTAGGGTACAGTTTGGACGGAACCAATTTCTGGGTTCCGTCCGTGTTCAAATTTGGATCCGCCAAATTTGCCTAACGGATAAGGCGGAACTAAATTTATGGTTCCGCCCGTTATGTCGTTTGGATCCGGCCATCAAACAACTAGTTTTCTTAAATTTTGAAATTTCCGATTTTTCCCATACCCTATATTTTCCAATTTTGTTATTTAGATACTTATCACTAATATTCACTCATATTAGGATCATGTAATTTCACTTGCACCAATAGGATAACCATCTACAATCATACTTTCAAATTTCACAAGAATGATCCAAAATACCTTTCTCCATAAATTAAAGAAAAGAATCCGGAAACTTGTTCCTTGCAATCCTCGAACCACTGAGTATTTGTGATCACTACACACACTCACTACATTCTTCCATCCTTAACTCATCCCTCATCATTTAGCTTCACTTATTTGGTGACTTAACAATTTCCTAACAAATCCGGACTCATTATTTGAAAAGATTACATACAAAATGTCAAAATCATAAGTCCAACTTATGACAATAGATATTGTCTTATATCTACATATGTTACCTCACTTGGTTAACATGAAAATAATGTGTCATCCTTCAAGACGATAAGGATTTACATCGAGTCATAACTCACTCTTAAGTTATAGATGTATTATCAAGTCTTGCTATCCTTTTATGTTATCCAATCTCAACTAAGTAGGATTGACAACTTAAGTATTTCGTTCGAAATATTCAAGTAAATTTGACTTACTACCGTAGTCATTAAAAGTCATATCCGAAAAATCAACACCCAAATATTTTAACAACATTTGTTAAAACACTCATCAAGACTAGAGCACTTATCGTAATACTCTCCCAATCAATAGGAACAAAAACAAATGTCAATAGGTTTTCATCCTTAAACATTTAGCACTTAAGTTCACTTGTTCTTTCACCATCATCTCATCACATTCACCTTGTGATGTATCTCAGCCCATAAGCTTCACAAACATGACCAAAACTTCAAGCATTTCACCCGCTAGTTGTACCAACCAACGGACCATAAGAATTAGTATCCATTCTTGTTGTCTTCAACATTTATGAACAAATAATCAACCTAAAGCACTCCCATAGCACAACAAACCTCTACACTCTAGAAAACCTAACATATAGAACAACCAATCCACCATCCTTGCCCTCATTTGAATCCGTTAAGTGCATTTCTCAAAAAGCCCTTTGTCCAACACTCATACCGAATCAAATGCACGTTGAACAAACTCAACCATACTTTCCAGCCTATGAGGACTTAGATGATTCATTAAGGCTAGAACCTTCACTATCATATGAGCATGATCACTTTTATTAATTTCCACTAGGTATAAGTAGTACTACCTTCACAAGTTATCAAAGTATTAGTAATACTTTGTCGTTAAACTTTTGCATATGTTTTGTTAAACCTTAAATCAACATTTTAACAACATATGTTAAAATGCAATCTCAAAGCTAACCTCATACACTATAGCAACCCGTAATTTTCCACGTCAACATTTATTTTCAAACTCCAATTTACGACTTTAAAATTTTACAAGAACACTTTTTACGTATAACTATTTGGTTAAATAAACATGAAACTAGTAACAACCCTCTTGAACACTATGATTTTAGATTATATTTAGTCAACAACATCACAATACCTTGCTCCTACTCCGATTCAAAAATTTTAATCTTTAATACAATTCCTTTTAGATAGTTACGTTTATTAAGTTAATAAACGCTTTCCGCGATTTAAATGAACAATGTACCCGATACTCCTAACAATTATTTTTAATACATTCTCACACTTACTAAATTAATACAAAAGTGCTAAAAATTATTTTCTTACACCTTTATAATTCTTTTACTAAGCACACTTAATTATACATATTTAACTTTAACCGCAAAACTATTCCCCAAATACTTATTTTTAATACCCAATACACTCACAAAATACAATTTTTATACAAATGATACACATTTTTTTTTCATATAAGCCGCCCCTCCCCTAAGAATAGTGAGAAAATATATATACTTTTGACCATTGACCAAATATTCAAAAGTGTAGACAAGTTGTACAAAGTGGGTGTGCTTGACTCCTTGTTTTGCTCCTTTTGTCTTGGCTGCAACAAAAACCAACGCCATCTTCACCATTTAATTTACTAATCTATACCTATATATGGTATTAAACAAAGATATAAGTCATATCTTGCATCTATATAAAAGGAACATGGCATGTATTTTCTTTAGGAACATAGCATGCATTTTATTTCCTTCCTCTTTGCGGCAGTAAGTATGCACGAGCAACACCCCATTCCAATTTTATATTATGTAGCTTATGCATAGCTTATAAAATAATCCTAAAAGCCATGACTTGTTCTAGTATAAAAGGGAGACATGAGAAGTATTTTTGCACAAAATAAAAACACACATAATCTCTTTTTCTCTCTATCATTTTCGGCCAAGGTCAAGAACACAAGGAGTATTGGTTTTTCTAGCTCAAATGCTTATTTGGGTAATCTAATTAGTAGCAAGGGCTTTGAAATATTTACTTGGGTACATTAGTGTTCATCATTATCACATTTCACCATAAATTTCAAGTAAGATTCACAAACTATTTTCAATATTTTTATACATCTTGTTTATGCATTTTACAAAGTTACAAAAGCTTAGTTCCATATTCACATACACATTATTATCACCATGTACATGTTTGTAACAATTTTTTAACCACAATGAGTTTACAACTAGTTACTATGGCATAGACTTACTTTTTATAATGAACACTTAAGTTACTTTCTAACTTTGATGAGTTTGTGTAAATTAAAACTTTACAAATGACTTAAGGAGTATTTTTAGTTAACTAGTTGAGGTGATTGCTTGATTTATGAGAGATTGAACTTTTCATATTGCTAAGTGTGTTGTTAAATCACTATTAGATTTTTGGAAAATCGGTGGAAGAGCTAGGAATAGTATTGGAGTTGTTGTTGAGCGGATTTGGATAGTAGAAAACTAATAAGAAGCGCGTTGTAACACTTTGACATAGGGGCTGTCCCAAATTGGTCGAAACAGAAAAATCAGTAACATGGTAGCAAGATTAGGCTAAAATAATTGAAAATAGATTTTATAACGAAAACGTGGTCGCTTGAACGGATAAAAACGGATTTATAACGAATAAGTTATGAGGTTTTAAAAATTTTAATAACGAAAACTATCTTATGAAAAATAGTTGCTGTTAGGATTTTTACACAAGGTAAAACTGGACTTTAAAAGATAACCCGAGTTCCCGAGGCCTTAAAATATATTAGCATACTCATATACGTTCGCGGGAATAGGTAGAATGTCTAAAACGGAGCTAAAACGAGAAAGTTATGACTTATAGAAGCTTTTGACGGAAAATACAAATTTGACAGCTTTTGTGCTATAATAACAAGCTGTTAGAAATTTTAAAAATGGTTTTCGGACACCTTAGAGTCGGAATTAGCCAAAACAACCTACACGAATGTCATAGCATTTTATTAATACTTGTTAGACGAGTTGGAGATTTTCTAAAATACTTATTAACGAGACGACTAAAATTTAATTACGAGATGAACTAGTTACATTACATAAAAGGTATACTTTGACTATTAAACGGGAACATTGATGTAACTACATTTTTATTCACTATACTTTATTGCAAACGTGTACGGGTGATATAACTTTCACAAGTTGCATACACAACATCATTTCGCGACCTAAATTATATCATTCATATTAGGTTGCGGTTAGAGCATTGCGCATCGATCTCCGTGCACACTTGCTTGTAACGTATTACTTATTCCTTGAGGTGAGTATTCATGAACCACCTTTTTAACTATTTTAATCGTTTTGGGGTGGATGCATGAATTATTAATTGAACTAAATTAACTACTATTTTATGAACTTATTTAACTCTCGTATCACTACTTATGCTTGTGAGTATTCACGAACCCCTTTTTCTAACTATTTTAATCGCTTTGGGGTGGATGCATGAATTATACTTGAACCAAATTGATTACTATTTTATTAACTCTGTTAACTTTAACTTTTGAACTTGAATCAAACTCTTGAATTTAATTACGAACTTATGACTTGTTTTGAACTTAATGAACCGTACGTACTATGACCTAAAGTCTCGCCATTTTTGGTGGAGCGTACTTAACCCCTAAAGTCTCGCCATTTTTGGTGGAGCGTGCAAAGTCTCGCCGTATCGGTGGAGCGTTCTAAAGTCTCGCCTTATTGGTGGAGCGTGCAAAGTCTCCCATGTTTGGAGCGTTCTTAATTGTATATAATAGTTGTATGATGTACTGTTCGTACATTCGCATTGTTAGTCTCCTATCAGTAGGTAGTATGGATAGCGCTATTAGAGGTCGGCTAACCTCTCGTTCACTATGTTACGGGACGCATATTATTTATTTTAGGGGCTTTGCCTGGCATACATTATTATATACGTGGTGCTATATTGTGAACTATTATGACCACGTGTGCTGCTGACCACCAGACATACTACTTTCTATGCAATGAGTTGTGAACACATAGGTTACAAGTCTTGTATGGGCGGGACTTGTAACTGAATGGATTGACATCGCCTTTGCCTTGTGAACTTTCTCAAATGGTTTCTCATATTATATAAAACGTGTGTACTCACCAACTATTTTCATAGTTGACCCGTTTTCTCTTATGCATTTCAGGTGATCGTCAGTAAGATTTTCTTCAAAGTCTTTGCATAATGAAGTTTTCACATGTTACTACTGATCATTATGTATTAAACTGCTATCTTTTGGGAACTAAACTTTATAATTAATTGCTGATGTTGGCTAAAACAATATTGTAATGTCGTACTTTTTCCTTAAATTTTAATCATGGTATTGTATTATATCTCTTTTGCGATGTATATTGATTTCGTCGCACCTCGCGTTTCTGCCTTCGGCGGGGTGTGACATACACCCCGAAAGACAATGACTCTTGAGGAGTATATATAAGAAACTCAAGTGAATATAATCTCGAGACCAAGTATACTTAGGATAGGACTATCCGATTCAAACACTTTGGCTTCATATCTTCATTTAGGAAAACATGATGTTTTGGAAAAACATTATGCTTAAGAAATCATGCGTTAAGTTTTCACCGTATTAAAAGGATATTGTATATCCTATGCATCACTCTCTTCTTGCAACATAAACTGTTGTGTTACAAGAAATTTCATTACACCTCATTGACTCAATGATCTTCAACAAACATCTACAAGTTCTATCAACTAGCGTATCCCATTCATCTTTTCATACTTGTTTTCATAAGCATGATAACTCTATCCCATGGGATAATCTCATTTGTTGAAAGATACATAAATGTAATGCCAAGCATCTAATAATGAACCTTAAGTTCTTCCTTATTATAAAAGTAACACATCAACCTAATTACACATTCTTTGACTATTAGTTTGACTATTAGGCTAAGTATTGGTAAAATATCATCTTTTATATACTTCAATAGGCAAAGATAGGAATTCCAATATTTCTAATATGAGAATGACTACTGGAGAACCTATTGCACTAGAAACTCAATCTAACCTAACGGTTAAATTGCTTCCTGGAGAGAAGTTGGGTATCACCCGTAAAAATGGTCGTGTTTAGTCTTAATTGAGCACTGCTAGTAATAGTCTCATATTCATTCTCCAACTTGAAAAATCTTTATTCCTATACTTGCCTAAAGTAAGTGTTAAAATAAGATATTTTACCGTGCCTTAGGAATATTAATCAAACAAGAAGTTGATGTGATTTTTTTCTTTAGTTTATTAAAATCACTTGCATTACACATACATGAGTTGATTACATGATCTTGACATTATCTTGGTATCTGATATCTACTTGATTAATTGTCAAATGTGTAAACCTTGGAAAGGTTTTATTTTCATGCTTATATGTTTCATGCTACTAAATGTTAACACGATATATATGATTTTTTCATTCTTTCTTTATATGATGTTTTGCATGATTAACGTGTTACTTGTTAAGTCATGATATGTCATTTTAATACATGATGTTTTATATGATGTATCTATGTTTGAAAGCTCTTGTCTTTTTTTGACATTAGTTAAACCTTTTCGTAGGATAGTCTAAATGATACATGCTCCAAAATGTTATAACTTAAACTTGGTTTGCATGAATCTTTCATCTTACCTCTTTTGTGACTTTGTCACACTATATGTTTGCCACATGTGCACTTATAATTTGTCAAAGTGCTTTTGGTATGATAAACATTTAGAAGTCATTTTATCATACAAATGAATCACATAGATCATTATATGCTTAAATGTCTAAGCCTAACGACAAAACTATTTCACAATGAAGTGTCTCAAACAATGTCATGCTATCTCGTAATATGATTGTTTGTCTTTATGCTGTCGTACTATGTGGTAACTTTATGTCTAGTAGTCGAATGTGCTGTTTGTATAAGATATTATCTTATGATTTCTATATTTTAGACATCTTTTGTCACTAACTGTTTTGTCTTATAGGTTGATAACAAATTATTTGTTTTCTAACTTCGTTCTAAACTTTTATATGCTAATTTCATATAATTGTAATCTCTTTATCGCTACGTAGATTAGTAATATGTTTTTAGGGACCCATACTCTTGCATGTAGTTTTAAAACATATAGAATTAAGTTTTAGAGGATTGACTTTACATTTTGTATCTTTCAACCGACCTCTTCCCAAATCTTATTATCGCTTCTGCTTTACAAAAATCCATCCATCACTATTCAGTTATAACAATACTCTAATCCTCTCCACCTTCTATGAGGAAACCACATGCCTCGTCATGCGATCATCTCGCATTGATAGAGAAGAGCTGTGTGACTTCAAGGATGAAGATCTTTGTATGATAACCAACATCCGCAAAAACATTACTAAACTCATCACTTTCATTAACCTTCAACCTCCTAAACACTTTATCGTCATTCTTTATACAATGCATTACACAATATGTTGGATGTCCACCAATTAAGGCGGAGAGAAATTCATTCACATAATTGTCTTTTGACAAAATGTATTAAAGAACACCTACTCGTGTTTCTGGCATCCTCTAATACCAACATGTAGGTTCACACCATCTATTTATAATCCGTTCACTAAATCACAAGTGTTTCAAGCCTTTTTAATCCAACATCACTAGTTTGCACTAATATCTCATCAGGTGAAAAACACATCATGTGTTTGACAAAGTTCTTCATCTCCACAACCAACAACTAATTTCTAGGATTTTTCTTAAACTAGGACCTCATAACTTCATTGTCTAGAACACCATCATAGGATCTCATCCTTTTCTTCCTCGACACATATCATGCATGTCATTGTAAGTGCAAATGATATTTTAATCAAAAATCTCATTCTCAACACGTTGGTCTAATCAACACTCTCACATCTTATGATGTCATTTTCATCCTAATATAGGTATCTAGTATTTCAAATTGTTGCATATGGAATTTCTATTCCTAAGTAATCATTGTCTTCACTTCCTCTTAATTTTATTCGAGCATACATTATGACATGATACATCATCTTTGGTAGATGATAATGTCGTTGAAGGTCATATAGGTATAGACCATGTTAGTACTCTTTCATCTATTGTCATTCGGTATAGGTCATTCTTTCTAAACGTATTTCGTTCTCATTAGCGTCAATAATAAATCGAACAAATCATAACTCGTAGCCGTCATTGAATATCAATGTCCATTCACATTTTTTTACATTACGAAAGTAGTATTCCTTTATCCCTTAAGTTGTGAATTTTAGATTGCATAAGTCTATGTTCAATCTTTATATTCGTTATAGCATTTGCTATACATACGAGTTTCTAATTCTTTAAATAGTTGTCTACGTTATCACCACCACCTTCCTCATCACTTTCACTAATCATCACCACCATGGATTAGCGAAGACTTGCTTTTATCAATCTTGAGTCTTCTACCGAGTTATCACCACATGAATCCTTCTAGTAAACCAACACCAACACTAGCACCTCTCACTTTAATTCTTAATATTTCAACTTCACTTCATATCTTCCTTCTAAGCATTATTTTATAGGATTTTATCATATTATATTCGCGTTTTTCTTATGATTATAATTCTTATTAAAAGAATACACCTCATGAGATCTTTGATTTCATGGTTCTCTACTTTGAGTCGCTTATATCATTTATATATTGCATCATATATGTACATCTTTTTTTGCTTTGAGATAATATATATTGCACTAATCTTTTCATTGTAGGTTCATCATATACGCTTATTCGTATATAGCATACTCATCTAAGGATGATGTTAGCATCGAATATTTTCCTTCTCTCATTATAAGTGCTTCTTGACGTAGGAGGATTATCTATCAAGCATTCTTATTGCATCGTCTATACACTTGGTCGTATATGACATATTTATCTTAAGACATAGCTTCTAGTATACTAATTCTTGTTTCGTAGGTTTATCTTAACGCCCTAGAGCAAGGGGGAGCTTTCGTCAAGTATTTATAGAATGCATCATTGTTTTATACTCATTCTAGGACAAACATTGTCTTACACTAACCTTTATTTTGTAGGATTCTTCATCCTTGCATCATATACGTTGGTACCCTAGCAACGGGGAGTATTGATCAAGGGGGAGCTAATCATGTACTAATCTTTGTTTTTCTAGCTTTCTTATTTCTTGTATCATATACGTTGGGACCCTAGCAACGGGGAGTATTGATCAAGGGGAGCTACAATCAAGGAGGAGAAGATAGTCTAACATAGCTTCCCACGTATATCGTTTACTAGGTGTATTTTCTCCATCCTATATTCTTCAATTTTTTTTATTGCATAAACTAACCATGATGTAGGATAAGCATCTTTGATCCATGGATCCGCTACCTAACAAGGGCAATAACCTAGAGGATTCAACAACCATGGGGAATTGGAGTAGATAACTTAACTTCACTAGGGATGATGCAAGCTCGCCTTTTCGGAGATAAATGAAGTTTAAAACTCCAAGGACACACCCTTTTTGTTTCGACAAAAGGGGGAGAAGAGTGTAAACGGGGAAGGAAATGTAGAAGATTATACGGATACAAGTAAGTAATGTGAACACAAGTAACTTTTTACAGTTTACTATCTATCACGTTTACATATTTTGTCATCATCAAAAAGGGGGAGATTGTTAGTGCAAATATTATGATATTTAATCTATACAGTCTCGTTTGTTTTGATTGATGACAAACATATAACTTGATACATAACGTAAAATGTACAAGTTACTCGTAGTCATATTTTGTCTCAACATACATTCAACATGTCTCAACGTCTCAAGTCCTCGTATGCTACAACACAGGTTCGTACATGTTTAACTAGTTAAGAATATTAACTAGTTAAGTAATACATTTTACAAACAAACTTTTGTTTACATTTTAATCAAAATGAAAATGGTGTTATTACCTCATGTATAGTGTCATCAAAATATAGAAAGATCTCATAAGATATCTTGGAAAGATTGTGAAAGATTTAGAAAGATTTTCTTGGATAGTGTGAAGATCTTAGAATATATTTTGGAAGATATCTTTGTTAGTTTTGGAACATGGTTTTGGAAAACCTCCTTGGACTTTTTGCATATAAATAGTAAACCAAGTTTAGTTGTTTTCCAACAACTTGAAATCACTTCAACAAACATTAATCACCCTTTCCATAATGATCATAATATTACTAACTCTCATTATGTTGTAAGCATATCATACTTCATGATCCACCAAGAAGGTTACAAGATCTTGAAGTCATCATTCATTAAAGCATACCAACATATGAAGATTCAAGGGCTCTTGACATCCTCAATGATTGAAGGCTTCTTATTCAAGAAGTTCATTTAGATTAGGCATTCATATCCATTAGACATGTATGTCTTGGATCATCATTGTAACATCACAATCTATTCACCAAACTAGATTAGATGGTTTATGTGTTTGTGCCATAAAACACAAGGTTTTTATGTTGGGCCACAAAACATAGCGGGAGTGGTTGTACCCTTGTAAAAGAACTCGACATCTAGCTTAGTGTAGGAAATATTGTATAGGCGACGTTAGGAGTGGTTGTACCTTTGTAAAAGAACCCGGTATCTAGCTTTGTACGGGATAAAGTGTAAGCGACGATTGTAAGGTTTTCTCCGCCGAGAAGGGAGGTTGTTGATCTAGTGAAGTAACTCTCGAGTTGGGTACTCGGGGAGTGGAGTAGGGCGGAGAGGAGATCCGTGACCGAACCACTATAAATCATCGTGTTCGGTTTGCGCTTTCTTTTACTTATTGCTTTACCTTAATGTTTGCATTATGTGATTGCTTGTGTTGTGACTTGTTGATTATACTTGTGTGATAACATGTTTTAAGTTTATGCTAGTCATAAACTATACGAAACATCTTTCATATTAGAACAAGCTAAAAATGAATATTTGATACAACAAAGTTTAAAGTTTTTAAACGGTAACGTATTCACCCCCCCCCCCCCCCTCTACGTTTTCATACGAGAGGACTAAACCAGTCTTCTATGAGAGGACTAAACATTTGGAGATTGATCTTCATTTTGTTAGAGAAAAGATTTTAACTGGTGTAATTGAAACTGAAAAAATTAACTCTGCTG
This sequence comes from Artemisia tridentata subsp. tridentata, assembly GCA_021014915.2. Taxonomy (NCBI): domain Eukaryota; kingdom Viridiplantae; phylum Streptophyta; class Magnoliopsida; order Asterales; family Asteraceae; genus Artemisia; species Artemisia tridentata. The sequence goes on from CP139506.1 coordinate 360,684,388, forward strand.
ATCAAACAGCAGATATTTTTACAAAAGGACTTGATAAAAGTCAACATTTTAAAACGGTTTCAAAACTGGGTTTATTTGATGTTTTCCAGGCCAAAATTAAGGGGGGATGTTAAAATGATAATTTGGCCTGGATAAACTACAAGGACTAATGTTGTCATTATGCTTTTTCAGGTTTAAGCTATTATTGTATGTTGGGCTGTTGATAGCAAGTGGAGTAAAGTTGGAGGGCTAGAAGTGCTAAGATGGATTTATGTCGGTGGAGTGCATATATAAGGCAAAAGGACAAGGATGCAGCCTCATAATCTCATCCCTCTTTCTCTCTCTATTCTTCCCTGCTCTCGTTGTAAACCCTAAGTTTGTTATTGCATAATCTGATCACCTTGATCAGTTCTGCTAGTGTTTTGTTGTAGTTTGATACTTGATTGAGATCAAGTGGTATTGTTGGTTGATTCTTGTTACTGATTGAGATCAGTTGTATTGTTCTTGGTTCTTGAGATTAATAATAAACTGTTTTTTACAATTAAATTGTGTTTCCTACACTTTTTATTAATAAGAAGCTTGATTTGTCGTAAACATTATACACTTGCCACTAATGGAGAATGATTGACTCTTTTAAAGCTAACAAGTTCATTTCCATATCAGAGCTTGCATTTTTGATACTAGCACAAATTTATATTGAGAAAAACGAACTTAGCTAAAAATGAGGCAATGTATTAGATAGCAACCTAATTTCACGAATGTTTTAAAATAGTCACTAAACTTCTTTTAGTAAAAAATTGGTTGGTAGAAAAATATCTCATTTCTGTCAAGAATTGAAAAATAACAATAATTCGCCTACAAAGCTCGTGCTTATATTATTTGTAGCTCTTAGAAATTGAACTAAATATTATACACAAGAACGACTCTCAGGTGAGTTGGCATCACCACAAAAACTCCCCTACCGGTTGTAGACTATCGGGCTCCACTAAGAGTGCTAGATACCGTGGCTCAAGCCAGTTTGTCACCTTCGTCAATCCACTTTTAGCACTCACACACCAAAATAACCTCTCCCTCATGACTTGAGCCAAAAAGATCCCACCCAACATTTTACTTTATTTTTTATTTTTTCAAATAAACTAATTTTTCATTTAGTAGATTAAAAATTTATTAACAACCGTAAGTTAATAAATTTGTGTCCACTGAGATTAATAAAAAGATGTTGTGGAACTCAAACATCACACCCATATCTGAAAACAAAATAATATACATAACTTTATCAACCTTCCAGCCATACAGTAGGGGCAGCAAAGACTTCCCGGCGAGACGGCAGTGGAGGCTGACAGGCGGCTGTAACAAAAAAACACAAAAAATTAAAATAAAACTCAGATCTACAAACAAGATGTACAAATCTATGAAATAAAACTTCAATACTTAATTAGTAGTAACAGATCTATTATCTAACTTAAAAGAATACCTCAGAACTTTGATAAACCTCTTTGGTTAACATCTCGGGTTGTTGAAAGGTCCAGTGGTTGTGAGGATTGCTGGTGGTCAGGTTGAGTGGTAGTGAGATCCGGTGGTCTGATGGTGGAAGATGGGAATATTGGTGGTGGTCAGGTGCAGTGGTAGTGAGATCCGGTGGTCGGGATGGTAGAAGATGAGAATATTGGTGATGGTGTGTGTGTTTGAAGGATATAAGGTATGTTTAAATAAGTGAGAATATGTAGTTAGTTATAAGTTTAATGAGGATAAAATTATGTTAAGTGAGGGTTAGGAGTAGATTAGATATAATAAAATTAAATTAAAAATAAAGTTGCCGTCGCTGAGTCGCCAAGTTGCCCTGATCCAAAAACGAAAGTGAAATTTTAGAGTCTTCACAAGGAAACAATAGCGTAGGGATTGGTGTAGTATGATAATTTTCCATGGAATTTAACTTAAAATGCGCCGGACCAAGAAAATAGGCCAAATTTAGCCCATTAGCCCAAACGGAAAAAAAAGAGTCGTTTTAAACAACAATTAGGATGTAGATAAATGAAACATTTAGAAAAACACGCATTTATTATCTAGCTTAAACCCTATTTTAGCTACCTTTACACATGAACACTATGGAAAAACAAACCAATGCTTTAAACATCTCAAGTAAATTAGCATTGCGTATTTTCACATCGAATCAAAATTTAACATACATATCTAACTTCAAAACGATGATCTAGTTCTTGAAACTATTTTCAATCTATAACAAATAGAAACAGAAATCTTTCCAGCTCCACTAAACGCGTGATCATTTAGAACTTTGATAATAATCAAACCAAAATTACAGTATTATAGTAATGGAGTATCTTCTCTCACAAACATCTAACAAAATATTAGATAATCTTAAAAATAAGGATTTTGCTAATATTAAGTTTACTATATTTAAAAATATTTTCAAAGATTAACTCGGATATTAATACACATTATAACTCACGAGTCACTTTATTTTGCATACCCTTATTTTGGTGCATACCAATGGACAAATTTCCACCATCCATCTAATTTAATCTAAAGGTAGGGATTAACTTAAGATTTAATATGGAAACCTAAGTCCATGTTTTTTTCCCCTTTTTCTTTGTCTTTTTGTTTTTCTTATTATTCTCTCTATTTTTTTTCTTTTTTTTTATTTTCTTTTTTTTTTCTTTTTTTTATTTTCATTTTTTTTGTCGATTTTCTTTCTATTTAACGTTTTTTTTTCTTTTTTTCTTTTTTTTTCTAATTCAATTTTTTTTTAATTAATAATTCACTTTTTTTTGTTCATTTTTTTCCTTTTTTTTCGCTTTCATACGTTTTCGCTTGTTTTTTTACGTATTCGCCCGTTTTCATTCGTTTTCATACATTTTTGTCTGTTTTCATACGTTTTCTTACGTTTTTTTCCGTTTTCATACGTTTTCGCCCGTTTTCTTACGTTTTCGCCAGTTTTCATACGTTTTTGTCTGTTTTCATACGTTTTCGTCCGTTTTCTTACGTTTTCGTCCGTTTTCATACGTTTGCATCAGTTTTCGTTCGTTTTAATATGTTTTCATCCATTTTCTTTCGTTTTCGTCCATTTTTCATACGTTTTCGTCCGTTTTCAGACGTGCTTTTACGCTTTCATACGTTTTTATCCATTTTTATACATATTCGTCCGTTTTCTTGCGTTTTCATCCGTTTTCTTACACTTTCGTTCGTTTTCTTACGTTTTCTTTCATTTTCATACGTTTTCGTCCGTTTTTCGTCCGTTTTTTCATACATTTTTGTCCTTTTTTCATATGTTCTTTTTTACGCTTTCATACGTTTTTCATCGTTTTCATTCATTTTCGTCCGTTTTTAATTTCTTTTGGCCATTTTTCAGACATTTTCATACGTTTCTGAATATCATAAGAGATATTCTGTGATATTCCGTGATATTCTGAATATCACAAGTGATTTTTTGAATATCACATGTGATATTCTTTGATTTTCTGAATATCACAAGTGATATTCTGAGTACCACGAATATCACAAGTGATTTTCTGAATATCATAAGTGATGTTCAACTAATGTTTTGTAACATGAAAATCACAAGTGATATTCAGAAAACCACAAGTGATACATATTCAGAAAATCAAAAGTGATATTCTGAATATCACAAGTGATATTCAGAGAATCACAAGTGATACTCTAAATATCAAATATCAATTGTGATATTCAAAAACGTAAGAAATGGATGAAAACATAAGAAAATCACAAGTGATATTCGTCCGTTTTCATCCGTTTTCGTCCGTTTTAATACGTTTGAATACGTTTTCATCCATTATTATTCGTTTTATTCCATTTTTCATACGTTTTCGTCCGTTTTCAGGCGTGCTTTTACGCTTTCATACGTTTTTGTCCGCTTTCATACATATTCGTCCATTTTTTGCGTTTTCATCCGTTTTCTTACGCTTTCGTCCGTTTTCATATGTTTTGTCCGTTTTCTTACGTTTTCGTCGTTTTCTTATCGTTTTCGTTCGTTTTCATACGTTTTCGTCTGTTTTCATCCGTTTTCGTCATTTTTCATACATTTTCGTCCTTTATATTGTTTTACGTTTCATACGTTTACGCTTTTTTTTCACGTATTGTTTTCTCGTTTTATATTTTTCTTTTCTACGTTTTCTTCGTTTTTGTCCGTTTTCGCTCGTTTTCATACGTTTTTGCCGTTTCATTATTTCCCAGTTTTTTGTTTTTGTTGTTTTCTACGTTTCGTCCGTTTTCTACTTTTTCCGTTTCATTCGTTTTCTTGGTTTTCGTTTTCTCTTTGGTTTTCGTTCGTTTTATATGTTTTCTCTTTTTCTTCTCGTTTTCGTCCATTTTTCATATTTTTCGTCCTTTTCATATGTTTCATCTTTACGCTTTTTTACGTTTTCGCCATTTCTTACATATCGTCTTTTTGTCTGTTTTCTACGTTTTCTTACCTTTTTGTCGTTTTCGCCGTTTTTTCATTTACGTTTTCTCCGTTTTCTTTCGTTTTCGCATTTTTCATACATTTTTTTCTTTTTAATATGCTTTTTTCGCGTTTCATACGTTTTCCGATCCGTTTTCACGTTCAGTTTTCGTCGTTTTAATATGTTTTCATCAATTTTCTTTTGTTTTCGTCCATTTTTCATATGTTTTCGTCCGTTTTCAGACGTGCTTTTACGCTTTTATACGTTTTTGTCCGTTTTCATACATATTCGTCCGTTTTCTTGCGTTTTCATCCGTTTTCTTACACTTTTGTCCGTTTTCGTCCGTTTTCTTTCATTTTCATACGTTTTCGTCCGTTTTCTTTCGTTTTCGTCTATTTTTCATACATTTTTGTCCTTTTTAATATGTCTTTTTTACGCTTTCATACGTTTTCATCCGTTTTCATTCATTTTCGTCCGTTTTTAATTGCTTTTGGCCATTTTCAAACATTTTCATACATTTATGAATATCATAAGAGATATTCTGTGATATTCAGAATATCACAAGTGATATTCCGTGATATTCTGAATATCACAAGTGATTTTTTGAATATCACATGTGATATTCTTTGATTTTCTGAATATCACAAGTGATATTCTGAGTACCACGAATATCACAAGTGATTTTCTGAATATCATAAGTGATTTTCAACTAATGTTTTGTAACATGAAAATCACAAGTGATATCCAGAAAACCACAAGTGATAGATATTCAGAAAATCAAAAGTGATATTCTGAATATCACAAGTGATATTCAGAGAATCACAAGTGATACTCTGAATATTAATTGTGATATTCAAAAACGTAAGAAATGGATGAAAACATAAGAAAATCACAAGTGATATTCGTCCGTTTTCTTACGTTTTCATACGTTTTCGTCCGTTTTAATACGTTTTCGTTCGTTTTAATACGTTTTCATCCATTTTTTTCGTTTTCGTCCATTTTTCATACGCTTTCATCCGTTTTCAGACGTGCTTTTACGCTTTCATACGTTTTTGTCCGCTTTCATACATGTTCGTCCATTAAAACTACATTATGAGGTTGTTAGGCATCTAAGCTTACATGAAAAACCCATTAAAACTACATTATTTTGAGCAAATTTTACTTCAAATTCAAACTGAACATTTTCATTATATTTCTCTAACACTTTTTTCAATTATCATCATTATATTTCTCCAACATTTTTTCCAGTTATCTTCATCTCAGTCGCAAGAACTGGGATCCATTTTAGACCTATCATTAGTTTCTATTTTACAAACGGCCAAATCACATTGTGTTTGAATATAATAATTATTACTCGTATTGCTCATCGTCATGACTAATAAATGATACTATAAGACGAATACAATTGTGTTCAAATATCTAATGGTGGAGGTGGTTTCCATTTTTTTTGATTAAATGCATTCCAAAATACCAATTACATTTAGCGATATATCATTTTGAAACAAGCAGACATGCATTTCTATGGTTGAGTCGATTTAGGTAATTTAGTTTTAGGTATGATGGTCAAAACTACGTAGTTTTGAAACAATACGACGTAATTTTGGTGAGTTTTTTTTATGTAAGCTTAGATGCCTAACAACCTTATATTCACTTTCATCAAAAAAAAAAAAAAAAAAAAAAAAAATAGTGTATGAATAATTGCCTAATTGGTAAAAAGAAGTATAAAAGGTGTGATAAGTGTAAAAAAGATAGTGTGTGAATAAGTGTGAAAAATTAGTGTATAAATAAGTGGTAAAAAGAAGTATATTAGGTGTTAAAAAAATAGTGTATAAATAAATGAAAAAAAAGTAAAAGAATATAAAAAAATTAAAAATTAAAAAAATTTAAAGGGACTAAATGTGAAAGTCAACGCAAACCACAAGTACCATTACTGTAACTTTTATAAGTGAAAAAAAGTCAATGGACGATCAATGAAAGTCAACGCAAATCACAAGGATCATTACTGTAACTTTTCTAAGTGATAACCGGTCAAATAGGTCACCTTCCGGTCAATATTGCGTATATTGTTCAAAATTTAAAAGTATTTTAGCGATACTAGTAATATATTTAGTTGGTTATGTATTTCGTTCCTACTAATAGTTTTTTTTTTTTTTTTTTTTTTTTTTTTTACAATATATTTTGTTATGTACAAAATCAAACAGAATGTTAAATTAGTAATTTCAGGCAACACAGGTTGCTCATTCAAACAATTATTTTTACTCAGAATCAAGTTTATTCAGTATCTTGGAATTATTCGGTAGTTTTGATTCATTCAGCGTTAAAACATATTTTTTATCAAACAACCCCTAACTATAGTATACACAATCGCCGTTATGCGCGGATAATCATCTAGTTATATAACACATATAATTTAAACTACCAACTTTATGTCATTCCAAATTACTAGCTATCTACTAAATAATGGGCAAAGGTTATAAGAATTGCAATATATGAACCGCTAGTATGTAAGTATATATAGTTTTAAGTTTTGCTTGGGAATCATCTATACTACAAATAATAGAGGGATGACTCTCTCTCCAAAATTTTCAGACTTACAAGTAATTAAGCATGTTTACAACATTTTAATGTATACAATTTTCATACTTACAACAAAATGAGCATAGTGTACAACAAAATAAGCATGGTGTAATTTTCATACTTATTTTCAGACTTACAACATTAATGCTATTAAAGTGGTCAATTAATACACAATTTAATTTACCCCTTTACCAAAATATACAATTATTTAACTACAATATTAACCAAAACAAACAACACCAAACCACAACTGTCTAAAACCCATCTCCTCAACTAATTATTTTTCGGCGGTAGCAAATGTTTTATGGCGGTAGCAAATGTTTAACCCTCACTAAATATGGTATATATAATTTTGAAAACTTGACAGGACCAACGGGTTCAACCGGAATTCGGAGTCGCAATCGGTTCGGCTATCCAATAAAAGCCGTTCAAAAACGAAACAGAGGACCAGTCGGAACCTGTAAAAACGGGTGAACTAGGTCGGACTGAGACCATTTTTTATTCTCCGGTTAATTAGTTCGTGACTGTAATTTTGTTAGCGCCTAAATTTTAATCACAGGGTACCCGCCGCTGCAACGCGTGGGTACCTGCTAGTAACCTTGAAATACGGATAATTTTGCAAATTTGGTATTCAAATTTGGGCTTAATTTATCTCTGTAACGCAAAGACAAAATATAAATATATCATTTCTAAAAAACAAACCCTAAATCTTTTTGGAGTCGAAGTTCCGTTTGAGTTGAAGGTCTCTCAACCGTTTATTATAGTTTTGGTTTTCCTTTATAAGTTCAGTCCTATATTCCATTTATTATAGTTTTTCTCTGTAGTTGTTTGTAAGATGTCGTCTAAAGGAATTGCAATTGGTATTGATCTTGGAACAACATACTCGTGTGTTGCTGCGTGGTTTGATCAACACAACCGTGTTGAAATTATTACTAATGAACAAGGAAATAAGATTACTCCATCATGTGTAGCTTTTAACGACTCACAAGTTTTAGTAGGTGAAGGCGCCAAAAACCAGATCCACAGGAACCCTATTAACACCATCTTTGGTAAGTCTGTTTCATACTTTCATCAACAACTCATACAAAAAGTTTATTCTTTTTTGACATATTTACTTGCATAAAGTGTGCAGAGTTGATTAATCTAGTACACACTGTTAGGCATTTTTTATTTTTCTCTAAATATATATCGGCTAAGTTTAAGATTTAAGATTTCATTAACTAGGCTCATCATTGATATACATCAAAACCTACGCTTTAAGGAGATAACTTTCTCATCCTAGAAATTTTCATTTCATGTTAATAGAGTTATAGCTAAGTAAATTAAAAGCTTTGTTTTTACAAATTTCAGATAATAAAAGGTTAATCGGAAACAGATTCAGTGATAGCACAGTGCAGACCGATATGAAATTATGGCCTTTTAAGGTAATAAAAGGGTCCATGGAGAAACCAATGATAGCGGTTGAGCACAAGGGAAAATATGAGGAATATTCACCGGAAGAAATATCTTGCATGATCCTAAAGAATTTGAAAGAGGCTGCTGAAGCATTTCTTGCAACAAAAGTCACTGATGCAGTAATTACTGTTCCTGCATATTTCAGTGACAAACAAAGACAGGCAACAAAGGATGCTGGTACACTTGCTGGACTCAATGTTATGCGCTGGATTAGCGAGCCAACAGCAGCTGCAATTGCATATGGTCTACAAAAGAGTGCTGACACAAAAGGTAGAAAAGAGAAAACTGTATTCATATTTGATTTGGGTGGTGGGACGTTTGATGTGTCTCTTCTGAATATCAGCAAGGAAGGAAACATTAGTGTTAAAGCAGTAGGCGGTGACACTCATTTGGGCGGGGAGGATTTTGACATGGTGATGGTAAATCATTGTGTACAAGAGTTTAAGAAAAGAAAAATGATCGACGTGAGTAAAAATGCAAGAGCAATGGGTAGGTTGAAAGTCGCATGTGAGAAGGCAAAGAGAGAGTTGTCATCAACAACACAAACATCAATTGAAATTGAATCCTTGCACCAAGGAACTGATTTTGTAATGAAATTATCTCGTGCAAAATTTGAGAAGCTAAATGCTGGTTTCTTTAAAAAGTGCATTGAGCATGTGGATAATTGTTTGAAAGATGGGAAAATGAACAAAAATAATGTAGATGATATAGTAATTGTTGGTGGATCAACTCGGATTCCTAGAATACAACAAATGCTTATGGACTTTTTAATGGGAAGTCACTCTGCAAGAGCATTAACGCAGATGAAGCGGTTGCTTATGGAGCAGCAGTGTTGGCTGCTAACTTAAATGGCAATGGTAGTAAAATTCAGGACTTGGTATTTTCAGATGTTACTCCGCTTTCACTTGGCATTGAGGTTTATGAAGTGGAAATGAGTGTTGTAATCCCGAGGAACACACCAATACCCACCATCATGAGGAGGCCTTATTGTACAATTTACGACAACCAAGTATTTATACCAGTGAATGTATATCAAGGTGAAGGCAAATTAACCAAGGACAACATCTTCCTTGACTCGTTTAAACTTGAAGGTGTTCCACCAGCCCCAAAAGGTGCGCAAATGGCGAATGTTTGTTTTAGCATAGATTCCAATGGTATTCTCAATGTCTCAGGTGAGCTGCTTTGCAATGGTAATAAAAGAAGTATAACAATTGATCTGAGTCGAAATGTGAAAGGACGCACCAAGATGTGAATCTAGTATGTTATCAGTAGCAAAACTAGAGAATATATGGACAATGTTTTCAAGTTTGATGTTAATTACCTTTATGGGTGGCTACACAGCTTAAGCCTTTTTATTCACAAATTAGTTGAAGTTTTTATTATTCGGATTCAGTTTTGTAACTTTAAGGTTTTACTATATAAAACTCATTTTATGGCATTAAAATGCCTCGGTCACATGGTCTATTTGTAATCAAGTAAACAAATGTTAGAGCTTTAAATTATCTTATGCGGAAAATGTAGTTTCTATCAACTACTAATATATGTAGCCGAATCTGAAATACCGAATTACCTGGTTCACATGCCCATATGGAACTAAAGGTTATAACCGCAAACAATGGTAAAAAAGTAGGTCAAACGTTGCGTTTAATTTGTGAGTTGCACAGTTGCAGATAAGCTTAACTAAATAAAAACTCATAAGTATCTTATTAAGGTCTCTATATTTTCAGGTTATATATTATATATTTCAGGTTATATTTTAGTTTTTTCTTTTATTTTGTAACACATATAATCAAGTGATTTTTATTCAGTGGCGGAAGCTGAACTAAAAAAGAACAGGTGCACAAGATATTTCGAAATATAATATAAGGGCATTGATTGAAATATATTAAAGTTTCGTTTTCACGTACTAATAGACTAACTAAACAAGGACTACAAGCAAATCTTTTTTTTTTTTTACCTGGCGCTTATAGATAGAAATATGTTTTAAACTAATTAGGACTCCCTAATACACATAGTAATTAGTGAAATATATTTTTTGTAAAGACAGTGTAGTGTAACATTGTTATAGTGCATGTTAGTAATTTATCATTTTTCTATTTTTTTTCTTCAATATGTTGGTTTTTGTATCCACGGAATCAACATGGATAATACTTGAAAGTAAACCAACATTCTGAATCAAAAACGAAGATACCTGATTTCAATATGGATATTTTGAGTGGTTTCTTGGACAATAATCAGGTACATAAAGACATAAAGCAACACGACGATGAGTGCTGAAATATTTTGTGACATGAAGAAAGAATAAGTGTGCAACTATGTCGTAATAATTCATAGCCAATTAGAATACGTATCTGTTACTTGATTGTGATACATGATCATTGTAGTAGTTTCATCGTCATTACTCATTTTACAATCCCGAGCCGTACTTAGCATGGCCTAAAAAATTTACTAATATAACTATATAATAACACATATTCAACAACTCTAATAATATCGAAGTTCATTTTAATGATAGATAATCCGATCCTATCAAACAAATAGCTCTTCCTAAGAAGATAACAATTTTAGAAATATTAAAAGATGTATTGCAATTGTAATAAATCACGCTATAGCAACGTTTCGCATGAGGACGTACAAGACTGATATGCATATTGACTGTACATGTGAGCAAGAAATATGAAGTGGCCGGCTTAATAAATTTCAGAATCGTGAAAATGACACGCAATAACAAGTATAGATTATTGTTGCTTCTCCGGTCTCATTTTCAGTGTCCATGCATGATAAAACCTTCTGCATTATATTATAAATTTCTACATTTTATAATAAGTGTAATAGATATGCATTTTTGTTAATCTATAAACATATAAGATTGAGTCCTAAAATTTAAGGGGGAGTATTAATGACACCAATTTTTTGAGGAGCATTGATGACATAGTTTTTAGAAGTGAAAAATGTAGCCATGCGAGAATCAAGATTAATGCCACGTCCATGTCAAGCGTCCATGTTTATGAGGGGCATGCGAAGTGTTCATGTATTCATTGAGGCACTTATGATTGCAGAGGTTACATGGAATAAGGCATTTGGAGAGTCTATTTTAATTATTAGAGTATGCATTACTTGATCTTTAATAGGAAAATTAATTGGGTAACTCTTTCAACTACTTCTTTTGAGTATAAATAGCACAATTTAGCAACCCACAACAAATTATTCCATCGCCACATCCACCGGAACCGACCAACATCAACTGTTTCCGCCGCCGACACCACGTTCAACCAAACTCATTTTAGTCATCGTGGCGTGCATGAGTCGTTGATGAAGAAGGTTATTGAAAAATGGTTGTGATGTATATTTATTTATTTGAATTGTTTCTTTTGGTAATGTGATATGATACTAAGTTTAGTTTTGGTTGTTGTCGTGTGTAATGAGCAGCTCCAAAATGATTAATAACGTTGGCAAACATGCTGACATATGGGTATTTGTTCGTGATTGTATTGTTAATGATTGATTGTTAGTAATCTTATATGTGTTGTTTTTGCATGATAGGTTTGGGCAAGAATATGGTATAGGAGATGATATCTTCACCAACAACCGTATGTCTTTTTTTTTCCCTTTTACAAAATATATTTATACACGTAAAATGTATTTGATTTTATTTGACCCCTCATGCATGAGGAGGGGGTGGCCAACTTAAATTCATTCATTTCGTTTTCTTAAAAAAAGTATTCTTGGGGGATAAAGTTAAGTTCTATTGTTATATGTATTATCGATTTTCCAAATGTTAGGGAATGGATGAAGGAAAAAAAAATTAGAATAAAAAGAAGAGGAAGAAAGCAAAACAACTAACTCAACTCGAGTTGCAACAACAAAAATATGATGAGGAGAAACTTATAGTCCACTTGGAGAAAGAAGAAAAGATTAAACAAGAGACCGATCACTACCGAGAAACAATTATGTTCATGCAAAGCTTTCCTCACAATAAAGATGCCAACAACAATCGTCTTCGAGCTTAGGAGTGTCGAAATCATGCTCAACCAATGGAATGCAAAGATATTCATCGAGGCAAACTCGGTTGGCTGTTCGGTCCTTTAGGTTTCGGTTGTCTACAATATATGAAGCTGAATCATCCTCTAATCAGTCTCATTATCATAAATTTTATTGATGATTCCATTGCGACACTCAATAGTTGGATGGATTTGAATGTTAATATTTTGTTTGCGTTTAATCTTTTTGACTCTTTGATATCCATATATGTATATACTGAATTGTTGGAGGATTAATTAACCTGAGCTTTAATTTTGTAATCTCATGATGTGAAAGTTATATTTTTTAACCTTTTTATCATCATGATCATGCTAAAATATAAAATTCAAACTCTATTAAATAAAAAAGTATGAATGAATGTTCGTCATATAATAAACTTCCACGTTATAAGCATATACGCCATGTCATTGTTAGGCAATAATTTTTTATACTCAATCACTTTTTCAAGAAAATTAAAAAGTCGAACAAAAAAATTAGTTTTGTTATTTGTTTTTGGAATCATTAAAGGACAATGTCATTTGTGTTTATATTGATTTAGAGGGTATTTGGAGGGTGCTTTTAAAGTGATTTTAACAACTAAGAGAATACAATGAATCATAACCATGCAATAAAGTATGAAAGAAGAATAGCAATCATCTTTGCAATTAAGCTACTCTCAATTTATTGATCAATTACTTGCGAAGTGCAAGTGTGTTTATTGAGAGGCATACGAAGTGTTCACGTATTCATTGAGGCACTTATTGACTGTAGATGTTACATGGAAGAAGAATAGCAATCATCTTTGCATTTAAGCTACTCTCAATATATCGATCAATTACTTTTACATTTAAAAGTGGTATATAAGATGATATGGTAGATAACGAAAACCTTCCTGATGGGGGTGTTGAGTTGAACCATGTAATTTCATGATATAGCAATCATCTTTGCCAAGGAATCACAGGTTTAGAGCCAAAATGGTAGGAATGCTACATTTGGTTAAAGAAATTATGGTTGGTATTTTCTCCAAAGGAGTTTATTTGGCCAACACGTATGAATTCAAACAGTTAAAAAAATTGGAAAACAGTTGTTGGATACATTAAGAAGAGATGTTGTAGGGGTGGAGGTTGATAATAGTAACGATGGTGCTACTGGTGCGAGCCGTATATCACAAAGTAATGAAGAAAATGTAGTGGATTTACAGTTAGCATTGTGGAATGATGTGGATAAGAAGCATGTGGGTTCTGAGATGTTTGACAAGAAATGGACTAAATGTTGGGTTTTAAAGAACTCTGCTTCTAACTACAACTCTGCTGCTAGTGAAACCAAACTGCTGCTAAGTCAAGTCTGCTGCTATAACTCTGCTGCTGGTGAGAAGTATTCTGCTGCTTGAAGATAAGAATGTATACGCGTTTTTGTATTTATAGTAATGATATTGTGTATATTCTAAAGTCTTAGAAGATAGTTGTTTTGTGTAAGAAGTCATTGTAAAACCGTGTAGGGTTCCTTAGTCTATAAAAGGAGATCCTGAGGTTAGAACATTAAACGTGTTTTGTTCTAGTGTCGAATTCACTTCAAGGTTGTAAAACCCTAGCATTGTCACACCCTGAATTTACCTGTTAATGGCAGCGGAATTGAATACCTTGGTGTGACTTTCATGGCGTCTCATACAATGGATATATTGAACGACCTAAAGTGTCGTTTTGAAAATACACGTTTGATCATAAATAAAATCAGAGTTTACAAAACATAGGTCCCAAATGATGTTGCAAGTTTATAACAAAACCATAGTAGATCAAACGTTACATAAGTGCATGAAAAAGTGATGCAAGTCGACCCCGCGACTCCAAAATAGCCAAATGCATGCCCACATGATAGCTAATAACCTGAAAATACATTGCTAAAAACGGTCAACATAAAGTTGGTGAGAGTTCATAGGTTTAATAAAATGAAGTTATACGATAGCCACAAGTATAAAGTGTATGACATAAGTCACATAAAAATGATTGTACAATAGCCTTAAGCTCATGACCCCGACGCTGTGACTGAATTCTTTGGAGCCCCTGGGAGTGTTTTGCCAGACACTCAAATGAAAAGACATGAAATGCATCCGCTATCGGTTGTTGGTCAAAGCCAACACGGATGGAGGCGTCACCCTCGATAGATCTATCCACTCACTCTCGCTTAAACATAATTAACGGTTCATGATTATATGGGGACTTTCAATTGGCAACAAGGTAACTTAATCTATGTACAGGAAGTCTGATACTTTGGCTCGTATGGAAAACAGTTGCAATGTATTCTCCCCCGTGGGATTTGAAACAATAATAAAATGTATACGGGGCTATGAAAACTCACCTGAAGTGATGATGCAACAATGCTATGAAATCGGAATACTTGGAATAATTGAAATACTGGAACACTTGGAATACTTGGCAATAACAAGGCGCGAACACTAGCCGCTACCTAAAATGAATATGCATAATCTACTTGAGATCATGAAGCAATGTAGTGCATGTACATGTATATGTAACCTATACCACTCGTCATTTGAAAATACTAGTTATCGTTGATATGTAAAGTTTTTCCAAAACTTGATATAAACATGTTAACTTGCTAACGTAAAACTAGTCGTGTCATAATGTGTATAAAACGTTAATGTTGGTCTTGGCGTTTTGAAAACATTTGAAGTCATCTCATTGACGTGTTAGTGAAATAGTGACAATACGTGTCTCAACGGTTAAGGAAAACGGCTCTTCTATTTGTTGTTACTTGAAAAATATACTTTAGTTCGAACTATATTTATTAAAATAAAAGCTGTCAAATAAATACAAGTATTTCTAGTTTAAAACGCGAATATCTTGATCGTTATAAGCTCGTTTTCTTCGTTCTTTATATCCATGGTTTCGTAAAAATAAATGCTAACACATTATTAGTAGCTTGGTTCATCTAGGTTTCGTCAAACGCCGCAAATAAGCCGTCGAATGCTACCAAACAGCATGCAGTTTTTCCGGAAAATAGTTTTCGTCGTTAAACTTGTAAAAATCATATCTCCTTCGTTATTAACTCGTTTTTATCCCCGTTTTCGGCCACGGCTTCGTCTCGGAATGTATTTTCTAAATCTTTGGCCAAAAATAATCCCAAACCCACTGAGTTTCCCACGTTTTCATTTTAGAGACAGTAGGTTATGTATACTTGCAAAAACTTGATTTTCTAGTTATTAACTTGTCCAAAAATGTCACAAACAACAACCAATCATTCTAAAACTTACCATATACTTTCTTAAGGTGTCAAGGGTCCTAAACATCATCATCCATGTAGATCTAACAAGGATCTAAGTATATAACACTTCTAGGGCTCATAACTTGCAAAAAGATTTAAAAGGAGTGGTATAACTAACATATACATATAGATCTTGCATAAAAATGATATGAACATTATGTTAACTTGGAAGAATTATGAAAATAGGTGTTGACAACTTACTTGAAGTATTAGTGATAAAAAGATGATAAAAACCTAAGAAACCTTTGAGTTTGTATTTCAAAACCCTTAAAGGAACACTAGTAAGACTTGATTATGTAATGATCTTGAAAAATTGATGTGTTCTTCCTCTTGTTCTTGGTTGGCCGAGCACCACACACACACAAATGATGGGAGAGTTTACTTGTATATTTCTTGAAGTTTATGTAAAAATGAAAGGAAATAAAAGGTTATAGGTATATATATTAGACAAGTATGTAAGAGTAATTAATTAAAGTGGTCAAGACAAGAAAAATGGGGGCTAGGGAGGGCTGGCGTGAAACAAGGGAGGGGGGGCCATGTTGGGTGATGATTACTTATAAAGATTATGTAAGATTTGTGTAGTTTTAATTAGTTTTAAGTGTAACCGGGTACCGTGTTTGCTAGAAATAAAATTTAACGGTGTTAATCAGGACTTGACGAAGTCATAAAAATTACAAAAATAGGTTGGGTACAAGTATTGGGTGTTCGGGTAATTATTGTTTAGTTTTTACGAAAACCGTCGTAATTATATTAAATGTACGATATAAATTAAATAAATTCGCAAAATACCGGGTAAATGAATTTTATAATTTTCTTGATGTTAAAATGAGTATAAAAATATATCGGGACCATCGTGGGGATTGTCGGACGTGTTAGTCACATTTATTGATCGCGCGTTAACGTTTTAATTAAAAGTAATTATACGTAAAACGTCAAATGTAACAAAAATATTAATTTGATAAACCTACGAGTGGAATAGTATGAAAATGGAAATCTGATGATATGCAGACTATTCCTAGTCCGTATGCAGTGTTCCTACTGATGATGCATGAATTTCGTAGTTAAACCAAACCGGTTACGCGAATATGAATACCCGTAAACTACGTTTACGCTGAAATGAATAATGAACATGAATAGTGATTCCCTCCCAGGGATGAATAGTGTCACATGAATAGTAAAATTTCTGAACGCTTCTCGAAGTCTCAAACTGACTCCAAAAATGATGAATAGTGAAATGATGAATAGTGATCGGTGAATAGTAAATGATGAATAGTAACTGATGAATAGTGAATTGTCGAGGTTAGGAAAGTGACCTGAAATCTCGGGTTGTTACAGTCGCCCCTCCAAAAGGGAATTCAGTCCCTGAATTCAATTGTTGTTGGTTTCGGAAGCAGGCTCGGGAAAAAGATGTGGATACTTGCGTCGCATTTGGTCTTCTCGTTCCCAAGTAAACTCGGGTCCTCTTCGAGAATTCCAGCGAACTTTCACGATAGGAATTCGACTCTGCTTCAATTGTTTGACCTCACGGTCCATGATTTCAACGGGTTCTTCCACAAAATTAAGCTTGTCATCTAGTTGAATTTCTTCGAGTGGAATAACGGACGACTCGTCGGAGAGACACTTCTTGAGGTTTGAAACATGAAATGTGTTATAAACGTTGCTGAGTTCTGACGGAAACTTAGGTGTGTATGCCAACTGACTTGTTCTAACTAGAATCTGAAATGGTCCAATACCGAGAGCTCAGTCTATTGGGTTACCAAAAATTGTATCATGCCTTTCCAAGGCAAGGCTTTCAATCATAGTTCGTGCTTCTACTTGAATCTAGGAGGTTCGTTGTTCAAGGGTATCAATTCCGTATGATGTGCATCATACATCGACCTAACTTCCATTGTTTTCTCATTTCCTGTAACTGATTCTTGACTTGTGAAGTTTCCTTTGTTGTCTCCCGGTTTAGTTCTAGGTCCGTGAATTTAACTTTCCAAATTCGATATATAAATATGTATATGGTCACTTCGGCCATAGGGTGTCTTAAATGGTGCCTTTATATATTCCCGTGATGGTTATTTTTGCTGATGATGAAATTCGTCAATACTCGAAAGATTATCCTAATCCATTCAAAGTTGGTTATGTGGTGTTGAATAAATCCTATAGTGTTCAGGTAGTTCTCTTAAGGATTCGTCGGGCTAACTATGGTAGAGCGTGTATATCCAATTAGAAAAGGAATATCTTAAAGGAATTGCTAGAAATCTGAGGGGTATCGTCTATCCTTTCGCCGTTTCTATGTCATAAAATATCTTTCATAATGTAGAGTCTCTCCTAGAGAAGTCAATGGTGCAAATTCAACTTAATGGCTGAGTGAGTGATGAGTGATGTAAGTATCCGGTGGGAGTTTGTTAAAAGGGGTGTTCATGAAAAATTCCATTTGTTTACAAAGCTTTTGAATGAAGATTGTTATTAATAATTTCTGAAAATGTGACTATTTTCTTCACGGCATAATTCCTCCTGAATTATACATAGGTGATCAGGCTATGTATAATTGAGGACCAACGATGCGATGCTTGGTTAAATCGAAACGGTATTACTTTTTCCCAAAAGTTTTAGATGGTGTTCAGCGTGTTGTTTTGATAAATGGTTTTCTAGATATTTCCTTTGAAAGTAACATGAAAATTGTCTCGCGTAGCGGTAGTAAATACTTGATAAAATGACAGGAAATCCATTTATAGGGTGGTACCAAATGGTTTATTTTGAAAGTTCTGAAAAATAGTTCTCCCGTAGGGTAGTAAAATAACTTGCATTAAATTTGTTGAAGGTTTCATTGGATACATGGATGAATCTTATGAAATGGTATTAGTCTACTAATCCGTCAAGAATGAAATCGGCCTAATCCCTAGTAAGATAAAGGTATATTGTTGCGAAACTATGGAGAATTGAGCAATTGGAATAGGAATGGAATAAACGATGGTTATGATTATCGCGAAGATAACAAAAGATAGGTATTACATTGGATAGGAAAGTGCTTAATACAACTAGGTTACACCAACGTACCTATGGAAAGTACAAAAGAAAGATACAACCCTAGAGGGCTCAACTACGGTTTATTAAAACATGAACTCCTTCTGGTTAAGCATTGTTGTTGTCTTTGATGTTGCTAATGTCCTGACGGTCTCTCTCCCAAACACGCACGCTATTCCTCGAGTTAATTCCTCTTGGTCCCCATGTCCTGATTTCCTTTCGGGCAATTGTTCCTAAAGTGTCCAACTTCTCCACAACCATAACATGTTGGCGGTGGATTCTGATTATTTCCCCCAGGAGCAGCCCTGCATCCCTTAGCCAGATGACCGATCTTCCCACAATTGAAACAAGGTTTAGGGCAATCCCCCGGGTTATGATGTGTTTGGCATTTGTTACACTTTGGTAGAGTACCGGCGTAACCTTTCTTTTCAGTCGGACCCGCAACATAGGCTCGTGCAGTTTCTTGTCTTTTGGGTGGTGGTTGGTTGGCGTTGTTACCTTGGTTGTCATCCCATTTCCTTTTGTTGTTGTTGTTCTGGTAATTGTTGGTGTTATTGTTGTAGTTACGGTTTCGGTTGAAGTTATTGTTGTTGTTGTTGGCGGGGGTCACTTTCTTCAGAACTTGAGCTATGAGTTTTTGAGACATCCTGATTGCCTCATCAAGAGTTTGCGGATCAAAAGAAATCACATCACCACGGATGCTTTCGGGCAATCCACCAATGAAATTCTCTACCAATTTTTCATCATCAGGCACCATAGATGGGCATAGAGCAGCTAACTCTTGGTACCTCCGAATGTAAGTCTCAATATCATTACCCACAGTTACCAGATCATAGAACTCCACCTCTAACTTCTTCACTTCGGTTCGTGGGCAAAACTTCTTAGTTACCAACTTTTTGAACTCGTCCCATGTGACCTTGTAAGCATTCTCCATCCCTATGGGCTTTGCATAGGAGTTCCACCACGATAAGGCTTGATCACGAAGCGTACTCACGGCAAACTTAACCTTGGAATCATCCGGACAGTTGCATAAGATAAACACGGATTCAGTATGTTCGAACCATCGAACCATGGCAGTAGCCCCTTCAGTACCCTTATACAAAGTAGGATCTCCACTCTTGAAATCCTTGTAAGTACATTTCTTCCCATTGGTTCCGTTGCTAGCTTCTCCCGATGTCCCTATCCGAGAAGCATCTTCGGCAGCTCTTGCGGCAACAGCGGCTCTTTCAATCTCTAGAGCTTCGGCTACACTATCCCTAACGAGCTTCCGGATAGCAGCCTGAGTCATTTCTGGGGTAGTCGTTGCAGCAGCCTTGGCTTTTGCTTTCCTAGGTGCCATAATTCTGGTACATCACAACAGAATACATCAACAACAATCATACTAGAAATGATTATCGTACAAAATATATACAACCACAACATGTATATATATATCCACCACAAGTGTAAATACAACCACGATATGTACAACCACAACATGTACAACCTCAGCGTGTATAAATACAACCATGAGTACTCGTAATAGCAACGATCATTGTTCACTAGGTATACCACCACAACCATGCGTATATCCTCATAACACATGAATACAACACTTAAAAATTTTGGTCTACATTGACCGGTGTCATAGATAGCACAACCATACCCATATAGTAAAGTCAATACTTGGGGATCTCGTTGTACAACAATCAAAATACCACAAGTTTCTTTGAACCACGCCACACTTCCCGTGGCCAAGATGATAGTAAAAGCGAGTAAAGGTAAAAGCTAGGATGATGTCCTGAAGTGAGGTCCGGGGTTGTGCATCGATTCATGTCTGAGATAATGTAGATTCCAATCCATCCTTGAGGAATCTATAGATGTTCCTGTTGAGTCCGTGATCTTGGTGTCATCCACAAGATGTTATCTAATTCATGTCAAGTGAGAATGGGAAAAAGGAAATGACAATGGTCGTACTGAAAGGCAAGGTTAGACTCCCGAATCTCGAAGGTCTCGGTGTCATATCTGATTGGTGGGGTGTTGTTACGATGACCAATGATGAAATCCAACTCATCGGTTTAGAATGTGATGTAATCAAACTTGGTAATGAAGAGGGAGTTGTGAAGAGTTCTCTTGTGTGGTGTAATATTGCTCAAAGCATCTTGTTGGTTCATTATGTCATGGAAGTATGAGTCGATTATACCTGAGATAGTATAGAGTCTTTGCGAGGAATGCCACTCTTTGGCGATTTGTTGTTGCTCTTGTTTGGTCTTGGGGCATCCAACCTTCATGTGTAGTCTCAATTAGTTAGAGATCATTTATCTAACGAGAAGAGTAGTAGGTTTGTCTAACAGTAAGGGCTCTCGAACTCTCATCAACCTTAAATCAAAGGTGGTGTAGGTCCTTAGTGGTAGATGTAATGGTGTATCAAACCATGTACGCTCAAGCGGTAAGTTAAGTAGTGGGTAGAGCCCTGAAATGTATGTATAAATGGGGTTCCATATGATGATGATGAAGTCGATGTAAATAACTGAAGGAATCACTACCTTATTTACGCTATCTGCGATGTCTAAGCGTAAACTGAGTAGCACTATGGGACGACAATAGTGGTATGAGTAGTTGATACTGTAGTAATACATGAGATGTGAGTGTTCTAATAGTGAGGGATTGAAGATACTTCTTTCTTGCAATAAACATTCTTAGTCCAAAGACTAAGCATAGTAAGTCTTATCAAATGTATACTCTGTATGGGCTGAAGTAATGGGACGTCCCGATCGTCTTCGACGTCGGAACATAAGAGTTGGATTCTGCGAAACCGGAATAGTATGGATGATGAATTAGTAGTGCACGAGTAACAAGGTGGTGCAATAATGAAATCTGAGGAGTAGTGCAACAATGGAGTATAGAAGACATAGCGTCTCGATGTAAACATCAGAAAATATAACATAGTCGGAATTGGTAAACATATCTCTGTGGAAATGCAAAATGAAATGAATAACCCATGTAATGATCCTCGCAAATAATAATGTGCACTTATGATGTATGATGAGACTACCGTTGGGGTTTATAGTCTAGGTATGAGGACACCTAGTTCGCTATAACCATTGCTCTGTACCAATCTGTCACACCCTGAATTTACCTGTTAATGGCAGCGGAATTGAATACCTTGGTGTGACTTTCATGGCGTCTCATACAATGGATATATTGAACGACCTAAAGTGTCGTTTTGAAAATACACGTTTGATCATAAATAAAATCAGAGTTTACAAAACATAGGTCCCAAATGATGTTGCAAGTTTATAAAACAAAACCATAATCGATCAAACGTTACATAAGTGCATGAAAAAGTGATGCAAGTCGACCCCGCGACTCCAAAATAGCCAAATGCATGCCCACATGATAGCTAATAACCTGAAAATACATTGCTAAAAACGGTCAACATAAAGTTGGTGAGAGTTCATAGGTTTAATAAAATGAAGTTATACGATAGCCACAAGTATAAAGTGTATGACATAAGTCACATAAAAATGATTGTACAATAGCCTTAAGCTCATGACCCCGACGCTGTGACTGAATTCTTTGGAGCCCCTGGGAGTGTTTTGCCAGACACTCAAATGAAAAGACATGAAATGCATCCGCTATCGGTTGTTGGTCAAAGCCAACACGGATGGAGGCGTCACCCTCGATAGATCTATCCACTCACTCTCGCTTAAACATAATTAACGGTTCATGATTATATGGGGACTTTCAATTGGCAACAAGGTAACTTAATCTATGTACAGGAAGTCTGATACTTTGGCTCGTATGGAAAACAGTTGCAATGTATTCTCCCCCGTGGGATTTGAAAACAATAATAAAATGTATACGGGGCTATGAAAACTCACCTGAAGTGATGATGCAACAATGCTATGAAATCGGAATACTTGGAATAATTGAAATACTGGAACACTTGGAATACTTGGCAATAACAAGGCGCGAACACTAGCCGCTACCTAAAATGAATATGCATAATCTACTTGAGATCATGAAGCAATGTAGTGCATGTACATGTATATGTAACTATACCACTCGTCATTTGAAAATACTAGTTATCGTTGATATGTAAAGTTTTTCCAAAACTTGATATAAACATGTTAACTTGCTAACGTAAAACTAGTCGTGTCATAATGTGTATAAAACGTTAATGTTGGTCTTGGCGTTTTGAAAACCTTTGAAGTCATCTCATTGACGTGTTAGTGAAATAGTGACAATACGTGTCTCAACGGTTAAGGAAAACGGCTCTTCTATTTGTTGTTACTTGAAAAATATACTTTAGTTCGAACTATATTTATTAAAATAAAAGCTGTCAAATAAATAAAGTATTTCTAGTTTAAAACGCGAATATCTTGATCGTTATAAGCTCGTTTTCTTCGTTCTTTATATCCATGGTTTCGTAAAAATAAATGCTAACACATTATTAGTAGCTTGGTTCATCTAGGTTTCGTCAAACGCCGCAAATAAGCCGTCGAATGCTACCAAACAGCATGCAGTTTTTCCGGAAAATAGTTTTCGTCGTTAAACTTGTAAAAATCATATCTCCTTCGTTATTAACTCGTTTTTATCCCCGTTTTCGGCCACGGCTTCGTCTCGGAATGTATTTTCTAAATCTTTGGCCAAAAATAATCCCAAACCCACTGAGTTTCCCACGTTTTCATTTTAGAGACAGTAGGTTATGTATACTTGCAAAAACTTGATTTTCTAGTTATTAACTTGTCCAAAAATGTCACAAACAACAACCAATCATTCTAAAACTTACCATATACTTTCTTAAGGTGTCAAGGGTCCTAAACATCATCATCCATGTAGATCTAACAAGGATCTAAGTATATAACACTTCTAGGGCTCATAACTTGCAAAAAGATTTAAAAGGAGTGGTATAACTAACATATACATATAGATCTTGCATAAAAATGATATGAACATTATGTTAACTTGGAAGAATTATGAAAATAGGTGTTGACAACTTACTTGAAGTATTAGTGATAAAAAGATGATAAAAACCTAAGAAACCTTTGAGTTTGTATTTCAAAACCCTTAAAGGAACACTAGTAAGACTTGATTATGTAATGATCTTGAAAAATTGATGTGTTCTTCCTCTTGTTCTTGGTTGGCCGAGCACCACACACACACAAATGATGGGAGAGTTTACTTGTATATTTCTTGAAGTTTATGTAAAAATGAAAGGAAATAAAAGGTTATAGGTATATATATTAGACAAGTATGTAAGAGTAATTAATTAAAGTGGTCAAGACAAGAAAAATGGGGGCTAGGGAGGGCTGGCGTGAAACAAGGGAGGGGGGGCCATGTTGGGTGATGATTACTTATAAAGATTATGTAAGATTTGTGTAGTTTTAATTAGTTTTAAGTGTAACCGGGTACCGTGTTTGCTAGAAATAAAATTTAACGGTGTTAATCAGGACTTGACGAAGTCATAAAAATTACAAAAATAGGTTGGGTACAAGTATTGGGTGTTCGGGTAATTATTGTTTAGTTTTTACGAAAACCGTCGTAATTATATTAAATGTACGATATAAATTAAATAAATTCGCAAAATACCGGGTAAATGAATTTTATAATTTTCTTGATGTTAAAATGAGTATAAAAATATATCGGGACCATCGTGGGGATTGTCGGACGTGTTAGTCACATTTATTGATCGCGCGTTAACGTTTTAATTAAAAGTAATTATACGTAAAACGTCAAATGTAACAAAAATATTAATTTGATAAACCTACGAGTGGAATAGTATGAAAATGGAAATCTGATGATATGCAGACTATTCCTAGTCCGTATGCAGTGTTCCTACTGATGATGCATGAATTTCGTAGTTAAACCAAACCGGTTACGCGAATATGAATACCCGTAAACTACGTTTACGCTGAAATGAATAATGAACATGAATAGTGATTCCCTCCCAGGGATGAATAGTGTCACATGAATAGTAAAATTTCTGAACGCTTCTCGAAGTCTCAAACTGACTCCAAAAATGATGAATAGTGAAATGATGAATAGTGATCGGTGAATAGTAAATGATGAATAGTAACTGATGAATAGTGAATTGTCGAGGTTAGGAAAGTGACCTGAAATCTCGGGTTGTTACAGTCGCCCCTCCAAAAGGGAATTCAGTCCCTGAATTCAATTGTTGTTGGTTTCGGAAGCAGGCTCGGGAAAAAGATGTGGATACTTGCGTCGCATTTGGTCTTCTCGTTCCCAAGTAAACTCGGGTCCTCTTCGAGAATTCCAGCGAACTTTCACGATAGGAATTCGACTCTGCTTCAATTGTTTGACCTCACGGTCCATGATTTCAACGGGTTCTTCCACAAAATTAAGCTTGTCATCTAGTTGAATTTCTTCGAGTGGAATAACGGACGACTCGTCGGAGAGACACTTCTTGAGGTTTGAAACATGAAATGTGTTATAAACGTTGCTGAGTTCTGACGGAAACTTAGGTGTGTATGCCAACTGACTTGTTCTAACTAGAATCTGAAATGGTCCAATACCGAGAGCTCAGTCTATTGGGTTACCAAAAATTGTATCATGCCTTTCCAAGGCAAGGCTTTCAATCATAGTTCGTGCTTCTACTTGAATCTAGGAGGTTCGTTGTTCAAGGGTATCAATTCCGTATGATGTGCATCATACATCGACCTAACTTCCATTGTTTTCTCATTTCCTGTAACTGATTCTTGACTTGTGAAGTTTCCTTTGTTGTCTCCCGGTTTAGTTCTAGGTCCGTGAATTTAACTTTCCAAATTCGATATATAAATATGTATATGGTCACTTCGGCCATAGGGTGTCTTAAATGGTGCCTTTATATATTCCCGTGATGGTTATTTTTGCTGATGATGAAATTCGTCAATACTCGAAAGATTATCCTAATCCATTCAAAGTTGGTTATGTGGTGTTGAATAAATCCTATAGTGTTCAGGTAGTTCTCTTAAGGATTCGTCGGGCTAACTATGGTAGAGCGTGTATATCCAATTAGAAAAGGAATATCTTAAAGGAATTGCTAGAAATCTGAGGGGTATCGTCTATCCTTTCGCCGTTTCTATGTCATAAAATATCTTTCATAATGTAGAGTCTCTCCTAGAGAAGTCAATGGTGCAAATTCAACTTAATGGCTGAGTGAGTGATGAGTGATGTAAGTATCCGGTGGGAGTTTGTTAAAAGGGGTGTTCATGAAAAATTCCATTTGTTTACAAAGCTTTTGAATGAAGATTGTTATTAATAATTTCTGAAAATGTGACTATTTTCTTCACGGCATAATTCCTCCTGAATTATACATAGGTGATCAGGCTATGTATAATTGAGGACCAACGATGCGATGCTTGGTTAAATCGAAACGGTATTACTTTTTCCCAAAAGTTTTAGATGGTGTTCAGCGTGTTGTTTTGATAAATGGTTTTCTAGATATTTCCTTTGAAAGTAACATGAAAATTGTCTCGCGTAGCGGTAGTAAATACTTGATAAAATGACAGGAAATCCATTTATAGGGTGGTACCAAATGGTTTATTTTGAGAGTTCTGAAAAATAGTTCTCCCGTAGGGTAGTAAAATAACTTGCATTAAATTTGTTGAAGATTTCATTGGATACATGGATGAATCTTATGAAATGGTATTAGTCTACTAATCCGTCAAGAATGAAATCGGCCTAATCCCTAGTAAGATAAAGGTATATTTTTGCGAAACTATAGAGAATTGAGCAATTGGAATAGGAATGGGATAAACGATGGTTATGATTATCGCGAAGATAACAAAAGATAGGTATTACATTGGATAGGAAAGTGCTTAATACAACTAGGTTACACCAACGTACCTATGGAAAGTACAAAAGAAAGATACAACCCTAGAGGGCTCAACTACGGTTTATTAAAACATGAACTCCTTCTGGTTAAGCATTGTTGTTGTCTTTGATGTTGCTAATGTCCTGACGGTCTCTCTCCCAAACACGCACGCTATTCCTCGAGTTAATTCCTCTTGGTCCCCATGTCCTGATTTCCTTTCGGGCAATTGTTCCTAAAGTGTCCAACTTCTCCACAACCATAACATGTTGGCGGTGGATTCTGATTATTTCCCCCAGGAGCAGCCCTGCATCCCTTAGCCAGATGACCGATCTTCCCACAATTGAAACAAGGTTTAGGGCAATCCCCCGGGTTATGATGTGTTTGGCATTTGTTACACTTTGGTAGAGTACCGGCGTAACCTTTCTTTTCAGTCGGACCCGCAACATAGGCTCGTGCAGTTTCTTGTCTTTTGGGTGGTGGTTGGTTGGCGTTGTTACCTTGGTTGTCATCCCATTTCCTTTTGTTGTTGTTGTTCTGGTAATTGTTGGTGTTATTGTTGTAGTTACGGTTTCGGTTGAAGTTATTGTTGTTGTTGTTGGCGGGGTCACTTTCTTCAGAACTTGAGCTATGAGTTTTTGAGACATCCTGATTGCCTCATCAAGAGTTTGCGGATCAAAAGAAATCACATCACCACGGATGCTTTCGGGCAATCCACCAATGAAATTCTCTACCAATTTTTCATCATCAGGCACCATAGATGGGCATAGAGCAGCTAACTCTTGGTACCTCCGAATGTAAGTCTCAATATCATTACCCACAGTTACCAGATCATAGAACTCCACCTCTAACTTCTTCACTTCGGTTCGTGGGCAAAACTTCTTAGTTACCAACTTTTTGAACTCGTCCCATGTGACCTTGTAAGCATTCTCCATCCCTATGGGCTTTGCATAGGAGTTCCACCACGATAAGGCTTGATCACGAAGCGTACTCACGGCAAACTTAACCTTGGAATCATCCGGACAGTTGCATAAGATAAACACGGATTCAGTATGTTCGAACCATCGAACCATGGCAGTAGCCCCTTCAGTACCCTTATACAAAGTAGGATCTCCACTCTTGAAATCCTTGTAAGTACATTTCTTCCCATTGGTTCCGTTGCTAGCTTCTCCCGATGTCCCTATCCGAGAAGCATCTTCGGCAGCTCTTGCGGCAACAGCGGCTCTTTCAATCTCTAGAGCTTCGGCTACACTATCCCTAACGAGCTTCCGGATAGCAGCCTGAGTCATTTCTGGGGTAGTCGTTGCAGCAGCCTTGGCTTTTGCTTTCCTAGGTGCCATAATTCTGGTACATCACAACAGAATACATCAACAACAATCATACTAGAAATGATTATCGTACAAAATATATACAACCACAACATGTATATATATATCCACCACAAGTGTAAATACAACCACGATATGTACAACCACAACATGTACAACCTCAGCGTGTATAAATACAACCATGAGTACTCGTAATAGCAACGATCATTGTTCACTAGGTATACCACCACAACCATGCGTATATCCTCATAACACATGAATACAACACTTAAAAATTTTGGTCTACATTGACCGGTGTCATAGATAGCACAACCATACCCATATAGTAAAGTCAATACTTGGGGATCTCGTTGTACAACAATCAAAATACCACAAGTTTCTTTGAACCACGCCACACTTCCCGTGGCCAAGATGATAGTAAAAGCGAGTAAAGGTAAAAGCTAGGATGATGTCCTGAAGTGAGGTCCGGGGTTGTGCATCGATTCATGTCTGAGATAATGTAGATTCCAATCCATCCTTGAGGAATCTATTAATGTTCCTGTCGAGTCCGTGATCTTGGTGTCATCCACAAGATGTTATCTAATTCATGTCAAGTGAGAATGGGAAAAAGGAAATGACAATGGTCGTACTGAAAGGCAAGGTTAGACTCCCGAATCTCGAAGGTCTCGGTGTCATATCTGATTGGTGGGGTGTTGTTACGATGACCAATGATGAAATCTAACTCATCGGTTTAGAATGTGATGTAATCAAACTTGGTAATGAAAAGGGAGTTGTGAAGAGTTCTCTTGTGGTGGTGTAACATTGCTCAAAGCATCTTGTTGGTTCATTATGTCATGGAAGTATGAGTCGATTATACCTGAGATAGTATAGAGTCTTTGCGAGGAATGCCACTCTTTGGCGATTTGTTGTTGCTCTTGTTTGGTCTGTGGGGCATCCAAACCTTCATGTGTAGTCTCAATTAGTTAGAGATCATTATCTAACGATGAAGAGTAGTAGGTTGTCTAACAGTAAGGGCTCTCGAACTCTCATCAACCTTAATCTATAAGGTGGTGTAGTGTCCTTAGTGGTAGATGGTAATGGTGTATCAAACCATGTACGCTTCTCAAGCGGTAAGTTAAGTATGTGAGTAGAGTCCCTGAAATGTGATGGTATAAATGGGGTTCCATATGATGATGATGAAGTCGATGGTGATAATACTGAAGGAATCACTACCTTCTTTTACGCTATCTTGCGATGTCTAAGCGGTAAAACTGGAGTATGCACTATGGGACGACCAATAGTGGTATGAGTAGTTGATACTGGTAGTAATACATGAGTAGTGAGTGTTCTAATAGTGAGGGAATGAAGATATACTATCTTTCTTGCAATAAACATTCTAATAGGTCCATAAGGACTAAGCATGTACGTCTTATCAAATGGTATACTCTGTATGGGCTGAAGTAATAGGGACGTCCCGATCGTCTTGCGACGTCGGAACATAAGAGTTGGATTCTGCGGAAACCGGAATAGTATGGGATGATGAATCTGTAGGTGCACGAGTAACCAAAGGTGGTGCAATAAGTGAAATCTGAGGAGTAGGTGCAACAATGGGAGTAGTAGAAGACATAGCGTCCTCGATGTAAACATCAGAAAATATAACAATAGTGCGGGAATTGGAAGACATATCTCTGTGGCAACAATGCAAAATGAAATGAATAACCCATGTAATGAATCCTCGCAAATAATAATGTGCACTTATGATGTAATGATGAGACGCTACCGTTGGGGTAGTTATAGTCTAGGGTATGAGGACAACCTAGTTCGCTATAACCATTGCTCTGGTACCAATCTGTCACACCCTGAATTTACCTGTTAATGGCAGCGGAATTGAATACCTTGGTGTGACTTTCATGGCGTCTCATACAATGGATATATTGAACGACCTAAAGTGTCGTTTTGAAAATACACGTTTGATCATAAATAAAATCAGAGTTTACAAAACATAGGTCCCAAATGATGTTGCAAGTTTATAACAAAACCATAGTAGATCAAACGTTACATAAGTGCATGAAAAAGTGATGCAAGTCGACCCCGCGACTCCAAGATGGTCCAATGCATGCCCACATGATAGCTAATAACCTGAAAATACATTGCTAAAAACGGTCAACATAAAGTTGGTGAGAGTTCATAGGTTTAATAAAATGAAGTTATACGATAGCCACAAGTATAAAGTGTATGACATAAGTCACATAAAAATGATTGTACAATAGCCTTAAGCTCATGACCCCGACGCTGTGACTGAATTCTTTGGAGCCCCTGGGAGTGTTTTGCCAGACACTCAAATGAAAAGACATGAAATGCATCCGCTATCGGTTGTTGGTCAAAGCCAACACGGATGGAGGCGTCACCCTCGATAGATCTATCCACTCACTCTCGCTTAAACATAATTAACGGTTCATGATTATATGGGGACTTTCAATTGGCAACAAGGTAACTTAATCTATGTACAGGAAGTCTGATACTTTGGCTCGTATGGAAAACAGTTGCAATGTATTCTCCCCCGTGGGATTTGAAAACAATAATAAAATGTATACGGGGCTATGAAAACTCACCTGAAGTGATGATGCAACAATGCTATGAAATCGGAATACTTGGAATAATTGAAATACTGGAACACTTGGAATACTTGGCAATAACAAGGCGCGAACACTAGCCGCTACCTAAAATGAATATGCATAATCTACTTGAGATCATGAAGCAATGTAGTGCATGTACATGTATATGTAACTTATACCACTCGTCATTTGAAAATACTAGTTATCGTTGATATGTAAAGTTTTTCCAAAACTTGATATAAACATGTTAACTTGCTAACGTAAAACTAGTCGTGTCATAATGTGTATAAAACGTTAATGTTGGTCTTGGCGTTTTGAAAACATTTGAAGTCATCTCATTGACGTGTTAGTGAAATAGTGACAATACGTGTCTCAACGGTTAAGGAAAACGGCTCTTCTATTTGTTGTTACTTGAAAAATATACTTTAGTTCGAACTATATTTATTAAAATAAAAGCTGTCAAATAAATAAAAGTATTTCTAGTTTAAAACGCGAATATCTTGATCGTTATAAGCTCGTTTTCTTCGTTCTTTATATCCATGGTTTCGTAAAAATAAATGCTAACACATTATTAGTAGCTTGGTTCATCTAGGTTTCGTCAAACGCCGCAAATAAGCCGTCGAATGCTACCAAACAGCATGCAGTTTTTCCGGAAAATAGTTTTCGTCGTTAAACTTGTAAAAATCATATCTCCTTCGTTATTAACTCGTTTTTATCCCCGTTTTCGGCCACGGCTTCGTCTCGGAATGTATTTTCTAAATCTTTGGCCAAAAATAATCCCAAACCCACTGAGTTTCCCACGTTTTCATTTTAGAGACAGTAGGTTATGTATACTTGCAAAAACTTGATTTTCTAGTTATTAACTTGTCCAAAAATGTCACAAACAACAACCAATCATTCTAAAACTTACCATATACTTTCTTAAGGTGTCAAGGGTCCTAAACATCATCATCCATGTAGATCTAACAAGGATCTAAGTATATAACACTTCTAGGGCTCATAACTTGCAAAAAGATTTAAAAGGAGTGGTATAACTAACATATACATATAGATCTTGCATAAAAATGATATGAACATTATGTTAACTTGGAAGAATTATGAAAATAGGTGTTGACAACTTACTTGAAGTATTAGTGATAAAAAGATGATAAAAACCTAAGAAACCTTTGAGTTTGTATTTCAAAACCCTTAAAGGAACACTAGTAAGACTTGATTATGTAATGATCTTGAAAAATTGATGTGTTCTTCCTCTTGTTCTTGGTTGGCCGAGCACCACACACACACAAATGATGGGAGAGTTTACTTGTATATTTCTTGAAGTTTATGTAAAAATGAAAGGAAATAAAAGGTTATAGGTATATATATTAGACAAGTATGTAAGAGTAATTAATTAAAGTGGTCAAGACAAGAAAAATGGGGGCTAGGGAGGGCTGGCGTGAAACAAGGGAGGGGGGGCCATGTTGGGTGATGATTACTTATAAAGATTATGTAAGATTTGTGTAGTTTTAATTAGTTTTAAGTGTAACCGGGTACCGTGTTTGCTAGAAATAAAATTTAACGGTGTTAATCAGGACTTGACGAAGTCATAAAAATTACAAAAATAGGTTGGGTACAAGTATTGGGTGTTCGGGTAATTATTGTTTAGTTTTTACGAAAACCGTCGTAATTATATTAAATGTACGATATAAATTAAATAAATTCGCAAAATACCGGGTAAATGAATTTTATAATTTTCTTGATGTTAAAATGAGTATAAAAATATATCGGGACCATCGTGGGGATTGTCGGACGTGTTAGTCACATTTATTGATCGCGCGTTAACGTTTTAATTAAAAGTAATTATACGTAAAACGTCAAATGTAACAAAAATATTAATTTGATAAACCTACGAGTGGAATAGTATGAAAATGGAAATCTGATGATATGCAGACTATTCCTAGTCCGTATGCAGTGTTCCTACTGATGATGCATGAATTTCGTAGTTAAACCAAACCGGTTACGCGAATATGAATACCCGTAAACTACGTTTACGCTGAAATGAATAATGAACATGAATAGTGATTCCCTCCCAGGGATGAATAGTGTCACATGAATAGTAAAATTTCTGAACGCTTCTCGAAGTCTCAAACTGACTCCAAAAATGATGAATAGTGAAATGATGAATAGTGATCGGTGAATAGTAAATGATGAATAGTAACTGATGAATAGTGAATTGTCGAGGTTAGGAAAGTGACCTGAAATCTCGGGTTGTTACAGTCGCCCCTCCAAAAGGGAATTCAGTCCCTGAATTCAATTGTTGTTGGTTTCGGAAGCAGGCTCGGGAAAAAGATGTGGATACTTGCGTCGCATTTGGTCTTCTCGTTCCCAAGTAAACTCGGGTCCTCTTCGAGAATTCCAGCGAACTTTCACGATAGGAATTCGACTCTGCTTCAATTGTTTGACCTCACGGTCCATGATTTCAACGGGTTCTTCCACAAAATTAAGCTTGTCATCTAGTTGAATTTCTTCGAGTGGAATAACGGACGACTCGTCGGAGAGACACTTCTTGAGGTTTGAAACATGAAATGTGTTATAAACGTTGCTGAGTTCTGACGGAAACTTAGGTGTGTATGCCAACTGACTTGTTCTAACTAGAATCTGAAATGGTCCAATACCGAGAGCTCAGTCTATTGGGTTACCAAAAATTGTATCATGCCTTTCCAAGGCAAGGCTTTCAATCATAGTTCGTGCTTCTACTTGAATCTAGGAGGTTCGTTGTTCAAGGGTATCAATTCCGTATGATGTGCATCATACATCGACCTAACTTCCATTGTTTTCTCATTTCCTGTAACTGATTCTTGACTTGTGAAGTTTCCTTTGTTGTCTCCCGGTTTAGTTCTAGGTCCGTGAATTTAACTTTCCAAATTCGATATATAAATATGTATATGGTCACTTCGGCCATAGGGTGTCTTAAATGGTGCCTTTATATATTCCCGTGATGGTTATTTTTGCTGATGATGAAATTCGTCAATACTCGAAAGATTATCCTAATCCATTCAAAGTTGGTTATGTGGTGTTGAATAAATCCTATAGTGTTCAGGTAGTTCTCTTAAGGATTCGTCGGGCTAACTATGGTAGAGCGTGTATATCCAATTAGAAAAGGAATATCTTAAAGGAATTGCTAGAAATCTGAGGGGTATCGTCTATCCTTTCGCCGTTTCTATGTCATAAAATATCTTTCATAATGTAGAGTCTCTCCTAGAGAAGTCAATGGTGCAAATTCAACTTAATGGCTGAGTGAGTGATGAGTGATGTAAGTATCCGGTGGGAGTTTGTTAAAAGGGGTGTTCATGAAAAATTCCATTTGTTTACAAAGCTTTTGAATGAAGATTGTTATTAATAATTTCTGAAAATGTGACTATTTTCTTCACGGCATAATTCCTCCTGAATTATACATAGGTGATCAGGCTATGTATAATTGAGGACCAACGATGCGATGCTTGGTTAAATCGAAACGGTATTACTTTTTCCCAAAAGTTTTAGATGGTGTTCAGCGTGTTGTTTTGATAAATGGTTTTCTAGATATTTCCTTTGAAAGTAACATGAAAATTGTCTCGCGTAGCGGTAGTAAATACTTGATAAAATGACAGGAAATCCATTTATAGGGTGGTACCAAATGGTTTATTTTGAGAGTTCTGAAAAATAGTTCTCCCGTAGGGTAGTAAAATAACTTGCATTAAATTTGTTGAAGATTTCATTGGATACATGGATGAATCTTATGAAATGGTATTAGTCTACTAATCCGTCAAGAATGAAATCGGCCTAATCCCTAGTAAGATAAAGGTATATTTTTGCGAAACTATAGAGAATTGAGCAATTGGAATAGGAATGGGATAAACGATGGTTATGATTATCGCGAAGATAACAAAAGATAGGTATTACATTGGATAGGAAAGTGCTTAATACAACTAGGTTACACCAACGTACCTATGGAAAGTACAAAAGAAAGATACAACCCTAGAGGGCTCAACTACGGTTTATTAAAACATGAACTCCTTCTGGTTAAGCATTGTTGTTGTCTTTGATGTTGCTAATGTCCTGACGGTCTCTCTCCCAAACACGCACGCTATTCCTCGAGTTAATTCCTCTTGGTCCCCATGTCCTGATTTCCTTTCGGGCAATTGTTCCTAAAGTGTCCAACTTCTCCACAACCATAACATGTTGGCGGTGGATTCTGATTATTTCCCCCAGGAGCAGCCCTGCATCCCTTAGCCAGATGACCGATCTTCCCACAATTGAAACAAGGTTTAGGGCAATCCCCCGGGTTATGATGTGTTTGGCATTTGTTACACTTTGGTAGAGTACCGGCGTAACCTTTCTTTTCAGTCGGACCCGCAACATAGGCTCGTGCAGTTTCTTGTCTTTTGGGTGGTGGTTGGTTGGCGTTGTTACCTTGGTTGTCATCCCATTTCCTTTTGTTGTTGTTGTTCTGGTAATTGTTGGTGTTATTGTTGTAGTTACGGTTTCGGTTGAAGTTATTGTTGTTGTTGTTGGCGGGGGTCACTTTCTTCAGAACTTGAGCTATGAGTTTTTGAGACATCCTGATTGCCTCATCAAGAGTTTGCGGATCAAAAGAAATCACATCACCACGGATGCTTTCGGGCAATCCACCAATGAAATTCTCTACCAATTTTTCATCATCAGGCACCATAGATGGGCATAGAGCAGCTAACTCTTGGTACCTCCGAATGTAAGTCTCAATATCATTACCCACAGTTACCAGATCATAGAACTCCACCTCTAACTTCTTCACTTCGGTTCGTGGGCAAAACTTCTTAGTTACCAACTTTTTGAACTCGTCCCATGTGACCTTGTAAGCATTCTCCATCCCTATGGGCTTTGCATAGGAGTTCCACCACGATAAGGCTTGATCACGAAGCGTACTCACGGCAAACTTAACCTTGGAATCATCCGGACAGTTGCATAAGATAAACACGGATTCAGTATGTTCGAACCATCGAACCATGGCAGTAGCCCCTTCAGTACCCTTATACAAAGTAGGATCTCCACTCTTGAAATCCTTGTAAGTACATTTCTTCCCATTGGTTCCGTTGCTAGCTTCTCCCGATGTCCCTATCCGAGAAGCATCTTCGGCAGCTCTTGCGGCAACAGCGGCTCTTTCAATCTCTAGAGCTTCGGCTACACTATCCCTAACGAGCTTCCGGATAGCAGCCTGAGTCATTTCTGGGGTAGTCGTTGCAGCAGCCTTGGCTTTTGCTTTCCTAGGTGCCATAATTCTGGTACATCACAACAGAATACATCAACAACAATCATACTAGAAATGATTATCGTACAAAATATATACAACCACAACATGTATATATATATCCACCACAAGTGTAAATACAACCACGATATGTACAACCACAACATGTACAACCTCAGCGTGTATAAATACAACCATGAGTACTCGTAATAGCAACGATCATTGTTCACTAGGTATACCACCACAACCATGCGTATATCCTCATAACACATGAATACAACACTTAAAAATTTTGGTCTACATTGACCGGTGTCATAGATAGCACAACCATACCCATATAGTAAAGTCAATACTTGGGGATCTCGTTGTACAACAATCAAAATACCACAAGTTTCTTTGAACCACGCCATACTTCCCGTGGCCAAGATGATAGTAAAAGCGAGTAAAGGTAAAAGCTAGGATGATGTCCTGAAGTGAGGTCCGGGGTTGTGCATCGATTCATGTCTGAGATAATGTAGATTCCAATCCATCCTTGAGGAATCTATTAATGTTCCTGTCGAGTCCGTGATCTTGGTGTCATCCACAAGATGTTATCTAATTCATGTCAAGTGAGAATGGGAAAAAGGAAATGACAATGGTCGTACTGAAAGGCAAGGTTAGACTCCCGAATCTCGAAGGTCTCGGTGTCATATCTGATTGGTGGGGTGTTGTTACGATGACCAATGATGAAATCTAACTCATCGGTTTAGAATGTGATGTAATCAAACTTGGTAATGAAAAGGGAGTTGTGAAGAGTTCTCTTGTGGTGGTGTAACATTGCTCAAAGCATCTTGTTGGTTCATTATGTCATGGAAGTATGAGTCGATTATACCTGAGATAGTATAGAGTCTTTGCGAGGAATGCCACTCTTTGGCGATTTGTTGTTGCTCTTGTTTGGTCTGTGGGGCATCCAAACCTTCATGTGTAGTCTCAATTAGTTAGAGATCATTATCTAACGATGAAGAGTAGTAGGTTGTCTAACAGTAAGGGCTCTCGAACTCTCATCAACCTTAATCTATAAGGTGGTGTAGTGTCCTTAGTGGTAGATGGTAATGGTGTATCAAACCATGTACGCTTCTCAAGCGGTAAGTTAAGTATGTGAGTAGAGTCCCTGAAATGTGATGGTATAAATGGGGTTCCATATGATGATGATGAAGTCGATGGTGATAATACTGAAGGAATCACTACCTTCTTTTACGCTATCTTGCGATGTCTAAGCGGTAAAACTGGAGTATGCACTATGGGACGACCAATAGTGGTATGAGTAGTTGATACTGGTAGTAATACATGAGTAGTGAGTGTTCTAATAGTGAGGGAATGAAGATATACTATCTTTCTTGCAATAAACATTCTAATAGGTCCATAAGGACTAAGCATGTACGTCTTATCAAATGGTATACTCTGTATGGGCTGAAGTAATAGGGACGTCCCGATCGTCTTGCGACGTCGGAACATAAGAGTTGGATTCTGCGGAAACCGGAATAGTATGGGATGATGAATCTGTAGGTGCACGAGTAACCAAAGGTGGTGCAATAAGTGAAATCTGAGGAGTAGGTGCAACAATGGGAGTAGTAGAAGACATAGCGTCCTCGATGTAAACATCAGAAAATATAACAATAGTGCGGGAATTGGAAGACATATCTCTGTGGCAACAATGCAAAATGAAATGAATAACCCATGTAATGAATCCTCGCAAATAATAATGTGCACTTATGATGTAATGATGAGACGCTACCGTTGGGGTAGTTATAGTCTAGGGTATGAGGACAGCCTAGTTCGCTATAACCATTGCTCTGGTACCAATCTGTCACACCCTGAATTTACCTGTTAATGGCAGCGGATATGAATACCTTGGTGTGACTTTCATGGCGTCTCATACAATGGATATATTGAACGACCTAAAGTGTCGTTTTGAAAATACACGTTTGATCATAAATAAAATCAGAGTTTACAAAACATAGGTCCCAAATGATGTTGCAAGTTTATAACAAAACCATAGTAGATCAAACGTTACATAAGTGCATGAAAAAGTGATGCAAGTCGACCCCGCGACTCCAAGATGGTCCAATGCATGCCCACATGATAGCTAATAACCTGAAAATACATTGCTAAAAACGGTCAACATAAAGTTGGTGAGAGTTCATAGGTTTAATAAAATGAAGTTATACGATAGCCACAAGTATAAAGTGTATGACATAAGTCACATAAAAATGATTGTACAATAGCCTTAAGCTCATGACCCCGACGCTGTGACTGAATTCTTTGGAGCCCCTGGGAGTGTTTTGCCAGACACTCAAATGAAAAGACATGAAATGCATCCGCTATCGGTTGTTGGTCAAAGCCAACACGGATGGAGGCGTCACCCTCGATAGATCTATCCACTCACTCTCGCTTAAACATAATTAACGGTTCATGATTATATGGGGACTTTCAATTGGCAACAAGGTAACTTAATCTATGTACATGAAGTCTGATACTTTGGCTCGTATGGAAAACAGTTGCAATGTATTCTCCCCCGTGGGATTTGAAAACAATAATAAAATGTATACGGGGCTATGAAAACTCACCTGAAGTGATGATGCAACAATGCTATGAAATCGGAATACTTGGAATAATTGAAATACTGGAACACTTGGAATACTTGGCAATAACAAGGCGCGAACACTAGCCGCTACCTAAAATGAATATGCATAATCTACTTGAGATCATGAAGCAATGTAGTGCATGTACATGTATATGTAACTTATACCACTCGTCATTTGAAAATACTAGTTATCGTTGATATGTAAAGTTTTTCCAAAACTTGATATAAACATGTTAACTTGCTAACGTAAAACTAGTCGTGTCATAATGTGTATAAAACGTTAATGTTGGTCTTGGCGTTTTGAAAACATTTGAAGTCATCTCATTGACGTGTTAGTGAAATAGTGACAATACGTGTCTCAACGGTTAAGGAAAACGGCTCTTCTATTTGTTGTTACTTGAAAAATATACTTTAGTTCGAACTATATTTATTAAAATAAAAGCTGTCAAATAAATAAAAGTATTTCTAGTTTAAAACGCGAATATCTTGATCGTTATAAGCTCGTTTTCTTCGTTCTTTATATCCATGGTTTCGTAAAAATAAATGCTAACACATTATTAGTAGCTTGGTTCATCTAGGTTTCGTCAAACGCCGCAAATAAGCCGTCGAATGCTACCAAACAGCATGCAGTTTTTCCGGAAAATAGTTTTCGTCGTTAAACTTGTAAAAATCATATCTCCTTCGTTATTAACTCGTTTTTATCCCCGTTTTCGGCCACGGCTTCGTCTCGGAATGTATTTTCTAAATCTTTGGCCAAAAATAATCCCAAACCCACTGAGTTTCCCACGTTTTCATTTTAGAGACAGTAGGTTATGTATACTTGCAAAAACTTGATTTTCTAGTTATTAACTTGTCCAAAAATGTCACAAACAACAACCAATCATTCTAAAACTTACCATATACTTTCTTAAGGTGTCAAGGGTCCTAAACATCATCATCCATGTAGATCTAACAAGGATCTAAGTATATAACACTTCTAGGGCTCATAACTTGCAAAAAGATTTAAAAGGAGTGGTATAACTAACATATACATATAGATCTTGCATAAAAATGATATGAACATTATGTTAACTTGGAAGAATTATGAAAATAGGTGTTGACAACTTACTTGAAGTATTAGTGATAAAAAGATGATAAAAACCTAAGAAACCTTTGAGTTTGTATTTCAAAACCCTTAAAGGAACACTAGTAAGACTTGATTATGTAATGATCTTGAAAAATTGATGTGTTCTTCCTCTTGTT
This sequence comes from Artemisia tridentata subsp. tridentata, assembly GCA_021014915.2. Lineage (NCBI taxonomy): Eukaryota > Viridiplantae > Streptophyta > Magnoliopsida > Asterales > Asteraceae > Artemisia > Artemisia tridentata. Next base: position 360,723,955 of record CP139506.1, read on the forward strand.
CTTGGTTGGCCGAGCACCACACACACACAAATGATGGGAGAGTTTACTTGTATATTTCTTGAAGTTTATGTAAAAATGAAAGGAAATAAAAGGTTATAGGTATATATATTAGACAAGTATGTAAGAGTAATTAATTAAAGTGGTCAAGACAAGAAAAATGGGGGCTAGGGAGGGCTGGCGTGAAACAAGGGGAGGGGGGGGCCATGTTGGGTGATGATTACTTATAAAGATTATGTAAGATTTGTGTAGTTTTAATTAGTTTTAAGTGTAACCGGGTACCGTGTTTGCTAGAAATAAAATTTAACGGTGTTAATCGGGACTTGACGAAGTCATAAAAATTACAAAAATAGGTTGGGTACAAGTATTGGGTGTTCGGGTAATTATTGTTTAGTTTTTACGAAAACCGTCGTAATTATATTAAATGTACGATATAAATTAAATAAATTCGCAAAATACCGGGTAAATGAATTTTATAATTTTCTTGATGTTAAAATGAGTATAAAAATATATCGGGACCATCGTGGGGATTGTCGGACGTGTTAGTCACATTTATTGATCGCGCGTTAACGTTTTAATTAAAAGTAATTATACGTAAAACGTCAAATGTAACAAAAATATTAATTTGATAAACCTACGAGTGGAATAGTATGAAAATGGAAATCTGATGATATGCAGACTATTCCTAGTCCGTATGCAGTGTTCCTACTGATGATGCATGAATTTCGTAGTTAAACCAAACCGGTTACGCGAATATGAATACCCGTAAACTACGTTTACGCTGAAATGAATAATGAACGTGAATAGTGATTCCCTCCCGGGGATGAATAGTGTCACATGAATAGTAAAATTTCTGAACGCTTCTCGAAGTCTCAAACTGACTCCAAAAACGATGAATAGTGAAATGATGAATAGTGATCGGTGAATAGTAAATGATGAATAGTACTGATGAATAGTGAATTGTCGAGGTTAGGAAAGTGACCTGAAATCTCGGGTTGTAAAACCCTAGCATTATTCAGAGTGCTCGTAATATATTGAAGTGTTTAGTGTGAAACCATTGTTCTTATAATTACTGTTCTTCTTAAGTTGATCAATATATTCCGCATATTGATTAAGTTATTCACAACCAAAGTCAGCTTCTATACTTTGTTATTTTAGATTTATCTAAAATAATAAACTAGATCAATTGCTCAACTGGGATCAACAAGTGGTATCAGAGCATGTGATCTAGAAGCTGTGATCAAGAAGAACTCAAGTACTCTCAAGATCTGCTCATAACCTCATCTGATAACATGGGTGATGATACACATATGGTGACTGCCTCAAAGGTTCCAATGCTCAAGCAAGGCGAGTATGAGCTTTGGAAGATGAGGATCAGGCAATACATAAGAATGATTGACTACAAGATGTGGAATATCGTTCTTAATGGGGACAGATTCCCTGTGCTTGTTGATGGGAAGGAAGTACCCATCAAAGGAAAAGAAGATGAAGATCAAAGGAAACTGGAGATCAAGACACACAGTATTCTCATGATGGGAATACCTAATGAATTCCAGCTTGACTTTGAAAGCTGTGAGACTGCTAAGGAACTTATGGATGCTGTTGAAACAAGATTTGGTGGCAATAATGCTACCAAGAAGTCAAGAAAGAATGCTTTGAAGCATCAGTTTGAAAACTTCACTTCTTTAAGTGGAGAGAGTCTTGATGGCACCTATAACAGGCTTCAAAATCTTGTAAGCCATCTAAAGCTTGTTGGTTATACAGTTCCTCAAGAAGATGTTAATCTTAAGTTTGTTAGAAGTCTTTCACCAGAATGGAGCATGCATACAGTTGTGTGGAGAAACAAAGCTGATTTTGAAACAATGAGTTTGGATGATCTCTACAACAATCTGAAGGTGTATGAAACTGAGATGATCTCTACATCTGCTTCATCTACTTCTTCATCAGCTGCTCAAAATATTGCTTTTGTGTCTACCAAAGGCAATAACTCTTCAGACACTCACTCTGCTGCTTATGAAGTCTCTGCTGCTAGCACTGGTGGGTCTGCTGCTGGTTCTAATAACAGTGACACTATAAGTGATGCTGCTATCTGTGCATTTTTGGCTGATCTTACCACAGGTACTCAAGTTCTAAATCAGGATGCTGATCATATTGATCCTGATGATCTTGAAGAAATTGATTTGAAGTGGCAAATGGCTATGTTAACCCTGAGAGCAAGAAAGTTCTTGAAAAGGACTGGAAGGCAACTCAAGTACAATGCACAGAGTAACATGGGATTTGATAAGTCAAAGATGGAGTGTTACAACTGTAACAGGAAGGGTCACTTTGTCAGGGAATGTAGAGCTCCAAAGAAGAATAGTGACACCACCAAGAAGACTGCTGAAGAATCAAAACCTTCATCTGCTTCTGCTTTGGTGTCTTGTGATGGTTTAGGAGACTATGACTGGAGTGACTTGGCTCTTGAAGAACCAAATCATGCTCTCATTGCAAATGTGAAGTCAACAGGGCATAACTTTGCTCTCATGGCCTATGCTTCTTCAACATCTGGTTCAGACTCTGAGGTATCTAATGAATCTAATGAGTCTACTTGTTCTTTTCAATCATGTGTTGACACTATAGATGAACTTAAGGCTAGGAATGATATTCTTAGATAGGAAGTTGAGTCTTTAAAACTTGATAACTTAGGTTATAAAGTAGGAATTCAAAATGTTGAAAGGAGACTTGACTATCTTAAAGAGTGTGAGTTTGAATATGTTGATAGGATAAATATTCAGGATGGTGAAATCTTTGTTAAAAATGCTGAAATTGAAACTCTTAAGAAAAAGTTAGTTGAAGCAGAACAGGCTAGAGATGCAGCTCTTGCTGAAAAAGATAATCATATTGTAAGAGTTGAAAAACAAAAATATGCTTCAACTGCTATAGATCAAACAATTCAGTATCAATTAATGAGAAAATGTAGTGGCATAGGATACAATGATGTAGCTCCTCCAGTGAAAAGTGCTTTTGCACCATCAGGAAAGGAGTTATCATTCATAGATGTGAAAGAACTCATCAAACCAGTAGGAGAAACAAATAATGCAACTATTGAAACTTCTAAAGTTGATGATAAAAGGCTTTCTGGTACACCAATCATTGAAGATTGGGTGTCAGATAGTGAGGATGAACAGGATGAGTTAACTAATGAGTCAAAAAGTACTAGGTCAACACAAAGTGCTAAAAAGGAAGAAACTCCTAAAGTTGTTGAATCTAGAATTAATCAGGCTAAGTTTCTAAAACCTTGTGTCAATAACTTTGATTTGTTCTATTCCGCTGCATATTGTTATTATCATTGTTATTGTGGTCCTAGATGATATGTAGGATCGTTGTAGCTCGAGGTTGTTTAGACCTCATATCATCTAGGAACACAATAACAATGATAATAACATGCAGCGGAATTAAAACAAACATCAAAGTTATTGACACAAGGTTTTTCCCCAATCACCTCCAATTATATTTGATCAGAATATAACTTGTTACCTAACTGTAACGAGGATCTAAGACATCTCAGACCTTGAAGGATACATACTACTCTAGTCTAGGCGTTCACAATACATACGCCCTAGACACACACACACACCCCTTTAGATATCTACATTGTGGAAGACTTAATTTTCTATGTACCCTGCATCTCTTTATATACTAGAGAATGCTAGGGTTTACACAAAGGGATAATACCGAATAATACAAAGAAATCTTCCTACGGATATAAAATATCCTGTAATCTTCTTGTCTTTGAAGTTTTCCCCTTTGTCACTTTAGCCCTTCATGTTTCATTCTTATATTTACTTTATCTCATCAAATCAATAATCCCAACAATCTTCCCCTATTTGATGATGACAAAACAAACACCTTCTTGTACGAACTTCCCTAGACGAAGTAGAGAAATTGAGATAATTAAACCTCACCATGAATGAAACAATCTTTGTCTTCCCCTTAAACCATGCCATGCCACCACAATATTTCTTCCCCTTTTTGTTATCAACAAATAGAGAATGAATAAACAGTAGAAACTTCCCCTCGAGTGATGCATGTACATAAAACGATTCTTCAAATCTGTAGGCTTTATATATTGTTGAAGAAAACTAATCATTACCAATTTGATGCTGAAGTAGAAGAAACCAACCTTGTGTCTTATGCCTTGTACTAACCACGTGACTCCAAACTTATATGAACATGAAATATAAGTAGACCGCAATCCCTTGACAAAATCCTCATCCTCTGTGAGACACTGAGCACTACAATGTAACTCCTTTAAGTGATAGCCAATGTGTGCATAGAGCATCATAAGAAAAATCACACATTGCTAGATTCGCCAAGTTGTTGTCACCACTGTATAAACAAATAAGTTATCTTTAAAGTGTAACACCCACCTCAAGATATAATAAGACACAACCTTGAAAAATTCTATTTCATCGTCAAATAAGCAACAAATACTCCTCTTCGCCAATAAGAAATAATAACGAGCCTTTAAAAACATTTAAGAACAATTTAAAACAAAGTCCAATCTCCTTGTGAACTTCCCCTGTGTATGTGCCATATCTCCAATCAATCACATGTACTTCCTCTCACTGCTCGTAAATCATGCATATATATTGAGCCATAAAACTATTTACTTGTTGTCGTTTGAATATGTAAAAATCACAGCAGTAGTTAGTTTCAAACGAGCAGCAGAATTAATACCCGAGCAGCAGAATCATAATCGCAGCAGTAGGATCAACCAACTCAAACAGCAGTTTACACAAACAGTAGCATGAACCCCACGATCTGAATAACTCTGACCCATCCAATCGTATACATCAGCAGCAGTTTCACGAATTCATATATGATCAATAAACGATTAAAGCTGACTTGATCTTTTCCAATTTGTACAACTGTCCCATGTGATATCGACCCATGTGAATACTCCTTGTCTCACAAACCTTTAAACTATTAATAACCTTCATGGACCCACGATAACAAATTGTACGAGTTTGAATAATCAATGCAGCCAATAAAATGGAAAAAAAAAACATCAAATCCCCCTCGTAAATATACAAGCTAATATGTACCGACCCATGATCCATGTAACCATCGATCAATAATATAGTACGAGGGTTATAAACGCCTACCCCACTTGCAATTAATTTAATCCACGGCACAGTTAATTCATTCAAGATAAATACTCCATAGCACAATTCAATCCACTTGCAATTAATAGTACGAGGTATAATTAATTGAAAGCATATGACGACAGAAAAAAGATTTTAATGAGTTACCATGTTGTATCTTGTCGCTCCAGATCTTCAAAAAAAAGGTCGATACCCAAAAAAAATTTCGTTCGACAATAAACCTTCTTCAGAATAGTTTTCATCGATTATAAACCTTGTCGAATCCCAGATATCACGAGCAACCCTCTCTGATACCACCTGTAGGATCGTTGTAGCTCGAGGTTGTTTAGACCTCATATCATCTAGGAACACAATAACAATGATAATAACATGCAGCGGAATTAAAACAAACATCAAAGTTATTGACACAAGGTTTTTCCCCAATCACCTCCAATTATATTTGATCAGAATATAACTTGTTACCTAACTGTAACGAGGATCTAAGACATCTCAGACCTTGAAGGATACATACTACTCTAGTCTAGGCGTTCACAATACATACGCCCTAGACACACACACACACCCCTTTAGATATCTACATTGTGGAAGACTTAATTTTCTATGTACCCTGCATCTCTTTATATACTAGAGAATGCTAGGGTTTACACAAAGGGATAATACCGAATAATACAAAGAAATCTACCTGTAATGCTTGTCTTTGAAGTTTTCCCCTTTGTCACTTTAGCCCTTCATGTTTCATTCTTATATTTACTTTGTCTCATCAAATCAATAATCCCAACACTAAAAGAGACCAGAAGATTGATCTCAGAGAAAATCTAACGATATATAGCAAAAACGTTGTTGGTGATGAAGTGAAAAATATTGGTGATTGGTTGTCTTGGCCGACATATGTGGAAGGCGAGGCAAGTAAAGGGTGGTTCCTGCAAATGACAGACTCACTTGACAAAATAGATAATGTTTTCAACCAACTTATGCACATCGAGTTTGTCCCTATGTAGGAAATCATTATTTTATTTGCATATGCAATGTCATTGATGGTTATATTACCAGCCTAGAGGATGAATAATCATAAGGATTACTATTGGTTACAAAACAAAAAAGGACCAATTACTTTTTTATGGGTAAGCTAAATATGTAGCATGGTTATAGTTATCTTATGTTTAGAGATGAAATGAGTGTGCAAGCCGTATATTCATGTATGATCTCTGCTTTTTTTAATTGAAAATAAGTTTTGTAGATGTGCATTATGGCATGATCCCATATATATTGAGTTTACAAATGAGAATGATACATAAATATGCAGGTTGTGCATCGCACGGTTCTCAATTATATTGATATATTTAATTACTTTCCACAAAAAATGTGTTAACATCAATATCTACGAAAGTATCTATTGTTTACGTGAGTTATTTAGTACTAAATGATAAATGTTCCAATATATAAAACTTATAATACAAACATTGACGCAAACTTGATAAAAAGTATATAAACATCTGCAAAAACATTACGTACAGAACACGTAGAAATTCAACCAATGACCCAGCCGGTGCATCGCACGGTTTATTGTGTAGGCGTCAAGATTGCATAGAGTACAAGATAGCTAATGCTCGAAATTCAATACAGCCTCATAATAACTATACAATCATGAAAGGAGATGAAGTGCAAGGGTTACCCGAATTGATCACATGGCATTTAGTATAGAATTAAAAGTCGGTTAGATGAAGTGCAAGGGTTACCCGAATTGATCACATGGCATTTAGTATAGAATTAAAAGTCGGTTAGATGAAGTGCAATTATAATATCAAATAAAAAAGTTGAGTTTTAAACATTAGCAAAAGTTCAAACTTTTATCGAAAAACAAAACCGGTGCATTTAATGTGAAGTATATACAACATCGAGATGGAAGTGCAAGGCTTGCCGGAATTGATCACATAATATTTAGTAATTAGTATAGAATTAAAAGTCGGTTATGGATTGAGATAAAGTTGAAAAAGTTGCAAGAATAATTGATGATTTAACCTAATGCAATATATATAGATATATGTATTATGTTAATGCATTTTTATATACAAGTAATTTATGTGTGTTTTCTATTGATGTAGCTTACATGTGCGAATTCATTCAAGAAAATGTGCACGAGCATGTATGTAAAGCAACATTTAAATGATTAAATGATACTTTTTAGCGTGATTAGTTTATGTAAGCATGCAACTTGAATAACGAATATAAAAGAAAAAATACATAATTTTTGCTCGAACCCATTTGTAATTTAAAAAAATTAAGTTTAAGACATAATAGTGGAGTCCAAAGGTTTTAGGAATTATTAATAGTGTATTAATTAATATTCATTTGGTTAGCTATTTGGAATTGAGTTTATTGATAAAATTTATTAATATTAGTTAGACTTCAATGTTAATTTTCAATGAAATTAGTTGTACAATAAAATGAGATGAAGCTAACTTTAGTTTTTAATCATAAACTTTATAAATAAATACTAATATGTTATAAAAAGATTAAATATGAAAATCACCAAACTAATGGCAAACTTACAACATATGTAATATAATCACAACTTACGAACTTAATAACAAAAATAATTAACGCAAATTATACTATAACAAATAATGCAAAAACCATATAATGCAAAATTATTGTTGGGGTACGTAATAGGCCAAAACAATCAAAGGAAATTACATCAAGCGTATGACAATTTAATAACGACAACCCCATTTAGAAAATATAAAGACCAAAAAACCAAAACAATATCAACCATTTTTATATTTTTAAACAACAAATTAAAAATGTTTTATACAACATACTAAACTAAAAATACAAATGCACTCGACAATACACAAAAATAATACGCGAGATTAACAATTAGATTAAAAGCCCGTGCGTAGCACGGGTTCTGCATGCCTCGTAAAATGTAACATTCAGTCTTGCACTTATTACACAAATCAAATGTGATTTTTTTTGTTATACCAAGTATCTAAAGGTAAAATAGAAAAAACTGATAAACTATTGGTTTTATTTATTTATTAATAGATGACGTTTCTGAGACAAACTAAAATATCAAGTTGTGCTATATATATAAATGAGACGAAACGAGTATCTTTTATATAATAAAGGAATTACATCATTTCAGAGTGATTTTGCAAAATCAATCTTAGTGAGAAAAAAAATTGGACCAATAGGAAAGCTCGATTTTGACATATAGGCGAAATCGAGCAATATGTTTGGCCAATAAAAAGTCAAAATTGAATTGATTTTAGTCAAACTTTAATAAATTTGGTGAAGAATTTGATTGATGAAAAAAAACACATAAAAATATAGGTGTCAAATTTATGAAAATAAAAAACTTAAAAAAAGATGAGGTAATTAATAAAACATTAGTGGTTGAATTTTAAATATATTATATAGAGTTAAGTGTAAAATTATAAATCTCCATGTTTTTTGATAACTTGAGATAATAAGCAAATAACTCCTAACACTTTATACCCCTACACTTTATAATATGAACTTTGTTTACAATTACATGAGTATGAGTATTGGTTTGAGACTTCCATCAATTAAACTTACAAAATTTTATAAATGTACGAATTACTTTTAATATATGTTAAATACTTTTAAAATAAATATTAGTTTTAAACTTTCATCTATTAAAATATCTTTTTACTATGTACGTTAAATATAAATAAGAACTCATGTTATCCTATTTAAAGTTTTAATCTATACGTACACGGGTTTGAATATTAAATACAGTTAAATTATTATTAACGGTAATATAAATATCAAATTGTTAGTACGAGTTACTGTGATATGAAAATAAATATACGCGATTGTACTTATAACGACTCATGTAATTATTATTTAAAGTTTATATACGGATATCCGGAAAAACATTTTTAAAAAACTTTACAGAGTATATTTTAACGTCATCAACGCTCATTATGTGCTACTAAACTTGCACATTTTGTACAACATGATATCAATAGTTAAAGTTAAACAACAACATCAATCTCAACATTAACATCTATGTCAGTTAAACAAAGTTAAATCTTTCATCCAATAAAATTTTTACAAAATATTAATTGATATTAATACATAATGAAAAACTCATGCATACTTATTAGTTGTACTTATATCACAATTTTCACGATTAAATTCTTATATGTCCATATAGTAAACAAAAATTTTAAAATAAATTTGATTTATGTGTAACCCATGTGATCAAAGAACCTTTGACCCAATAACATTATAAGGAGACATGCTCAAGAATCCAATACAAGGTCGATGTCATGGTTATATTTACAATTTCTGCTAACTATTTTTCTTACTTTCGCACATGTTGATGCTCTAACTTTTTAAAGTATACATAAGATTTTCTGTTTTTAAACGATAATACTATATAATTAAATTTTTCTGGAAAAACCCCGCGCGTGCACGGATATTATTACTAGTTAATTGTTTATGAGAAGTGACAACAAAGAGTAGTACAACATGTAATTTATACTGAGTAATAGACATTTGACAACTCTAAGATTGTATGATGTTTATTTTTATAGACGTAAAGAAATAACGCTATTTAAACACACATTTAACGTAAAGTTGAAGAAAAAAATTGACGCATACTGCATGAATTTTAGCACATGCAACTCGTACAAACCATTCATAAATTAAAAATTCAAACTTTTGTAAAACATATCTTTTCTAAACGTCTTTGTACGGCCATGCAAGAAAGAAACACATTACACATAACCACCATTAACCCTAATAACCTGACCGTTAATCCAGTCACCAGCATCACCCGCCAAAAACCCAACCACCGGAGCAATATCATCCGTTGTCCCGAGCCTACTGGACGGAGTTAGATCAATAAACTTTTGAATCATCTCCTCGGTTTTGCCTTTAAAAAACATTTCAGTCGCTATAGGTCCTGGGGCCACACAATTTGCTGTGATCCCGGTTCCTTTTAATTCCTGAGCCATGATCTTCACTATCACCTCAACTGCGGCTTTGGAAGCGGTGTATGTCCCATACCCTGGTTTCAAAGCCGCTACTTGAGATGATGTAACACAAATAATCCTCCCACCACCACCTTTTTTTAATCTATTTGCGCCTTCTTTGCAACATAAAAATGTCCCTCTTGTGTTTATGGACATGATCTTGTCGAATGTTTCTAAGGAAGTTGTTGATATTGTGGAGAATGTAGGGTCAGCTACTCCTGCACAGTTTACCAAGATGTGGGGTGGTGAGTTGAAGGTGGTTTCTGCGAAGTCGAATAAGGATTTTACTTGGTGTGGGTCAGATATGTCGGTTTTGAAGGCGAAAGCGCGACATGGGGAGAGAGTTAAAGGGAGCGTGGAGGTGGTGAGGTCCGCAATTATGAGTTTGGCTCCGAGGGAAACGAGATGGAGGACGATTGCTTGGCCAATGCCACCAAAGCCGCCCGTGACGATTGCTATGCGGTCCTGGAGTGGTGGCTGTTGGGTGGTTAGTGATGATGAAATGGTGGTTGGTTCAGCCATGAGGAATATGTGTATTGGGAGAACGAGTTTGTATATGGATTGAAGCAAGTAAGCAACTTATATGTAGACTTAGATAAGATATATAGGAGTAATATGGAGTAACTTGTAATTATAGCTTTTAGGTTTATAATTAAAATACTCCGTATGTCATATGTGACATATTTTTATGTTAATTAAGTATCACAATGATTTGTGTAAAGGCTAGGTTAGGTCTGGCAAAACGGGTTAATTCTATATATTACTTGAAACATCATTATCCTTTTTAATGTGGCCTTTTGATAATTAAGATCTTTAACTATGTCTTAATGTCACAATCTATCTTAACTATCACATGATAGTTATTTGATGAAAGTAATTACCATAATAAACTTAATAATCAAGGTGTTGTCATTTCTCCTCAATGTTGTCAAATCAATATTCTCTCAATAAATACCAATAACTTGTGAGAAATCCTTTCATCAGATTATTGACATCACTATCAGAATTGACTAACCCTAATGTTATAACTTCATCATTTCATCTTAATCTTTAGTCGGTTATATCATCAAGTAAGTTTACTCTGATTTCGTGTTATGATATGATTACATGAGATTGATCATGTGTATGTTACATTAATCTAACATGCGGTATCAAGAGCAATTTAGATTTCATGTATCATATCTAAACCTTTTTAATTTTTTTTAACATATTTTAAACCTTTGACGATAGTGATCTCATTAGGAATTAACTTAATATGAGATGAAAAGTTGCCACTTGATTGTGACACATGCCTCTAATTCGTGACGAAATTGATTCAGGATTATACAATAGGAAGTGTGACAGAATAGTAATTTTTACAGAATCAATAAAGAATTGTTGTATGACTTTAAAAAATCATTTACGCATGAACAAATAAGATTTGATTTTGCTAGTCAATTAATTTAGTGGCCCAACATATTAATTAAATATTGCAAGTGTTGAGTGTGTTATTCAATAAAATGATTCGAGAAATAAACTAGTATGTGTCATGTGCTATTGAATAACACACTCAACACTTGCAATATTTAATTAATATGTTTCATCGTGGATCTGACACGGCCTACTTGTTACTGTGTGTGAATGATATTATATTGACTGCTTCTTCTACTGCATTTTTATAGCGTGTTATCACTGCTCTTCATGGTGAGTTTGCAATGACGGATCTTGGCACTCTTAATTATTTTCTTGGTGTTTTTGCTACTCGCACAACATCTGGTATGTTTTTATCGCAATCCAAGTTTGCTGAAGAAATTCTTGAGAGAGCTCATATGCAAAAATGTAATCCGTGCCGCACTCCTGTTGCTACAGAGTCCAAGCTTGGACCTGATGGTACACCCTTTGGTGATCCCACATTATATCGGAGCTTAGCTGGTGCCCTTCAGTATCTTACCTTTACGCGCCCGGATATTTCATACGCGGTTCAGCAGGTTTGTCTATATATGCATGACCCTCGTGACACACATTTTCATGCTTTGAAGCGTATATTACGCTATATTCGTGGTACTCTTGGTCATGGTCTTCAGCTGCATGTTTCTTCTACTGCTCAGCTTGTTGCTTACATGGATGCGGATTGGGCGGTTGCCCGGTCACTCGACGGTCTACTTCAGCTTACTGTGTTTTTCTTGGTGACAATTTGTTATCTTGGGCTGCTAAACGACAGGTGACGTTATCTCGGTCCAGTGTTGAGGCCGAGTATCGTGGTGTTGCTAATGTGATGGCTGAGACTGCTTGGATTCGCAATTTGTTGCGAGAGTTGCATGCCCCTTTGTTTACAGCTACTATTGTTTATTGTGATAATGTCAGCGCTGTGTATCTCTCTACTAATCCTGTTCAACATCAACGTACGAAACACATTGAGATAGACATTCATTTCGTCCGTGATTATGTTGCTTCAGGACAAGTTCGTGTGCTTCATGTTCCGTCTCGTTTTCAGTATGCTGATATATTTACTAAGGTTCTTCCTGCTGCATTGTTTCTTGATTTTCGTTCCAGTTTAAACGTTCGAAGGCCTCCCGCTCAAACTGCGGGGGTGTATTAGCCGCATATCATTAGTATAACATTATTATTAGCCCGATTGTTATTTAGGTTCCTAGCCCAGCCCAATTAAGGGACTTGTGCCATATGTTTGTAATCTTATATATTCGGATGAATGATAATGGAACACTTTATGGGGAATACCAATTCTAATAAATAATTCTGTTGTTTAATTTCTGAAATTGCATGACCAAATATATAATAACTGATATTTATGCATCATGCCATACTTTTTCTCTTTGAATGTCATGAATCTATAGTTTATTACTGTTGTATAAGAAACAAATCATTCAAAGGCTTATGTATATGCATGAATCAATGCTTGGCTACATGGATATCTGTTTATTAGATGTTTGCGTAATATCAGTGGTTAATTAAGGAAATGTCAAGAATCCAATTTTCCGAACTTCTTGAATCTGTTATTGGCAACTTTTATGTTAAATTATAAGTATATATTAAACCATGATCAAGCGACGCCGTTTTGGTGCTAATTTTCCCGCCAAAAAAAAACCCAGCCGGTTAAGCCCAATGTTTGTTGCATGATGATCCAGCCCAATATGTTGTGTTAGGTTTTCATTATTAGCACAAATCAATACACAGAAGCTCCAGAACCATCTACATTCATCTTCCCACCAAACTAACACAACAGACGGATCGACAAACGATCATCCCAAAACAACGTATCGCCTCTTTTGTGTCTTTGCGTTTTCCGGCGAAGCTTTCGATCCCGTGCTCCTTTTGGCTGCTGTTTGTTTTTAGATTTTTTTTTGCTTAATTAAAATTGGATCTTTTTTATGTTTTAATCATCGTTTTGCTTAATTAAAATTTTACAGGTGTGGTTTTAGATGTTATTAATTGAAGTTCTTTCACAGTGATTCACAGTGTGCCCACGTTGTATATGATGGCAGGTATGTGTTTAGAGGTCCAGGCTACACTTTTTCCTTATCTACTTATTTATTAGTGTATGCTGTTAATTTGGCTTTAGTTAACATTTTGTTGTAAAGAACTAGATATAGGTAGTTACGATTAGGATGTGGTTGTGGTCAAATTGATTGCAAAAACTTAAACCAAGAAACTATTCGTTTTATTAAGTTCAAAGTTAATTTTGTCATTAGTTAACTTTTTGATGCCATGAGTTGTATATAGTTAGAGTGGTGGTGCTTTTATCACCACAAAACAGCCGTGTAATTGAAGTTCGACTATAACATTAGTTTTCTTTTATGTTTTACAGGTTCTATTTCAATATTTCAGACGGATGACAACGAATATTACAATCGCCATTACTTGACACAACTAAAGAAGAGAATTAGCCTCATCAGGTTTGTTTCTTTAAAATGTATTAGCAGTCCTTATTGTTATATTAGTATTATTGTAGACGATAAGACATAAATAAATGAGCATAAGAAGTAACACTTTAACATATTAAAAGTTTTATATGTAAGCGTTAAGATCGGAGTATATAATGTTACAAAAATTATAATGAAGATGGTATTGGGACTCATAACATGTGAAAGCCGGTATTGTGGGTTACTTTACTCTTTTTTTTTTTTTCTTTTTTTGATTCGCAATAATTTGTGGCTGTCACATGTATTAACAACGATATGTAAAATGGTTGCAGCAACTCACGCCCGAAAAGTAAACGATTTTGTTCTCTGGATCAAGGATGGTAGAGTGAGACAAACGGTTGCCTCAGCAACCTGCACGTGCACAGCCACGACATAAACTGATCTGAGCTAACTTTTATTTTATCTATGTCTATTATAGCTGGTGGTAGATGGCACCGTTTCATTTGGCCGTTTTAGCTAGCTCAAAACTATGGTCCGCTAGTTGTAAGCTGTGGGTGTTGGCCCGATAAGTGTTGTTCTGATTTCGGTTATAAACCAAGAGATGAGTTTGCTTCTTTTCTTTTGATTTCCATGTTTGCCATTAATTTATAAATGTAGTGTAATTATTGGCTTAATGAAACTAATACATTGCAGGCCAGTGCTTAAACAGATGGAGTCCACTTTATTAAAGTCACATCAAGCAACTACATTGGTGTTTATATAGTAATTACCTACATATAATCATTTGACTATGTACACCATATATTATGCTTAAGATTTCATAATTCGTAGGAATTTGGTTGTCGGTCGCAGGATATATGGATGAATCGAGGGCGACCTGGCCGTAGCCATGGTTGTAGGCAAGAAAGTCATTTGGTTTGCGCTATATATTTGCAGGTTGGGCTTCATGAGTTACGTGTCTGCGTATGTCATTTTCAAAAGGTTTAAATCTTGGTATGTATACACACATGTTCCATAAAGAGCATGTGTTTTACACTAATTTTTTTGTAGATAAATGTATTACGGAAGATTCGAGTTCAAAATCTACTTTTTTATCTTATTAATTGTGTGTATATTTTGCAGGAAGCCAAGAGGGGTTTTTTTTTTCAGTTTCTAGACCCTGCTGATCCCGTAGGATCAAAATATCAAATGAATGGTCAGGTTCTTCAGGCCCAACAACTGATTGTTCTATTTGCAAAGGAGAACCGCAAAAAGGCAGCTGACATGCGGACAA
Organism: Artemisia tridentata subsp. tridentata; assembly: GCA_021014915.2. NCBI lineage: Eukaryota > Viridiplantae > Streptophyta > Magnoliopsida > Asterales > Asteraceae > Artemisia > Artemisia tridentata. Next base: position 360,739,238 of record CP139506.1, read on the forward strand.
GGGAATTCAGGTAAAGCTACTCACTTTTTGAATTAGTCTCTTGAAATTTAAAGTGTGAACCAGGCTGTGCGAGTGTTTTAAAATTGAAGGTTATAGGAATATCAGATATGTTTTATGGGGTTCACATTTTGGTCGGGTGTTTGGGTTGGGAAAAAAAAAAAAAAAAAAAAAAAAAAAAAACCCTTGGATAAGTATAGCGAGATCCAGAAGTTTCATTCATCTTTACTGTTTGAAACTATTGGCTTCACGTTATAGCGTTTTCGCCAGTACCATTAATAAGATTGCGTATCCGCTTACTACTCTATCCTACATCAGTTAACCAATTTAAGGGTGTTTGGGACTGCTTATCCACAGTTTTTTTTTGGCACATTAGATGAGTAGTATTGATAAGCAATTCCAAACACTCCCTTATAAGTGAAATAAGATTTTATCTATTTACTGCGTACTTTTAGGTGGGATATTATTCATATGGAGCAAATTCCATAGTATATTAAGACCATTTTACAATTCTTTTAGATGAATATGCTGAAATTGAGAAGAAAATAGTTAAAGAAGGGATACCAAATACAGTTGTCGCTTCTAAAGAAGTTGTATATATGATTACCATTCTTCAACGTGTTTAATGCAGGTGTTTGAGCGTCACGTCATAACCGGCCACGAGTTAGTATTCCTTTGCAGTGACATTAACGGAATATCTCAGGTTGAAGCTGCTATTAAGATTCACCAAAAAGTATGTCACGGCTTCGAACAGCCATATACTACGGTAACTGTCCACACTGGAAATGTCCACTTTCGACAATTATTACATCTTCACAAAAACAAATGCATGTATAACCTTAGTAACGACTGACCTTATTTTGCAGGGTAATGGCAACCGGTAGCGGCTCCGCAACATCCAGGAACAGAAAGGAATGACTGAAGAAGCAGACACGTCTTCTTAACACGAGTAAGCACCACGCACAGGAACATCGAATACGATAACAACGGGAGTATATTATTCGGGTAAGTACTTATCATTTTGTGTTCTGTGGCCTTTGGAGTCGCGAAAGCAACTCATGATTGATGGCGCGTATATTATTAGGTGTAGGAAATATTGCGTTTAATTAGTGTCTTTTAGTGTTAGGATCCGTTAAAGGTTGTCTGATAGGTTTTAGTGCGTGTATGTTATTAGATTAGTTTGTGCCTTCGGGTTTTGGTGATTTAACCTTTTGTATGGACCTATAACTGTTTCTAGGCTATTAAGGCCCAAATTTGTTAGCCTTTTTTTTTTTTTTTTTTTTTTTTTTTTTTTTTTTACTAAGACATTACTAACACATTTAAAATCTTATTAGAATTGAAATAAAAAATATTCTACTTTATTTATTTATCCAGCATCATCTCGGGCAAAAAAACAGGCCCGCCCGCAACGCGGCGGATCGCTGCCAATCTCGTTAGATAATCAATCCAACCAATGATTATTTAGATTAATATACAAGTTCACTCATGCCATTTATAAAATTGTTCAAGTTGTCATTTGATGAACCCAACGTCTATTTGTATGATAACTTGAACTTTCATGAAAAATATAATAGCATAACTAGCATATATGTTACGTTTCTGCCCAAAGGTGATATATGACATGTATGACTGCTTAGTATAATTAATGATGTCTAACGGTTCAACTTACAAGTAAGCCAATGCGAGGTTGATATTTAGGCAAAACAACTTAGATGCCTATTGTTTTGGTGTTCATGATAGGTTTAATGATTATATTGATATGCTTTAATGTTATAAATATATGGGTTAATTACTTGAAAATGTATTATACTTGTCATTTTTTTTATTTTTTATTTTATTATTATTATTATTATTATTATTTTCCCTTTAAATAGAAAACAATTTGTATGAATGAAGCTATAAAGCATGAAACAGCTAGAACAAAAACCTTGAAAATAAGCACAATAATTTGATCCTTTAAACATCGATGAAGACAATACAAAATAATTTAAGCATTAAAGTTTATATTAAATCAGGAAGGATGCGACGCCGTTTTGCGGTGGGCTTTTCCCGCCATTTTTCCTGGGCCATTTTTAGTCTGCTCCATTGATCCGTAGCGATTGGTTTTAACCCATCAAAGGAGATAAGGTCGTTGTAACCCTAGATGAGGCGCCACTCCTTCTTCCATTTCTATAATTTTCCACTTCTACAAGCTACTACCTTTTGTTAATCCGTAGGTGTGTGACGATGCCGTTCAGTGAGGTATGGGTGTTTGACGATGGTGTACATATGAAGGAAGAGGAGGTCTTGGGTGTGTCACGATGTTGTTCAGTGAGGTGTAGGTTGTTGTTACCTCGAAGAGCTGAACGGATTTGAGAGTATCTATAACTCGATTATACCAGGTAAAATTTTATGGTTTTCTGTTTAATTGTATTTAATTTTTCCGGATTTCAGATTTAGGGTTTCCGGTCACAATTATAGGGTTTTTTTTTGGTAAACTTATTAATAGTTATTTATGAGTGTAGAACCGTAGAGGGGGGGTGAATACGGTTTCTTCGGCTTTTTAGATGTTTAAAAAACTTTAAGCCAAGAAGAACACCAAGTGGTTGTACAATAGTCCAACAACCACTAACACAACCAAAGTATATAAAGTAAGTAAGAACACAACGATATATACTGGTTCGGGATGGGGGGTTTATACCATCCGTACGTCCAGTTGCGAATCCACGACACGATACTATTCAACTAGTATAATCCTTTCGGTGGACTACAAACCGTTACAATTCACTCCACCGATATTCACCAATATCGATGCTCACAAAGAAGGAGTTACTCCCCAACGGTATTCCGCCCTCGGAAACCACCCAAAAGAACCTCGTGACTCGACTTGACCTAAGTGTCACAAAGACAACTACCAAGACTTCCCACCGGAAATATCAAACCCCAACTAGATCCCCAATGATCTAGGCTTGGTCACCAAGACACAAGACTTCCCTTACAAACAATTGAATGAATGAATATAAGTTTGTTCAACCAAGCCCTAACCTAACCTAGAGACTCGATTGTAGTAGAAAGGGTATAGATAAGAAGACCCTCGACACAATCACAAGAGTGGATTAAGTTCTTGTGATTCTTCCCTTGCAAAGAGATGTGTTCTTTCAAAAGATGTTAGTGTTTAACTAAGAACACAAGATAGAATTAGAGAGATTAGAGAGAAAGAATGTAGAGAGAAAGAATAATGGCAAGGGGTGAGGAATACAAGAGGCAAGGGGGTATTTATAGGCCAAGACCCAAACTTGGGAATATTTTACCGAGGCCGGCGCGTCACCCGCGCGTCAACGCGCGGGCAGCGCGCCAGGACTCTGTCATAATTTTCCCAAGTGTTGGGTGTTGGTCCTTGTAAATACCTATCCTTGCTAAACCCCCAATTGTACTTCACACTAAACCTTAACATTAATCAATCTAAGGTTTACCAACTCAAATAGCCAATTTGGAAAATGTTTTGTGAAGTGTTTATTAGAAAACCAAATACCAAGGGTAGAAAAGTAGAAAGGATAATTTGGAAGGGGTAGAAATGATATTCCTCACATGGCATAATAGAGAAGAGAATATGCCATGAGATATTCCTCCATAGGGAAGAGTGTGTGAGGTTGGGTTAAGGTGTAACCAAGGTTAGGTTAAAGGTTTAGAGATTAACCATGGTTAGGTGAGAAAGGTTGAGTGTTGAGAAGTAACCATGGTTGGGTTGAGAGTAAACCATGGTTGGGTTAAAGAGTATATCCAAGGGAATATTCCATCCTTGGTGTGGTTAAGAGTTAACCAAGGTTAAGTGTAGAGAGGTAACCATAGTTGGGTTAGGTTGTGATGAGAACTAACCATGGTTGGGTGAGGTGAACCATGGTTGGGTTAGAGAAAGGATATTCCAAAGGAATATGCTTTGCTTGGGGGGAAAGGGTGAATCAATGGTTGAGATGGTTCTGGTTTGAAATGGATGGCTTGGATTAACACATGTGATGGAATAGAGATGAGGGTGAGTGAGATGTGAGTTGGACATGGGTTGGTTAGAAGTAAACTAGGGTTGAGTTGGAAACTAACCATAGTTGGGTTAGAAAGGGACATGCTTATGGAATATTCTATTTCTTGGGGAGGAAGGGGAAATGGATGGCTGAGATGTGTTGTAAGAGAATGAATGGTTGAGATGAAGAGTGTGTAAGGAATATAAGATATGAGTTGGATTGTGTAAGGGATGTGATGTTGTAAGGGATTGTGTAAGAGATTTGATGTTGTAAGGGAATATGTAAGAGATTTGTGTAAGAGAATATATGAGTTGGATATGATTGGATATGGAAGGATATGGTGAGTTGGCAAGTGTGTGTAGAGAAGATATGGTTGTGAGTAGTGTGTGTAAATTTGAAATCTAGTGTGTGTAGAGAAGTGTGTGTACAAGTGTACAAGGTATGTATGTGTGTGTGTACAAAAGGTGTATGAGTGTGTGTATAAGATTGTGTATGGGAAGTTGGTAGATTGAGGGAATATTGTGTGGGAGTATGTGAATATTGTGTGTGAGAGGGAGGAGACAAAAGGTACACATTGTGTAAGAGGTGTAAGGGAATATTGTAAGAGAATGTTGGGAATGATTTTGGGAAGGATTGTGGGAGATTTGGTATATTTGGCTTTTGTAAAAATGAGATTAAGAGAAGATTAAGAAGTAATCTAATTGTCATTAAGAAGAAAAGGTTTAGACAATTAAGATTATAAGTTGAGAAAATCATAGGTTACTTATAAGTTCAAGTAACACAACGTCGAGAATCCATAGTTTCATATCTCGTGACTTTCCACGACTCGACGTACTCAACTAACACCTTGGTTCAAACAAGTTAAGTGCTTTGCCTTGATGTAAAGCATAACCCAAGTGGGAAAGGATGCGTTTACGCAAAGTGACCTTTGACTTAGTTTGACCAATAAGGGAGTAAACCCGTTACGTGATTAGAGAAGACGTAAGCACGGGATATGAGCATATGAATGCTTTCACATGATGTTACGTGAAATATATAAGCTCCCTAAGTTTAGAAAAGCCTTGGCTAGAGGCGATAGTTAGAAAACATGAGTTGGCGTTTTCCCGTAAGTGGGTGCTTTAAAAGATGGATCTCTCTAATCCCAAAACTCGTTTCGAGTGTTCTCAATTAAGCACATAGCATATTCATACCTGTATTGAAAGATCCACATTTGTCGGGTAAGGGGAAAGTTGACTTTCAAAATTCGTCCCGATATTCACAGACGGATGGCGCGTTACCCACGCGTTGACGCGTAGGTGGCGCGCCAGCAGCAGACATGTGAATCGGGGAATTTTGGCTAACGTTTGTACTTTTATTTGCCTTCGAAGGTTTATTTGTCATCATTAAAACATTAGGAGATCTTGATAATGTTGTCTCAACAATGAGTATAGTTGTATGCGAAATATTGGGGGTTATACTTTTTGGTTTTGATTATTTCGATTCTAGGTTTACCTGTATGATTTAGCTGTTCTGTTGTTGGTTTTCAGGCTATTTATTGATTCGAGTTATGTTGAGATCATACTTTGGCGGACCGTTTAGCCGTTTATGCTAACGCAGCAACTGCTGTTTTCTTGCCTTCGTTATGTCTGGCTTTTTAAGGGTCTTACATGAATGGTAGTGGGTTCATACAAACTTGATAATGTCCGTGTCCTGGCTCTGACCCAATTTGCCTGGATGCAAAACATGGACGGATGGTAGAGTGCAATAGACAATCGCCACAGCACCCTCAATTTCTGCAACCAAGGCATCGGGTAATCTAATTTTTGTCTACCATAAGACATATACAATAGATGGCATGTACCTAATCCATTCAGGTGATAATGCTATGTATATATACAAAATAAACGGGCCTCGATAGCCAGGCATTTTGCCGGGAAACCCATAAGCAATCAGACGTCGTATTGATTTTGATTTAATCATATATATAATATAACTAGGCGAGTACCCGTGCATAGCAACGGAATTCCTAGTGGCATATAATTAACGATTTGTGATATTGTGGTGAGTGTTTTGTGTAGCATTCAACATATAACGTGAATCGATCAGAATGTAATTACAAACGGTTGTATTATACGATAACTAAAGTGTAGAAAAAATTCTTAACATCTATTAAACAACGTATAAATTTTTTTAATGAAACTGAAAGTAAAACATTACATCAGTTATGAGATAAAAACTAACAACACACGTTACTCGTCGCGTAAAACTTCTTGATACACGACATTTGAGGTGTAGATTCCTGCTTGACGGAACTCTGACTGGTTTAACCAATACCTTTGTTGTTCTACGGGATATCCCTCTAGACAATGCCACATAAAGCTGGCCATGCGAGAAAACTGAGTCGGGCAAAAAATTTAATGAAACTGAAAGTAGTTAAGATGAGTTTTGTACGTTTGACCAGCTCCACCAACTTAGTTCATCTGAGCGGTTAAAGATCAAAAAAAAAAAAAAAAAAAAAAAAAAAAAAAAAAAAAAAAAAAACAATTCAACCAATTTTTATATGAATTTGTCGAATCCATATAAATGTTAGGAAATAAACCAGAAACAAAGCACTACTGTTACAGCAAAGTTCTTTGAGATTCACTACTGTTACATGTATAAGCATATGAATAGATAGAAAAAGAGCTGCAAATAAGTTACAACAAAGCACTACTGTTACATGTATAAGCATTCCAATGCTAGATAGAAAAAGAGCTGCAAATAAGTTGCGAATAGGCTCCACCTACAAATGTACAAGGATTATGAATCATTAAGTTTTTCCTATGTCTCCATACAGAAAAATTATGGAACTTCATAGTTTAAAGGAAAACAGGTCCTGAAATTATATTAGTAGCTTGCAAATACGAAAGTTGAGATTAATTCTTTTGCTCTCACAGGCCAAAGAGATAAAAAGAAAAAGTAAATAATCTAGGACAAAGGGGTTTCAGGTCAGCCCATCCCGACCCCATATAAAAAATATTGTACAATCCGCCCATAATTCCCACTTCCAAAAAGTTCCATAAATTGTAACACCCCGACCCGACAAGGGTAGAGATGTCACAATGATGGTGACGTATCAGAACAAACACAAGCATATGACATAATTAATACAATTGAATTTCAATGGTTACAATGGAAAATCTGAAACTACAAGGTTACAAATGTGATATACAATAAATTACTAAGTCTGAATAAAACTCTTCTAGTCATCTCTAATCCAATTTAGCTAGTACGGTCTTCTAAGTCCAATTTAGCTAGTACGGTCTTCTAAGTCCAAGGTACTCTCCACTCATACCCAGCTTCCAAACTAAAACCTGCCGCAGGAAAGGAAATACGGCTGAGCTACGAGAGCTCAGTGAACAGATATAACGATAACAAAGCAGTAATAAAGGAATAGTGAAGTAAGAGAAACGATACAAGATATAACAAGAGTTAGGAAGGAAAATATAAAAGGTTATGCAGGTATATCAAGAGGTAAGAAATAGTTACAATAGATAAGAATAAAAGAAACCGTAAAACCCCCCACAAGCCCAAGTACAATCAAGTCAAGTCTAGTCAAGTCAAGTATCAGGTTATAGGGTAACAGTAACAGAAATCCACTACGAGCCCAAATCAAATCAAATCAAATATCAGGGTGTATGGAGGGGAGACCTCAGCATACCAAGTACAGGGTGAGGGGATACCTCTCAGGATTGGAGTCGCGGGCTCCCAGGATGTGAAAGACGTGTATCGCACACACCATCAGTCACCAAATATAACAAGTAATATATCATGTACAGAAACAGAAACAAGTCTAGGAACTTTTTGGAATCTTTCATGGAACTTTTTGTCTAATTTTTGGCATCGGGTAATCTAATTTTTGTCTAATTTTTGTCTACCATAAGACATATACGATAGATGTCATGTACCTAATCCATTCAGGTGGAGGTGTGGCATCGGGTAATCTAATTTTTGTCTACCATAAGACATATACGATAGATGTCATGTACCTAATCCATTCAGGTGATAATGCTATGTATATATACAAAATAAACGGGCCTCGATAGCCATGCATTTTGCCGGGAAACCCATAAGCAATCAGACGTCGTATTGATTTTGATTTAATCATATATATAATATAATTGCGTATGATGAATTGCTGCATAATGTGGAAGGATGACAGAGTGCGAGAAAAAATTGCCTCAGCAACCTCCACATGATGAATTGCTGCATAATGTGGGTTATAGAAACAAAACCGGATCATAGAAGCCGGTTGTTGTTGTGTTTGTGGAAAATGAAACCGGGTTGATAATAAGCCCGCTTATAGGCCCACACGAATTCCACTTTTTTTTCGCTGGAAGTTCAGTAATTAATTAAGATAATGGGCTATGATGATTGCTATAATTTGGGTGAAACGAAATGGGTCGTTCAAGATCTGAATGTATTGTGGCGGGGCAATGACTAGAAGGCATAGTATAAATGATAACTATGCATCTGGGTCTGTTTTGCAGCCATTGTGACCCAAATTGATTTCTGAATGAAATTAATCCAGTGCCCTTTTTATGTGTACTGACGACGTCAGATGACGTTACTTTTTCTGAGCCCAAATCTTAGTTTTACTCCCTTCCTGAAATTACCTTTTTCATTGGTAATTTGCAGCCATGTTATTAAGGCGATGATGATAATATTGTACACTTACATTTTTTTCGACGACCGTTACTTGGCGGGGCAACCAGAATTGTGGTTGCACCCATGACGTGTGTTTAAATTCGATTCTATATGTGCATATCTGAGCCTCATTTTTACTGGCCTGCTATATAAGCACCAAAATCAATACGGTTCGAACATGAAAGAATATTAGCTTAAATGCTAATTTGCGTATGATGAGAAGTGCCACCGGTGGCAGTACCGAATGATTCAGCGATCTTAGATCAGGTAATGAAACTTTATCTTATCTCGGGTTGCTATATTTTGTAATGAAACAATTGTAGTTGATGGTGCGAAAAACGTACTCACGTTTATATGTAATTGCGTTTTGTTCGTGTTATTCTTTTATATACTTCTTATTGATGTGTGTTTGTTTTGTTTGCAGTATGCTTTTCTGCAGTTTCGTAAGCTCTTCACAAGGCAAACCTTAAAACAATTATGTATCCGTATTGCCCTCCCTACATCGCGTAACCGAAAGTAATGATCCTTTATTTTTCACATACATAATATATGCTTTTAAAACTGAATTAAGTAGAATTTTGCACGGACTACATGTTCTTCTTTGCAATTAGTCTATAACTATTTATAGAATACAATGCACATACTCTGATATTTTATTGGTCTTTAACCCGCTACTCATATTCTTACCTTACCCATTTGATTGGTCCGTGTTCTGAAATAAACTTATACATGTCCTCTTTTTCTCTTCAGAAATTCAGAGACGAGAGAACTTCTCCGTCTTCTTGCTGTACGGAGCGCGGGTGAAATGGACGACTGGTCAACAAATGCAGATTATAAATCTCTAATGAAAAACGCAGTTGGTTCGAGCAGTTTACAACATGTATAGCAAATTGATAAATGATCAAATACTGTTAAATACATATAGGGTAACACTTCTAAATATATTCAAAATCACCTCCAATATGAAAGCTTATGACTCATGTGAACTCTTATTATTGTCACAGTTTGGACGTGGATGGGATAACAGTCCATTTGTTGAATGCTTTATATCAATGGCAAACAAAAGTAACTTCCGATGTAGTTTGTATCTGAACTGATTTTGGACTAGCATGAAAAAACTAAACTCATAAATGATACCTTAATTTGTTTAAATGCAGGACTAGCGTTCAAATGTAAACTCATAAGTGGTTGTTTAATTTGTTTAAATGCAGGTTCTTGAAAGGAAATCAGAGGATTCTTTGACATCTATTCGAGTCAAAATATGGCCTAAAGAGGATATAAAGGTATGTAAGCACACAAACAAGTCTGTTCTTGAATAAGTTTATAAAGTTGATGGATGTTGGTTCTGTTACAGGTAAAAGGTGATGGGGACATGAGGCTTAAGGTCTGCGTAAGAGTTCAAAAGAGTAAGGTTAATACCAATTTTTCTCTTACAATTTGTATATCCCACCAGAAAGGACTTCATTTTTATATCTTTTCTTTCAGTAAGCCACAAAACTGTTGTATTATTTGCTGCAGTAAAAATAAAGATCAGAAGAATAAGAATTGATCAATAATGTCCGGCAATTCATGGTTGGGCAAGAAAAGCAACTACTGCTGGCCATTAGAATATACAGGTATTAATATAGACCAAGCCATATTTCGCATTCAATGAGAAACCAAGCATGATTAATGCACTGATATGGAGTGAATTGTATATACAGGATATGCTTGAGGATAGTCCGATAGATGTTAACCATACAACCAGTTAGACAGGTAGAACTTGTTTGGTTCATTGTTTATAGTGTATATTGCTTGGTTAAAAAAATCAGTGGATTAACTTGCAAGTTAATTAAACTGCAAGTTCTACAACGAGGTTAGGTATTCATATGATTATTTGAATCGCTTGATTATTCTTGAGGACTTTATGAGTGGTTCTAGAATGCCTATCCTTCGCTTGCAAGCAGCCCGTCAAAGTCAGTATCAAACTAAGTTACACATGTTTCTTATTCAATTGAAAATGGACAGTCATTGACTGGTCCCAAACGGTCAACCAAAGTCAACCACGGATGTGGTCAAATGAGGTCAAACAGCTTGGGCCAAGTCTCCGAGAAATACAGAGTTTTCCCGGGTCGTTAAGTCCCGACGAGGTGTGATGGTATTCAAACGGATTTGTGATCGGGTGAATTTGGACAGAAAAGGGTTGTGAAAATGGGTGAATGATTACACTACTGAAATATGGAAGGAAATCGCTTAAATAAGCTATAATAACATATACGTGAAATTTAAAAACCCAGAAACGTTTAAAATCTAAAAACGCGTACGTTCAAATTAAAATTACGTGAACGTACGAAATAAAACGCGAGTTTTATAGAAATAAAATACCTACTAATATGAAAATTACATTTTTACAATCCTAATGATAAAAGAAAAATTTTTAGAAAAAGAAAATTAATTTTTACACTATTTAATTATTTATTATTAATTAATTACTAATTACTTATTAATTAACTAATTAAACTAATTTAAATTACTAAAAATACTAAAATGACTTAGATAATTATGAAATTTTTTATAAAACTAATTAACCATCATAGGAATCCTAAAAAAATTATAAAAAGTTTATATTATGTATTTTTAAATTATTTTACTAATTGTTATCCTAATTATTAATTAATTACTAATTAAACTAATTAAATTCTTAAAAATAGAAAATGAACAGTAAAAATTATGAGAAAATTCCTAAAATTATTTTATAACATATAAAAGCTAGGAAAATATAAAAACTAGGTATTACTTTATAAAAACTAATTTTGCTATTTAATACTTAAATATTAATTAATAATCAATAAAACTATTATTAAATCTAATAAATACTAAATGACAATATAAAATTCTGGAAAAATTACTAAAAATACTTTAATATAAAAGAAAATTAAGAAAAATATAAAATTGCAAATTACTTAATAAAAAGCTAAAAAGGAAAATTAAATGGATAATTAATATTAAATAGAAACTATCACTTAATTTTAAATTGGATTTTTCTGGTTTTTCTTTTGAAAATCTATTTAACTACTAAAAATAGGAAACTTTTGTGAAGACAACTTTTTTCTAGCTTAAAAATAAGCCAAATGGACACAAAAAGCTTATACAGTTGACTTTTGTTGACTTTTGAAGGAAATGAGCCTCTGTGGGGCCCACAGAGGTGGAAAATGGTTCAAATAAGTTACTTGGACTTATATAAGCTAGAAACAACAAAATAACACCACTGGATAAGCCAATAAGCACAAAAATAAGCACTTGGTATCTTGTTTGCACACAGAAAATGGGACAGAAATGGAGGGGGAAAACAAGTAGGGGCAAGAGAGCATAAGCTCAAATCTTTGCTTGGAATAGCTAGAGGGTCAGTTGGGGAGTCCAAAGAACCAAGAGTTACCAGGTGGGGCCCACTTATGAGTTCTGTAGGACCCACTGAAGGTGAGACAGAACAAGGGGTGCTGCTGCAGCAGTTGGGTCTGCAGCCCTGTTTGAGGGAGTGTGGGGCCCAAAATAAAAATCACAAAAAATATGATGCTTGTTGATTCCTGAAGCTAAGGTGGGGGGCATCAATTGGTAAAAAGCTCAAGTGGAGATGGTGGGGGGTGGTGGTAGCAGAGGATAAGGGTGGTTTTGCAGGGTGGTATGGGGGAAGAAGGAGGTGGTATACGGGGGGAAGGAGAGTGGTTTTGACCGTGGGTTTGACCCCGGTATTTTTGTTTTTAAAAGTTGGGCCAGAAGTGGTGTTGGGCTGGTTTGTGTTGTGTTGGATTTGGATAATAGAAAAGGGTCCGTTTGGTATAATATTACTACAAGGACCAATTTTGCAATTTCCTGAATTTGAGGGACTGAATATGCAATTTTCCCAAAGTTGTCACAAGGGTGTATTTTGCCAAGTTTGAATAATACAAGGGCCCTTGAATGATTATTTTCCATTTTTGAATTCCCAGGGACCATTTCTGCCAAAATTGAAAGTTGAGGGGCCATACTTGTAAATTCTCAAAACTTTTGGAATTTTTCACCAAAGGACTAAATATGACAACTTATGATTTTAAAAGGACCTTTGGTGACTTTTCTTTTAAAATAAGTGCTCAGGGACTATTTTTGCCAATTTTAGAAAGTTGGGGGACTGAAACTGCCAATTATGCAAACTTTATTCGTTTTTCATCTGTTTTTACTCATTTTGCATCTGAAACATATAAAACACAATTTTGGAATATTTTCAGTATTTTGATGCATTTTTGAGTGTTTTTAAATGTTTTGCAGCTCAGATTTGACCAAAAATGATGAGTGTTTGAGCACTCATCAATCCCCCACACTAAACTATTGCTAGTCCCTAGCAATATAGAATCTAAAAATAAACTGTTTTGAAAATTTAATGGATTTGAAGTCTCTTTACCAAAAGTCATTACTTCTGGAGTAGCCAAATGTTTCAGTTCAAGTAAGAACTATGGTACACTGATAACCATGTGATTTTGAGCAAACCACAAGCTGTCAACGGTTTTGATTTGTCTTTACCAGAAGCCGTTTGCTTCTGGACTAGCCAACTCTTGATGCATTAATCATCTTGGTGAGCTGATTAGCAATTATGGTTTTCCACTGCCTTTACCACAAGCCATAATCTTGCGGGCTAGCCAACTCTTTACTTTTTAGGATATGGAGAGTTGAATTCCATACAATTTTGGGCAAATTGTAAGCCATAAACGGATTTGAGATATCTTTACCAAGAGCCGTTTGCTCCTGGATTAGCCAGTCCTTTTGTGGTTTAGACATGGTGGACTGATAACCATAAAAATTTTGAAGCTCAAGTGAAAAAAAATTTAAAATTTTTGGCCAAAAACGGGGGTACTAGAAGGTAAAATGTGATCAAATTCGCTAGAATTCCCCCCCCCCCCCACACTTAGAATTGAATATTGTCCTCAATATTCAAAGTTCCGGCTATTATGCCGACTCTTTGAACGTAAAAAGGCAACATTACAAGCTAAATGTGGAAATACAATTTTTTTTCACTTTATTTGTAACCACAGCAGGGGCAACTCCCTCACACTTAGGGTGAAAACCCCATATGCATGCTACTGTTTTTGTTTACCGAGTCGCTAGCTTGACTCGACCCCGAATTCATTTGTTCATGGGGAAGTATCATGTGGAAGAAACAATCTCCATCGGACTTTCATTCAAGATGTTTGGATAAACATTTGAAGCACGTGAAAGTTCCACACCGATGAGATAAGTACCCGGCTCAAAATAATGGTAATTGGAAATGCCGGGGTCAAATATAGTGTCTTCATTCCCGAATGAGTTGAGAAGAGGGGAAGTGACGGGATACGTGAAGAAAAGAAAGAAAGTCATGATAACCATCATGACAAGATCTTCATCTTCAAGATCAAGTGCAGTTGCACTAATTTGGATTTTATCGGTTAAGCTCTTTGGTTTGGATAACATCTTGGGTGGGAGGGTGGGAAAATTTGTCATCAAAATACCAATTCTCATGATTGAGAACTTTTCCCCCCGATCATGATTTTTCTTGTCATCCAAGTAATCATACTCCGGCGGAGATATGATATGAGTGAGTTCACCGGAGAACTCCTCGTGAAGAGAGTTAGCGATAGAATTGGAATTCTTTAGCTCTAACTCATGAAGGATATACGGAGGTGGGACATGTGCGGTACTTCGTGGGCTATAAACATGCACCTCGTCCATTATAGTCTCCGTTTCAGACTCATCACTCTCGAAGATTGGATTAACTGAATTTAGAGTAAATTCAAAATCGAAATCAAACAAGGGATTTGTGATAGTCGTATTGAATGTTGTGGAAACAAGGTGGTCAACATCCTCTTCTAGGCTGACGATCTCGGAATGTGGAAGTGATGCATCAATAAATTCGATGTCTTTAGAATATAAAGAATCGGCATCACTATAATCACTGTAAGAATCGGAGAAAGTCTCAAAATGATCTTTTGGAAAGTCAAGAGGAGGGGACACATCACACACATGATCATGAATACCCTCAGACTCACTTGGGATTGGGACAAGGTTCTCAACACTAGACTTAATGAATTCGTCCGATTCCTTTTCAGGAATAGTGTCAAAATGCTCGTCCCCCATAATTAGAGAGTCATTGGGACCCATAGTCGGTAATGATGGATCAGGAAGTGAAAGGGAATCATCATGAGATGAGTCAGAATACAGAGGAGGGACAAGTGGTGTGCTCTGAGAGCTAGCAATTTCCACCACTTCCGTGATGGTCTCTGTATCGGACTCCTCATCATTCTTATACATATCATAAAGAGGTTTACTTCACAAAAAGTATAATCATCTTTAAAGTCAAAAAGGGGATTAGAGAAAATCCCGGAAGTAACCTCAGATATGTTAAGAGAATCATTGAAAAGCAGATCACAATCACTGTGGGATATATCCTCAGACTCACTTGGGATTGGGAAAAGATCCTCAACACTAGAATTATTGAATTCGTCCGATTCCTTTTCAGGAACAGTGTCGAGACTCTCATCCCCCATAATCAGAGAGTCCTTGGGGTCCATGGTCGGAAAGAGTGATGTGATTGCAAAACATGGAGGGAGTTGAGAAATGATGTCTTTCATCGGAATAGTACTCTCCTCATCATCCTCATCATAATCAAATGAGGTAGGCATATTCCAACTTGGAAGATTAATGTACTCTGCCAACTCCTCATTTACCTTTTGCAAACTTTGTGTAAGGTTGTTAAGCAATTCTGGAATATCCTTGGATTGAGCATGCTTAACTTCATGAAAATTTTCCCACGCTTGAATCAACACCTTCGGTGTTTCCCAAAAAGAAATACGATCAAACTTTTTTAAAAAGTTTTATATTGATTCCATTAGGTTTTCTTGGGCTTTCAAAGCTTCCAAACTCATTTCTTCAGGAGGTTGTTGAATGGCGGGAAATTTGAGGGGTTGTGGAGGTTGGTCAAAATGAGGTGTGTCATAATTGTCATAAGGAACCTGTTGGTTCCTATTTTGACACTCAGAGCTGAAATGCGAACCTCCACAGTAGTCACACCAACTAAACTGATGTGACTGTGATTCATGTGGATTGTGGTCAAGACCAAATTCATGATTGTTACAAGGAATCTGTTCAAAGACAAACTGATTCCTAGTTTGACAATCAGAGCTGTAGTGAGGGCCTCCACAATATTCACACGAATATGTTTGTGTCTCATGATGTGGGAGCTGGTGGAATAAATCAGTCGTGTCATGGCAAGAATAGGGATACTGGTTATAGACAGACCCGTATCCTAACTCTACCATGCCACGACCGGGACAATTGACACCATTATGAGGGCCACCACACCATTGACAACCAAGAGGGTGAGAATAAGACATAGAAAGAATCAAAGGGTAACAGAGGGTAAGAAATGAAGAATCAAAAAGGTAAGAGGATAAAGGTGAATATTTTTGGTGTTTTTAAGAAACATTTTGAAAGAAAAAGATGGTAAATATACAAAGGATGAATATCCAGAATCACTAATCTGCAATGCGTTTCGATACGCAGCACACCTCCCCGGCAGCGGCGCCAAAATTTGACTGGTCCCAAACGGTCAACCAAAGTCAACCACGGATGTGGTCAAAGGAGGTCAAACAGCTTGGGCCAAGTCTCCGAGGAATACAGAGTTTTCCCGGGTCGTTAAGTCCCGACGAGGTGTGATGGTATTCAAACGGATTTGTGATCGGGTAAATTTGGACAGAAAAGGGTTGTGAAAATGGGTGAATGATTACACTACTGAAATATGGAAGGAAATAGCTTAAATAAGCTATAATAACATATACGTGAAATTTAAAAACCCAGAAACGTTTAAAATCTAAAAACGCGTACGTTCAAATTAAAATTACGTGAACGTACGAAATAAAACGCGAGTTTTATAGAAATAAAATACCTACTAATATGAAAATTACATTTTTACAATCCTAATGATAAAAGAAAAAATTTTAGAAAAAGAAAATTAATTTTTACACTATTTAATTATTTATTATTAATTAATTACTAATTACTTATTAATTAACTAATTAAACTAATTTAAATTACTAAAAATACTAAAATGACTTAGATAATTATGAAATTTTTTTTAAAACTAATTAACCATAATAGGAATCCTAAAAAAATTATAAAAAGTTTATATTATGTATTTTTAAATTATTTTACTAATTGTTATCCTAATTATTAATTAATTACAAATTAAACTAATTAAATTCTTAAAAATAGAAAATGAACAGTAAAAATTATGAGAAATCTAAAATTATTTTATAACATATAAAAGCTAGGAAAAATATAAAAACTAGGTATTACTTTATAAAAACTAATTTTGCTATTTAATACTTAATATAATTAATAATCAATAAAACTAATATTAAATCTAATAAATACTAAATAACAATATAAAATTCTGGAAAAATTACTAAAAATACTTTAATATAAAAGAAAATTAAGAAAAATATAAAATTGAAAATTACTTAATAAAAAGCTAAAAAGGAAAATTAAATAGATAATTAATATTAAATAGAAACTATCACTTAATTTTAAATTGGATTTTTCTGGTTTTTCTTTTGAAAATCTATTTAACTACTAAAAATAGGAAACTTTTGTGAAGAAAACTTTTTTCTAGCTTAAAAATAAGCCAAATGGACACAAAAAGCTTATATAGTTGACTTTTGTTGACTTTTGAAGGAAATGAGCCTCTGTGGGGCCCACAGAGGTGGAAAATGGTTCAAATAAGTTACTTGGACTTATATAAGCTAGAAACAACAAAATAACACCACTGGATAAGCCAATAAGCACAAAAATTAGCACTTGGTATCTTGTTTGCACACAGAAAATGGGACAGAAATAGAGGGGGAAAACAAGTAGGGGCAAGAGAGCATAAGCTCAAATCTTTGCTTGTAATAGCTAGAGGGTCAGTTGGGGAGTCCAAAGAACCAAGAGTTACCAGGTGGGGCCCACTTATGAGTTCTGTGGGACCCACTGAAGGTGAGACAGAACAAGGGGTGCTGCTGCAGCAGTTGGGTCTGCAGCCCTGTTTGAGGGAGTGTGGGGCCCAAAATAAAAATCACAAAAAATATGATGCTTGTTGATTCCTGAAGCTAAGGTGGGGGGCATCAATTGGTAAAAAGCTCAAGTCCTGAAACCAAGCACAAAAATCACAACAATTCTTTGAAATTTTGGATTTTCTGCAAAAATATGAAATTTTGACTTTTTGATCTAAGGTCCTAAGTTGACTTTTGTGAGCTTTGTTTTCTTCTAAGTGACTGAATAAGCTGATATAACCTAGAATGAGACTAGATAAAGCTACTAATACAACTATTGAACACAAAATGATGATTAATGATCCTAAAATTCTAACAGTGAAACAGTTAGAGGGATTTAGAGTGGATTTTGACTTTCACTCAAAAGACCTTGGGTTTTTATGCTTAACTCAGACTAATAGAACCTAGAGTGAGCTATATTGACCAATGGTCACAACTGAAACAAGCATTAACATAGCTTAAGCTCTAAATCCAAACACCCCTATATATTGACTGATTTGGCTTTTTTCAAGGCTAAGACTAATTGAGATCATGCAACTAATTCATGACTGCTTATAATGAGATAATAAGCCAAATGAAACACAGAATTACCACTCTAAACACCAAATACCTAAGTTTCAATGTGATGCTAATGAGGCAGTAAAATCCAAATACTAAGCAATCAAAGATTTTATTGAACTAACCAGCAATATTAAGCAAGAATTTGACTTAACTACACCAAAGGACACAGATAACAAAAAATAAGCAGGTTATAAGCTGAGATACAGTAAAACACTTAACATTGTGAAAAAGGCTTACACTTGATTCCAAGCTGAGAACAAATGAACCAGACCAATTCTATCTATCCTATAGCTTCCCAAGAAGCTTCTAATACCATTGCCATATAGAATCTACAATGCTCCATGCTCTTTCATCTCTTTCTTCTGACTTTCTATTTTTGAACTATTTTTGAACATTTTTGAGCAATTATGGATGTTAAGTTAAAACTGGTTTAAATGCTTATAATAACTTACAAAGGCTTACAAGGGACTTAAATTAAGCTTGTGAAACAGTAAAACTTAACTTTTAACAAGATTAAAGCAACATGAGATTTTTACTTAGAAATACAAATTCTGAATTCTATAAAGATAACTTGGATTAAAGATTAAATAAACTTGATATTACACTAAAAACATTGATTACAACCTTTTTAAACTGAATTTAACAACTAGGGAATGAAAATACATTTAGTCGACATAAAAAACTACACTACTAACTACTCTTGGTCTTCTCGGCTTCTTCTTCCCTTTATAGGTGACTTTTAGGGTTTAGTAGGTCCCACTAAAGCTTTCCCAGCAATAATATTGTCCATTAGATGCCTCAATTTGATCCTAGCCCTTGAACTATTTTTGGCGGGAAAAAGGGTATAAGCAATTAGGGTCTGATAAATTGTGGAGCATTAATTGGGTTTGTCTTTTGTTGTTTGGAGGAGGTGACAAGTGGAGATGGTGGGGGGTGGTGGTAGCAGAGGATAAGGGTGGTTTTGCAGGGTGGTATGGGGGAAGAAGGAGGTGGTATACAGGGGAAGGAGAGTGGTTTTGACCGTGGGTTTGACCCCGATATTTTTGTTTTTAAAAGTTGGGCCAGAAGTGGTGTTGGGCTGGTTTGTGTTGTGTTGGATTTGGATAATAGAAAAGGGTCCGTTTGGTATAATATTACTACAAGGACCAATTTTGCAATTTCCTGAATTTGAGGGACTGAATATGCAATTTTCCCAAAGTTGTCACAAGGGTGTATTTTGCCAAGTTTGAATAATACAAGGGCCCTTGAATGATTATTTTCCATTTTTGAATTCCCAGGGACCATTTCTGCCAAAATTGAAAGTTGAGGGGCCATACTTGTAAATTCTCAAAACTTTTGGAATTTTTCACCAAAGGACTAAATATGACAACTTATAATTTTAAAAGGACCTTTGGTGACTTTTCTTTTAAAATAAGTGCTCAGGGACTATTTTTGCCAATTTTAGAAAGTTGGGGGACTGAAACTGCCAATTATGCAAACTTTATTCATTTTTCATCTGTTTTTACTCATTTTGCATCTGAAACATATAAAACACAATTTTGGAATATTTTCAGTATTTTGATGCATTTTTGAGTGTTTTTAAATGTTTTGCAGCTCAGATTTGACCAAAAATGATGAGTGTTTGAGCACTCATCAGTCATTCTTAAACTTTTATTTATTATTGTTGATGTTGTTAGGTGGGGGCAGGAAGATTGATGCTATATTTGTATCCACAAAATTCTGAATATCCAAAGACAACCAAAGCTGTTGCCTGCCGAGCTTCTGTCGAGTCCGCAGTTGTGCATTCTGGAAAATATTGCAAGTGCACTTAGGCATATAGGTTAGTATATTTGTTGTAATACCTGAAATTCAGAAAGAAAAAAAAACCTGTAAAATGATCAAAATACCCCTGAAACTTTAAAATTTAATTAAAACACTTATAAGGTACCAAATTAATTCCGAACCTCTGAAAACGAACTATACATGAAGTAAATTAATTTCTAGGACAACATTATATTATTTCTGAATGTCCAAAAATTATAAAGTCACATATACTTATACATGTAATCCGAAAATAAATAATTAAACTAATTATATTTTATAAAACCATTTTAATTAAGATAAATATCAGGTAAAATAAGGAAATAAATCAGGAATCAAACTCTTTTGATTTTATCTGATATTAGGCCGAAAATTCTGAGTTATTCCCCCCTCATATGTCGGTTTTACACTTAATAATAAATTAAGAATCCATTTGTTTTATTTTCTAAAATACCGAAACCCTAAAAACCCCTTAAGTCGACAAACCAAATTTCCTTGCTCCTCAATCCGAATTTCTGGAGGTGATCAAGTAATTTTCTGGTGCTCTTCAAGGATTAAACAAGCTACGAAAAATAGGTGTTTGGTCATAAGAAGCTTGGTTGATCGCTAGTTCCTTTTTCTTGTCGAGTTATCCCATACGAGAGGTAAATAATTCCCATGACTAATTTTTACGTTCAAAAAATTATCCAGCATTTTTCTAGTGATCTATGGGTCGAATATAACCTAAGAAAAATAAGAAACACGAATCATACATGGTTGTTAAGGCATACGAAAATAAAAGGCATAAAACAAACTTAATTCGTAAATCATGCTATATGAATTTTCTGGGTTGTAACCATAATTTTTACATGTTCTATACTGATAATTTAAGCCCCGAAAGATAACCATGTGATTTGTTGAAGCCTAGAATAATCGATCTTTAATTTTGTTTGTATCGGATTTAAAAGAAAAATAAAGAAAATTAGGGAAAAACCCTAGAACGAATTAGGGTTAGGTTTTTATGGTTTGGATCCGATTAATTTAATGATAAAATGATTGTGTAATGATGGCTTAATGATTAGATGAATTAGGGTTTGATTTTGGAATAAAATATGTAATCCGATTGGTAAATTAAAAGTATAAGGACCTGTTTTGCCGACTTTGAAACTTCTGGGATATTTTTATAATGTTATATACATCTGTAGGAAGGTGGGAAAAATATAACTTGAGGGTCCTATGTGTAAATATTGCAAGAAAAGAATTAAATTGTATTTATATGGGTCGAATTGTAATTAATTAAAATAGAGGGACTAAAAGTGTAATTCTGGGATCTTGATGTTATTCTGAGTAAATACTGATATTAAAATTGTAATGTGTAATTTTGAGGATTTATGGGCTTAATATGTAATTGTTATGAAATTATGATTTAATTTATAAGTTTTGTAAACTTAAAGGACCATTTATGTAAATTCTGAATTCTGAGGGATCTGATCTGTAATATACTCAATTCTGATGTCACATTCTGTAATAATGTAAAATTAGATGCTTGTTTGGTAAATATGGATATCATAAGGATTAAATCATGAATTATGTAATTAAAGGGCTTGTTTTGTAAATATTGTAACTAGAGGGGTATAATCTGTAAATTATGAAACTAAAGGGATTATGATGTTATTCTGAATAAAATATGTATTTAAATCAGTACTTGAAGTATTTTCACTTTAGACCTTTGAAACTGATGAAGTTACAATTAAAACCCTAAACTTTGTGATCACGTCATAATTAACCCTAAACTTCTGTAACTTGATAAATATTCTATTATTCCATAATAATCTGTGAATCAGGGTTAAACCTAATCTGAAATGATAATATCTGTTAATTCTGGAAACCTGCTAATTATGGGAACTTACTAAATCTGGAAAGTTACTAGAAATAGAAAGTACATAAAATGAAGAGATAAACTAAAAGTAATAATCTGAAATAGAATCTGTAGTAATTCTGTCTTCCCCTTCCTTAGGTGTGAAGAAGGAGAAGTCCTGATCATTGTTCTGTGTTTGTTTGCTTTCCTGCTGTGCTAATAAGGTACAGATATTCTGCCCTATTTCAGTAAGGGTGTTTCTTTCCCTTTTCTCTCAGTATTTCATTGTCCTTATTAGGATTCCCTATACCATTGCTATGTTCCCTTCTGTTGTGGATCTTTGTTGTGATCTGTTTGTTTTAAACCTTTTGTTTGAACCTCTGCTATGATTCTTGTATTCTGAACCTCTTTCCTGAACTCTGATTGATCTCTTGTTCTGAACTCTGAATTTGTGAATCTTGATTGAATCTGATCTGTGAACCTTGTTCTGAACCTTAACCTAATATATCTGTTGTAAACTTTGATTTGATTTTGGTATAAACCTTAACCTGTTAAATCCTTATCTGAACCTAATTGATTTTGAACCTTTATTAAAAGCTATTTTAAAAATAAGCCATACCACTTGAAATGGAAGTTACTAAAAGTTTTGGAAGACCATTTTATGAAAACTATTTTGAAAGATCATTTCAATGAAAACCATTATTAAAGGATTGATTTAAATGAACTCTTGACAGGAACTTCTGAAATGAATTATTGCTATAAACTTGTAATTATTAACCTTTGATATACTCTTTTGGACTATTGGAAATAAACCTTTTAATCTGAACTTAAGCTTTGATATTAAACTTAATCTGATAAACTCTGATTTAAACCTTATTCTTATTCTGAATTGTTGACATGACCCTTCTGCCATGAACCCGTAGATATGACTCTGTTATTATATGACATCTGACCTTGACCACAGTCTGATATCCGAGCCAATCACTAGGCATGAGGGTTTCATGTCCATGTCATTGATGCACCGATGGCATGACTCTAGGGCAGGAGAGTGATGACCTGTCCCGTCCCTGATTTTATCTGTTATGTAGGAGAAGACTCTGGCCACCTGGGGCGTATGGATGCATCCTAGATCTGATCTGTATCTGTTATCTGTTATTATGTTATCTGTTATATATATATCTCTGGTGACTGATGGTGTGTGCGATACACGTCTTTCACATATCTGGGAGCTGATCACTCCGATTTGATACATGAGGTCACCCCTCATATTATCTGTTACTTGAGAGGTATCCCTCTAGATTACTTATGTGACTACACAGTTATGATATTATCTGTTATCTGGGCTCGTGATAGATTTCTGTTCCCTTTATTCTTAAACCTTATTTATTTATTCTTATTTCATTTCATTTATTTCATTTCTTATTCCTATTCCTTCATTTGACTTGTGTCTGTATGATCGGCACTTTCTGATTTCTGTTGCACTGTTCTGTATTTCCTGATTTTCCTTTGTACTGCTATCTGTTATCGTTTCTGTTATCTATATATCTGTTCACTGAGCTCTCGTAGCTCAGCCGCATTTCTTTTCCTGCGGCAGGTTTTAGTAGGAAGCTGGGAATGAGAGAAGAGTGTACCTTTGGACTTAGAAGATTTGATAGCTATTCTGGATTAGAGTTGATTAGAAGATATCATATTTTAGAAGTAGTGTTCTTGGAAGTTTCATTTGTAACCATGTAGATTCAGTATTTCATTTGTAATCCTTTGAGATTTTTGTATTACTGTAGATGTATGCTTTGTTTTGATCTGATATGAATCCATTGTTGTGACATCTTTACCCTTGTCGGGTTGGGGTGTTACATTTGTAAGTCTGTTAGCTATGGATATATTTATGTCAAGGAATAAAATATGTTGTAGTTTGATTTTGTTCAATTACACTATGGAAAAAATAAACAGGCACGCCCGCAACGCGGCGACCGTTGTCATACTAGTAACTTCAAATCCATCTTGAAAGTATGTCCCTACTTAAAATCCAACTAGTGCAATATATAGTCTACATGCTAACTATTTGGGATAACATGGTGGTTTAAAGTGAAACTACATAATTTCGTCAACACCCAATACGCTATATCGTTTGAAGATGACCAAAATAAATACCTAAGTTAATATTTCTATCTTATACTTAATTAAATACCAAAGTTAATGTTTAATTATAAACTTGAAATGTCGTCCATAAAATCAACGGGTATATATTGCTAATTCAATTTTATCAACGGGTGTTGCTAATCTATACTACCTTATAATGCATTTAGGACATTTTCTTAAATGGCAAGGCTTAAAATTCAGACTTTTTAAATTACTTATCATAGAAAGATTTGTGTTAAAACTGAAAATTTAAGTGTATTCATGTAGTCCATTTCGTAACAGCTGTAAATTTAAGTGTATTGATGACATCAAATAAGTACATATTATTAGCATCATTTATCTCGTTTATATTGCTCATTTTATACTATTATATGTGAGATTTGGTACTTAATCAGGGCCGTCCCATGAAATTTGGGTGCCCTGTTCAGTTACAAAAAATTGGGCCCCTTAAACGCAAATACTTTAAATGCTAGCATATAAATTCATAACATTGAATAGTTGAAACATGTTAAAAAGACATATAAAAAAAAACTAACGGCAAATTAGTGAATCACGCTAACAAATAGCTATAAATAGTGCAACTTATTTTTTGAAAAATGCACTTCTCCTCGCATTCTTTGAAGCAAAGTTGTTAATTAAAGCTTCATAATCAACGCTCTCCAATAGTCCGTTCTCGATTGCTATTAATGCCAATCCATTAAGTCTCTCTTGTGACATTGTGGACCTCAAGTAAGACTTCAACAATTTCAGTTTTGAGAAACTTCTTTCTGCTGATGCCACAGTTACCGGGATCGTGAGCAATACTCTATATGCAATCATTGCATTTGGAAAAACGTTGTGTTCTTTAAGATAATTCAGAATATCAGAAGGTCCCAGATTTTTATTAGGCAAATATTTGTTAAGTAACCTCAACTCCACAAAAAGATCCTTCGCGTCAACATCTGATTGTTCATTATTCTTGAGTGCAACTTCAAGATGAGCACAATGGGACTTAAGAGTGTTGTCATCAAAGGAATTCAACTTGCCAGAAGTGAATAAAAAGCCAAAAACTTTTTCATACTCTTTGTATTGCTCGAATCGTGTTCTTAGAGAAACAAGTGCTTGATCAACAATGTATAGGAAATATTCAACCTTAAATGACTCTTCGACGGAATATGAAGTATCTTGATCCACATAATTCTCATCAAATTGTCTTTTTCTACGAATTACGCGCTTTTGACGAAATACTGGATCAATATCCATTTCAATAGCAATTTCCTTAGCAACATTAATCGCTTTATCGAAACCCGTGTCTCTAAATTCCTCAAAGAATGAAATTAGCGATTCAACTTCTTTAATAGCAACATCTATAAGCATATCATCAGATTGTAACTTCTTGCTCACCAAATTTACGGCGGATAATATGTCAAACCAAATGACGGTTGATACTAGAAACTCAAAATCGCCAAGCTCATTTGTTGCTAAAGATTTTGACTCGCTTTTGATTTTAGAGTCATTATCATTTTCAGAAACTTGAAGTAAAGCTTCTCTTATTTCTAAAAGCTGAAATCTAATAGCTTTCACACTCTCAACACGACTTTCCCAACGGGTTATGGAAAATGACTTGAGAGTTAACCCTTTAACATTATTTTTCAAAATTAACCACCTCTTGGAAGAATTGGCAAACATAGTGTAAATACGTTGTATAACTCCAAAAAAGTCCATAGCTTTACCACAAGAGCTAGCGATGTCACACAATGTTAAATTAAGGCTATGGCAACCACATGGAGTATAAAAAGCTCTAGGATTTATATCTAAAAATTTCTTTTGTACTCCCCGATGCTTTCCTTTCATATTAGATCCATTATCATAGCCCTGACCACGCACATCATCAATATCAAGATCTAGAGACTTTAGTTCATCATGTGTAACATCAAAAAGTCCTTGACCAGTCGTATCATCTACACTTAAAAATCCTAAAAAGGATTCCTCAACAGTAACACATGTTGATGCTACATTTACATACTTCAATATCAAAGACATTTGTTCTTGATGACTTGTATCAGGGGTACAATCAAGTATCACAGAGAAATACTTTGCTTGCTTTATTTTTTGAATAATTTGTGATCTAATTCCACGAGCAAGTAATTGTATTAACTCATTTTGTATAGTATGCCCAAGATAATGAACATGAATTTCATCACTCGTGATACGACGAACATGCTCTTTCATAACTGGATCAAACTCTTCCAACATTTCAATCAAACCCAAAAAGTTTCCATTGTTATCAACATGCAATTTCTCATTTGTACCACGGAATGCTAAATTGTGTTTAGCAAGAAACTTCACAACTGAAATTATTCTTAGCAGAACTTTCATCCAGTGATCTCTCTCTTTCTCAAATTGTTGATGTACCACTCTATCAATTGTTTCATTCTTTTTCAGTCTACTACGCATGTCAAACCAAGTAGCCATGTTTGTGATATGTTCTAAACCAATTTCATGCTCTTTAAGTCTTGTACTAAGATGTGCCCAATCCGAGAAACCCTCATTAACTAATGAACCTTTTGCAACCCCTTTTCCAAATATTTTACAGCAAAAACAAAAAACTCTATCAAGCTCTTTGGAATACACTAGCCATTCTCTATCACACTTTTCGTTATTTGGTAGAACTCTAGTAAAGAAAGTGGCAGAAAATCGTCGAGAAAATTTATCCTTAGGACCTTTGTAAAAAGAATTATCTCTTTTAGGACCTTCTTCTACTAAAGCTTTAATCATGTCAGAACTAAGACCATCCCACTTTCGTGGATCAAATATATTAACATGATGAACATTAGCATTAGGATTATCAACATTCACATTGTCCGCATTAACCTCATCAGGGCCATCATCACCACGCGTACTCTCAGTGTTAGTCTCAGTGTTAGTATCATCAATGTCATCACTATCAACACTAACATCACCACTATGAACACCACCCGTATCGTCAACGTTAGTATCATTAAGTTCATCATCATCAATATTGTCATCACGAATACCATCAACATCCATATTATCACCATCAATATTGTCATCAATAAGATCTTGTTTATCAGAAGCATCTCGTGGCTCTATTTGAACATACTTATGCATACTTCCATATTGTCTCTTATTGCTTTGTTCAGTTCTTTGTTTTTTCAAACGCTTTTGAGATCCAGATTCTTGTTTCCTTAAAGTTTTAGGAGGCATAGTTTTTCTGAAAATATATAAGTAAAAGGCCACAAGATAACTAAGTAACTAATTATAGTGCTCTAAACTTAAAGTAATCACACACAAAAAAAAATAAAAAAAATATAAAATCAAATAAAATTAATTGCCTAATTGGTCATATGCGCTAATTAAATAATTTATGTATTCAATTAGGGTATTTGTGTCTGCCTCAAAAGCTACAAACATCTATATTATATATATTTAATCAAAAATCCCAACTACCAAAACACTAGACTTAATCATAGTTAATATTCATTATTTAATAATAAATAATTAATAAACAAAGAAAAACAAAAGCAGTCAATAAGAAACAAAAAAGAAAAAAGAACCTGATCAAAAAGTGTGGATGAGAGAATATTAGTCGATCAATGATGTCCCAACTGTTTGTGATGTTGACAATTCCAATGTATATAAAATCATGAATAAAGTCGGCTCACTAGACTTGATGTGGGCCTATGCCTAT
The DNA here is from genome assembly GCA_021014915.2 of Artemisia tridentata subsp. tridentata. Lineage (NCBI taxonomy): Eukaryota > Viridiplantae > Streptophyta > Magnoliopsida > Asterales > Asteraceae > Artemisia > Artemisia tridentata. The sequence goes on from CP139506.1 coordinate 360,766,994, forward strand.
GGGCTATTGCTATACATGAGATATATATAAAATTGGTGCCCCTATTATTTTTTGGGCCCTGTTCATTGCCCATGTTGAACACCCCTATATCCGGGCCTGTACTTAATCATTTACTTTTGTAAATCTCAGTAATATTGGAGCAATTGAAGAAAGTTATGGAAAAAGACGTGTTTTGGAGCAAAAATGAAGATATCGAAGAATGCCTACTGATCAGACACTCAATACGGCGTATCAACGCTAATTAGATACGCCGTATCCATATACTTAGAAGATTTCAAGACCTTGCCTGACTTTGATGAATACGGCGCATCCATCTTTTAGAATACGTCGTATATGAAACTTGGTCGATTTGAAAAACAAGAGATATTTGAAGAATACGGCGTATCGGATTCTTAGGATACGCCGTATAGATGCCCTAGCTATTTGAAGACCAAGACGTTACATTGAATACGGCGTATCTAATCCTTGAGATACGCCGTATACGAGCCTTAACCGAGAAACCAAGTGAAGAATCGAAGCCAAATGAAGAAATAACGTTTACGTAACAACTTTAGAGGATGCTTCACTGTTTTGGTCATAAAATCTTCATCCGGACTCCGTTTTAGGTTATTCAAGCGGCCACGTGAAGAGAAAAAGGAAACCTATCTGTTTATGAAGGAGATGCGGCGCATAAGGTTTATAGATGCGCCGTATCGGGGTTGGAACTGCAGCAGGTTATTTTTGGTAAACCTTTTAGGCTACTCTTGCTTAATCCTATAAATACCAAAGCCTTAGAACGACTTTGGTATCACTTTTATTAGTTGGGGGACACACCAAAAACGTCCCTAACACCTCCTCCTTCCATCCTCGAAGATCGATGAAGAACATCTCAATACTTAACTTTGTGTATCATTCGGTTTGCATAATAAATTTGTCTATGAATTTCTTATGTTTAATTTTGATGTACACTCTATCTTTTGCTGAGATTATAGGCTAACACCCTTAGGTGTTAGCCATGTTTATGAAGTTTTATTAGTTTATATGATTGTGTTGATTGATTTACTTTGTTATTGGATTGGGTGCTTGTCGATAAAAACTCGTTTATTGCTTATAACTAGTAGAAGTCTATGTAACTAGGTTATAATCCTTATAACTTTAATTAATGTGACTTAACTTCCTGTAATTGTGGTTGCCTTGGTTGAGTTATATGCGTGTTAACCCGAATCCTTATTAGGAATCATTGTTTGGCATAAACGGAACGTGTCTACAACCTAATAGGACTAGTAGCGTGTAATACCGAACTAAGTTAGATGGTTTAAAGCAATAAGTTAGTATTGATGCTAGACGAGTCACTATGATCATGTCCTCTTTCCCACCACGATGGTAGGTTATTTAATCGTGACAGGGTTAATAATTGGATTGGCGACTAAACAATTGAATGAATTAAAACAAGTAGACATAAGCATGTATAACTATAAGATGAATTAAACTTGGCAAACCCGTTCTTCCTATTGATCTTCATCTATCTTTAATTTGCTTGTATTTAGTTTAATATTTATTTTCTCGTATTAGTTTAATTAAACATACATAAAAATCGTGTTAGCCTCTCAGGCTAAAACCCCAAAAATATTTACTTGCTTTCTAGTTAGTTTAGTAATTAGAATACCAATAAATCACTTTAGCTTCACTCCTAGTGAACGACCCTTGCTTACCTAAAAACTATATACATTGACCGGGTACACTGCTCGTTAGTGCTAGAGTCTATAGGTTAGTTCGGCAAAATATAAATTTAAAACTTGGTATGATTTTAAAGACCTAAAAAAAACACATCAAGTTTTTGGCGCCGCTGCCGGGGAGTGATTGTTTAATTTGATTTATTGGTATTTTAGTTTTTATTTGTTATCGTTAGTTTTAGTGTGATTTAGTAAATCTGTGTTTCTGTCTCAGAAAGACAGACACGGCGTATTCTTGTCTGTGAATACGACGCATCTGTTTTTTTCAATACGGCGCATTCTTGTCTGTGAATGCGGCGCATTGACGCTCTGTGGGCAAAAATCTTTTTTAGTTTGTGTGATTTATTATTTAAATTTTATAAAAAAATTATTACAGGAAGTTGATGTGGCGTATCCAATATTCCATGGATACGGCGCATCGACACTCTGACCTGTAATTTTTCGTATAACTATTTTTCTAACCGATGCTTAACGAGATGTTTTCTAGTTTTTCTTTTTTTTGTGGTCTCTATATTTTTACAGGTCTGGACAATTGACGATATTGATGGACTCCCGCATTACATATGCTCGCATTCTTACCATGGAGGATCATACCGAGCAAATCTCAGGGGAGTTTTCCGTTCTAAATCTTTATATTTCCTGTTTTTAATTTCAAAAATAAACAACGAGGACGTTGTTTAACTTAAATGGAGGGATGAAGAATTAGAACGTTACTTGTCCTTAATTTTTCAAAAATATGTTTTAATCTATGCTTAATTATCAAAATTAAAAAAAAAAAAATAGCATGTTTTTGTTTAATCTAAGTTGCATAGCTGCACACATAACCTTATTTTCAAAAATTGTGAACTTATCAAAAATCACAAATCTATGAGTGTGACGGTGACTTGTAAACTTTAGAACTTGGCTTGTATACTATTAGAGACCACCATAATGAGTATTATTGATATAATTGGAGTGACTTGTCTAACTTGGTAAATTTCTAGGATTACACCCAAAAAGCCTAATATTTGTTATGTTTATTAACTAACTACACTGGTTAGTTAACCCCCGTATAAAACCCTTTTGTTACTCTCATTTTTAGAGTAAGATACCCCTAGAAAAACCCTCAGAGCCATTCCTTTCGTTTCTTACACCTTTGTTAAAATGTTTCGTTACACCCTTACACCTTAGCCTACCCTGTAGATTAAAGTCCGTGGTTAGTTACTTTAGGCAAAGTGTGTTTCCTTACAATACCTGTGTTCGCGTGCGTAATTCATTATCTTTGGTTAGGTCGGGAAATTGCACAATGCAATTGGAGTGAAAGTAAATATTGTATAGTTTTATTTTCGTGTGTTTACTACTTTCACTATTATTTTTATATCTGAAGTTATGAATATTTTTTGTGATGGTGAAGTGGTGAAATTTTACACCATTAGTGTTTTTATTTAATAAAAAAAAGAAAAAAAAAAGAGATAGAGAAAAAGAAAAAAAAATCGAAAAAATAAGAAAAGAAAAAGAAAGAAGAAAGTTGGAAGTTTGTTAAACCAACGATGTAAAGTTATGTAAGTGGTTCATATGGCCACTATTTGTTGTTGTACTATATATATGGATTGCAAGGGAGTTGGCCGTTATGGGAACGCCAACTAAGGTTTATTCTTTGATTGAGATATTATTGAGTCTAATTCGTGTCTACCCAAAGCGTGAGTTTCAAGTGTCAAAGCGTGAGTTAGTCAATTTTATGTGTCTTATTCATGGGATGGTTGGGAAAGTGATTAACCACACTTAGGACTTTAATTTATTTGTTTGTTTATTTTTTATTTTACACCAATTTATATCCTAAATGTTATCCCTACCCAACCGTATCGTTATATTTGTTGTTAGCTTTCGAGCATCCGGATATGGTGATGGCCAAGTGAGAGTATTAAATGTATGAATAAGGTAGTGACCATCCAAGTATTAGATTAATTGACTAGCGCGCTAGCGATCTAGTGTGTGACTTGGTGACCATCCGTTATGCAAATAACGCGCTAGTGATCCAAGAAGTGCACTAGTGACCATCCGTTAGTTGAAGCGTCGAGGACTCGCGCTAGCGATCTACTAAGTTTATGCAGGAGATATTTCAGCAAAGCTTGGTTTAACCCATAAGCCTTATCAACCCTTTTTACCGCTTTAGACTCGTTACTCCTTAGCTTTAGTGGGGGAGATGTGTATCCTTGCCAAGCTTATGATAGAATATTCGTCACGACTGGACAGTTAAACGATTAGATTTGCTTTTATCGAAATATTTTATTTTGTTTCTAATTCGTTAAGTGTTTGGTTGTGCAATTATGATAAAACGAATAAGTGCTTAATTGTAAAAATACATCATAATATCTTTAAGGATACATTTTCATAAGTTTAATCTAAGGTTTACTTGGGGACAAGTAAAGTTTAAGTGGGGGGATATTTGATGACATCAAATAAGTACATATTATTAGCATCATTTATCCCGTTTATATTGCTCATTTTATACTATTATATGTGAGATTTGGTACTTAATCATTTACTTTTGTAAATCTCAGTAATATTGGAGCAATTGGAGAAAGTTATGGAAAAAGACGTGTTTTGGAGCAAAAATGAAGATATCGAAGAATCCATACTGATCAGACACTCAATACGGCGTATCAACGCTAATTAGATACGCCGTATCCATATACTTAGAAGATTTCAAGACCTTGCCTGACTTTTATGAATACGGCGCATCCATCTTTTAGAATACGTCGTATATGAAACTTGGTCGATTTGAAAAACAAGAGATATTTGAAGAATACGGCGTATCGGATTCTTAGGATACGCCGTATAGATGCCCTAGCTGTTTGAAGACCAAGACGTTACATTGAATACGGCGTATCTAATCCTTGAGATACGCCGTATACGAGCCTTAACCGAGAAACCAAGTGAAGAATCGAAGCCAAATGAAGAAATAACGTTTACGTAACAACTTTAGAGGATGCTTCACTGTTTTGGTCATAAAATCTTCATCCGGACTCCGTTTTAGGTGATTCAAGCGGCCACGCAAAGAGAAAAAGGAAACCTGTCTGTTTATGAAGGAGATGCGGCGCATAAGGTTTATAGATGCGCCGTATCGGGGTCGGAACTGCAGCAGGTTATTTTTGGTATACCTTGGTGTCACACCCCCAAATCGGGTCCAGCGGAAGCATACATGTCGCTGGGGTGTAACTCAATTGGTATCACAACACAAGTGTAAAGAACGGTTTTTCATCTCAACCATTTAGAATAAAATTGTTTAACAAATGTGTTGAATTTACATTGCCAAAAGTTGTGCGGAAATATGCCCTTTAAAATAAGTAAAACGGTCCCAAATGTTTATCAGAGTCTCCTATGACCATGCCATGCCCTGCCAAAAGCCTCCAGTAGCGTGCTATTGTTTATACCTGAAAATACATGCTAAAAGTGTCAACACGAGGTTGGTGAGTTCATAGAGTTTAATGAAAAATGTAAAGCCTTTGAATGAAGATTTCCCAGCAAAGGCCTTGTAAATCCACTCAGTTCCAAGTCCCGCCCATAACAAGACTTGCAACATGTGTGTTTACAACCCATTGCCAACACATGATTTGATTAAGTGAACGTCAAATACTTTGTGAACCACAAAATTTAATGTTTAGTGTGACAATGTCTCAATGAAAAATATGTAAGTGTGATATCATCGCCATGACAATGTCGTCATAAGATAAGTTCTGACAATGTGGTCATAATAACAATTCTGACAATGTGGCCATAACAATAATTCTGACAATGTCGCCATAACAATAATTCTGACAATGTCGCCATGACAATGTCGCCATATAATAATTCTGACAATGTCGCCATAATAACACATCTGACAATGTCGTCATATAATCAATTAATAATGTTTCAAAGACAAGTCACATTTCAAATAAAACAAGCATGGTGTTTAATTGTAAAATGAACAGTGGGTTTAAATGTAAAACAAGCATAAAGTTTAAATTGTAAAACGAGCATGTATTCTCCCCCAAAACAGTTACAAAAACAAGTAAAAGGAGGGGCTATGAAACTCACCTGATGCGATAGCTAAAATGACACAAGTGGATATGATGGAAATGAAGTTCGGTCTCTAACCGCGACCTAACATGAATGATATGATTTAATGTAAGCAATGAAATGATGCTACACATGCAAATACGTATGTTATCGATACCACTCGATGATTTTGGAAAATAATGTTTACCGTCGAAAAATACATTTTTGACGTCTCGTTAAGTTAAAAACTACTTTTCGTGTAAATATGTTGAAACGGTACTCCACGATCCTAATTTGGTGTTATATTGTCAAATATAATGGTTTCGTTGCAAAACAACACTTTTTACAACTTGTGAAAATATGCCCAAACGACCTTGTAAAACTAGTCGCGAAATGGTGCTCGTTAAGTGTTAGTGATAGAACTCGACGTTTTTGAAATCCTTGCAACAATGTATAGAAGTTGTATCATTTAACTTTTGACCAAACGGGTCTCGGTCAATGAGAAAAATGGCTCTCAATATGGTGTATTGTAAAAACTGTTTTTCTATACTTAGAAAATATTTCTATTAGTGCTGAAGGAAAAATATTAAAATTGTCTATGTTCAAACGCTTGTATTTATGTCGTTATAAGCCCGTTTTCTATGTTCTATGTATCCACGGGTTCGTATAAATATAAACTAACATATTTTCAATGGCTCGGCTCATCAAGATCACGGCTAACGACTCATTTTACCCTTTAAAGTTCGGCAATCAGCACCTATTTTTCTGAAAAAATATAGTTTTCGTCGCGTAACTTAAATAATTCATAACTTCTTCGTTATAAGTCCGATTTTAGTGATTCAAGCGCCCACGGTTTCGTTTTTGAAAGATCTTTCTGATTATGAAGGCCAAAATATTTCAAAACTTTCTGAGTTTTCCAGATCTGACGTTTTAAAACAGTCCCTTTTCTATTTTGTTTAAAATCCATTTCCAAGGTTCTAAACTTAATCAAATCACTTCATATCAACTCCACAAGTTCGCAAATCCTACCATACACCTTCTTAGGGTGTCATGGGGTCCTAAACATCCTAAACTATAGTATGTTTCATGAGGATGTTAGTGAAAGTTATAGATCTAGTGATTATAGGTAGTTTTACAAAGAAATGGTATCATTAACTTAGGTAACTTGCATTTTTAAACAAGATCTCATGAAAATACATAGATATTAAGATCATATGGAAGGAAAAACATGAAAAAGAAATGTTCTTGAGTTACTTACAATATAGGTTAAGATTGAAGAGATTTGGATGCAAATCTTGAGGTTTTTACTTCAAAACCTTAACAAGAACACTAAAGAGGACTTGTAAATCACTTGAACTATGAAAAACTATGGATTCTTCTTGGTCTTGTGGTTGAGCCGTGAGATAGGAGGAAGGCAAGAGAAGTGGTTTTTGATCTTTCACTTGTAAAATGTTACTAGTTTATGATGTTTGTGAAATAAATTGCCAAGACAAGATACTAACTACATTAAATGTTGGAAGAAATATTGGAAAGAAAGCATGGGATGGGGCGTGGGCTTTGGATGAAAATGGGGTGAAATGTAAGATATTTTGATTAATATTGTATGTGTAGGTAAGTTTAGTGTATACTTTGGGTGTTATCGGGTACCGAGTTGTCTTGAAATAAATATCAACGAAGTGAAATAAAATACGACGAAGTTGTAAAAATTGTAAAATTATGTTACTGACAGGAATCGGGTGTCAGAATAGTTATCGGGTTAAATTTTCGTAAGTTGACGGAGTTATAAGCCCTTAACGAAAAATGTAGCAATTGATTTTAAAACACCGGGTAAAGTAATAATATAAACTTTATATTATTATAATTAGTATGAAAATACACTAGGATCATTGTCGGGAGTATTAAGTATAATGTTTGTAAATAATGACTGAGTGGTAACGTTTATTAAATAAATAACCATACGTAAATTTAAATAATGCATATCCGTGCATGAACTAATATACTGATGATGATACTGATGTTATGTAGACTACTCTAGTCTATATGATGTGTCCTAACTGGACAATGCATGAATTCACGGCTAAACCACTCTGGTTACGTGAATTTTTGAACACTCGTAAACTAGGTTTACGAATTAATGAATGCTGATTATGAACGGGAATTTTCTCCGGGAATGAATAGTGTCACGTGAATAGTAAAATTTTTGAACGCTTCTCGAAATCTCAAACTGACCTCGAAAACGATGAATAGTGAAAAGTGAATAGTGATCGGTGAATAGTAAATGATGAATAGTAACTCATGAATAGTAAATTGTCGAGGTTCGGGAAATGGCCTGAAATTACGAGTTGTGACATTCTCCACCCGTTAAAGGAATTCAGTCCCTGAATTCAGTTTGTGTTAGCCTCTGGAGTGAGTTCGGTGAAGAAATGTGGATGTTTGAAGTTGCATCTGGTCTTCCCGCTCCTAAGTAAACTCAGGACCTCTGCGAGAATTCCAGCGAATCTTAACGATGGAATTTGATTCTGCTTCACTGTTTGACCTTGCAGTGAATGATTTATGTTGTTTCCTCCACGAAATTGAACTTATCGCCGAGTTGAAGTTCTTCCAATGGAATTACGAGTGATGTGTCTGAAAGACACTTCTTACGGTTTGAAACATGAAAGGTGTTGTGTATGATGTTGAGAACTGACGGAAGCTCAAGTCTGTATGTCAGTCAGCCGATTCTAGTTAAAGTATTAAATGGTCCAATGTACCTAGGGTTCACTTCCCGCGTTCCCAAAATTATATCATGCCTTTCCAAGGCAAGGTTTTCAACATAACTCGTTCTACAGTTAGAATTCTAATGATTTGCTGCTTAGGGATACCTAATCCCAATGATTTTGCATCCTGAACTGACCTAGCTTTTCTATTGTTCTCTTGTTGTTTGTAACTGATTCTTGACTTGTACAATTTCCTTTGTTGTTTCACAATTGAGTTCTAGACTAGTGCATTGGACTTTCCGATTTTTGGTCGTCAATAGGTAATTGGTACTTCCACCATAGGGTGTCTTAAAGGGTGTAATCTTTATGTCCATGTGATAGCTATTGTTGAAGATGAGATCTGTCAATGTCAAAGGTTTACTTCAAACAATTCAAAGTTGATTCTATAGGTATGAGCATGTCCTATAGCGCTTGGATAGTTTCCTTAATGTTTGTTGGTTCGAGAATGGTAGGTCGTGCGTATATATGGTTGGGTAAGGATATCTTGACGGAATTGTCAGAACTTTGTCTCCAACCTGAAATTCTAATGGTTTACGTCGAACATCGGCGTAACTTTTCTGTCGGCTTCTGGCTGTTTCGAGTCTTTCTTGAATCTGAATTATCTTTTCTGTGGTTTCGCGAACCATGTCTGGACTAGTGAGTTGCGCTTGACCAAATTCGGTCCAACGAACAGGGGACCGACACCTTCGACCATAGAGTGCCTCGAATGGTGATGCCTTTATGCTCGTGTGATAGTTGTTGTTATAAGAGAACTCGATCAACGGCAAATGGTTAGCCCAAACCATTTCCAAAATCAACCACACATGCCCTGAGCATATCTTCCAATGTTTGAATCATTCTCTCGCTCTGACCATCGGTCCGAGGATGACAGACATTGCTCATGACTAATTTGCTCCCAGATGAATCTTGTAATGATTGCCAGTGATTTGAAGTAAAGCGACTATCTTGGTTGGAAATGATAGAAATTAGTGCACCGTGCTTTGAAACTATTTCCTTGACGTAAAGTCAGGTAAGCTGATCCATAGTATAAGTCTCTCTGATTGGAATGAAATGGACTGATTTAGTGAGGCGATCGACGATTACCCAAATAGCATCGAAATCGTCTGATGTCTTGGGAAGTTTAGTGATGAAATCCATTGTAATGCGTTCTCATTTCCACTGAGAAATTTCTGGTTGTTGGAGTAATCCTGATGGTTTCTGGTACTCAGCTTTTACTTTAGCGCAAGTAAGGCATTTGCTAACAAACATAGCTATTTCTGCTTTCATATTCGGCCACCAATATAGTTTCTTGAGATCCTGATACACCTGATCAGAACTTGGGTGAAGGAGGTACTTCGACTTGTGCGACTCGTGCATGATCAACTCTCGTATTCCACCATAGAGAGGTATCCAGTTTCTATCCTTGAAGCACAATACTCCATCTAGCCTATTTACTAAACCATTTGCATTCTCTGGCATACCATAGGGTTTCTCATTCTGTCGGATTTTATTCCTTGAGTGCCTCAACTTGAGCCTCGAGGATTCGTGATGGTAATAGTGAAATGATTGTCATTCTCAATGATCTGACTCTCAACGGCTTGAGGTTGGGTTATGGTTAGTTGACGTGCTTCTAGACGGCGGTTCACGAGATGATATAGGTGTGAATGTTCTTGCAACGATTGTGTACACACACATGAATTTTTGAAACCTTTAGAAATCGAGTAGGAATGCAACCCGGACATAATTTTATCATAACTATTCTCAGTATTGCAAAATTCATCTCTGAGTCGGACATAGGTGGTCAGCCCATGTCCTACTGTCCCGGGTCGAATATAGATGACCAGTCTATATTCCACCGAGGTTCAATGAATTTTGAAATACTCAGTTCAGTTATACTAATACCATGTCCTTCACATTTGAAAAGACGTTCTGGAAGACTAAGGCAAGTGACCAAACTCGAGGTCGAATGATGAAACTATGTAAGGAAAAGGCGTAACGCTAAGACGTGTACGATATGTGTGCATGCTTATATGAAAGACAACTATAGTAATCCACTAGAATAAGTGGGTATAAATTATTTGATAATAAGACACAAATCTCATTAAATATGCCAGCAACAAACCACAAATGAGGCATCAGCTTGGCAGGCAGGCACGCGGCGGTCATAGGATGGAGTTTTTGTAAATGTAGCTATAGTCTAGGTTTTAAAATCACCCAGTTCTCTATAGCCAAGGGTCTGATACCAATCTGTCACACCCCCAAATCGGGTCCAGCGGAAGCATACATGTCGCTGGGGTGTAACTCAATTGGTATCACAACACAAGTGTAAAGAACGGTTTTTCATCTCAACCATTTAGAATAAAATTGTTTAACAAATGTGTTGAATTTACATTGCCAAAAGTTGTGCGGAAATAGGCCCTTTAAAATAAGTAAAACGGTCCCAAATGTTTATCAGAGTCTCCTATGACCATGCCATGCCCTGCCAAAAGCCTCCAGTAGCGTGCTATTGTTTATACCTGAAAATACATGCTAAAAGTGTCAACACGAGGTTGGTGAGTTCATAGAGTTTAATGAAAAATGTAAAGCCTTTGAATGAAGATTTCCCAGCAAAGGCCTTGTAAATCCACTCAGTTCCAAGTCCCGCCCATAACAAGACTTGCAACCTGTGTGTTTACAACCCATTGCCAACACATGATTTGATTAAGTGAACGTCAAATACTTTGTGAACCACAAAATTTAATGTTTAGTGTGACAATGTCTCAATGAAAAATATGTAAGTGTGATATCATCGCCATGACAATGTCGTCATAAGATAAGTTCTGACAATGTGGTCATAATAACAATTCTGACAATGTGGCCATAACAATAATTCTGACAATGTCGCCATAACAATAATTCTGACAATGTCGCCATGACAATGTCGCCATATAATAATTCTGACAATGTCGCCATAATAACACATCTGACAATGTCGTCATATAATCAATTAATAATGTTTAAAAGACAAGTCACATTTCAAATAAAACAAGCATGGTGTTTAATTGTAAAATGAACAGTGGGTTTAAATGTAAAACAAGCATAAAGTTTAAATTGTAAAACGAGCATGTATTCTCCCCCAAAACAGTTACAAAACAAGTAAAAGGAGGGGCTATGAAACTCACCTGATGCGATAGCTAAAATGACACAAGTGGATATGATGGAAATGAAGTTCGGTCTCTAACCGCGACCTAACATGAATGATATGATTTAATGTAAGCAATGAAATGATGCTACACATGCAAATACGTATGTTATCGATACCACTCGATGATTTTGGAAAATAATGTTTACCGTCGAAAAATACATTTTTGACGTCTCGTTAAGTTAAAAACTACTTTTCGTGTAAATATGTTGAAATGGTACTCCACGATCCTAATTTGGTGTTATATTGTCAAATATAATGGTTTCGTTGCAAAACAACACTTTTTACAACTTGTGAAAATATGCCCAAACGACCTTGTAAAACTAGTCGCGAAATGGTGCTCGTTAAGTGTTAGTGATAGAACTCGACGTTTTTGAAATCCTTGCAACAATGTATAGAAGTTGTATCATTTAACTTTTGACCAAACGGGTCTCGGTCAATGAGAAAAATGGCTTTCAATATGGTGTATTGTAAAAACTGTTTTTCTATACTTAGAAAATATTTCTATTAGTGCTGAAGGAAAAATATTAAAATTGTCTATGTTCAAACGCTTGTATTTATGTCGTTATAAGCCCGTTTTCTATGTTCTATGTATCCACGGGTTCGTATAAATATAAACTAACATATTTTCAATGGCTCGGCTCATCAAGATCACGGATAACGACTCATTTTACCCTTTAAAGTTCGGCAATCAGCACCTATTTTTCTGAAAAAATATAGTTTTCGTCGCGTAACTTAAATAATTCATAACTTCTTCGTTATAAGTCCGATTTTAGTGATTCAAGCGCCCACGGTTTCGTTTTTGAAAGATCTTTCTGATTATGAAGGCCAAAATATTTCAAAACTTTCTGAGTTTTCCAGATCTGACGTTTTAAAACAGTCCCTTTTCTATTTTGTTTAAAATCCATTTCCAAGGTTCTAAACTTAATCAAATCACTTCATATCAACTCCACAAGTTCGCAAATCCTACCATACACCTTCTTAGGGTGTCATGGGGTCCTAAACATCCTAAACTATAGTATGTTTCATGAGGATGTTAGTGAAAGTTATAGATCTAGTGATTATAGGTAGTTTTACAAAGAAATGGTATCATTAACTTAGGTAACTTGCATTTTTAAACAAGATCTCATGAAAATACATAGATATTAAGATCATATGGAAGGAAAAACATGAAAAAGAAATGTTCTTGAGTTACTTACAATATAGGTTAAGATTGAAGAGATTTGGATGCAAATCTTGAGGTTTTTACTTCAAAACCTTAACAAGAACACTAAAGAGGACTTGTAAATCACTTGAACTATGAAAAACTATGGATTCTTCTTGGTCTTGTGGTTGAGCCGTGAGATAGGAGGAAGGCAAGAGAAGTGGTTTTTGATCTTTCACTTGTAAAATGTTACTAGTTTATGATGTTTGTGAAATAAATTGCCAAGACAAGATACTAACTACATTAAATGTTGGAAGAAATATTGGAAAGAAAGCATGGGATGGGGCGTGGGCTTTGGATGAAAATGGGGTGAAATGTAAGATATTTTGATTAATATTGTATGTGTAGGTAAGTTTAGTGTATACTTTGGGTGTTATCGGGTACCGAGTTGTCTTGAAATAAATATCAATGAAGTGAAATAAAATACGACGAAGTTGTAAAAATTGTAAAATTATGTTACTGACAGGAATCGGGTGTCAGAATAGTTATCGGGTTAAATTTTCGTAAGTTGACGGAGTTATAAGCCCTTAAAGAAAAATGTAGCAATTGATTTTAAAACACCGGGTAAAGTAATAATATAAACTTTATATTATTATAATTAGTATGAAAATACACTAGGATCATTGCCGGGAGTATTAAGTATAATGTTTGTAAATAATGACTGAGTGGTAACGTTTATTAAATAAATAACCATACGTAAATTTAAATAATGCATATCCGTGCATGAACTAATATACTGATGATGATACTGATGTTATGTAGACTACTCTAGTCTATATGATGTGTCCTAACTGGACAATGCATGAATTCACGGCTAAACCACTCTGGTTACGTGAATTTTTGAACACTCGTAAACTAGATTTACGAGATAATGAATGATTATTATGAACGGGAAATTTCTCCGGGAATGAATAGTGTCACGTGAATAGTAAAATTTTTGAACGCTTCTAGAAATCTCAAACTGACCTCGAAAACGATGAATAGTGAAAAGTGAATAGTGATCAGTGAATAGTAAATGATGAATAGTAACTCGTGAATAGTAAATTGTCGAGGTTCGGGAAATGTCCTGAAATTACGAGTTGTGACACTTGGAGGCTACTCTTGCTTAATCCTAAAAATACCAAAGCCTTAGAACGACTTTGGTATCACTTTTATCAGTTGGGGGACACCCCAAAAACGTCCTTAACACCTCCTCCTTCCATCCTCGATGATCGATGAAGAACATCTCAATACTTAACTTTGTGTATCATTCGGTTTGCATAATGAATTTGTCTATGAATTTCTTATGTTTAATTTTGATGTACACTCTATCTTTTGCTGAGATTATAGGCTAACACCCTTAGGTGTTAGCCATGTTTATGAAGTTTTATTAGTTTATATGATTGTGTTGATTGATTTACTTTGTTATTGGATTGGGTGCTTGTCGATAAAAACTCGTTTATTGCTTATAACTAGTAGAAGTCTATGTAACTAGGTTATGATCCTTATAACTTTAATTAATGTGACTTAACTTCCTGTAATTGTGGTTGCCTTGGTTGAGTTATATGCGTGTTAACCCGAATCCTTATTAGGAATCATTGTTTGGCATAAACGGAACGTGTCTACAACCTAATAGGACTAGTAGCGTGTAATACCGAACTAGGTTAGATGGTTTAAAGCAATAAGTTAGTATTGATGCTAGACGAGTCACTATGATCATGTCCTCTTTCCCACCACGATGGTAGGTTATTTAATCGTGACAGGGTTAATAATCGAATTGGCGACTAAACAATTGAATGAATTAAAACAAGTAGACATAAGCATGTATAACTATAAGATGAATTAAACTTGGCTAACCCGTTCTTCCTATTGATCTTCATCTATCTTTAATTTGCTTGTATTTAGTTTAATATTTATTTTCTCGTATTAGTTTAATTAAACATACATAAAAATCGTGTTAGCCTCTCAGGCTAAAACCCCAAAAATATTTACTTGCTTTCTAGTTAGTTTAGTAATTAGAATACCAATAAATCACTTTAGCTTCACTCCTAGTGAACGACCCTTGCTTACCTAAAAACTATATACATTGACCGGGTACACTGCTCGTTAGTGTTTAGAGTCTATAAGTTAGTTCGGCAAAATATAAATTTAAAACTTGGTATGATTTTATAGACCTAAAAAAAACACATCATTTATTCATGTAATACGTTATTTCATAACAGTTGAAAATTTAAGTGTATTCATGTAACCTATTTTGTAACAGCCTAAGAAGTATAAGACCTAACACACTAACAAAATCACTACACCATTATTTGCATCTCTCTGTTTTCCTCTCTCTTAAAAACACAAATTACTCATGGGTTCTCTCTCGACTCAATTGCTTCCGCCACCACCGTCATTGTCGTCTGCCGAAGTTACCACAATCTTTTGTTTGTGTAGGTGGTCTCGGTGGGCTAGGTAGTTTCGGTTGGTTTTGGTGGTTTTGTTGGTATCATTGTGTTTCTAGCCATTTTGAGAACGGAATAGTTTCACTCGTTCTTCTCATCTCCTCAACAGCTATAACAAAGTCCAACCTCCAAAACAAAAGTCAGATAACAAGAAATATAAAGAAATCCACATACAACAACTATAACAGCATAACCAACTCATAACAACTTATCTTCTCGGAAAATAAAAAGAACAGGCGACGGCAACAAGACTACAACAACTCTTCTCCACAACAAAATACAAAAAGACTCTAATCAAAAAAGAAATAAAGATCTCGGTTTGTAACTTTTTAAGCAAATATCTTTAAAAACAACCCATCATCGATATTTGTAAAATGACAACCCAAGAATAAACTTACCGACCGTTTGTTGATTTAAAACACTTTTTTTAACTTAAAAAAAAATAACCGTTTGCTAATAACCAATCAACAACACCAAATCCATCACTATCTTAATCCCATCCTCTGAAACAACATCAATCCTACCTCCAAACCACATCAAGATTCGAACAAAATAAGAATATACATTCAAGATCTCCGATGTGTAAAAACTTATTATAGATCTTTACAGATCTTACACATTCCATCATTGACTTTGGTTCGAATGAAATAAAATTTCACCTAATCGACTGGTATAAGATTACGGTTTAACAAACTGAAATAATAAATGAACAACAAAATAAAACCTACCTGAGACCCTTGTAAGGATCTTGAAGCCGAATCAAGCAAGAATATGTCTTTGTGATTCGTTGAGCAGTAAGAAGATAGGTTGTGTTTGTATTTCGAAATTAAGAAGAAAGATATAAACTGTTATGGGGTTCGATTATTAGCAAATGGAAAGATAAGTGGATTGTGGTGTGGCTACAAAGAAAAATGGTTGATGACTATGTGAGATTAGGAGTTATAACTTAGGTTATTTGCGTAAAGTGGTATAATATAGGATTGAGACGTATTAGGTTAAATATTTTTGGGCTAATTAATGGGTTAATTGTGATAATGGACCTTGCTTATCTCATCCCGATTATTTTACTAAAGTGTAGGCTATCAATTTAGTGAATTATAAGGGCCTAACTTTGGTATTTATCAATTTCGTTTTTGGTGTTGAAATTTGAAATTGGTTATTAATTTTGGATATTGGACTTATTAAACATGAAAAAGTATCGATCGCCTTATTGTGCCTAAAAGGTCGTCTGTAGGTCGCAGGAGAGAGAAAGTTGAGGTGACAGAAAAATTGAGGGTCGCTGGGGGTCGCTGTTGTGGGTAACCTAATGAAATGATAAGTGGTAGTGGTATTGTGTTTACGGTTAGGGTTATAACAATTTAATTCGGACCTTATACTTTTTTTGGATATGAAATAGTTTGCATTGCTATTTGTAATAGTTATTCTAATTAAAAATTGTCATTCATTCGTAAAGTTATTGTTGGAAAAAACGTATAAATGAAAAACATTTGCTGGCCACAAACTTTAGTCATAGGGTACCCGCCGCCGCATTGCGTGGGTATCCTGCTAGTTCAATAAGAAGAGTATAACGAAATCCTTGTACTAATTTTGTACTCTATCGAATGATACAAACCCATCCCATACTACGTCGTATCAAGCCACAAAGCTAGGTGTAGAACTCACTCCTGATATAAACCAACAATTATTTACCCCAAGTCCCCAAGTGGGTGACCTATTAGTAAGACTGCTCCCATCGCATGGAAAGTGAGGTGTTGGCAAGCATGTTCACGCTCCATGCATGGCTGGGAGGTTGGGCGTGACTTGATGGCAAGCAAATGAAAAGTGAGTTTATCACTTTTGGGGGAACGTGTTAGTGGGTGAGTTTTTTTATTTTTTATTTAGTTTGTGAGTGTATGAGATATATTTAGTTGGGTATTTTAATAAATAAAAAATGTGTTGAAAGGTGAAGTGGTGTGAGATGGTTGGGAGTGAAAAGTGAAATGGTGGTGAAGGAGAGAGAAAGCTGATGTGGCGCTGAGGTGGAAGGTGAAATGGTGTGAGGGATGGGGGTAGCCTAAGAGCTAGGGATATTTCGAAAAGTAGGTTCCAGGTTCTAACCTTTGGACCTATAGCTCCTTGTGGCCATGAGCTCTAGCATGGAGAGCGGGGCAAGTTACTTACGATGCTCCACGGGTCTTGGAATTAGTACGTGGAGCAAATGAATCTATCAAGCGTGTGTGAAAATTACACTTAGTTTTAATTATTTTTCTGGATACATGCATCAAAAACATTTTAGTAATTATTGTATTGCAGGTTCAGGATGCAACCACACATACTAGCTCGGTCATGGTTCGTAAACCTTATTCTATATAAGAAAGAAAAATCATTTAAGGAAAACACAAAGGGTTAAAGAGTATAAACGTATTTAGTTCACTACAATATTTAGTTAAAAAAAGATTTAGTAAATTTGTCCGCACTTATAAACGAGTACAATATGTACATATCCATATGCACAATATGTACATATTTATATGTGCATAAAAATATAAAAATGCTAATAAATATCTCACTTACTATAGAGTCTGTTGAAATAAAAGGTAATCATACTTGAAAATGTTGAGATCAACTTGTTACACTCAATTTCTATGCACAATTCATATATGTGGAAATTCAGTGTGATGAATTTATTCATACATCTAAAAGTGTAGACAAGTTTTGTATTTGTACACTTACGACCATGTGCATTTTTTTCTGTAACGAGGGGGGCACCCGCGCGTTGCTGCGGGAATGTTGTGTTTAATCTAAACTCGAAATAAAACAATCAATTTTTTTTTTTTTATTATTATTATTATTTTTTTTTGTTTTTAAGGACTAAATTTGCAAAATATCGCTAACGGGGGACTAACGGTGCGATTTACAGCTAACTTGAGGGACTAAAATCGTAAATTCGTTAGGAACAGTAACTGGCACTATTTGGTACTGTTTGGCACTGTAGCAGTACTATTCTGTACTGTTTGACACTGTAGCAAATGAATTTTCAGTTTCAGTCCCTTAACGTGGCATCCTGTTGCAAAGTTGGTCCCTACACTTGTTAGATAACGACCGTTAAGGACTATTAAGGACTAACTTCGCACTTGACCACCAACCTCAGGGACTAAAATGGGGCAACGACGAAACTTCCATGTGCACTGTTGCTACAGTACCCACAATCATTTTTAGTATATATTATAATTACAAATGTGAAATTAGTTTTGCTTTATATAGTTTACACGCTTAATTATAAATATGTACAGATGACTTATTTGTGCTAGTGATTTATGTAAGTTTTTTTTTTTTTTTTTTTTTTTTTTTTTTATGAACACAAAGAAAACTTACATAGGTGGTCTTATTGAACATGCACTATGTTTCACCAGTATTCATTTTATATTAACCATGAGTCTTAATGCCAAGGTAGCTGGTGTTATTTACTACGAAGAGATCCAAACGTAATATTAGCATATAATGTATATTATTAGCATATTGTGTAAATCATGTATCTTTGGAAAGTGTACTAACATGGCACTCTCAATGAAACAGTTATCAACCAAAGGGGTTTCGTGATGCAAAGCACCCTGATTATGTTTGCTTGCTAAAAAAATTCTCTATATGGCCTCAAGCAAGCATCACGTCAACATTTTGCGGATTTTGTTTCTACAATTGGTTTCTGCTCGTCGCACCTTACTGTCAGGTGCTGTCCATTTTATGTGGGCTTGGAGGAGGCCTATAAGAGAAGGAGTTGAAAGAGAACAATTGAATAAATTGCTAGGCCTTTTACAACACTTCTCTCCAACTAACTTCCCTGATACCTGGATTTGTAACCTCAACAACACCAACAAGTTTTATGTCTCTTCTATGCGGCGCCGAATTGAAGATTCGATCTTGCTTTCAAGCGTTGAACATGTCAGGTGGAACAAATCACTTCCCTTAAAGATAAATATCCATTCTTGGCGCCTATATTTAGACCGTCTCCTTACTAGGTGTAATTTGGATGACCGGGGTATTGATCTTAACACCGTTCGTTGTCCGGTGTGTGATGATGGGCTAGAAACTTCACAACATCTCTTCGTGGATTGTTCGGTTGCGAAGAAATTATGGTCTATGATCACTTCTTGGTGGGGTTTGACCGGCTACCCAAGTCTTCTTTGCAATCTAATCTCGTGGGCTGACAATGAGAACCTTAATTCTTTGGCGAAAAATTGTTTTGATGTGGTTATTCAAACAACGACATGGATAATATGGAGATATAGGAATAGTGTGTGTTTTGATCCAAAACTGCCTCGTAAGTACACTTTAGTTGATGATATTAAAATTTTGTCGCACTCTTGGTTGTGTCATAGGTGCAAAAATCCGACCCCCAATTGGTTTGATTGGATCTCGAATCCAAAACTAGCTTGTACAAATATGATGTAATTTTCTTCTAGCTTCTAGCTTCTTGCTAGCTTAATAAATTCGCCGTTACAAAAAAAAATGGCAGAGACTTAGCTTATCTCCTATTATATGTTGATGACATAATCCTCACCACATCATCAGATACACTTCACCACTCCATTATTGGTCTTTTGGCTAAAGAATTTGCAATGAAGGATCTCGGGCCATTGAACTATTTTTTTGGAATTGCAGTCACCCGTCACCAACAAGGTCTATCTCTTTGTCAATCTAAATATGCTCAAGATATTATTAGCAGGCATGTCTTCTTGTAAGCCATCTCCTACACCTGTTGATACTAAGGCTAAACAACTTGTTGATACTAAGGCTAAACTAAGTGCTACTTCTGGTGAGCCTTACTCAGATCCAACACATTATCGAAGCCTTGCGGGAGCCTTGCAATACCTTACATTCACTCGTCCCGATATCTCTTATTCGGTTCAGCAGATATGTCTTCATATGCACGATCCTCGTGAGGAACATATGACACCTCTCAAGCGCATCTTGCGCTACATTCAAGGTACTTTACACTATGGCTTACATCTTTATAAATCTCAGGTCTGTACATTGGTTTCTACACCGATGCTCATTGTGGTGGATGTTCGGACACTAGTCGTTCTACCTCTGGGTATTGTGTTTATCTTGGTGATAACTTAATCTCTTGGTCGTCTAAACGCCAACCCACACTTTCCCGCTCAAGTGCTGAAGCGGAATATCGAGGTGTTGCAAATGTAGTTTCTGAATCATGTTGGCTCGCAACCTTCTTCTTGAACTTTGATGTCCTATTCAGAAAGCAACTCTCGTGTATTGTGATAACTTTAGTGCTATTTTCCTCTCTGGAAACCCGGTACAACATCAACGTACCAAGCATATCGAGATTGACATTCATTTTGTGCGCAAAAAGGTAGCACGTGGTGAAGTTCGAGTTTTACATGTTCCATCTCGTTATCAAATTGCCGATATCTTTACCAAAGGCCTTCCCCGTATCTTGTTTGATGACTTTCGAGACAGTCTCAGCGTTCGTCCTCCTCCCGCGTCGACTGCGGGGTCTATTAGCATATAATATATATTATTAGCATATTGTGTAAATCATGTATCTTTGGAAAATGTATCACGGTCCCGTCAATCTCTCCTAGTTTGTTAGGATTGATATGTATCCACTCTGTATATAAAGGGCATTGGTGTTATGAATGAGATACACGATTGAATTCTTACACATAAGATCCACGTAACTTTCATATGAACTTTCTCGTTGGTTACTGTGCCAATATTCTTTATATTAAGGTTTAACAGATAATCAACTTAAATGGGGATTGAATTACTCAGCGAGTAGTTCATTATTACACATTAAAGCGTTTTGGTTTTCCTTTATAAGTTCACTCTTATATTCCATTTATGGATTCGCAAGGTACAATTTTTGGGTCATGTGATTGATAGTGAAGGATTACATGTGGATCCCGCTAAGATTGAGGCTATTGAGAAATGGGCAACGCCTGTTAATGCCACAGAAATTCGTCAATTTCTGGGATTGGCTGGGTATTATCGGAGATTCATCGAGGGATTCTCCAAGATATCTAAATTGTTAACTGCGTTGACTCATAAGAATAAGAAGTATGAATGGGGAGAGGAAGAAGAGAAAGCGTTTCAAACCTTGAAGAAGAAGCTTTGTAGTGCACCGATATTGGCATTGCCAGATGGAGTGGAAGATTTTGTGGTTTATTGTGATACCTCGTATCAAGGATTAGGAGCAGTTTTGATGCAACGAGGGAAGGTCATGGCATATGCTTCCCGACAGCTTAAGACTCATGAGGAGAAGTATACCACTCATGATTTGGAATTAGGAGCCGTGGTTTTTGCGCTTAAGTTGTGGAGACACTATCTTTATGGTACGAAGTGTGTTGTCTTTACCAATCACAAGAGTCTACAACATATTTTGGATCAGAAGGAGTTGAATATGCGACAGCAACGATGGTTGGGGACGTTGAGCGATTATGATTGTGAGATTCGATATCACTCGGGGAAGGCTAATGTTGTAGCGGATGCCTTGAGCCGAAAGGAACGTTTGAAACCATTACGAGTTAGAGCTTTAGTTTTGACGATCAACTCGAATCTTCCCGCCCAGATTCTACAAGCTCAAGAGGAAGCTGTGAAACAAGAAGATTTCAAGAAAGAGAAACTTGATGGGATGATCAAGAAGAAGTTTGAGAAGCGTTCAGATGGAACCTTGTGTTAAAAAGGAAGAAGTTGGGTGCCGTTATTTGGAGGACTGCGAGATTTGATTATGCTCGAGTCTCATAAGTCAAAGTACTCTATTCACCCAGGATCTGATAAGATGTATCAGGATGTGAAGAAGTTATATTGGTGGCCCAATATGAAGGCTGAGATTGCCGATTATTTCCGTAAGTGTCTTACGTGTGCCAAGGTGAAGGTCGAACATAGAAGCCGTCTGGTCTACTACAGCAACCCGAGATTCCTGAATGGAAATGGGAACGGATTACGATGGATTTTATCACCAAACTTCCTAAGACTTCTACTGGATTTGACGCTATTTGGGTATAGTCGATCGATTGACGAAGTCTGCTCACTTCTTGCCGATCAGGGAGAACTACAGCATGGATAAGTTGACTAGACTCTACGTGAAAGAGATAGTATCTCGACACGGAGCACCAGTATCTATTATCTCCGACAGAGACATCAGGTTTACTTCGAATTTTTGGCAGTCGCTTCAGGATTCGTTTGGATCGCATCTCGATATGAGTACCGCTTACCATCCACAGACCGATGGTCAAGTGAGAGAACTATTCAGACTTTGGAGGATATGCTTCGCGCGTGTGTGATTGATTTCGGGAATGGATGGGATGTCCATTTGCCTTTGGTTGAGTTTTCCTACAACAACAGTTATCACGCGAGTATTAAGGCTGCACCGTTTGAGGCACCTTATGGTCGAAAGTGTCGTTCACCTATTTGTTGGGAAGAAGTGGGAGAAGCTCAGCTTATTGGTCCGGATTTAGTCCGTGAGACGACTGAGAAGATTGCTCAGATTAAGGACCGATTGAAAGTTGCTAGTGACCGTCAGAAGAGTTACGCGGATGTGAGGCGTAAACCCCTGGAGTTTCAGGTTGGGGATAGAGTTATGTTGAAACTTTCGTCGTGGAAAGGTGTGATCAGGTTTGGTAAGAGGGGGAAGCTGAACCCTCGTTATATTGGACCATTCAAGATTTTGGAAAGGATTGGTCCCGTGGCTTATAAGCTAGACTTGCCACCCGAGCTCAGTAGGGTTCACCCTACTTTTCATGTGTCGAATTTGAAGAAGTGTTTGACCGATGAGACCGCTGTGACTCCACATGAGGAGATTGAGGTTGATGAACAGTTGCATTTTGTTGAGGAGCCTGTTGAGATTATGGATCGTGAGGTTAAGCGATTGAAGAAGAGTCGTATTCCTCTTGTGAAAGTTCGTTGGAATTCCAATAGAGGACCTGAGTACACTTGGGAACGCGAGGATGAGTTCAAACGCAAGTACCCAAATCTTTTCAAAGCCGGGACTGGTGACTTAAACTAAATCCGGGACGGATTTCTAAATATGATGTATGTTATGTAACACCTGGTACTTTTCTTAAACCTATTTCTAGCCAAATATTTATTTTTCGTACCTGAAATATTTTAAACTTTAATTGCATGTTATTTGGGCTTGAGAAACGTGAGATATATTTGGAAACGAGAACTTTATTCCTTGATTGACTCAGCACAACCTAGAAAACTCGAATCGTATTGTATTTGCCAATTTATTTGAATGATATTGAGTTTGAGAAAAACTTTGAAGTTTATACTTGATTTGATGGGAAAAATGATTTCGTGAACAATGGCGCAAGTTTTGTAAATTTTCGAGTCCGTTTGTTATGTCGTTTGAGTCCCGAATCGTTTTCGCGAGAAGTTTAGTTAGTTGGCAGTTATGGTCCCTCGTAATAGTTTCCTTCTCCACCCTCATTTTCACATTTTCATTTTACACCCTTTTCATTTAATATATAAACCTCTTTGTTATTATTAGAGTAAACTACACCAATGGTCCTTGTGGTTTGCGTTGACTGGCGGATTTGGTCCTTTGACCAAAAAACTTGCGCCGTTGGTCCTTAAGTCAGAAACGTTATGCGTCGTTAGTCCCTCAGTCCCATGGGCCCCACAAACTGATAATAACGCCCGTTATCTATTGGATTTAAAAGGGCAATTTGGTCAATTCATAACACACCCTTTTCCACCCTATATCTTTAACCCTAGCATCTTTATTAATCCCCACCCACCCAAAACAACCTCGTCTAATTTACATCAAACTGATCAAACAAATACAATCACACTTCTTCTCTTTCATTTCAGTTCGAAAGCCTCCTTCTAATTCATTTCAGTTCGAACCGATCAAACAAATACAATCAAACTGATCAAACATCTTTGAAAGATTGGTATAAAGTTGAATCAAATCTGAGATAGCTTGTTCTTTTCCTTTTAATCTTCGAGTCTTGTGAATGATTGTGGGTAGGTTTAAGGCTGAGATATTGGCGGATTTATGGTGGCTGTGGGGGGGGTGGTGGTGGAGGGTGGTGGTGGTGGTGGGATGGTTTGGAAGAAGGGTTGGTCGGAAGATGGTGGTGGTTCTTGTGGTGGTGATGGTGGTTGGGTGGTTTCCGTGATCTATGTTTTTCGTATTGGTTTTTTAATGGAATGTAAATGAATTAAAAGGAGTGTTTGGATTGCTATGTCAAATGTTTTAATCAAAGATATGTTTAGTTGTATGTATTTTTTGATAAAGGGGTGATGTGGGTTACCACAACCTTGAATGCTGATATTCAGCTTTTGGAGTACTATTTATTGTTTGCTTTGAAAACTTTTTCTTTACCATTTCTAGTCTGTATTTATTCTCTAATATGTTTCGGTTTTGGTGTTGTTACAGATTTCTTGTGATAGTTTCTTGTAAGACAACTTAGGTAGTGTTTGAATACATGTTTAAACTGATTATTGTCTCTTGAAGTTGCTGTACTCAGTTTGAGTGTTTGACTGTTTGTGCAGCAAGTTATCATGATTATCATTTTCTGCGTATATACTATATTTATTGTTTTTATTAGATGTTTTTATTTGCTTTGATTGCTACTAATTACAATAATCTGATTTTTATCAACAGATTTAAAAGGACTTTGATTTGGAATCATGAAGTACAAGAAAGATACAAATTGCGACATGTTTGTGCCAAAGCCGGATCTGGGTTTGATGGATTGTTATTTTTTTGTGATAAAATAAGATATTGTGATCAAGGTTTAGATCGTGAGTATACAGATCTGGGTTTTTGGGGTTTTATTTTTTTGGTTGTGTTGAATATCTGAAGGTTTGTAGGTTATGACTTATGATGTTGGGTGTTTTGTAAATCGGTTGTAGGCAGATTTTTTTTTTTTTTTTTTTTTTTTTTTTTTTTTTTTTTTTTTACGGATATTACTTTTTGATCCATAGATCCGATGAGAATGATGGATCTTTGTTGTTTTTTAAAGGTTGTGTTTAATCTCCTTATTTGAGATCTGTGTGAATTTTTGGTTAGATATAGTGGTAAGTTTTTCTGTGTAAGTTGTGTGATGGATTGAGATCTGGTTTACGGTAGTGGGTTTTTTTTGTTTTGTTATAGATATGATTTTCGTGAGTTGTGTTTTGGTTGATATGGATATGTGTTTTGATATTGTGGGGTTCAGTGAGAGGATATGTGTTGAGTTGTTTGATGGTGATGGATGAAGGTGGTGATGATGGTGGTTGCTGTGTTTCAATGGATGAAGGTGGTGATAATGGTTGCTGTGTTTCAATGGATGAAGGTGGTGATGAATGATGTGGACTTGGGTATTAGTGGTTTTATAGGTAAGAGAAAGAGATATTATAATAAAGATGTGAAGTGACGAAAATACCCTCTTTAACATCCTTACTTAACGGGCGTTATCATCAGTTTGTGGGGCCTTGTGGGGCCACGTGGCATGAGGGACTAACGGTGCATAACGTTTCTGACTTAAGGACCACCGGCGCAAGTTTTTTGGTCAAAGGACTGAATCCGCCAGTCAACGCAAACCACAAGGACCATTGGTGTAGTTTACTCTTATTTATTTATTTCACTCTTACACACAAATAAAACACACACATTCCACCTAAACTCTTTCTCTCACTACACCCACCGGATTCTTCATCACTCCGGTAACCACCGTCGCCGTCCGGCAACACCAGCAGATTCCGGCCACCGTAAAATTTTCCGGCGAGACCTTTTACCACCCAAAACGATAGATCGACCCATTTTTAACCTTTCTGGAGCTTATTAGCTCTCGACGCGCCGTGTAACACCATCCACGCGCCACCACCGTTGCTGTCATCACACCACCGCCACCACAGTCTCTCTCTTTTATGTTTCTTCTCGGTAAAAGGTTTACACGCGCCCCTCCCTGCCCCGTTTTATAAAATATACGAAACCCTAACTTTTATAAAACCTTTTAATAAATCGAATAAGTTGTTAAACCTTTTATAAAACCTGTTAATAAAACGTTTTGAACCAAAAACCGTGTGGACCTCGTTCTTTTGTCGCGACTCGGTCAACTACCGAGTCACTGAGGTGTGGGAATATCTTGTGTTTTCTTATTTTTCTTTTATAGCTCTTGATGTTTTATTGTTGTTGATAATTGTGGTGAGATTGTGTTTGGATTTGGAGATGTTATTGGTCCGTTTGGTTATCTTGTTCTCGACAGTGGGCAAGACAAAGGGGTGGGGATGGACCTCATCTTGTTGAGATTTGGATGTTGGTTTTGGATATTGATTGTGTTGGGCTTGCTTGGTCTCAATCCGAGAGCCCTTGGGTTGTGTTGATATCGAGCCGTGACTCGTCACGAGTCACGGCGAGCTTATTTACTTATTATTGTGATTGGTATTTAAGTTTCGGATACGGTTTCGGCAAGTTTTGACATGGGATAACGTTGACGGATAACACGTAATATAATATAAACTTGACTAATATATATGAAACAATAAAGCAAGTTGATAGTAGTTAAGTGGATTGGGACATCGGACTTGGATCCGAATTATGACATTATTTGTGATGGACAAGGATTGGACGCATTGGATTTGCGGTAGACCTTGCTGGACAAGATCCCGAATTTGGAGCTTCAGAGCTAAGTTGAGGTCGTAGTCTATCATCTCGATAGATGAGAGAAGGAAGGCTTAGGTGGTTCGGTCATGTAAAAAGGAGACCTCAATCAGCACCCATAAGAAGAGTAGAGGCGCTAGTGGTGGAAGGGGTGAGAAGGAGGGGTAGACCCAAACTCAGATGGGAAGATAGACTTAAGCTCGACATGAAGGAGCTGCTCTTGTCCGAGGACATGACCTCAGATAGGAAGGCGTGGAGGGATAGAATTAGGATATGCGGGTAGCTCAGGCTGGGTTGGTGGGTTGCTTTGCCTTAGCTTTAGGCCCCGTGCGTTGCCTTGCTTTGCTTTGTTTGGTTGCTTTGCCTTACTTTAGGCCCCGCGCGTTGCTCTGCTTTGCTTTGTCTTGCCCCGTAGGTTTGCCCGCTTTTCGTGATACTTGGTTCTTTGCTTTTTTGTGTGCCTCTGTTTCTGCCCTGTTTTTGTGTTTGCTTTTGTGTTTGCTTGTTTTGCCTGCTCGTTTGTTTGCCTGTTGACTGCTTTGCTTGTTCTCCTGCCTTTGCTCTCTCACGCGCACACAAGCACTTGCCGGAGGTCTCTTTGGAAGCAGCCTCTCTACTCCCGGGTTTTCCCGTGGGGTAGGGGTAGGGTCTGTCTACATCTCACCTCCCCCATACCCTGCTCCGGCGGGATTGGGTTTGTTGTTGTTGTTGTTGTTATTTAGGCGTTATGGACCCTTTGGTACTAACAATACGAAATGGTCGATAAAACTAAACAACTAATGTTAACACGAATAATGTGTCCAACTGTATATTATAACTTGTGACATTTAGCGATATGTATGATATATAAGAGTCGTTGAACTCGGGAAAATGATATATAAATGGGCAGGTCATGCCGAAATTTCGTAAAATCTTTTATAAACTTTAACCTCTTAAGAATTTGTTAAATATTCAAAAGCCTTTTAACTTATATTGTTTTCCAATATCTATCTTTGAGATATTCTTTCGTCTACTTTCGTCTTCCTTGAGTTGTCATTCACTTTCGCCGATATGTTCATTTTCTACTTTTCTTGTTGCCACACGAGACTTTTAAAATCTATTTTCTTTCAAATACCATTGTTACTAAAACATTTTATTCAAGTATTGTTTATTGAGATATTCGAGTATTATTTATGAGTTATGTCATTTATATTGATTAGGTTGTGCTGAGGATTTTTTGACGTGACGTATTACTTGCTTGGTTATTATAATCTCGTTTCCTGCTGTTGTTAAGGTGTGATTCATAGCCCCGCTTTTAATCATTTTAATTGTTTATAAACCCATGGGGTGAGATACATGCTTTTAAATGTTTTTTTAGCACAAGTATTTTTAGTATGTTTTCCTGATTGGTATGCTTTCCTGACGATGTGCTAAGTAGCTTATCTTGTCATGCAAGACCCTCAGATCATGAACCATTAATCACTTGCGAGTGAGCGCAAATATAGGGATATAGGCCTATAGGAATTGACCCTCCCACTCCTTTTGCTAGATAGGCAATTTGTGGTGTACTATATTCGATTTTGCTGGGTATATGGCAAGTACCCGGCCTTGGGGGCATTTGTTATATTATGAAATTCCGCGGTTATTGTCAACTTATGATTGGTTGGTTAACGTTTTGCGTGTCATGAGCTTAGCATCATCAACAATATTATATGCACAGGGATGCCTCTATATATTGTATGTTACCTTGATTACCCGGTATTTGCATATGTTGCTTATATCTTATGATTCAAATCTTGTGCTCAACTTTATTTATTAAACCTATGGATTACACTCAACCTTTTGTTAACTTTTAAGCATGTATTTCAGGTACTACTACTAATAATTAGCTTTTGGGGCATTGTGGAGTGGCTTGGATCAAGGAGGCTATCTGTATTGGCAACTTATCTATCTCTTTACTATCTTTATTTTCATATCATTCGTAAAACCTTTTGTGGGTCTTTTGTTATTTCCGCTGCTAAACTTTGTTATTTCCGCTGCAAACTTTATTTACTTTTCCACTGCTACTTTGGTAATGAGTCTTTGAACTCTAAATGGTTTGTAAACTCGAATGATATGTTTTGAAACATTTATAAACGTCCCGTGTTGTGGTCGTTAGCTATAAATGTGCCTGGTTTCCCTTTGCGTAATACCCTCAGCTATGTTTGGCTGTCATATCTGAGTTGGGGGTGTTACAGGTGGATAGATGGTTGGGAATGGCTTATTTGTTCTTTAAAGGATCCATATTTTGCAATGATCTCACCTCTTTTGCTAATATTAAGTTTACTATATTTAAAAATATTTTCAAAGATTAACTCGGATATTAATACACATTATAACTCACTTACCTATACGTATTAACATTATGTATTTAGGAAAAATTTTATTCGTAATGAATTGAAAATGACAAAATCTAATAGATCTTTTGTTTAATAACTTAATTAGCAATGTCTTTTTAATAGAGCTCAAACTTCACTTAGTACATATATGTAGGTACGAAAAAGTTCATCTCTTTACCCTTTTATTGAGTCCTTTTGAGTATCAGAGTAGAACTCAAATTGTAGTTTATAAATGTTTGTGGTATATTATATCTAGAGCATTACAGTTACAATCCACGAAACACTATAAGATTAGTAGAAGATTATATGTGTAACGCAATAGAATGTTTATAAAAACAAATGTCGGTATATAACTAGATGCAGTCAAAATTGGAGTATTAACACTTCAAAAGCCTTCTTTTATGCACCTTTAAAAATTTACATTCATAATTATTGATTTTTCATTGACTTGTAATGATAAGTGGCTCGAGCCTTTTTGGAGGCTATGGCAAATTAATTTGGGGCTTTTATGATTTTTTTCTCCTTCGCATAGTTTTAGCTTTTCGACGACCTGAATTAATAGAATGTCAGACTATGAAACAAAAAAAAAAAAAAAAAAAAAAAAAAGAAAAAAAATGAAAAAAGTGGTATCCTCCCAAAATGTTCTTTATATCTTTAAAATGGAGGTAGCCGTGGAGGGAACTTCACATTCGTGGATTGACAAGGGCGGTGTTCTTCATGTTACGGGAATGCAAATGAAAAAAGGGTGAACTTAGGTTTTAAAACAAAGAGGTGCAAAATAAATAAATAAATAAATAAAAAATAAATTAAAAAAAAAAAAAAAAAAAGAAAGAAAAAAAAAAGCGTGAGAGTTTAGATAAGGATACCACGGTTAAAAAAAAATAGAGTAACATTTTGAGAGGATACCACATAAAAAAGTTTCTTCCATGACTCCCTCCATTAAGTGGATGTTAAACTAGTTTTAAAACATGTACTTCGTCTTTCCAAATCTTTTCATTAATGTCTCATACTTTTTACTTGGTTTTCTAATAAACAATTAAAGATTATCGTATAATTTATGCGTTATCTTGATGCTTTTATTAATGTCTCATACTTTTTACTTGGTTTTCTAATAAACAATTAAATATTATCGTATAATTTATGTCTCATACTTTTTACTTGGTTTTCTAATAAATAATTAAAGATCATGTTTAATTTATGCGTTATCTTAATGATTTTATTATTAATTTCATTTTTCTAAAGGACAATATGGTTCTTATATTTGAAAAGATAAACAACTTATTATAAACTTAGCATTTATAAGATTATTTTACTTAGTTTTTACGATTTAATGTAGTAAGTAAAGGTTGGTTAAACCCAGCTCACAATGTCATTGTTCTTTTTTTTTTTCCTTTTATTTGGAAAATGTAAAATGTTATTAAGTTATTATTTTGATATCCTAAAGTTTAGTTTATATGAAAAACGAGAAAGTTTTATGTTGTATATTGGTCCTTTTCACTCAAAAATAAGATTCAGTATCATGATATTGTGCCTCTAGTTATGTATTTTTTTTTTTGTTTGTTTTTTTACCGAAGGCAATGTAATTGGTGGTGTTCATGTTTTGGAAAATCATGGAGGACATTGCAATTCTTTTTGGCACTTGTTCACCATTGCTAGTTGGAGCTTATGCTGTTGGAAAATGGGCTTCCACACGATTATAAGCAAAGAGGTGTAACAAAAAAAAATGTGGTATCCTCTCAAAATGTTCTGAGGGATTCGTGGAGGGAACCGCACATTCGTAGGTTGACAATGGCGGCGTTCTTCATGTTACGGGAATGCACAAGAAAAAGGATGAACTCAGCTTCAAAGGGCTTAACTACCAACTGCCTAATGGGTATGCATTGGCTCATGCTACCCATTACGCAAAACTTCAACTGGTTGCAGTGAATGTGAAGTTCAGTGAGAATCAACAAATCAACGTTGATGTTGACGTTGTTAGTGAAGATCGAGGTTAAGGAAATAGTGAGTGATAAGAAAGGCTTGATGAAGAGAGAGAAGTTGATGAGAAAGAAGTTGATAAAGAGTGTGATTGGAATGCTGAAGAAGACAAATCCGAGTGAAGATCTAATATCTAATCAATTAGGTTCAATCTAATGGTAATTGAATAAATGAAAAAAAGTAAAAAGAAAATTAGTATGATAAGTGTAAAAAAAAAATAGTGTGTGAAAAAGTGTAAAATATATGAGTGTAAAAAAAGTGTAACAAGTGTAAAAAAAATATATATCTAATCAATTAGGTTCAATCTAATGTTAATTGAATAAATGAAAAAAAGTAAAAAGAAAATTAGTATGATAAGTGTAAAAAAAAATAGTGTGTGAAAAAGTGTAAAATATATGAGTGTAAAAAAAGTGTAACAAGTGTAAAAAAAAATAGTGTATGAATAAGTGGTAAAAAGAAGCATAATAAGTGTTTAAGAAAAATAGTATGTGAATAAGTGTAAAAAAATTGTGTAATAAGTGTAAATAAAAATAGTGTATGAATAAGTGGTAAAAAGAAGTATAATTAAAAAAAAAAAAAAAAAAAAAAAAGTCTCTGAATAAGTGTAAAAAAAATTAATGTAAAAAAAAAAGAGTAATAAGTGTAAAAAAATTAGTATATGAATAAGTGGTAAAAATTAGTGTAATAATTTCTTTTGACACTTGTTATACTTATACTTTAACGTAACTTTAGAGAGAAGAAAAAAAAAAAAAAAAAAAAAAAATTAGGAAAAAATTCTTTTTAGAAATTTTTTTCTAAAAGTTATGTTATTCTTATACTTATACTTTACACCCTCAAGTGACTTATATTTCTTAAAAAGATATATATATATATATATATTTTTCTAAACGTTGCATTAAAGTATAACTGTATAAGTATAATAAGTGTAAAAGTGAAGAAATAAAATTATCACTTTACAAAAAAAAAAAAAAAAAAAAAAAATTCTCGAGACGAATTTTTTTCTGAACGATTTTTTTGAAAAAAATGTAAAAATATTTTTTTTCTAAACGTTGCGTTAAAGTATAAGTACAATAAGTGTCACAAAAAATTAGTGTCATTTTTCTAAGTGGTAAAAAAAATTAGTGTATGAATAAATGAAAAAGGTAAAAAAAAAATAGTGTAAAAAGAAGTGTGATAAGTGTAAAAAAGTAGTGTGTGAATAAGTGTAAATAAAATAGTGTAATAAGTGTAAAAAAAAAATTAGTATATGAATAAGTGGCAAAAAAAAGTATAATATGTGTGATAAGTGTAAAAAAGATAGTGTGTGAATAAGCGTAAAAAAATTAGTGTAAAAAAAGTGTAACAAGTGTAAAAAAATTAGTGTATGAATAAGTGGTAAAAAGAAGTATACTAAGTGTTAAAAAAATAGTGTATAAACAAAAGAAAAAAAATGTAAATAAAATAAATAAAATAATAATAATAATAATAATAAAAGTCAAGCGACTAAATGTGAAAGTCAACGCAAACCACAAGGACCATTACTGTAACTTTTATAACTGGTAAAAAAAGTCAATGGATGTCGATGAAAGTCAACGCAAATCATAAGGACAATTACTGTAACTTTTCTAAGTGATACCGGTTAAACAGGTCACCTTCCGGTCAATATTGCGTATATTGTTCAAAATTTGAAAGTATTTTAGCGATACTAGTAATAGATTTAGTTGGTTACGTATTTCGTTAGTAGTAATAGTTTTTTTTTATCAAACAGTATATTTTGTTCTGACCAAAATCAAACAGAAGGTTAAGTTGGTAATTTCAGGCAACTCAGGTTGCTCATTCAAAACAATTATCAAATAATCATTTTCACTTAGAATCAAGTTCATTCAGTATCTTGGAATTATTTATCAGTTTTGATTCATTAAGCGCTAAATCATATTTTTTATCAAACAACCCCTAACTTTACTATACACTATCGCCGTTATGCGCGAGTAATCATCTAGTTATATAACACATATAATTTAAACTACCAACTTTATGTCATTCCAAATTACTAGCTATCTACTAAATAATGGGCAAAGGTTATAAGAATAGCAATATATATAATTTAATATATATAATTTTAAGTTTTGCTTGGGAATCAATAACCTTGAAATACGGATAATTTTGTTGTAAATTTGGTATTCAAATTTGGGCTTAATTTATCTCTGTAACGCAAAGACAAAATATAAATATAGCATTTCTAAAAAACAAACCCTAAATCTTTTTGGAGCCGAAGTTCCGTTTGAGTCGAAGGTCTCTCAACCGTGCGTTTGAGGTACAAATATGTTAAAACTTTCTTTGAACTCATATGAATATAAGATACATGTTAGGGGCTCTTTTATCGATTGTTAATTTGTTATATTCTTTAAATTTTAGAAACCAGTCAAAGAATGTGTGATTCACTGATTCTACATTTAAAGAACAAACTAGGAACAAATAGATTTGAGAAAAGACTTACATTTACCAAGTTTTTGTTAAAAAGCTTTTCAAAAAGCTTTTGATGCGATGCAAAAAACACCTTTAAATTTTTTTTTTTAAAATAGCGAAAAGTTTTTAACAACTTAACTCATTGTGGATGCTCTAATAATAACAAATGACGTGTGGTTAGTAATAACTGGGTGTGTATTTTTTCCGTCTTGTTAAGCAAGTGAGATGCCTTTTTCTTTGTAATTTGGTTTGGTTTTATATATATTGTTACATTTTCAAAAAAATAAATAACTGTCACTACAAAAAATAGTTGAATTATCGACATTTATTTCTTCACGGTATGATCAACTGTGGATATTTTTTTTATATGGATCATAATTTTGCTATAATTTCTTTGTAATTTGTCACACCCATTATTACCACACATGAGCATGTGCGTATGCTATAATTTTATACACTTTTAAATGTGAATATTTGACCTTTAAAATGTGGAGAATTTAACTACTTTTTTGTATAGGTTGTTTTTTTTTTTTTTAATTTGAGTTGAATGCTGTAATCATAAACTACTTAGAATTCCGGGCGATTAAAATTCACCGTTAAACAAGCTATAATTTCATTTAAATCAATTTCAATGACGTTGCAAATAAGCCCGGTGCCCATTTAGCATCGCATTTTTCTCATCCGTTGCAACGATAGCAACAAAAAAAAGCCGTTGTTATTGAAATATTCTCCATAGGTAGTTTTGTAATAATGTAATTCATGATCGTTCTGCTGGGAATAGTTTATTGCTAATTCCGTTGAAAATACATAAATTTAGCCATGGATTTATGGCCCATGGTAAATTTCTCGATGCTAATCGCGTTTTTTGTAGTAGCGATGTCAAAGGGTCAACTTTTGAGAAATTTTAAAATGACCATGTACTAGAATATAATTAACTGATCAACAAAACTTGAATATCGTTCTATAACTATGAGTGTACCATCTCCTCCGTTTGTTGTTTTACCATAAATGACTTTGAATTTAGCACGTTTGTATTGCATGTTCATGCGGTTAGAGAAAGAATTGCTGGTGGTGAGTTCTAGTTAAATTTTTTGAGTATGTATATTTAGACCTAAAACACATATCTAAATACATACCTAATACATAAATCACTTGTACAAGTATATTATGTATTTTCTCTTTATAAATTCTCACTCATTATGTTTTCAAATCTCATAAAGAATCACATGCATGGTGTTAGCTAACATATTACTCCCTCCGTCCTAAAATAAGTGTCAAATTTGACATTTTAGCGAATGAAATATGTTAGCTAACACCATGCATGGTGTTAGCTATATTACTCCCTCCGTCCCAAAATATTTTCACATGCATGGTGTTAGCTAACATATTACTCCCTCCGTCCTAAAATGACCATTGGTTCATCAGTTAGCTTATTATTAGTATAATATTATTAAATTATTTATGCAAGTCATGAAACAAAATGACTTACAAAGAAATATAAATCAAATCTAACTCTAAAATGAAATGAAATAACCAAGACATAAGTCATAAACAAATTTCAGAAGATAGGGAAACTAATGTTGGGTTGGTCCTCTAAAAAGCTCCTACTTTCATCACTCAAATCCCAGCATCCCGCTTGAATACCTGCCGCAGAGGAAAGAAAATGCGGCTGGGCTTAAAAAGCCCAGTGAACGGATATAAACGAATAATGAACTGAATATAAACAAGTATATGAAATGAAATAAAAAAGAATCCGCCGAACAGGATGTCACAAGTCATGAGAATCAAACGAATAATAAATTAAGTGAAAGGTAATGAAGGCAATGAATCATAAGAAATTATCCACGAGCTCACAAAGCTTGCCACCTGCTTATCCACATAATCATATCATAACATAACAAATGGAGACATGACATCCCAAAAGTGACATGGGGTGTATGGCACACACCACCATTCACTACAAAGCCATAACATAATCATATCACAAATCAAACCTAGGATGCATCCATACGCTCCCTGCAAAACAAAGTTATACATACACCACCATACACCTGTACTATGACAAATATATTGGCGTTAAAAATGGCAAATAAGTGCATGAGCTCAATAATCATATACATATCAAAAGGGAACGCCGTAGACCAATCACACCGCCACAGATAGTGTCATGCCATTGGTGCCTCAATGACATGGCCATGGTACCTCCATGACTAGTTAGCTCGGGTAACAGAATAAACAAGATATCACATCATAACGAATTAATTATAGTATATTTAAACAAAAGAATATTAACTGAAATGAATGCCATATTAAATGACATAGAACTGAATATCATATCATAAGGAATAATATCAAATGGAATCATATCAAACGGAATCACCAACGAATATCATAACGAATGAAATAAAGTCAAGGATCGAAGAGTCAATGCGAAACCCTTACTGAGAAAGGGTAGAATATCCGTACCTTAGCGAATGAAATGAAAGCAACGGAAAAGTGAACACAAGGAAACGACGTCACGCCTCCTTCAACGAATCTACACGGATTAGGGTTCATATGATACTTATTAGCTCATTACTGATTTTAAATGTCTATTGAAATTCATATTAACACACTTAGGGTTTTATTCTATTTATGGAACTTTTAGGTAGAATTCATAATTAATCAAAGTTTAGCGTTAAAAATGCTAATATGCCAAAGTTAGAGGTTAACCATGATTAATAATCAAAACATAAGTTATTAGACTTCCAAATGATATTTATCTTATTTAGGTTCCAAATACACCAATATTAGGTTTATAAGCGTTTTAATTAATGATTTAGGATTCTTATATAAATCAGGTCCGATTCTTATGATTTTTAAAACACCTCAAAAAAGCTCATTTAATTCTATAATTTTACCCAGTGATACATATATATCTTAAGTATTTTCCAGAATTTTTTCAGATTTTATTCATTAGTACAAGCACACAATAAAAATCACTCTTTACACGACTGTCCAGAAAATAAACTGCTGAAACACCCAGAAAGTATGCATTTAAAAGGCATATCAAAACACTTTGGAAAATCCACAAATTTTTTGAAATTACTACACATATAGAAGTCACTTTCTGAAGAATCCCATGGCTTAATTCTTTATAGTTTAGAAATGAAAAATCAAAAACATCGACTGATTTTCAGACTCAGATTCACCGTTTTGACACTTAATCTAGTAAAAATCAAAAGACCACCTTTACGACCTTCAAAAATTATGAAATTTGATATCCAGATAGCACACATCCCGAATTTAGTTTTAGCCTCAAAAATCTTGCAAAAACACGTTTGTATCATTAATTTATACCCCCTTCAAGTTGACTCAAATTCTGGACAGCATGTAATTGAGACAGAAAACAACACAACCCTAACCCTTTAAACCCTAATCCGACCCTTATTAATTATCTAGGGTTTCCAGGTTTAGTAGCATGTTTAATAAGCGTTAATGTGGTATTAACATGTGCATATAAGGGCTGGAAATATGATTTAGGACTGGTAACAAATCTGATTCGAATGTGAGAACTAACAAGAAATCGACATACACATAGAAACAAAGTTTATGTGGCGCATCATCTTATATCATATGTATACATATTTTAACGGGACCAATAATAACACAATAGCACGATTAGGATGATTAGTATTACATGTTTATGATTAGGTTTAACATGATTTCAAATCTAATTATATGTATGCATAATTAGGTGTGTCGTATAAAGGATGAAAGACCAAAGGAAGAGGATTGCATTCTTGATTATTATTAGTATAATATTATTAAATTATTTAAACCCTAACCTACGATTAGTTTAAAAAATCTAGAATTTCTTTTTCGCCCAAATAGCCTACAAACGTATCCTCAAACGATATGGAAGGGCATATTGAAACTTTCTTCCAGATTGTTGAAATGAACCACATGAGTGTATAGAAAGGGCACACGGCCATATCACCTACACTTTGTATTGTTTTCTGCATAAATCGGTACACAATCGTTATAGTTTCGAGATACTCCAAATCGGTACCGTGATCACCATCTTTGGTCTGCGATGTAGCATTAACTTTGCACTCAAATTTTTTTGGGGGATCGATACCGATAAGGAACCAAGTTCATCCCTATATATTTTTGAAGAAATAGCATTTATTCTAGACATTCTTCTTTAATATGCATATATATGAGGTGCAAGTCATGGGAGACGTTTCAAACATTTAAAAGAGAAGTACATATCTCATTAAATGTTTCCATTATTGGAATCCTCTAAGGCTGAAAGTAGTGGCGGGTGAGTCAGTCACTGTCATCTCAGCTTTCTCTCTTCTCTCACTTCCACTCATTCTCACTCACCATACATCTTTTTTAGTCACTTTCCTCACACCTTTATTAAAATACATACTTTATAAAAATATACCCCACTAAATACTCCCCACACACTCACAAAACAAATAAAAAATAATTACTTTTGGGAGTAGGCCCAGTTTGTCAACCACAAACCTTGGTGAGTAACTCACCATACAAACCAAATTTGGCCGTGAGTTTGGACTTCTGTTTTGGGTGGGCTGTGAGTGACTCACTCACCTAGTGGTGAGTTGAGCACCACTTCCTCTAGATTAACACTTTAGGGCACTAGGAGTCATGGTTCGGAGGTGTGGATACCTCCCAAATTTCACCAATAAGCTTCAGCCAACTCATACCCATAAAATCCCATACCTCCCAACATAAATCACTGGTGGCCATAAAATCTCATACCTCCCAATTTTTTTTTAATCATTAAACTAAAATCAATTTAATTAAAAACACTAAAATTTTATTAAAAACATAAACATTTTATTAAAAACATAACATTTCACTACAAACTAAAAAAAGAAAATACATTGCAACATTATTTTTAAAAATAAATAAAAAAAAACTACATAACACTAAATTAAGTCGTCAATCGGTGGTGGTTGAGCCGTTGGGTCATCGAGATATGCCAAGTCTAGACCCGCTACGTGCTCCGTAAGATCATATTGGAGACGATGATGGACATTTTCATCAATTATTTCCGGTAGTACACTTGGGTCATAAGATACCGGCACCGGTTGGTTCATTATATGAACCGGTGATATTGCCCTTAAGTCGTTTTTATGATCATGTTGTGCAATATAGAACACGTTTCGACGACTTTTCCAATCTTTTCTTTGTCGAAAAACCGGAGAGGACGATCCAAAATTCTCCATTTTCCCTTAAGCACACCGAAAGCTCGTTCGACATCTTTTCTTACCGCCTCTTGTAGTCGCTTGAATTTCTTTTCTTTCAGGTCAACTGGATGCCGATACGCTTTAACAAACGTAGACCAATTAGGATAAATCCCATCGGTAAGGTAATAGCTACGTTTGTAATAGCGCCCGCGTAAAACAAATGAAGTATCTGGAGCCGTTCCATTTCGGGCAGTAAGATACAACGGAGACTGATTCAACACGTTGATATCGTTGTTTGACCCGGGAGGACCAAAAAACAAATGTCAAATCCATAGATCCTGCGAAGCAACACATTTAATCATAATAGTAGGCACTTTATGATCACCTCGCGTATATTGGCCTCGCAAATGCCTAGGACAATTCCTCCATTCAATATGTGTACAATCTAGGCTACCAAGCATACCCGGAATGTGATGTCTTTCTTGATGCGCCATTTGGAGCAATGCGACGTCATGGGAAGTCGGCAAACGTAAGAACTCTCGACGATATAAATGAATGACCGCATCACAAAAATATGTAAGGCACTCGCGTGATGTTCTTTCGGCCATTCCTAAATATTCGTCAAAGTTATCCGGGGGATCACCCGTTGAGAGTTGTTTAATTGCCGAAGTGCATTTTTGTATCGCCGTGAAGCTTTTTTTACCCCGACCGTCGTAGCTTTCTTGAAAATACGGAAAAGACGCTTCAATGTCACCAACAATCTTCAAAAACAAACTTTTACTCATACGATACCGATGCCTAAAAAATTGTTCGCCGAACTTCGGGTCTTCGACAAAGTAGTCACGCATTAGTATTTCATTAGCTCTTTCCCGGTGTCGCTCAATATAAGTGCGTGTATCGTTAGAGCTACCCGAGTCTTCAAGGGCTTCCATCTCTTGCAACGCGTTTAGTAAATAGGGCCATGTACTACCCGTGGATAAATCGGGTAGCGGAGGTGGGATGATGAGTTCGTCGGAAGATGAAGACATTATTATTTTATTTTTTTGTGGAGAGTATATGAAAATGGGTGTGTTTTTAGGTTGAAAATGGGTGTGTTTTTAGGTTGAATATAGTTAAGTTTATATAGGGAAATTTTTTTTTTTTTTTTTTTTTTTTAAACATAGCAACGTACACTTTTTTTTTTTTGGATTTATTGTTGCAACGTTCCAATTTTTGTACAGCCCAACGTTCCATTCTTTTGCATTAAAGAGCCCAACGTTCCAATTTTTGTACCTTTTGATTTTATGCTCAGCGGGTTATATTACCGTGTTCCACAAAATTTCACCATAAAATCACCACCGGCGGCGGTGTTACCGCCGGTGTCAAGCAAACCGCCGAAGCAAACCGCTTCCACTCCGTGTCCTCTTAGTGATCAATTATCTCAACTGTTCACATCTTTATACATATTTTCGTACCACCTTTTGTACTTTTTGCAGGATACTTTATCCCGCTATTTTTCTTTTAGAAAGTCCCGCCTAAAAGTCAAGATACTTTGATATATGACTAGAAGAGATAATATTTTGGTATAGTGAGAGTGATCTGAACCTTGTTTGTAAATCTTGTACTTTGCTTGTTGATATCGTATCACAAGGCAAAGTGTATCTTCAATTTGTCTTTGACTTCTTGAAGTACATTCTGATATAAACCAACAATTATCTACCCAAAGTGGGGTGACCTTTAAATTAGAGCTAGGGATATTTCGAAAAGTAGGTTCCAGGTTCTAACCTTTGGACCTATAGCTCCTTGCAGCCATGAGCTCTAGCATGGAGAGCGGGGCAAGTTACTTACCATGCTCCACGGGTCTTGGAATTGGTACGTGGAGCAAATGAATCTATCAAGCGTGTGTGAAAATTACACTTAGTTTTAATTCTTGATACATCAAAAACATTTTAATAATTATTGTATTGCGGATGCAATCACACATACTAGCTCGGTCATGGTTCTTAAACCTTATTCTATATAGTGCATATATCTATACGTACATATCCATATGTACAATATGTACATATCTATATGCGCATAAAAATATAAAAATGCTAATAAATATCTCACTTACTATAGAGTCTCTTGAAATAAAAGGTAATCATACTTAAAATGTTGAGATCAACTTGTTACACTCAATTTCTATATACAACTGAAATATGTGTGTTGACAGGTTCTGAGGGGGTTTTCCAGGATCGAATGATCAAAACAACAATATGCCATCATCAAACAAAAATCAATAAATATGAAACAAGAGATTGGGTTGAACCCATAATACTGATATTATTAAACTGGAATGGGTTACATTGTTTACAGAATTTAACTCCTATATATATACAATGAAAAGGTGTGATTATGAAAGGTTGTGATGGTTTAATGAAACCAATAGTTGTGTCCTTTCATAATAACTGTCATGTAACTGCTATAATCAATATTAACTGCCATATGCTTAACAGTCCAGTCAAACATATGCAGCCCTTATTCTAATATTCTAACATACAAAGATTAATTGGATTATGTTTTCCAACAATATGGAAATTCAGTGTGACAAATTGATCTATACATCTAAAAGTGTAGACAAGTTTTGTATTTCTACACTTACGACCATGTGGATTTTTTTATCTGTAGTTACAAATGTGAAATTAGTTTTGCTTTATATAGTTTACAGGCTTATAAATATGTACAGATGACTTATTTGTGCTAGTGATTTATATAAGGTTTTTTTACTTTTTTTGAACACAAAGAAAACTTACATAGGCGGTCTTATTGAACATGCACTATGTTACACCAGTATTCATTTTATATTAACCATGAGTCTTAATGCCAATGTCGCTGGTGTTATTTACTACGAAGAGATCCATACACAAGATCCAGGTAATTAACTTTCATAGTATGAACTTTCTCGTTGGTCACTGTGCCAATATTCTTTATATTAAGGTTTAACAGATAATCAACTTAAATGGGGGATTGAATTACTTAGCGAGTAGTTCATTATTACACATTAAAGCGTTTTGGTTTTCCTTTATAAGTTCAGTCCTATATTCCATTTATTATAGTTCTTCTCTGTAGTTGTTTGTAAGATGTCGTCTAAAGGAATTGCAATTGGTATTGATCTTGGAACAACATACTCGTGTGTTGCTGCGTGGTTTGATCAACACAACCGTGTCGAAATTATTCCTAATGAACAAGGAAATAAGATTACTCCATCATGTGTAGCTTTTAACGACTCACAAGTTTTAGTAGGTGAAGGCGCCAAAAACCAGATCCACAGGAACCCTATTAACACCATCTTTGGTAAGTCTGTTTCATACTTTCATCAACAACTCATACAAAAACTTTATTCTTTTTTGAAATATTTACTTGCATAAATTGTGCAGAGTTGATTAATCTAGTACACACTGTTAGGCATTTTTTATTTTTCTCTAAATATATATACT
Source organism: Artemisia tridentata subsp. tridentata (assembly GCA_021014915.2). Classification (NCBI taxonomy): domain Eukaryota; kingdom Viridiplantae; phylum Streptophyta; class Magnoliopsida; order Asterales; family Asteraceae; genus Artemisia; species Artemisia tridentata. The sequence continues at coordinate 360,809,300 of CP139506.1, forward strand.
AGTATATGCTAAGTTTAAGATTTAAGATTTCATTAACTAGGCTCTTAGCATAGAGAGATTAAAAAAAAAAAAAACTTATGTGCTTGTTCTAGTAATGCCCATCATTGATATACAACCCAAAACCTACGCGGCTACGCTTTAAGAAGATAACTTTCTCATCCTAGAATTTTTCATTTCATGCTAATAGAGTTATAGCTAATTGAATTAAAAGCTTTTTTTTTTTTTACAAATTTCAGATAATAAGAGGTTAATCGGAAACAGATTCAGTGATAGCACAGTGCAGACCGATATGAAATTATGGCCTTTTAAGGTAATAAAAGGGTCCATGGAGAAACCAATGATAGTGGTTGAACACAAGGGGAAATATGAGGAATATTCACCGGAAGAAATATCTTGCATGATCCTAAAGAATTTGAAAGAGGCTGCTGAAGCATTTCTTGCAACAAAAGTCACTGATGCAGTAATTACTGTTCCTGCATATTTCAGTGACAAACAAAGACAGGCAACAAAGGATGCTGGTACACTTGCTGGACTCAATGTTATGCGCTTGATTAGTGAGCCAACAGCTGCTGCAATTGCATATGGTCTAGTAAAGAGTGCTGACACAAAAGGTAGAAAAGAGAAAACTGTATTCATATTTGATTTGGGTGGTGGGACGTTTGATGTGTCTCTTCTGAATATCAGCAAGGAAGGAAACATTAGTGTTAAAGCAGTAGGCGGTGACACTCATTTGGGCGGGGAGGATTTTGACATGGTGATGGTAAATCATTGTGTACAAGAGTTTAAGAAAAGAAAAATGATCGACGTGAGTAAAAATGCAAGAGCAATGGGTAGGTTGAAAGTCGCATGTGAGAAGGCAAAGAGAGATTTGTCATCAACAACACAAACATCAATTGAAATTGAATCCTTGCACCAAGGAACTGATTTTGTAATGAAATTATCTCGTGCAAAATTTGAGGAGCTAAATGCTGGTTTCTTTAAAAAGTGCATTGGGCATGTGGAAAATTGTTTGAAAGATGGGAACATGAAGAAAAATAATGTAGATGATATAGTAATTGTTGGTGGATCAACTCGGATTCCTAGAATACAACAAATGCTTATGGACTTTTTTAATGGGAAGTCACTCTGCAAGAGCATTAACGCCGATGAAGCGGTTGCTTATGGAGCAGCAGTGTTGGCTGCTAACTTAAATGGCAATGGTAGTAAAATTGTTCAGGACTTGGTACTTTCAGATGTTACTCCGCTTTCACTTGGCATTGAGGTTTATGAAGTGGAAATGAGTGTTGTAATCCCGAGGAACACACCAATACCCACCATCATGAGGAGGCCTTATTGTACAATTTACGACAACCAAGTATTTATACCAGTGAATGTATATCAAGGTGAAGGCAAATTAACCAAGGACAACATCTTCCTTGACTCGTTTAAACTTGAAGGTGTTCCACCAGCCCCAAAAGATGCGCAAATGGCGAATGTTTGTTTTAGCATAGATTCCAATGGTATTCTCAATGTCTCAGGTGAGCTGCTTTGCAATGGTAATAAAAGAAGTATAACAATTGCTCAGAGTCGAAATGTGAAAGGACGCATCAAGATGTGAATTCTAGTATGCTATCAGTAGCAAAACTGGAGAATATATGGACAATGTTTTCAAGTTTGATGTTAATTACCTTTATGGGTGGCTACACAGCTTAAGCCTTTTTATTCACAAATTAGTTAACCTTTTTATTATTCGGATTCAGTTTTGTAACTTAAGGTTTTACTATATAAAACTCATTTTATGGCATTAAAATGCCTCGGTCACATGGTCTATTTGTAATCAAGTAAACAAATGTTAGAGCTTATGCGGAAAATGTAGTTTCTATCAACTACTAATATATGTAGCCGAATCTGAAATACCGAATTACCTGGTTCACATGCCCATATGGAACTAGAGGTTATAACCGCAAACAATGGTAAAAAAGCGGGTCAAACGTTGCGTTTAATTTGTGAGTTGCAAAGTTGCAGATAAGCTTAACTAAATAAAAACTTATAAGTATCTTATTAAGAACTCTATACCCTCTACTAGATGCGCATTTTTTGTAATTTTTATGAGAATGTGGAATTTTTTCATTGAAATTTAATGTAAAACAGAAGGTTTAAGTGACCAGCAAACATGCATCTGTAAATTGCACATATATATACCGTCAAGAACATGAATATGCCGTCTCAAAAAATCTCAAGTGATCATGAATGATTCGTTATGAATATCTAAGCACAATATTGATAAGAGATTTTTTAACTTTATCAATGTAATTTACTAATTTAGTGTTTGAAATTTTTGCTTATTTGCTTAATATTGAAAGATGTACCTTATTATCATTCTATATTATTTTATTTTTAGAACCTCTAGTACTTCAGTGTATTGGGCTAACATTATGCATGGAGTAAGTTTATATTTTGTTCTTGTAGGCTTTAATTGTACCAATCTTGTTGTGCACTAAACAGTTCCACATGTCTATAATAAGGGTTTGTGTGTTGGCGGAACAAAGCATGTGGCGAAGTAGTAGTGGAACTTTATCTCACAGTTTTATTCGGCATCATGTACGGGAGATATTTGGTGAAGTAGTAGTGGAACTCTCGGTACCCAGATGCAAACTTTATGCTGCGGGTTAGTCTCCTGAAGCAAACATATTTGCTCGGTATTTGGGTCAGTTAATGTACAAGACATGTCGTTCGTATCAAATGCCTGTGTTGCTTGACCCATAAAGTTTGCTAATTGGTTATATTTGGGTTATCATTTACAATTTATACATATCTTTGCAGGAAGGCAAGATTTATGTGTCTCTTTCCCGGTGCGGTTTTTTTGGGTAATCTTTTTTATTTGGTCCTTATGAGGGCTTTCATAAGGTCTGCAACAAATGTTTATGAAAATACTCTTGTAGCTTCACTATCTAAGATCTTCCAAAGGTAAGTGTTTTCGCAGTCAAATGAGTCATTTATGAATATAGACATGTGGATCATATGTTTGGTGCACAATAAGGTTGGTAAAATTTAAGCCTTCAAGAACAAACACATAAACTTACTCCATGCATAATCATTTATTCAGCATTGATTTTTTTTTTTTTTTTTTTGCTTAATATTGAAAGCTTTATGTCATTTGAAACCTACATTTTTTTTTTTTGGCTTTACAGATGAAACTCCACGTGACTATAGTGCAATTTAGGATGCTGATGGGAGGCCTGAGCTATGTTTGAGGCACGGTTGAATTTATTGCTACAAGGGAGTTTATGGTTAGTGGCTTTGAGACCCTGCTACAAGAAAATAGACCTATAATGGCAGAGGTTTTAGTGACACGAAAAGTAAATTATCGTAATATTTAGAGCAATAGAAAACCACTCGGTCTATATCAAGTGGCCACCGGGGGTAACTTAACCTTCTGGGGGGTTGTTTCCCTTGAGGTCTCGAGAGCGTTAGAAGCATGAAAAGACAACTTTACCCCTAATTTACTATTCATTTGACATTTTGTCTATTGATTACCTAGTATAACGGAAAATGTATTCAGGGACGGAACCAGGACCAAATATAACCGGTTGCACAAATTTTTTGAAACCATAATATAGAAACACATTTCGATGGACCGGGTGCATTTAAGATACATTTTGGAAAAATTTATGTTTTTTTCAAAAATTAACACTACATCGAAAAAATCCATAGGGGTCCCGGGCACCCGCGGAAACCTCTGGTTCCGTCCCTGGATGTATTAGAAATATACTCTTATCATTTTAAACTTTGCTAACAATATAAATGTACATGACAATATTCATGATGGAAAATTTTCGTATTGCGAGAAAAACTATATGTTAATCAAGAGATCTAATTCTACTATTAGCAAACAAATACAGTCTTGCTTGTTTACATTTGTCATCATCTTTTAGGTATGTGAAGTCGCAAGAAAACTAAAAAAATATACGTAAAGTGAAACAGTTTTAGCGCTTAATGTGTGTGATCAATAATAGATTGAGGATTCTAAAATAAACTTTGTATGCTTATTTCATATGTTTCAAGTTATTGCATAAAGAAGAGATAACATATATAATTAAACAACAAATTAAAAAGTATTGTATGAAAAGATTGATAAATAATGACAAACAAAAGATGACCTGTTACTTTGTGATGAATTAATAGTGACAAGGAAATCTAGAGGGATCTTTAATTTTGTTTGAAATGGCAAGTTTTTTAATCTGGACATGTGATGCATATGTAATATTTTGTATTAAAAATCATCTATGAATTATTTTTGACGTAGACAAGTTTATATATTTCAGGTTATATTTTAGTTTTTTCTTTTATTTTGTAACAGTCGATCAATATAATCAAGTGATTTTTATTCAGTGGCGGAACCATAACTAAAAGAGATCGGGTGCACGAGATATTTCGAAATATAATATAAAGGCTTTGATTAAGTTAAAGTTTCGTTTCACATACTACTCCGTAATAGACTAACTAAACAAGGACTACTTTTTTACCGGGCGCAGTTAGATAAAAATATGTTTTAAACTAATTAGTACTCCCTAATACACATAGTAATTAGTGAAATATATTTTTTGTAAAGACAGTGTAGTGTAACATTGTTTATAGTGCATGTTAGTAATTTATCATTTTTCTATTTTTTTTCTTCAATATGTTGGTTTTTGTATCCACGGATTCGACACGGATAATACTTGAAAGTAAACCAACATTCTGAATCAAAAACGAAGAAACCTGATTCAATATGGATATTTTGAGTGGTTTTTTAGACAATAATCAGGTACATAAATACATAAAGCAACACGACAATGAGTGCTGAAATATTTTGTGACATGAACAAAGAATAAGTGTGCAACTATGTAATAATTCATTAGCCAATGAGAATACGTATCTTTTGCTTCATTGTGTTACATGACACGGCCGTCCCATTGATTTTGGTGGCCCGGTGCGAATTGAAATTACAAATGAGACCTCGTAAATCACGAAAAGCTTAACTATTATGGAAAATTCAAAACATAATATACTTGCACATGTATAAATACCAATGAGCATATACTAAATCGGAGACCCACTCACATAATATTTAAAAACAACTATAAGAATTTAAGTTAAACATGTATAAATACTAATGGAAATATACTAAATTTGAGGCCCCTTACAAATGATTGCCCTGTGCAACTGCCCCACTTGCACATGCTAAGCACCGCCATTGTTACATGATCGTTGTAGTATTTTCATCGTCATTACTCATTTTACAATCCTGAGCCGTGTTTAGCACGGCCTAAAAACTTTACTATATAACTATATAATAACACATATCCAAACAACTCTAGTAATATCGAAATTCATTTTAACAAGTGTCTCACACTCCGTAAGACTTCGCAGTTTCCGCAATCAACCAAGTCACCGTTACAAACATTTACCATTTTAGGAAGTGAGATGCCTTTTTCTTTGTAATTTGGTTTGGTTTTATATATATTGTTGCATTTTCAAAAAAATAAATAACTGTCGCTACAAAAAATAGTTGAATTATCAACATTTATTTATTCACGGTATGATCAACTGAGGATGTTTTTTTATATGGATCATAATTTTGCTATATTTATGGGTGTCACAATATTTTAAAAATAATCCACATATATAAGTGTGTACAATTACAAGAAAACTTCATATATATGTGTTACAAATGTTTCCACACTTTTAATTATAAACATATTTTGCAATTTTGCCACACTTCTAGGTGTGAACATTCAAAAAATGTTTTCACACTTTTAACCATAGACATTTGGATAATATCGGCACACTTATATATGTAGGAGAATTTGTCACACCCATTATTATCACACATGAGCATGTGTGTATTCTATAATTTACATTTGACTTTTAAAATGTGGAGAATTTAACTACTTTTTTGTATAGTAGTAGTAGTTTTTTTTCTTTTTTTTTTTTTTTTTTTTTTTTTTTTTAATTTGAGTTGAATGCTGTAAGCCTGTAATCATAAACTACTTAGAATTCCGGGCGATTAAAATTCACCGTTAAACAAGCTATAATTTCATTTAAATCAATTTCAATGACGTTGCAAATAAGCCCGGTGCCCATTTAGCATCGCATTTTTCTCATCCGTTGCAATGTTAGCAACAAAAAAAAGCCGTTGTTATTGAAATATTCTCCGTAGGTAGTTTTGTAATTCATGATCGTTCTGCTGGCAATAGTTTATTGCTAATTCCGTTGAAATTTAGCCATGGATTTATGGCCCATGGTAAATTTCTCGATGCTAATCGCGTTTTTTGTAGTAGCGATGTCAAAGGGTCAACTTTTGAGAAATTTTAAAATGACCATGTACTAGAATATATTTAACTGATCAACAAACTTGAATATCGTTCTATAACTATGAGTGTACCATCTCCTCCGTTTGTTGTTTTACCATAAATGACTTTGAATTTAGCACGTTTGTATTGCATGTTCATGCGGTTAGAGAAACAATTGCTGGTGAGTTCTAGTTAAATTTTTTGAGTATGTCTATTTACACCTAAAACACATGTCTAAATACATACCTAATGCATAAATCACTTGTACACGTATATTTATATTTTCTCTTTATAAATTCTCACTCATTATGTTTTCAAATCTCATACAAATCACATGCATGGTGTTAGCTAACATATTACTCCCTCCGCCCAAAAATAAGTGTCAGGTTTGACATTTTAGCGAATGAAATATGTTAGCTAACACTATGCATGTGAAAATATTTTGGGACGGAGGGAGTAATATGTTAATAACATATTACTCCCTCCGTCCCAAAATATTTTCACATGCATAACATATTACTCCCTCCGTCCCAAAATATTTTCACATGCATAGTGTTAGCTAACATATTGCTCCCTCCGTCCCAAAATGACCATTGGTTCATCAGTTAGCTTATTATTAGTATAATATTATTAAATTATTTATGCAAGTCATGAAACAAAATGACTTCCAAAGAAATACAAATCAAATCCAACTCTAAAATGAAATGAAATAACCAAGACATAAGTCATAAATTAATTCCAAAAGATATGGAAACTAATGTTGGGTTGGTCCTCCAAAAAGCTCCTACTCTCATCACTCAAATCCCAGCATCCCGCTTGAATACCTACCATAGAGGAAAGAAAATGCGGCTGAGCTTAAAAAGCCGGGTGAACGGATATAAACGAATAATGAACTGAATATAAACAAGTATATGAAATGAAATAAAAAAGAATCTGCCGAACAAGATGTCACAAGTCATGAGAATCAAACGAATAATAAATTAAGTGAAAGGTAATGAAGGCAACGAATCATAAGAAATTATCCACGAGCTCACAAAGCTTGCCACCTGCTTATCCACATAATCATATCATAACATAACAAATGGAGACACGACCTCCCAAAAGTGACATGGGGTGTATGGCACACACCACCATTCACTACAAAGCCATAACATAATCATATCACAAATCAAACCTATGATGCATCCATACGCTCCCTGCAAAACAAAGTTATACATACACCACCATACACATGTACTATGACAAATATATTGGCGTATCAAAATGGCAAATAAGTGCACGAGCTCAATAATCATATACATATCAAAAGGGAACGTCATGTACCAATCACACCGCCACAGATAGTGTCATGCCATTGGTGCCTCAATGACCTGGCCATGTTACCTCCATGACTAGTTAGCTCGGGTAACAGAATAAACAAGATATCACATCATAACGAATTAATTATAGTATATTTAAACAAAAGAATATTAACTGAAATGAATGCCATATTAAATGACATAGAACTGAATATCATATCATAAGGAATAATATCAAATGGAATCATATCAAACGAAATCACCAACGAATATCATAACAAATAAAATAAAGTCAAGGATCGAAGAGTCAATGCGAAACCCTTACTGAGAAAGGGTAGAATATCCGTACCTTAGCGAATGAAATGAAAGCAACGGAAAAGTGAACACAAGGAAACAACGTCACGCCTCCTTCAACGAATCTACACGGATTAGGGTTCATATGATACTTATTAGCTCATTACTGATTTTAAATGTCTATTGAAATTCATGTTAACACACTTAGGGTTTTATTCTATTTATGAAACTTTTAGGTAGAATTAATAATTAATCAAAGTTTAGGGTTAAAAATGCTAATATGCCAAAGTTAGAGGTTAACCATGATTAATAATCAAAACATAAGTTATTAGACTTCCAAATGATATTTATCTTATTTAGGTTCCAAATACACTAATATTAGGTTTATAAGCGTTTTAATTAATGATTCGGGATTCTTATATAAATCAGGTCCGATTCTTATAATTTTTAAAACACCTCAAAAAAGCTCATTTAATTCTATAATTTTACCCAGTGATATATATATATATATATATCTTAAGTATTTTTCAGAATTTTTACAGATTTTATTCATTAGTAAAAGCACACAATAAAAATCACTCTTTACACGACTGTCCAGAAAATAAACTGCTGAAACACCCAGAAAGTATGCATTTAAAAGGCATATCAAAACACTTTGGAAAAATCCACAAAAATTTGTGAAATTACTACACATATAGAAGTCACTTTATGAAGAATCCCATGGCTTAATTATTTATAGTTTAGAAATGAAAAATTAAAAACATCGACTGATTTCCAGACTAAGATTCACCGTTTTGACACTTAATCTAGTAAAAAATCAAAAACCACCTTCACGACCTTCAAAAATTATGAAATTTGATATCCAGATAGCACACATCATGAATTTTGTTTTAGCCTAAAAAATCTTGCAAAAACACGTTTGTATCATTAATTTAGACCTCCTTCAAGTTGACTCAAATTCTGGACAGCATGTAATTGAGACAGAAAACAACACAACCCTAACCATTTAAACCCTAATCCGACCCTTATTAATTATCTAGGGTTTTCAGGTTTAGTATCATGTTTAATCAGAATTAATGTGGTCTTAACATGTGCATATAAGGGCTGGAAATATGATTTAGGACTAGTAACAAATCTGATTCGAATGTGAGAATTAACAAGAAATTGACATACACATAGAAACAAAGTTTATGTGGCGCATCATCTTATATCATATGTATACTTATTTTAACGGGACCAATAATAACACAATAGCACGATTAGGATGATTAGTATTACATGTTTATGATTAGGTTTAACATGATTTCAAATCTGATTATATGTATGCATAATTAGGTGTGTCGTATAAAGGATGAAAGACCAAAGGAAGAGGATTGCATTCTTGATTATTATTAGTATAATATTATTAAATTATTTAAACCTACGATCAGTTTAAAAAATCTAGAATTTCTTTTTCGCCCAAGTAGCCTACAAACGTATCCTCAAACGATATGGAAGAGCATATTGAAACTTTCTTCCAGATTGTTGAAATGAACCACATAAGTGTATAGAAAGGGCACACCGCCGTATCACCTACACTTTGTATTGTTTTCTGCATAAATCGGTACACAATCGTTATAGTTTCGAGATACTCCAAACGGTACCAGAACGGTTCCGACCATGATCACCATCTTTGGTCTGCGATGTAGCATTAACTTTGCACTCAAATTTTTTTGGGGGATCGATACCGATAAGGAACCAAGTTCATCCCTATATATTTTTGAAGAAATAGCATTTATTCTAGACATTCTTCTTTAATATGCATATATATGAGGTGCAAGTCATGTGAGACATGTCAAACATTTAAAGAGAAGCACATATCTCATTAAATGTTTCCATTATTGGAATCCTCTAAGGCTGAAAGTAGATGGGCTCCTGACGCGGTCCTCTTTCTGCTAAAAGGACTGTGCTGATGGCTTCTTTAGCCGCGGACGAATACATGATCAATTCTTCTCTTGGTTGGGGAGCCGTTAGGGTGGGAAGATTGGCGATGTGTTGCTTCATTTCTTTGAATGCTTGCTCCGCTTCAGGTACCCAGTGAAAGTCGCTTTTTTTGATGCACTTCTTCAATGTTTTGAAAAATGGTAAGGACTTTTCCGCGGACTTTGACAGGAAACGGTTTAGACTTGCCAATTTTCCGTTTAAGCTTTTCACTCCTTTAAGAGTCCGCGGTGAGGGTAGCCGGGCAACGACCTCGGATTTCTCCAGGCAAGCCCTGATTCCCTTCTTGCTGATTACGTGGCCCAAGAATACTCCTTCTTCTGCTCCGAAGGTGCATTTCTTTGGGTTTAGCTTCATGTTTATCTTCCGGAGTGTCACAAATGTTTCTTCCACGTCTCTTAGCATTTCCGCCGCTGAATGGCTCTTAATTACTGATGAGTGTCTAAATACTCATCATTTTTGTCTTATCTAGAACTGCCAAAACATTCAAAAACACTCAGAAATGTATCAAAATGCTGAAAATATCCCAGGGATTGTGTTTTATAGGTTTTAAATGCAAAATGTTTAAAAACAATTGAAAAACGAACAAAGTTTGCAAAATTGGCAGTTTCAGTCCCTCAAGTTTCAAAACTTGTCAAAATTAGTCCCTAAGCATTTGTTTTGTAAGAAAAGTCACCAAAGGTCCTTTTTAAATCATAAATTATCATATTTAGTCCTTTGGTGAAAAGTTTAAATAAATTACAAGTTTGGTCCCTGCACTTTCAGAATTTGCAAAAATGATCCCTGGGAAATATTATTTTTTGGAAACATCATGTATGGTCCCTGGATTATTGAAACATGGCAGGAATTACCTTGGTTTATTTTGGAAGATGTGCAAGTTTGGCCCTTCAAGTTTCAGGAAATACAAGAATGGTCCTTGTGATTTAGCTACTAACTAAACCCAACCCAACCCAATATCATTACTAAACCCAGCCCAAGCCCAACCCTTCTATTAATAAAAAGACCCAACCCGGCCTGGTATTTAAAACCAGAGTTTGACTCTGGTCAAACTCTTCTTCCTCACACAACCCCGCCAAAACCATACCACTACCACCCATAGTATTCCTTTGCCACCTCCCCCCTCCTCCTCAGCAAGTTACCTAACAACTCCAAAGGCATTAAATGCTTCTTCCCCACTCCCTCAGACCCATGTGCTAACCTATCCCACCATATCCACTTTTGGCGCCAAAAATCTGTTTTGATGGCTCAGATTGAATGAAGACAATTCAAGGGTTGGGATTTGGTCAGAAGAAGTCAAGAAACTTATCCCACCATAGTATAGTATAAATAGCAGAGTAGTGTAAGCAATTAGAGTAGTAGTTAATTTTTAGTGTAATCGCATTTTACTTTTATTAGTTGTAATCTTGTAATTTATCATTTCCAGTTGTAATTCAAGTTAATTTAAGTTATAAAAATCTTGTTCCAAGTTATCTTGTGTTTAAATTCAATGTTGTTCAAATTTGTATGTTTCTGTTAAACATTTAAGTTCGAACCCATGCTAAAAAGCTCTCAAAAGCTCCAAACACCCTTGCTATAAGCTCACATAAGCTCTCCATAGCTTTCTGTAAGCTTATATAGTGGATATTAGTTCTAAGTTTCAAATTTGAAGAAAGTCAACAAAAAAAAGTCAACATAAGCTCTTAAAAGCTATTCTGGGTTTAAAAAGCTCTCAGGAAGGTTTCTTTGGGTTTTCTAGCTTGTTGTTAACAAGCTAGATTGTTCTGTTCTGTTCATGCTATCCACATAGCCACACTCTCAGTTGTAAGCTTTTTCTCAAAATTAGCTTATTTCCCATTTCACTGTAGAAGTGCTTATTATTAGCTAATTATTGTTGATATATGCTTATTGTTAGTTCTTAGTCATATTTGATCTATATTATCAATAATAATTAGCTTGTTTCATTTCTTTTCTTAAAAACTTAAAAAAGTCCAAAAATAGCATAATCTAGCATAGCTTATTATCTTACTTATTTCTGTTCTTAAGTTGCTTATTGGAGTTTATATAAGTTATTTAATCACTAAAAGTCAGTAACTATAAGTTAAAAATGTTATTTTCATTTGAAAGCCACAACAGACACACCTTAAAGGGGTGTTTGGTTTGAGCAGTCAAAAGGTCACACAAGCTTGTTACTGTTACTTTGCACTTGGTCCAAGTTTGGTTAAGCTTATTTGAGTCATATTAAGCTGGTTCTCAGATTTGACAAGTTCAATTTGTAGGTTTTATAGTTTTGAGTCCTTTGTGGAATTTTTAGAAGCTCAGTAGGTCAAATAAGTCATTTTAAGCCAAAAGCTCATATTGCCCATTTTCTTGACTTGTCTGAGTTCATTTGAGTCTAATTAGAGTAGCTACATAAGTTGAATTGAAGCCCTTAGGCCTGTGCACCTCTGCACAACTCTGCACAAGCAACTCAGCATACACTGAGTTGCTGAAGCAGCTGATCTAAGCCAATTTGTGGCTTATCCACATAAGCTCAGGCTCTAATTCTTGGTTTTCTGAATAGCCAGTACTGCTAGCTTACTTTTGCCCCCATAAGATTGCATCTCAGAAGCTTATTACACTGCTTAATCTGCCTTGCAATTTAGCATTTTTCTGAAGTTTCTGTTTGAAAGTTGAAACAGATTTGGTGTTGAATTTGCTTATTTGTTGGATTATCTGTTGGATTTAAGTTGTTTTGTGCTTATTAGAGTTGTTTTAACTTATCCTGAGCTTTTGGTAATTTTCCTAGCTTTTTAGCTTATTTTTGGCTTATTGGCAAACTACTTATCTGCCCAAAACTGCTTATCAGGCTTAGATAAGCTCCACTTTTATTTTTCTTAGCTTTCTAATATTAATTTAGATTTACTCAGAATTTTTCATAATTTTCCTAAGTCATTTAATATTTTTAATCTTTTTAATTAGTTTCTATTAGTAATTAAATCATAATAAATAGAATATTAATTAGAAAAATATAATTCTAATTTTCATAATTTTATTTTGTCATTTTTAATCTAGGAAAAATATAATCTTATTTTTAGAACTTAAGAAAAACCAAAAATAGAAAAATAGTGATAGCTTCTATTTAATAGAATTTATCTTTTTAAATTTTAATTAAGTAATTTTCATTTTTATAATTTTCATAGCTTCTATTTACTTAGTAATATTTTTAGAAAAAGTTTTAGAATTTTCTTTGTTCATTTAGTATTTTCTATAAATTTAAATATTTTAATAAGTAATTAAATAATAAATAATTAATAATAATTAAATAAAAAGTATAAAAAAATATAATTTAAGTTTTTAAATAAGTTTTAAGTAATTTTACTTTTTTAGGTTTTAAATTTCATAAATTTTAGTTTTTGTCCCATTTTAGCTTTTCCGTTACGCATTTTTCAGTTTATTTTTATTCGCGTTTAATTTCTTGTGCATATTTGTTTTTAATTTGTTATTTAGAATTGTTAAAAAAGCAAAATCAATATCTAATCATCAATCACTCTAATCCTAGCTTTTCACAGTTTGCCCATTCACACCTCATTGGGAAACGATTCGGGTAATTACTTACCTGTCTTCACACTACACACGAACGTGAGTTTTTGCAAGTATCCTTTTTCACAAAGGGGCAATTTGTAATTATTCACGCATATCCGCTGTCTGCATTTATTTATAGGTGTATTCAGCACGGATCAAATTTTGGCGCAAAACAACTTAAATCCAACAGATAATCCAACAAATAAGCAAATTCAACACCAAATCTGTTTCAACTTTCAAACAGAAACTTCAGAAAAATGCTAAATTGCAAGGCAGATTAAGCAGTGTAATAAGCTTCTGAGATGCAATCTTATGGGGGCAAAAGTAAGCTAGCAGTACTGGCTATTCAGAAAACCAAGAATTAGAGCCTGAGCTTATGTGGATAAGCCACAAATTGGCTTAGATCAGCTGCTTCAGCAACTCAGTATATGCTGAGTTGCTTGTGCAGAGTTGTGCAGAGAAGCACAAGCCTTAGGGCTTCAAACCAACTTTTGTTGCTACTCTAATTAGACTCAAATGAACTCAGACAAGTCAAGAAAATGGGCAATATGAGCTTTTGGCTTAAAATGACTTATTTGACCTACTGAGCTTCTAAAAATTCCACAAAGGACTCAAAACTATAAAACCTACAAATTGAACTTGTCAAATCTGAGAACCAGCTTAATATGACTCAAATAAGCTTAACCAAACTTGGACCAAGTGCAAAGTAACAGTAACAAGCTTGTGTGACCTTTTGACTGCTCAAACCAAACACCCCTTTAAGGTGTGTTTGTTGTGGCTTTCAAATGAAAATGAAAATTTTAACTTATAGTTACTGACTTTTAGTGATTAAATAACTTATATAAACTCCACTAAGCAACTTAAGAACAGAAATAAGTAAGATAATAAGCTATGCTAGATTATGCTATTTTTGGACTTTTTTAAGTTTTTAAGAAAAGAAATGAAACAAGCTAATTATTACTGATAATATAGATCAAATATGACTAAGAACTAACAATAAGCATATATCAACAATAATTAGCTAATAATAAGCACTTCTACAGTGAAATGGGAAATAAGCTAATTTTGAGAAAAAGCTTACAACTGAGAGTGTGGCTATGTGGATAGCACGAACAGAACAGAACAATCTAGCTTGTTAACAACAAGCTAGAAAACCCAAAGAAACCTTCATGAGAGCTTTTTAAACCCATAATAGCTTTTAAGAGCTCATGTTGACTTTTTTTTTGATGACTTTCTTCAAATTTGAAACTTAGAACTAATATCCACTATATAAGCTTACAGAAAGCTATGGAGAGCTTCTGTGAGCTTATAGCAAGGGTGTTTGGAGCTTTTGAGAGCTTTTTAGCATGGGTTCGAACTTAAATGTTTAACAGAAACATACAAATTTGAACAACATTGAATTTAAACACAAGATAACTTGGAACAAGATTTTTATAACTTAAATTAACTTGAATTACAACTGGAAATGATAAATTACAAGATTACAACTAATAAAAGTAAAATGCGATTACACTAAAAATTAACTACTACTCTAATTGCTTACACTACTCTGCTATTTATACTATACTATGGTGGGATAAGTTTCTTGACTTCTTCTGACCAAATCCCAACCCTTGAATTGTCTTCATTCAATCTGAGCCATCAAAACAGATTTTTGGCGCCAAAAGTGGATATGGTGGGATAGGTTAGCACATGGGTCTGAGGGAGTGGGGAAGAAGCATTTAATGCTTTTGGAGTTGTTAGGTAACTTGCTGAGAAGGAGGGGGAAGGTGGCAAAGAAATACTATGGGTGGTAGTGGTATGGTTTTGGCGGGGTTTTGTGAGGAAGAAGAGTTTGACCATTTTAGCTTTTTCGTTACGCATTTTTCAGTTTATTTTTATTCGCGTTTAATTTCTTGTGCATATTTGTTTTTAATTTGTTATTTAGAATTGTTAAAAAGCAAAATCAATATCTAATCATCAATCACTCTAATCCTAGCTTTTCACAGTTTGCCCATTCACACCTCGTTGGGAAACGATTCGGGTAATTACTTACCTGTCTTCACACTACACACGAACGTGAGTTTTTGCATGTATCATTTTTCACAAAGGGGCAATTTGTAATTATTCACGCGTATCCGCTGTCTGCATTTATTTATAGGTGTATTCAGCACGGATCAAATTTTGGCGCCGCTGCCGGGGAGGTTGTGCTGCGACTATTGTGTAGAGTTTTAGCGATTAGTGATTCGAGATCCTTCTTCCAAGAAGTTCCTATTTCCCAAAAGCAATATAAAATACAAAAATATTTTTCTTTTCTTTTCTATATATATTATTATTAATATTATCATATAAAAAATAAAAACCCAAAAACATTTTCCGTTTTTCTTTAATAATAAACAAATAATAAAATATTACCATCGAGAACCAAGACTGAGTACTACCTAACTGGGGGTACGGCCATAATAAGTTCCCAAACCAAAGAATTAAAACTTGCCTTTGTATCACTTGCGAATATCGGCTCACCTTTGATTGGTAAACAAACTATAACGGAGGTTTAAGGATAGTCTGACATTAAATTGTCGGACTGAAAGAAGCGGGTTTTTAAGGAGCATTTAATTGCCCACCTCTGCTTCTCCGCCACTCTGTGCGTTTATCTTTTAGAGAGCTACCGTACGCTTGTTGATTATTGGTTTAAGTTCACTTGTGTTTTTTCTCGATCTTGATTTTAATTGAAAAATTTTGCTAAGTGCATGCGCACTCGTTCTTCTAGGTCATCAAGCCCTTTCCGTGAGCTTGGAAACATACCTCGAAGACGTCGGAGACGTTCTGCTCCATCAGTCGTACCCGAGATACGGACTGATCCCCAAACCCCTGTCATCATGGCAGAAGACCGTCCTATGAATGAGCTTCTCCAAGCTCCCACCGAGGGTTATGGAGATGCCATTATTGTTCCAGCCATCGTGGCTGAGAATTTTGAGCTTAAAACTGGGTTGATAAACCTTGTAACATCGCGTCAATTCTATGGTTTTGAGAGGGACGATCCTCAAGATCACGTTCGATGGTTCAATAAAATCACATCCACCATCAAATGTAAAAATGTCCCGGAGGAATCAATCAAACTTCTTCTTTTCCCGTTTTCTATCGATGGGGCAGCCCGGATTTGGCTTGACAAACAACCCCCTCGATCAATTAGAACATGGGAAGATTTGGTTCAAAAGTTCGTAAATGAATTCTTTCCTCCTTCTAAAACCACGCATCTTAAAAATGAAATCATGAAATTCACTCAAAGGTTTGATGAACCATTTGGAGAGGCATGGGATCGTTTCAAAGAATTGCTCCGCAAATGTCCTCATCACGGTTTCACCGATTTGATGCAGATGGACACTTTCTACAGTGGGTTAAACCCATCTGACCAAGATTCTCTCAATGCCTCAGCTGGAGGTAATTTTCTGAGCAAATCCACTAAGGAAGCCATTGCTCTCATTGAAAATAAGTCTAAGGTCCGCACTACACGAAACAGGACATATAATTCCCAGGCTAGTGTTGGTCCTTCCACTTCATCTCCCGTGAGTCAGTCCAGTACTGATACTCAGCTTGCTGAACTCACGAAGGTTATTCAAGCTTTGGTTTTCTCCACACAAAAGAAAGAGTCCGCTCCGCAAACTTCTCACACTGCTGAAATCAAAAAGATAGAAGTTTGTGTTACTTGTGGTGGTCCTCACGCTTACTATAATTGTACTGCCACCGATGGCAATACATTTGATGTTAATGCTATAGCCGGAACATCCAATCAAGGAGGTAATCAATACCGTCCTCAAGTGGACCCAAACCACCGTGCTAGCAATCAATTTGGACCACCCGGATTTCCTCCTCCCAACAATCCAAATAGGATTAATCCTAATCAACAAAGAGGGCAAAACATGCAAAATCAATTTCATGCCCCAAACAATCAATACCCACCCCAGAGGGGTAATCAAGGGTATTCAGCTCCTAATCACCAAGGACCTCTCCCAAATGAACTTGATAACTACATCAAGTTTAATGAGACCAAAATGAAGGGAATACAAAATCAGATCTCTGGATTGAGGAATGAATTTCAATCTTCAATATACAAGCAAGGAAACGAGCTAAAGAATGAGCTTTCAAACAAGATTGATCACTCTCACAGCGAGGTTAAGAATATGCTTGCCAGTCTCATGAACCATATCAATCCACCTTCTACCTCGGGAGGTCTCCCTGGTAATACCATTCCAAACCCAAAGGGTGAACTCAAAGCTGTCACCACACGCAGTGGTAAAGCTTATGATGGACCCACTATTCCTACTACCTTTTCTTCTCCTTCCCCCAAGGTAGTGGAAAGTGAGCCTGAGGTGACTAAGGACAAGGAACTTCCTACTAATAACGGAGGGACCGACAACGTCCTACCTCAAGTTGTCCCGAAACCAAAACCCAAACCAAGAGTTGTTTTTGAATCGCATGAAATCCCTGTTGAAAACCCTAAATCCAAACCTTCTATTCCTTACCCATCACGTTTAAATGAGCAAAAGCTCCGCGAAAAAGCTAGTCAACAAATGGAAAATTTTTTCAAAATTTTTCAGGAATTACATTTTGACATAAGCTTTGCGGATGCTATCATTCTGATGCCCAAGTTTGCATCCACAATCAAACACTTGTTAAGCAACAAGGAAAAACTGTTTGAAATGGCAAAGACTCCGTTAAATGAGAACTGCTCAGCAGTTATCTTGAAAAAGCTTTCGGTGAAGCTTGGAGATCCTGGAAGATTTTTACTACCTTGTGTCTTTCCAGGAATGGTTGAATGCTATGCCTTGGCCGATCTTGGTGCAAGCATTAACCTGATGCCTTATTCAGTCTGGGAGAAACTTTCTCTTCCTGAACTCACTACTACCTGCATGACTCTTGAGCTTGCAGATCGTTCCACATCTCATCCACGCGGCATTGCTGAGGATGTATTTGTGAAAGTAGGAAAGTTCCATTTTCCAGCTGACTTTGTGGTTGTCGATTTTGATGCTGATCCAAGGGTTCCTCTCATTCTTGGAAGGGGATTCCTAAAAACGGGCCGTGCTCTCATTGATGTATTTGAGCATGATATCACATTACGTGTGGGTAATGAAGCTGTTACTTTTAACCTCGATCAAACTTCGAGGTACTCCCCAAATTATGAATCTGAATCGGTTAACCGAATCGATGTCATTGATATTGTTTCAGAGGAGTACTCTCAAGAGTTTCTTGGTTATTCTCATAATTCTGTGAGTGGAGATCCCACCACATCTTCTCTACCTATCATTTCCGACTCTTCCCCTTCTCTCACTCCGTTTGAGGGAAGTAATTTCAATTTGGAAGAGATCGAGGCTTTTCTTGAGTGTGATTCATTTCTGGAAGGAATTGATGACGCTGAGATTGATCTGGAGGGAGATATTCTTCTTCTTGAGAGATTGTTAAATCAGGACAATTCTCCTCCACTCCCTCCCGTTAAACTTCATAATGAGGAAATCAAATCGGTTGAGAAAAACGATGAATTTCCTGAGGTCGAACTCAAAGACTTACCACCTCATCTTGAGTACGCATTTTTGGAGGGTGATGATAAATTACCCGTCATTATTGCTAAAGACTTAAGTGATGAGGAAAAGACTGCTCTAATAAAGGTTTTGAAGTCACACAAGCAAGCCATTGCTTGGAAACTCTCCGACATAAAGGGTATCGACCCTGAATTTTGTACTCACAAGATATTAATGGAGGATGACTTTAAACCAGCAGTCCAACACCAGCGAAGGGTAAATCCCAAAATCCACGATGTTATCAAACAAGAGGTTCTCAAACTTCTTGATGCAGGATTGATTTATCCCATCTCTGATAGTCCTTGGGTTAGTCCCATTCACTGTGTTCCAAAAAAGGGTGACATAACTGTTGTCACAAATGAGGAGAATGAGTTGATTCCAACTCGATTGGTTACGGGGTGGCGTGTTTGCATTGACTATCGTAAGTTAAATGATGCCACCCGTAAAGACCATTTTCCTCTACCCTTCATGGACCAGATGCTTGAGAGATTAGCGGGAAACGAGTACTATTGTTTCCTTGATGGTTTCTCGGGGTACTTTCAAATCCCCATTGATCCACAAGATCAAGAAAAGACCACCTTTACATGCCCTTATGGAACCTTTGCTTATAAACGTATGCCTTTTGGCTTATGTAATGCTCCAGGCACATTCCAAAGGTGCATGATGTCCATATTTTCCGACATGATCGGGAAAACGATGGAGGTCTTTATGGATGACTTCTCGGTCATTGGGGATTCATTCGAAACATGTCTCTCCCATTTAGAAAACATGTTGAAACGGTGTGAAGACACCAATCTTTGTCTAAATTGGGAAAAGAGTCACTTTATGGTCAAAGAGGGCATTGTCCTTGGCCATAAGATATCAAAGAACGGGATTGAGGTTGACAGATCTAAAGTTGATGTCATTGGTAAATTACCTCATCCCACTACCGTCAAAGGTATTAGGAGTTTTTTGGGTCATGCCGGTTTCTATCGTAGATTCATACAAGATTTTTCTAAAATCGCCCGGCCTATGACTCATCTTCTTGAAAAGGATGCTCCTTTTATCTTTTCACCCGAGTGCATCGAAGCTTTTGAAACATTAAAGAAAAAGCTTACTGAAGCACCTATTCTGGTTGCCCCCCGACTGGGATTTTCCCTTTGAGCTCATGTGCGATGCAAGCGATTTTGCTATCTGTGCAGTCTTGGGGCAACGAAAAGCTAAACATTTTCAGCCTATCCACTACGCAAGTAAAACCATGACTGAAGCTCAAACTCATTACACCACTACAGAAAAAGAATTGTTGGCTGTGGTGTATGCCTTTGAGAAGTTTCGGCCATATTTGATCTTGACAAAATGTGTAGTGTATACGGATCACTCGGCTCTCAAATATCTCTTTGCAAAACAAGATGCAAAGCCGAGATTACTCCGTTGGGTTCTCCTCCTGCAAGAATTTGATATCACCATACGTGATAAAAAGGGAGCCGAGAACCTAGCTGCTGATCATCTGTCCCGATTAGAGAACCCACACCAAGATGTTTTCGAGAAAAAAGAAATAAATGAAACATTTCCTCTCGAGACACTCAATGCGGTTGCTTTTCGAGGAGATTCTACTACCCCATGGTTTGCTGACTTCGCAAATTACCATGCGGGTAACTTCATAGTGAAAGGGATGTCGACCCAACAAAAGAATAAATTCTTCAAAGATGTTAAACATTACTTCTAGGACGACCCCTACTTATTCAAAATCTGTGCGGATCAAGTCATCCGACGGTGTGTTTACGGACAGGAAGCTATTGACATTCTCAAAGCTTGCCATGCTGGACCCACTGGGGGCCATCATAGTCCAAACTACACCGCCAAAAAGGTGTTTGATTCCGGGTTTTATTGGCCTACAATCTATAAGGATGCCCAAGATCTCATCAAAACTTGTGAAGCTTGTCAGCGTCACGGAAATATTTCACAACGAAATGAAATGCCACAAAATGCTATTCAAGTTTGTGAAATCTTTGATGTCTGGGGCATTGACTTTATGGGGCCATTTCCATCATCTCGAGGAAATAAATACATTCTCGTGGCTGTTGACTATTTGTCAAAATGGGTTGAAGCAAAAGCTTTACCCACTAATGATGCCCGAGTGGTTGTAAAATTCCTGAAAGCCCTGTTTGCCCGTTTTGGAACTCCACGTGCTATAATCAGTGATCGTGGTACGCAATTTTGCAATGACAAATTTGATAAAGTAATGCAAAAATATGGTGTAACTCACCGTCTTTCTACTGCGTATCACCCACAAACAAGTGGACAAGTTGAAGTTTCAAATCGGGGTATTAAAAGAATACTGGAAAGGACTGTAGGAGAAAATAGTGCATCCTGGTCGGATAAGTTGGATGATTGATGCAATATATTTTTGTTTTTATTTTTGATTCCAAAGAAATTGTAACGAATACAATTCCCCCGGGTCGTTCTCCCAACGAAGGTTTGACGGCGAATAAGTCGAATCGGAGACGTGAAAATGTGAAGTGAATAATTGAACGTGATAATTTTTTTTGGTGTTGTTTAAACTAAAATATGAAAATTAAAAGCAATCTATGATAACAAATAAAAGCACACAAAGAAAAATCAAATAATGCAAATCCCGGGCTAATCCCGAGATTTATAAAACTAATAGTGAAGGAATAAACCTAAAATGCAAGATTAAAAACTCAAGGGACTGAAAATGTAATTCAAACAAACTAAATTATAAAATAAAATTTAGAAAATAAAAGTTTATAAAAGCCAAGGGACTAAAATTGTAAAAAATTGAAACTATTATTAACCTTATAAAAGACAGGGACTGATTTGTAATTTTTTGAAACTTACACAAAACTAAAAACGGTTTTAAACAAAGACGAGGACTGAAGTGGACAAAAATGAAATCTAAGGACTGATTTGTAAAATCTGTAAACTAAAAACGTTTTACTCTAAAAAAACCACCCAGGTTCGATCCTAGGCTACTACAAATTATCCAAACTATTTTTTTTTTTTTTTTTTTCTTTTGAAATTCAAATAACAACTAACTAATACTATTTTTAATGAAAAGAAGAAGCTCAAACAAGATTAAATAAGCTGGAAAACAGCTTATTCACAAGACAGTCAACCTTTGCACACTTCTTTATAAAACAGTTCAAACAGGCACAAAATGGACTCAAATAAGCTATCCAAATAAGCTAATAAGAACAAACCAAAAGCAGATTCTTAGAGACAGCTGGCTAGTCTAACTTTTGCCCCAATAATCTTACCCTAAGCTTAACTAGATTGCTAGCTGAGAGCTTGTGAAGATGAGCTTATGACTGAGTAGCAGGGGAGCTATTGCTGTAAACACTAATACTACTCTGACTTTTTAATTTCAAACTAACTTTGACCATATCTAATTTTAAACCTCTGAATCTATTACTAGGTGTTTAGTGATTAGGTTTATGCACTGATTTCACAATCTCAAACACAAAATCCATGGAATCAATAAATCAGCAAACTCAGTTCACAAAAACACTAGCAGTTATGAGTTTAACAAGTAACTTTGACTTTTTCTTAACAAACCACCAATATTATGCTTATTCTGAGCTATATAAGAGTAATGCAGATAAATCAGACCAAAATAACCACCAACTAACACCAACAGCTCACTTATTATCCTTGATCCAAACACCCTTGAACTAGCAGATAACAAAGCTACAAACAGATCTAAGCATTAGCAGCCAAAACTCATGATCAAATACCACTTATATCAGCCAAATATGATCAAATCAATACAGATTAGCAACTACTATCAGCTAGCATTAACAATGACAGATCTACTTTAACTAAGCTAGAGATAGAACATATATGAAACAGTAATGAAGCAACTACAATGAATCAAACATCAAACACTTAAACTACCACTGAATATGATCAAATCTAACTAACAAACAACTATTAAACAAGCAACAACAGATCTACAAACTAAATAATATTTTAGAGGAAATGTAAAATAGAAAAAACTCACAATGATCATCCCCCTCAGCTCAAACAGAGGGGGTTCACTATGCTAGCCTATCTTTTGATAGGTTAATCACATCCTTGGCTTGATTAGCATACCTCTCCCACAGATTCATCATAAACATCATTAAGTTGACTTTTGTTGACCAGCAATGAATAATGAGAGTTTGATGTGTTTAAGCTAAAACAAAAGCTCACAGAAGCTAAAAAGCTAAAATGAACTTCATCTAAATGTAATCAAACTAATTGAAACCTGTTTTTGAAATTTGAAAAACATTTTTATTATTTTTATGTATTTTCTGGTTTTTTTTTAAGTTTTAGATGAATAACAATAACTATTAACTAAAATACTGACTGAAATTGATTGCTTGATTATGATAAAACAGAAACAAGCTATTCAAACTCAAATTAAACTAAGAAGAGATTAAAAGTAAAATTCGAAGAAGCTTGGAAGATAAAGAAATAAACTACACTTTCATTAATTGAGAACTGGATTACATTTAAAAGAAAATACAATTTGAGAAATAAAATTGACAGAGTTTCCCTACACTAAAATCTACCTCCTGAAATGAAGAATCTAAGCCTCCTTATATAGCCGAGGGTGAGAGGGTTGGGGTCTCTAATGCCAGGCTGGCAATCCGTGGGATTGTGTTACTTGAGAGCCAATCCAAGCCCTTAAATCCGTACCCAATGATTGAAAACAATCATAGCCCTTAGATTGAGGTGTAGTGAGGTGTTCGACCCAATAGCAAGCCGCCACATCAGCCATCCTTGTGCTTCTTCGCTCTGACAAGGCCTGACAATCTTCTAGAAGCGTACGATTTGACCAATTAGCCCTTAATTGTGGTGAAATCGGGGAGGGTAAAATTAGGGTTCATAGTGTTGCCTGGGTTAAGTTGATTTGGGGGGCGGGAAAAGAGAAAGGGGTAATATTTTATTTACTTTGACTGTTTTGACCGGGTCGGGGTTTTTTAATTGTTTGACCGAATTGTGGGCTTGGGTTAATGGGGAATGGGCTTGTGGATTGTTTGAAGTGGGTTGGGATGGGTTGTCAAGTGGGGTTTTAGATTAGGATTTTGGATAAATCCGGATAAGGGTTTTATGTGTAAAATGAAAATGAATAAGGACCATTTGTATATTTTATGAAACTCAAAGGACCATTTCTGCCATTCTTCAAAAGTAATATCCAAGGGCCATTCTTGACAAGCTTTGATAATTTGAGGACCTCAGTTGACTATTTGACCATAATTTCCTTCCCCGGCTCCGGCTTTTAACACTCTTCCAAATCTCGTGCTCATTATCTTGGGTTTTCCGTGTCTTTTGTCAATTTCCGCGATATCCATCCCTGCACATACAAAAACACAAAAACACAATATCTTTTGGCATTTTGGTCGGGTTTTTGGTTATTTTGGTCCGGTTTTGGTCAAGAAAAGGTATGTGTTTAAGCACATACCAAATTCCCCCAGACTAAGCTATTGCAATGTCCTCATGCAATGTTATAAAAACACGTTTTCGAAACCGAAAATTTCTAATCTCTTTTTACTAACTTTGAGAAGTAGCAAAATTTTCAAAAGAGATCAAGAAATCTTAAGCTTTAAAAACTCCCCGATTTTCCTTTTATTCTATTTTTGTATTTTTCTCATTATTCATGTGACGGTTTTTGTTGACAATCATTATCTATCGATAATTTTTAGGGTCATAGAGTAGAAACACAACTCATAGAGGAGTGACCATAAGGATAAAATTCATCGTCCTTGATTTTTCACATGCTCCCAAACTAAGCTTATAAACGAGATCACAACCTACTTAGAAATTAGATGCCAACACTACTCATAGAAGTTATTTGTGTAATAACCTCTCGCTCCCATTTTCTTATTTTTGTTTCTACTTATTTTATTTTTGTGAGAGAAATGAATTTCTTCATAAGCTTCTCATTTTCATAATTATTAGACCGATAAAAATATCAAGTTTAAAACGCTAAGTAGTTTTCCATCTTCTTGCAAGAAAGTTTGCCTTAAAAATGAGGTCCAAATCAAGGTTATTACATACATCAAAGACTAAAGAACTCATACAAACATGTAGACATAAGTTGTGGAGAAACATCACGTGCACCTCATGTGCCCGATCTAGGGTCATTCACATGCACCTCACGTGCCATCAACTTGTCTAACATATTAAGCACAAAATCCATACATCTCAACATACATTTTTTTTTTTTTTTTTTTTTTTTTTTTTTTTTATTGAACACTAACTTTTCTTCACTCAATAACTTAATACCACGGAATTACCGGGTGTTTCCAAAACATCAAACATACAATAGTAACCCTTAGAAAACGAACCTTCACGGTTTAAATCCAAGACCTTACCGCCTTTAGAAGTAAGGATCCAAGGTCCGATCTCAATCCGAAATCTAAGAGCACTTTACAACTTATTCACTCAATACGGGACCTTGATGTGTACCCAATCTTTAGAGCAAAAATTCTTTTAAGAAGATGGAGAACTAAATTTCGTTCTAAACCTAAATATCTTTAATTATTTATACAATATATGGGGTGAAACAATTTTACGAGAGCAAAAGGCCACAAGTACCTACGATGAGCTCTAAAGAGAACCAACTACTCCACGTTTGGCATCTAACTTCTAAATAAATTCTATCATTTCTCGCTCTTCGCACATTTAAAAATCTCAAATAATGAAATTGGCGAATACTTAGCCGATAATCACCACGCATATATAAAGTCAGTTACAGAAACTTGCAAATTCTTGAAAAGAATTCGCGTTTTCTAGCTCCTTATGTAAAAGACTAGCGAAAGCTTTAAAGCCATGCATGTATAAAGTCAAGTACGGGAACTTGCAAAAGAGCAGCTCCTTGTGTACAAGACTAGCACAAGCTTATATGATTATCATTGGTTAAGGGAACAAGCTAGGGCTC
Organism: Artemisia tridentata subsp. tridentata; assembly: GCA_021014915.2. Lineage (NCBI taxonomy): Eukaryota > Viridiplantae > Streptophyta > Magnoliopsida > Asterales > Asteraceae > Artemisia > Artemisia tridentata. The sequence continues at coordinate 360,835,206 of CP139506.1, forward strand.
AACACGCTTGGTCAAGTCAAAATTTTATTCCTACTCTACCCAGCGGAAAGTCAACAAAAATGTCAAAACTTATTATATTTTTGCACAAAATTTTTAAAATTTTTCTCATTTTTTTGGATTTTTTCAATTTTTGGAGAAAAAACGGGGTTGCATGAGAAAATAGCAAAAATGCAAGGTAAAAATCAAATCGCAAGATTACCCCCCCAGACTAAAACGAGACATTGTCCTCAGTGTATTAAAGGTAAGGGTTCTCCTACATAAATCTAAGGCCGTTTATTAATTATGCCAAAAGATAAATGTAAAACGATAAGATTTTGGATATTGGATAAGCAGCGGATGATGAAACTCGAGTAGCGTGAAGGAAACTACGAGCACGAGAGTCTTCATCATCGGGCATTCCTGGACACAGCACAAAAAAACAACGAGACACAAGATATGGAAGAGGAACCCTCCTCACTCACTTTATTAGAAATAAGAAAAGAAGATAGAAGGATAAGCATGGGGTGCCTCCCACGAAGCGCTTGTTTTTGTTAACCGAGTCACATGAGCTTGACTCGACCCCGAATTTATTTGTCCATGGGGAAAGTTTGGAGATCCGGGACAACCATGGATGGTACGTCCCCTCCAAAATAGTGTTTCAACCTATGACCATTCACCTTAAAGTTTGGACCGTCATTTTGAGCTAACTCGACGGTTCCATATGGAAAAACTTGAGTGATGGTGAATGGCCCAGACCAGCGGGTTTTGAGTTTGCCCGAGAAAATCTTTAGCCGAGAATTGAAGAGGAGGACTCGATCACCAACGTTGAAAACGCGGTTCTTAATCTTTGAGTCATGAATCCTCTTTGTTTTCTCTTTGTAGATCAAAGAATTCTCGTAGGCTTGATCCCGAAGCTCATTTAATTCATTAATTTGGAGCTTACGGTGATCACCCGCGGTCTTAAGGTCAAAATTGGCATGTTTCAAGGCCCAATATGCCTTATGCTCGAGCTCGATGGGCAGATGGCAGGCCTTTCCGTAAACCAGCTTGTAAGGAGTACACCCGATGGGTGTCTTGAAAGCGGTTCGGAAAGCCCATAAAGCATCATCCAATTTGTCGGCCCACGAGGCTCGATTTTCACCAACGGTTCTTTCAAGGATACGTTTCAATCCACGATTCGAAACCTCGACTTGTCCGCTTGTTTGCGGGTGATACGCGGTAGAAAGTCGGTGAGTGACACCATACTTGAGCATAACTTTTGCAAATTGATCATTGCAGAAGTGAGTACCACGATCACTGATTATAGCACGAGGAGTTCCGAATCGGGAGAAGAGATTTTTTAAGAACTTAACAACCACTCGGGCGTCATTAGTGGGGAGCGCTTTAGCTTCAACCCATTTTGACAAGTAGTCGACGGCCACGAGGATATACTTATTCCCTCGTGAAGACGGGAATGGCCCCATGAAATCGATGCCCCACACGTCAAAAATCTCACAGACTTGAATTGCATTTTGAGGCATTTCGTCTTTTTGCGAGATTTTTCCTTGACGTTGGCAAGAGTCACAAGACTTCACCAAGTCGTGGGCATCGCGGTAGATTGTCGGCCAATAGAATCCAGAATCAAAGATTTTTTTAGCGGTGTAGCTGGCACCATGATGTCCCCCCGTGGGTCCATTATGGCAAGCGTTGAGGATGTCAACGGCTTCTTGGCCATGCACACACCGTCTTATCACTTGATCGGCACATATCCGGAATAAGTAGGGGTCGTCCCAGAAATAATGTTTAACATCTTTGAAAAACTTCTTTTTCTGCTGGGACGACATCCCTTTCACCACAAAATTCCCCGCATGGTAATTTGCGTAATCAGCAAACCATGGGGTACTCGGATCATTTTTTAAAGATATTTTCCCAAGTGTCTCGAGAGGAAATGTTTCGGTGATTTCCGTTTTCTCGAGATCACTTTGATGGGGATTTTCCAGTCTGGACAAATGATCAGCGGCTAGATTCTCTGCTCCTTTTTTATCACGAATGATAATGTCAAATTCCTGGAGCAGAAGAATCCACCGAAGTAATCTCGGTTTAGCATCTTGTTTTGCTAAGAGATACTTGAGAGCAGAATGGTCCGTATACACTATGCTTTTTGATAAGACAAGATACGGTCTAAATTTCTCAAAAGCGTAGACAACGGCCAACAACTCTTTCTCAGTAGTAGTGTAATGAGATTGAGCGTCGGTCATTGTCTTGCTAGCATAGTGTATCGGTTGGAAGTATTTGGACTTGCGTTGCCCCAGGACTGCACCGATAGCATAATCGCTTGCATCACACATTAGCTCAAAGGGCAAGTCCCAGTCGGGGGCAACCAAGATGGGAGCTTCAGTCAGTTTCTTTTTGAGAACCTCGAATGCTTCGATGCATTCGGGAGAGAAGATGAACGGAGCATCTTTTTCAAGAAGATGGGTCAGAGGCCGGGCGATTTTTGAGAAGTCTTGAATAAATCGTCTGTAGAAACCGGCATGACCAAGGAAACTTCGGATTCCTTTAACGGTAGTGGGATGAGGTAGCTTAGCGATAACATCGACTTTAGCTCGATCGACCTCAATCCCAGATTTGGAAATCTTATGGCCGAGGACTATGCCCTCTTTAACCATGAAATGGCACTTCTCCCAATTTAGAACGAGATTGGTACTTTCACACCGTTCAAGCATTTTCTCTAAATGGGAGAGGCACGAGGAGAAAGAATTTCCATAAACCGAGAAGTCATCCATAAAGACCTCCATCGTCGTCTCGATCATATCATGGAATATGGCCATCATGCACCTTTGAAACGTGCCCGGAGCATTGCACAAGCCGAAAGGCATGCGTCGGTAGGCAAATGTTCCATAAGGACACGTGAAGGTGGTCTTTTCCTGATCTTGGGGATCAATTGGTATTTGAAAATACCCGGAAAAGCCATCGAGAAAACAATAGAACTCATTTCCCGCCAAACGCTCAAGCATTTGGTCCATAAATGGTAATGGGAAATGGTCTTTACGGGTAGCATCATTGAGTTTTCGGTAATCGATACACACTCTCCATCCGGTGACGAGACGTGTGGGGATTAACTCATTTTCTTCATTTGTTATCACGGTCATTCCACCCTTTTTAGGCACACAGTGGACCGGGCTAACCCATGAGCTATCTGAGATCGGATAAATCATCCCTGCGTCAAGGAGTTTAATAACTTCCTTTTTTATGACATCATGGATTTTTGGGTTAACCCGTCTTTGTTGCTGAACAGCGGGTTTGAAATTATCTTCCAATAAGATCTTATGGGTGCAGAATTTAGGGTCAATACCCTTTATATCAGAGATCTGCCAAGCAATGGCACTTTTATGCTTTTTAAGCACGTCTAAGAGTTTTGTCTTCTCCTCATCTTTGAGAGCTTTTGAAATGATGACGGGAAATGTATCGGAATCTCCCAAGAAAGCATATTCAAGATGAGGAGGTAAATCCTTGAGCTCAAGCTCCGGAGGATTTTCAATAGACGGCTTAATTTCCTTAACGTCGGCCATTTTAAGGTCCATCGGAGGGGAAAAAGGGGTAGGGTCTTCATTCAAAAGTTGTTCAAGCATAAGAATATCCCCCTCCGGATCATAATAAGAATCATCATCTTCCGGTGAAGAAGATGTGTCGGTAGCAAGAAACTCATTGACCTCTTCCAAAAAGAAATCACCTCCCTCAAACGGAGTGAGGGACGGGGAAGAGTCGGAGATGATCGGTGAAGAAATAGTAGACGAAGAAGAATCATCAATAGAGGTAGAAGAAGAATCCAAAGTGGGATTGCCACTAGCAAAACCGAGAATTTCTTGAGCATACTCCTCCGTAGTAACGTCAATAATATCAATACGGTTGACGGACATACAATTATCGTTGGAGGAGTATCTCGCAGTTTGATCCAAATCGAAAGTCACGGCTTCATTACCAACTCGCCAGGTAATCTCTTCATCATAAACATCAATTAACGCACGCCCGGTTCTTAAGAATCCTCTCCCGAGAATGAGAGGAACTCGGGGATCGGCATCAAATTCGACAATCACAAAGTCTGCCAGAAAATGGAACTTTCCCACATTAACGTAGACATCTTCGGCTATTCCAATTGGTCGAGTAATTGATCGATCCGCGAGCTCGAGAGTCATGCGGGTCGAAGTGAGAGCGGGGAGAGATAATTTTTCCCAAACGGACTTAGGCATTAGGTTAATGCTAGCGCCAAGATCGGCCAAGGCGAAACATTGAACCATCCCCGGAAAATTGCACGGAATAAGGAACTTTCCGGGATCTCCAAGCTTTTCCGGAAGCTTTTTAAGGAGAACCGCGGAACATTGTTCATTTAACGGGGTTGTTTTTGCCATCTCAAACAATTTATCTTTGTTGCTCAGCAAATTCTTCACCATCGATGCAAACTTCGGCATTAAGAGAGCAGCATCTGGAAAGCTAATTTCGAAGCTCATATCTTGAAAGATTTGATAGAATTTCTCCATCTGATGCGTATTCTTATCATGGTGCTTTTGTTCATCAAGTCGCGACGGATACGGAAGTTTTATCTTAACGGGAACCTCTTGTTCAAAATCAACTTTCCCTTTTCCTTTTGACGATTGGACAACCGGAGGTTGGATGTCTTCGGTCCTTCCATTATTAGTAGGAAGTGCCGTATCCGTTGTCACCTCGGTTTCACGGGCGACTACCTTGGGAGGAAGAGAAGAAGAGGTAGTCGGAGCCGTAGGTCCATCATAAAAGACACCACTACGTGTTGTGATCGCTTTAACGTCGCCCCTCGGGTTTGCGATCGTGTTGCTTGGAAGAGATGTAGTACCCGAGCCCGAGGGTTGATCATTTAAACGTTTCTTAATCTCACTCATTTCCTTAGTTAACAACTCTTGAGTTCTCATCATATTTTGATTTTGAAGCATTAATTGTCGAAGAATCTCATCCGAGGGTGGCGGATTTGGAACAACATTTTGATTTTGATTAAAATTTTGCCCTCGGTTGTTGTTATTGAAACCTTGATTATGAAAATTTCCTTGATTTTGATTCATATTTCCTTGATTAGCATTGAAATTCCCATAAAAATTCCCTTGATTTTGATTTCCTTGAAAACCCCGGTTTTGATGTTGATTAAAACCATTGTTTTGAAAACCATTATTTGCACGATTTTGATTATTGTTCACTTGATTACGGTTTTGACCTTGATTTTGACTTTGATTATTGAATCCCGGTGGTGGTCCAAGTGAATTGTTTGAACGGTAGCTAAGGAGATTACGATCACCTTGGGGTTGGTAACCATTACCACCCGAATTAGTAGCATACACATTCTCGTGTCCATAAGCCCCGGTGGCCGGACACTCGAAATAAGAATGAGGACCACCACATATTTCACAACCATGGTTAATAACATTGACTTGATTGGGTGTTTTCTCAATAACAAATGAATCGAATTTCTTATTAAGTGCGGCGAGAGCATTCATAACTTCTTCATTGTTCTTACTACTAGCACTAGACGTTTGAAGCTTGCTCCTTGAATTTCTCACACGGGCTTTGTTTTCAATTATTCCGAATGCCTCTTGAGTATTACGAGCCAATAAGTTTCCACCGGCCGCCGAATTGAGTGAATCTTGATCGGCAAGACTCAAACCATTATAAAAGGTATCGATTTGATGAAGCTCCGAAAAACCGTGGTTCGGACATTTCTCCAACAACTCTTTAAACCGATCCCAAGCCTCGCTGAACGATTCATCAAAGGCTTGTTGGAAACGTAAGATTTGAGCGCGGAGATTAGAAATCTTAGAAGGAGGATAGAAATGGTTCACGAACTTTGAAGCTAGGTCACCCCAAGTATAGATCGAGTTCGGGGGTTCCTTCTCAAGCCAAGTTCGAGCCGCTCCCTTAAGGGAGAAAGGAAATAACTTCATCTTGATCGCATCATATGATACTTGGTTAAGCTTAATGGTCTCAACTATATCCGTGAAGTTCCTAATGTGAATATGAGGATCTTCACTCTCGAACCCGTGGTAAGAGATACTAGTGATGAGGTTCAATAACCCGTGATTGATTTCAAATTGATTAGCAAGTATGTCGGGAATCACAATGGCCCTTCGCACACCATTAAATGGTGTTTAAAGTTGTTCCTCCATCGGACGGAGGTCGGGGCCCGGTTGTGCTCCTTGATTAGGCTCCACCGGAGGAGCTTGATCGTCGTGATTCATTTCCTCAACGTTTGGGCAATGAGCACGGTGTGTGTGTCGAATTACCCTTTCGGGATTTGATAATGGAGAAATAAGATTTTGAGAAGATGAGCGGGTGTTCATACACCAAAAAGGAAACAAAAATGAAAATCAAAAATCTTTTTGTATTTTTGGTTGGGAATTATTTTTGGCTTTTTTAATATATTGAAAAACAAAAGACTTTATTTTCTTTTTGGTAACCGTTACGTTAACCGTAACCGTTTCCTTTAAAACTACGCGCAGCGTGGCGGGAAGGCAAAGGTAGCTCCGAAGATGCTTAAAAACCCGCCTTCTTCAGCTCGACAATTTAATGTCAAGCTTCCTTAAACCCCGTAATTAGGTTGTAGTAATAAAGTAATCCGATAACGATCAATTTCACGATTTGTTTTGTTGTAATTTGGAATGGTTTACAACCGCCCTCCTTCAACGGAAGACCGAGGATGTTTATTAAGATGTATTTATGAAAACACTTTAGGAAAAGTGTTTTATTTATTATATTTTTGTATTTTTTATTTTTTTTTAAAAAAAACAATAACTTCCAAGGAAGGATCTTCAAATCACAAAAACAACGGACGAAATCGACGCACTCGTTTCAAGCCTTCCCCGGCAGCGGCGCCATTTAATTGATGCAATATATTTTTTGTTTTTATTTTTGATTCCAAAGAAATTGTAACGAATACAATTCCCCCGGGTCGTTCTCCCAACGAAGGTTTGACGGCGAATAAGTCGAATCGGAGACGTGAAAATGTGAAGTGAATAATTGAACGTGATAATTTTTTTTGGTGTTGTTTAAACTAAAATATGAAAATTAAAAGCAATCTATGATAACAAATAAAAGCACACACAGAAAAATCAAATAATGCAAATCCCGGGCTAATCCCGAGATTTATAAAACTAATAGTGAAGGAATAAACCTAAAATGCAAGATTAAAAACTCAAGGGACTGAAAATGTAATTCAAACAAACTAAATTATAAAAGAAAATTTAGAAAATAAAAGTTTATAAAAGCCAAGGGACTAAAATTGTAAAAAACTGAAACTATTATTAACCTTATAAAAGACAGGGACTGATTTGTAAATTTTTTGAAACTTACACAAAACTAAAAACGGTTTTAAACAAAGACGAGGACTGAAGTGGACAAAAATGAAATCTAAGGACTGATTTGTAAAATCTGTAAACTAAAAACGTTTTACTCTAAAAAAACCACCCAGGTTCGATCCTAGGCTACTACAAATTATCCAAACTATTTTTTTTTATTTTTCTTCTTTTGAAATTCAAATAACAACTAACTAATACTATTTTTAATGAAAAGAAGAAGCTCAAACAAGATTAAATAAGCTGGAAAACAGCTTATTCACAAGACAGTCAACCTTTGCACACTTCTTTATAAAACAGTTCAAACAGGCACAAAATGGACTCAAATAAGCTATCCAAATAAGCTAATAAGAACAAACCAAAAGCAGATTCTTAGAGACAGCTGGCTAGTCTAACTTTTTCCCCAATAATCTTACCCTAAGCTTAACTAGATTGCTAGCTGAGAGCTTATGAAGATGAGCTTATGACTGAGTAGCAGGGGAGCTATTGCTGTAAACACTAATACTACTCTGACTTTTTAATTTCAAACTAACTTTGACCAAATCTAATTTTAAACCTCTGAATCTATTACTAGGTGTTTAGTGATTAGGTTTATGCACTGATTTCACAATCTCAAACACAAAATCCATGGAATCAATAAATCAGCAAACTCAGTTCACAAAAACACTAGCAGTTATGAGTTTAACAAGTAACTTTGACTTTTTCTTAACAAACCACCAATATTATGCTTATTCTGAGCTATATAAGAGTAATGCAGATAAATCAGACCAAAATAACCACCAACTAACACCAACAGCTCACTTATTATCCTTGATCCAAACACCCTTGAACTAGCAGATAACAAAGCTACAAACAGATCTAAGCATTAGCAGCCAAAACTCATGATCAAATACCACTTATATCAGCCAAATATGATCAAATCAATACAGATTAGCAACTACTATCAGCTAGCATTAACAATGACAGATCTACTTTAACTAAGCTAGAGATAGAACATATATGAAACAGTAATGAAGCAACTACAATGAATCAAACATCAAACACTTAAACTACCACTGAATATGATCAAATCTAACTAACAAACAACTATTAAACAAGCAACAACAGATCTACAAACTAAATAATATTTTAGAGGAAATGTAAAATAGAAAAAACTCACAATGATCATCCCCCTCAGCTCAAACAGAGGGGGTTCACTATGCTAGCCTATCTTTTGATAGGCTAATCACATCCTTGGCTTGATTAGCATACCTCTCCCACAGATTCATCATAAACATCATTAAGTTGACTTTTGTTGACCAGCAATGAATAATGAGAGTTTGATGTGTTTAAGCTAAAACAAAAGCTCACAGAAGCTAAAAAGCTAAAATGAACTTCATCTAAATGTAATCAAACTAATTGAAACCTGTTTTTGAAATTTGAAAAACATTTTTATTATTTTTATGTATTTTCTGGTTTTTTTTTAAGTTTTAGATGAATAACAATAACTATTAACTAAAATACTGACTGAAATTGATTGCTTGATTATGATAAAACAGAAACAAGCTATTCAAACTCAAATTAAACTAAGAAGAGATTAAAAGTAAAATTCGAAGAAGCTTGGAAGATAAAGAAATAAACTACACTTTCATTAATTGAGAACTGGATTACATTTAAAAGAAAATACAATTTGAGAAATAAAATTGACAGAGTTTCCCTACACTAAAATCTACCTCCTGAAATGAAGAATCTAAGCCTCCTTATATAGCCGAGGGTGAGAGGGTTGGGGTTTCTAATGCCAGGCTGGCAATCCGTGGGATTGTGTTACTTGAGAGCCAATCCAAGCCCTTAAATCCGTACCCAATGATTGAAAACAATCATAGCCCTTAGATTGAGGTGTAGTGAGGTGTTCGACCCAATAGCAAGCCGCCACATCAGCCATCCTTGTGCTTCTTCGCTCTGACAAGGCCTGACAATCTTCTAGAAGCGTACGATTTGACCAATTAGCCCTTAATTGTGGTGAAATCGGGGAGGGTAAAATTAGGGTTCATAGTGTTGCCTGGGTTAAGTTGATTTGGGGGGCGGGAAAAGAGAAAGGGGTAATATTTTATTTACTTTGACTGTTTTGACCGGGTCGGGGTTTTTTAATTGTTTGACCGAATTGTGGGCTTGGGTTAATGGGGAATGGGCTTGTGGATTGTTTGAAGTGGGTTGGGATGGGTTGTCAAGTGGGGTTTTAGATTAGGATTTTGGATAAATCCGGATAAGGGTTTTATGTGTAAAATGAAAATGAATAAGGACCATTTGTATATTTTATGAAACTCAAAGGACCATTTCTGCCATTCTTCAAAAGTAATATCCAAGGGCCATTCTTGACAAGCTTTGATAATTTGAGGACCTCAGTTGACTATTTGACCATAATTTCCTTCCCCGGCTCCGGCTTTTAACACTCTTCCAAATCTCGTTCTCATTATCTTGGGTTTTCCGTGTCTTTTGTCAATTTCCGCGATATCCATCCCTGCACATACAAAAACACAAAAACACAATATCTTTTGGCATTTTGGTCGGGTTTTTGGTTATTTTGGTCCGGTTTTGGTCAAGAAAAGGTATGTGTTTAAGCACATACCAATGATGCATTATGGGCCTTTCGTACAACTTACAAAACACCCATCGGGTGTACACCTTACAAGCTTGTCTACGGAAAGGCATGTCATCTGCCGATCGAATTAGAGCACAAAGCCTACTGGGCCTTGAAACATGCTAACTTTGACCTCCAAACTGCGGGTGATCACTGTAAAGTTCAAATGAATGAATTAAATGAACTGCGTGATCAGGCTTACGAGAACTCTTTGATCTATAAGGAAAAGACAAAGAAGATTCATGACTCTAAAATCAAGAACCGCGTTTTTAACGTTGGTGATCGAGTCCTTCTTTTTAATTCAAGATTAAAGATCTTCTCAGGCAAACTCAAATCCCGTTGGTCTGGTCCCTTCACTATCACAAAGGTTTATCCATATGGTACCGTTGAGTTATCTCAAGCTGACGGGCCTAATTTTAAAGTGAATGGCCATCGGTTAAAACACTACTTTGGAGAGGACATACCATTCATGGTTGTCCCGGATCTTCAAACTTTCCCCATGAACCAATGAATGCGGGGATCGAGTCAAGCTAGTGACTCGGTGATCAAAAACATTAGCACCATATGGGTTTTCACCCATATCTCTGTTTTCTTTCTCTGTTCTACCACCTAGTGTGGGGGAGATGCCCCACATGTTGTATATATGTAAAATTCAAGTTTAAAAAAAAAAAAAAAAAAAAAAAGTGTGTGTATATATAAACATAATGGCTATTAGTATTTCCCTTTCACGTTCTAAGTGTTGGTTTAACAACCGATACTTTGAATATTGAGGGCAATATTCAGTTCTAAGTGTGGGGGGGAATTCTAGCGAATTTGATCAAAAGTACCATCTAGTACCCCCATTTTAGCCAAAATTTTAAAATTTTTTCTCACTTAGAACGTAATAAATGGTTATCAGTCCGCCATGTCTAACCCACATAAGGATTGGCTAATCCGAGAGCAAACGGCTCTTGGTAAAGATAAGTCAAATCCGTTTATGGCTCACAATTTGCCGAAAATTGTATGGTATTCAACTCACCATATCCTTATAAGTGAAGAGTTGGCTAGCCCGCAAGGTTATGGCTTGTGGTTAAGGCAAGTGGAAAACCATAATTGGTATTCAGCTCACCAAAGATAATAACTGTATTTTATCTAAGAGTTGGCTAGTCCAGAAGCAAACGGCTTCTGGTAAAGACAAATCAAAACCGTTGACAGCTGATGGTTTGCTCAAAATCATTTGGTTATCATTGTACCAAAGTATCACATACTAAAACATTGGCTAGTCCAGAAGCAAACGGCTTTTGGTAAAGACAAATCAAACCCGTTTACAGCTGGTGATTTACTCAAAATCATATGGTTATCAGTGTACCATAGTTCTTACTTGAACTGAAATATTTGGCTACTCCAAAAGTAATGGCTTTTGGTAAAGAGAAAAACCCATTAAAACTTCATAAAAGATTGCTAGGGACTAGCAATAGTTTAGTGTGGGGGATTGATGAGTGTCTAAATGTTCATCATTTTTGTCTTATCTGAACTGCCAAAACATTCAAAAATACTCAGAAATGTATCAAAATGCTAAAAATATCCCAGGGATTGTGTTTTATAGGTTTTAAATGCAAAATGTTTAAAAACAATTGAAAAACGAACAAAGTTTTCAAAATTGGCAGTTTCAGTCCCTCAAGTTTCAAAACTTGTCAAAATTAGTCCCTAAGCATTTGTTTTATAAGAAAAGTCACCAAAGGTCCTTTTTAAATCATAAATTATCATATTTAGTCCTTTGGTGAAAAGTTTAAATAAATTACAAGTTTGGTCCCTGCACTTTCAGAATTTGCAAAAATGATCCCTGGGAAATATTATTTTTTGGAAACATCATGTATGGTCCCTGGATTATTGAAACATGGCAGGAATTACCCTTGGTTTATTTTGGAAGATGTGCAAGTTTGGCCCTTCAAGTTTCAAAAAATACAAGAATGGTCCTTGTGATTTAGCTACTAACTAAACCCAACCCAACCCAATATTATTACTAAACCCAGCCCAAGCCCAATCCTTCTATTAATAAAAAGACCCAACCCGGCCTGGTATTTAAAACCAGAGTTTGACTCTGGTCAAACTCTTCTTCCTCACACAACCCCGCCAAAACCATACCACTACCACCCATAGTATTTCTTTGCCACCTCCCCCCTCCTCCTCAGCAAGTTACCTAACATGCCAAAGGGCATTAAATGCTTCTTCCCCACTCCCTCAGACCCATGTGCTAACCTATCCCACCATATCCACTTTTGGCGCCAAAAATCTGTTTTGATGGCTCAGATTGAATGAAGACAATTCAAGGGTTGGGATTTGGTCAGAAGAAGTCAAGAAACTTATCCCACCATAGTATAGTATAAATAGCAGAGTAGTGTAAGCAATTAGAGTAGTAGTTAATTTTTAGTGTAATCGCATTTTACTTTTATTAGTTGTAATCTTGTAATTTATCATTTCCAGTTGTAATTCAAGTTAATTTAAGTTATAAAAATCTTGTTCCAAGTTATCTTGTGTTTAAATTCAATGTTGTTCAAATTTGTATGTTTCTGTTAAACATTTAAGTTCGAACCCATGCTAAAAAGCTCTCAAAAGCTCCAAACACCCTTGCTATAAGCTCACATAAGCTCTCCATAGCTTTCTGTAAGCTTATATAGTGGATATTAGTTCTAAGTTTCAAATTTGAAGAAAGTCAACAAAAAAAAGTCAACATAAGCTCTTAAAAGCTATTCTGGGTTTAAAAAGCTCTCAGGAAGGTTTCTTTGGGTTTTCTAGCTTGTTGTTAACAAGCTAGATTGTTCTGTTCTGTTCATGCTATCCACATAGCCACACTCTCAGTTGTAAGCTTTTTCTCAAAATTAGCTTATTTCCCATTTCACTGTAGAAGTGCTTATTATTAGCTAATTATTGTTGATATATGCTTATTGTTAGTTCTTAGTCATATTTGATCTATATTATCAGTAATAATTAGCTTGTTTCATTTCTTTTCTTAAAAACTTAAAAAAGTCCAAAAATAGCATAATCTAGCATAGCTTATTATCTTACTTATTTCTGTTCTTAAGTTGCTTATTGGAGTTTATATAAGTTATTTAATCACTAAAAGTCAGTAACTATAAGTTAAAAATGTCATTTTCATTTGAAAGCCACAACAGACACACCTTAAAGGGGTGTTTGGTTTGAGCAGTCAAAAGGTCACACAAGCTTGTTACTGTTACTTTGCACTTGGTCCAAGTTTGGTTAAGCTTATTTGAGTCATATTAAGCTGGTTCTCAGATTTGACAAGTTCAATTTGTAGGTTTTATAGTTTTGAGTCCTTTGTGGAATTTTTAGAAGCTCAGTAGGTCAAATAAATCATTTTAAGCCAAAAGCTCATATTGCCCATTTTCTTGACTTGTCTGAGTTCATTTGAGTGTAATTAGAGTAGTAACAAAAGTTGGTTTGAAGCCCTAAGGCTTGTGCTTCTCTGCACAACTCTGCACAAGCAACTCAGCATACACTGAGTTGCTGAAGCAGCTGATCTAAGCCAATTTGTGGCTTATCCACATAAGCTCAGGCTCTAATTCTTGGTTTTCTGAATAGCCAGTACTGCTAGCTTACTTTTGCCCCCATAAGATTGCATCTCAAAAGCTTATTACACTGCTTAATCTGCCATGCAATTTAGCATTTTTCTGAAGTTTCTGTTTGAAAGTTGAAACAGATTTGGTGTTGAATTTGCTTATTTGTTGGATTATCTGTTGGATTTAAGTTTTTTTGTGCTTATTAGAGTTGTTTTAACTTATCCTGGGCTTTTGGTAATTTTCCTAGCTTTTTAGCTTATTTTTGGCTTATTGGCAAACTACTTATCTGCCCAAAACTGCTTATCAGGCTTAGATAAGCTCCACTTTTATTTTTCTTAGCTTTCTAATATTAATTTAGATTTACTCATAATTTTTCATAATTTTCCTAAGTCATTTAATATTTTTAATCTTTTTAATTATTTTCTATTAGTAATTAAATCATAATAAATAGAATATTAATCAGAAAAATATAATTCCAATTTTCATAATTTTCTTTTGTCATTTTTAATCTAGGAAAAATATAATATTATATTTAGAACTTAAGAAAAACCAAAAATAGAAAAATAGTGATAGCTTCTATTTAATAGAATTTATCTTTTTAAATTTTAATTAAGTAATTTTCATTTTTATAATTTTCATAGCTTCTATTTACTTAGTAATATTTTTAGAAAAAGTTTTAGAATTTTCTTTGTTCATTTAGTATTTTCTATAAATTTAAATAGTTTAATAAGTAATTAAATAATAAATAATTAATAATATTTAAATAAAAAGTATAAAAAAATATAATTTAAGTTTTTAAATAAGTTTTAAGTAATTTTACATTTTTAGGTTTTAAATTTCATAAATTTTAGTTTTTGTCCCATTTTAGCTTTTCCGTTACGCATTTTTCAGTTTATTTTTATTCGCGTTTAATTTCTTGTGCATATTTGTTTTTAATTTGTTATTTAGAATTGTTAAAAAAGCAAAATCAATATCTAATCATCAATCACTCTAATCCTAGCTTTTCACAGTTTGCCCATTCACACCTCGTTGGGAAACGATTCGGGTAATTACTTACCTGTCTTCACACTACACACGAACGTGAGTTTTTGCAAGTATCCTTTTTCACAAAGGGGCAATTTGTAATTATTCACGCGTATCCGCTGTCTGCATTTATTTATAGGTGTATTCAGCACGGATCAATTACTAGGTCGTCAACATACACTTCAAGGTTCCTTCCGATCTGTCTTTCGAACGCTTTGTCCACTAGCCGCTGGTATGTGGCCCCTGCATTTTTTAATCCAAAGGGAATTTTCTTATAGCAAAAAATACCTTGGTTTGTGTGGAAGGCGGTTTTTTCCTCATCTTCCGCTGCCAACTGAATCTGGTGGTATCCTTTGTATGCGTCCAAGAAGCACTTGAAGGTGTATCCGCAGAGTGACTCAACTTTCCAGTCAATCTCCGGAAGGGGGTAACAATCTTTAGGACATGCTTTGTTTAGATCTTTGAAATCTACACACATTCTCCAGCTTCCGTCACTCTTTTTCACCAAGACCGGATTTGACAGCCAGTCATGGTAGTGGACTTCTTTCATTATACCGGCTTCAACTAATTTTGCAACATCCTCATTAATTGCCTTGTTCCGCTTCGGAGCTTGCCCGTGTTTCTTTTGCCTCACCGGGGCATACCCTTCCCGGATGTTGAGTTAATGTTCTGCTACGCTCCGCGGTACTCCGGTCATGTCGGATGGTTGCCAGGCGAAGATATCCAGATTTCTCTTTAGTAATTCACACAGATCCTTCTTCCCCGGGTCCGTCAAGCTTCCTCCGATGGTGACTGTCTGATCCAGAAATTTTGGGTGTATTGCTACTTGAATCCCATCCTTTGCCGGGGTTTCTTCAGGATCTTGCTGCGGCTGTGGTTCCACAACCATTTGGCATTCTGCCGGGATGATTTTGTCACTGTATAACGTGACCACTCCGCCCTGGGTGGGGAATTTGATCATTCCGTGGGCCGTGGAAGGGATCATTTTTAGCTGTCTTATCCCCGGCCGACCGATTATACCATTGTACTGAGAGGATGATCTAACCACCATGAAATTCATCCAAGCGCTTGCTGAGTTTTCTTCATCACTTAGGGTAACTTCTAACAGAATCTGCCCCAAGGGCCATGATAGTTCGCCACTGAAACCGAGAAGAGGGGCAGTAGCGGGGATCATTCTTTTCTTGATTCCTGGGCTCAGTCGGTTGAAGCAATGTTCGTAAAGGACTTCGGAGGCGCTTCCGTTGTCCACGTACATCCGATGTACGTGGTGTCCGCCCACCTCAGCCTTTATCACCAATGGATGGTCTTCCCAGTCGTCCTCCTTTATTGGAGGGAAGGATATCTCCAAATTAGGCCCGGTACTAGAGAGTACCTTCTGCTTCACTGTTCGTTTCCAAGGCTGTATCATGAATATCGCTGGGCCTTTGGCCGCGGCCGCGGCTTCCTTCTTGCTACCTTTAGCGGCCCCGCCCTTTTGGCTTCTGTTCTTGATTTCTTTTACCAAGTGTGCCAACTGGCCAGATCTGACCGCGTCCTCAATCTGCCTTTTTAATTGGAAACATTCGTCCGTATGATGTCCTTTTTCTCTGTGGAATTCACAATAATTGTCTTTGTTTCTTGATTCAACCGGACTTGCCATAGGTGGTGGAGCTGTGAATTTTACCGCGTCCATTGCTAGAATCTCCTTTGGTGTTTTTGTTAGGGGTGTGAAGCGGTCATTCTTTCTCCGGTCCGGCCTTGAATTCCCTTTGAATTCTGTTTTCCTTTCAAAATTCTGGTTGTGGGACGTCCGGGATCCCCCCTCGTGAGATTTCCATGAAGAGCGGTCTTGTTTTTTTCTTGGCACATTTGCCGCGGCTGTTTCCCCACGGATGAAGGCCGTAGTGACCTTCCACATTTCGTCGACCGTCTTGGGGATTCTATCATTGAGTCTCCTGATTAGCTCTGGGTTGTTAATCCCGTGTACGAATCCCGAAACCTTCATGCATTCGGGGGCGCCCTTCACGTGCATATTTTCCGCTTTGAAGCGGTCGACAAATGTTGCCGTGGATTCTCCTTCTTTTTGCTTAATGAGGTGGAGTTCCACCGGATCTTTGGTGTATTTCTTCTGCTGGAGGAAGTAGGATAAGAAACTTCTGCAGAGGTCTTCAAAGCTGTCTATGCTCTCGGCCGGTAATTCATCGAACCACATTCGAGCATGACCCATCAGGGTAGAGTTAAACATGTGGCACCAAGTGGGCATAACCCATCGTTCGACTTTGGCCGCGGTACAAAATTTTTTCAGGTGGTCTTCCGGATCTCCTGTTCCGTCATAAGTTTTTACATTGGAGGGCATTCGGGTCCTTTTTGGGAATTCGAAGTTTCTGACCCTTTGCGTAAAAGGATCCTTGTCATCGATGTCGTACGGGCAATAAAGATCGTCCGCGTTCCCTTTGTTCTTCTCTGACCCGGCTTCCCAATATCCTCCATCATAGTCTCCGTTTCCCTCCGGTGTCCGGTCCCTTCGACGCCTAGAACCAGAGTTAGCAGATCCAGACCCGCCGCCTTTCTCCCTTGAACGGGGGGCGTAGCTATAGGTCGGACTTGGGCTTCTTCTTGGGCTATCCGGACTTCCTTCCACGAAAGGTCGTCCATCTCGTCTGTAACGTCTAGTTTCACCTCTACGCTCCCTTCGAGTGCGGCTCTTAGACTTCAGACGGGAAAATACGTCCGGTTTTCTTTCCCCTAGACGTGACTTAACACCTTCTCTCCGTTCCCCTAAACGAGTGAATACGGCCGACCGGGGGTGCTTGGCCCCTTCCTCGTTATCTTCGGGTTCTTTACTAAGTCTGGAGAAAACACTCCGGGAGTAGGAACTTCCGGAAGGTTCAGGCCTCGCACTGGGGCTTGTCTTCCGCTTTTTTCTACCTCTTGGTTCAACATATCGGGATGGCTCCCGTGAGTATGAATCCTCCCGTGACTCGTCCTCGAAGTCGAGACGGGTTTTTAATTGTCCCATTTTCTCTACATGGACCTTTTCAGCCATTAAGGGCAATAGTTGGTGGTAATGCTTGTCGCAGAACTCCCTTATTGCCTCATCTGGAAGAGAGTCTGCATGTTGCTCTCCTTCTTTCCCCTTCCCTTCTCATGAGTGTTCCGTACTGTGGAAGGTTCTTGGGATGGGGAGGGGTTTTTTGTTTGATTGCTCATGGTAAAGTTTTTTGTTTTTTTAGAAACGCAGTTGTGTAACTGGTCCTACGGATGGCGCCAACTTGTTAGTACAAATCTTGGGCGTGCCTCCAGATCTAGGTTAGACTAGCTCTTGGCGGGTACAGATCATGCACTAAGTACTTCGTTGAGCTGCTAAGAAAAGCAACACCGTTAGTCTTACCGCGGAAGGGGGCTTCCGCGGTTGGCCTCCGGTGTGAGAGTAAGTATATTATTTGAGAGATAAGAGGTATGTACGGACTAGGTGAAAGTAATTGCAGTTAGGTGGAGTAATAAATGAGATGGGGGTATTTATACTACCCATATACTTACTGTAGCTGCCTCGGGAATGAGCGGGCTGACCCACACCTTACCGAGTAGGTAGATATCAGAGCGGAAGTCAACTTACGCCTTACTGTAGCCGCCTCGGGAAGGGGCGGGCTGACACACACCTTACCGAGTAGGTAGAATGTCAGAGCGGAAGTCAACTTACGCCTTACCTTAGTTGGTAAGTGTCAGATCAAGTGGGAGACACAATCCCACAAGATCTGGCTTTCGGTGGAATGACCGCAGCTGAGTATGTGAGTTGTCCCGGTCTGGAGAGACCGGGGTACGTCCTTGTCTTGGTTTGGCAAGACTGGAGTCTATAATGTATATTGGCTCTGCCGCGGTAAGAGTTATGAGCATGCCCGGCCTAGTATGCTGGGTCAGGGGATACTATACACGATCAACATGCCCGGCCCAGTATGCTGGGTCCGGGGATACTATACACGATCAGGCTGCTGAAGCATTTCTTGCAACAAAAGTCACTGATGCAGTAATTACTGTTCCTTCATATTTCAGTGACAAACAAAGACAGGCAACAAAGGATGCTGGTACACTTGCTGGACTCAATGTTATGCGCTTGATTAGTGAGCCAACAGCAGCTGCAATTGCATATGGTCTAGTAAAGAGTACTGACACAAAAGGTAGAAAAGAGAAAACTGTATTCATATTTGATTTGGGTGGTGGGACGTTTGATGTGTCTCTTCTGAATATCAGCAAGGAAGGAAACATTAGGGTTAAAGCAGTAGGCGGTGACACTCATTTGGGCGGGGAGGATTTTGACATGGTGATGGTAAATCTTTGTGTACAAGAGTTTAAGAAAAGAAAAATGATCGACGTGAGTAAAAATGCAAGAGCTATGGGTAGGTTGAAAGTCGCATGTGAGAAGGCAAAGAGAGATTTGTCATCAACAACACAAACATCAATTGAAATTGAATCCTTGCACCAAGGAACTGATTTTGTAATGAAATTATCTTGTGCAAAATTTGAGGAGCTAAATGCTGGTTTCTTTAAAAAGTGCATTGGGCATGTGGAAAATTGTTTGAAAGATGGGGGAACATGAAGAAAAATAATGTAGATGATATAGTAATTGTTGGTGGATCAACTCGCATTCTTAGAATACAACAAATGCTTATGGACTTTTTTAATGGGAAGTCACTCTGCAAGAGCATTAACGCCGATGAAGGGGTTGCTTATGGAGCAGCAGTGTTGGCTGCTAACTTAAATGGCAATGGTAGTAAAATTGTTCAGGACTTGGTACTTTCAGATGTTACTCCGCTTTCACTTGGCATTGAGGTCTGTGAAGTGGAAATGAGTGTTGTAATCCCAAGGAACACACCAATACCCACCATCATGAGGAGTCCTTATTGTACATTTTACGACAACCAAGTATTTATACCAGTGAATGTATATCAAGGTGAAGGCAAATTAACCAAGGACAACATCTTCCTTGACTCGTTTAAACTTGAAGGTGTTCCACCAGCCCCAAAAGGTGCGCAAATGGCGAATGTTTGTTTTAGCATAGATTCCAATGGTATTCTCAATGTCTCAGGTGAGCTGCTTTGCAATGGTAATAAAAGAAGTATAACAATTGCTCAGAGTCGAAATGTGAAAGGACGCATCAAGATGTGAATTCTAGTATGCTATCAGTAGCAAAACTGGAGAATATATGGACAATGTTTTCAAGTTTGATGTTAATTACCTTTATGGGTGGCTACACAGCTTAAGCCTTTTTATTCACAAATTAGTTAACCTTTTTATTATTCGGATTCAGTTTTGTAACTTAAGGTTTTACTATATAAAACTCATTTTATGGCATTAAAATGCCTCGGTCACATGGTCTATTTGTAATCAAGTAAACAAATGTTAGAGCTTATGCGGAAAATGTAGTTTCTATCAACTACTAATATATGTAGCCGAATCTGAAATAACCGAATTACCTGGTAAACAATATGGTAAAAAAGCGGGTCAAACGTTGCGTTTAATTTGTGAGTTGCAAAGTTGCAGATAAGCTTAACTAAATAAAAACTTATAAGTATCTTATTAAGAACTCTATACCCTCTACTAGATGCGCATTTTTTGTAATTTTTATGAGAATGTGGAATGTTTTCATTGAAATTTAATGTAAAACAGAAGGTTTAAGTGACCAGCAAACATGCATCTGTAAATTGCACATATATATACCGTCAAGAACATGAATATGCCGTCTCAAAAAATCTCAAGTGATCATGAATGATTCGTTATGAATATCTAAGCACAATATTGATAAGAGATTTTTTAACTTTATCAATGTAATTTAGTGTTTGAAATTTTTGCTTATTTGCTTAATATTGAAAGATGTACCTTATTATAATTCTATATTATTTTATTTTTAGAACCTCTAGTACTTCAGTGTATTGAGCTAACATTATGCATGGAGTAAGTTTATATTTTGTTCTTGTAGGCTTTAATTGTACCAATCTTGTTGTGCACTAAACAGTATGATCCACATGTCTATAATAAGGGTTTGTGTGTTGGCGGAACAAAGCATGTGGCGAAGTAGTAGTGGAACTTTATCTCACAGTTTTATTCGGCATCATGTACGGGAGATATTTGGTGAAGTAGTAGTGGAACTCTCGGTACCCAGATGCAAACTTTATGCTGCGGGTTAGTCTCCTGAAGCAAACATATTTGCTCGGTATTTGGGTCAGTTAATGTACAAGACATGTCGTTCGTATCAAATGCCTGTGTTGCTTGACCCATAAAGTTTGCTAATTGGTTATATTTGGGTTATCATTTACAATTTATACATATCTTTGCAGGAAGGCAAGATTTATGTGTCTCTTTCCCGGTGCGGTTTTTTTGGGTAATCTTTTTTATTTGGTCCTTATGAGGGCTTTCATAAGGTCTGCAACAAATGTTTATGAAAATACTCTTGTAGCTTCACTATCTAAGATCTTCCAAAGGTAAGTGTTTTCGCAGTCAAATGAGTCATTTATGAATATAGACATGTGGATCATATGTTTGGTGCACAATAAGGTTGGTAAAATTTAAGCCTTCAAGAACAAACACATAAACTTACTCCATGCATAATCATTTATTCAGCATTGATTTTTTTTTTTTTTTTTTTTTTTTTTTAATTTTTTTTTTTTTTTTTTATTATTATTTTTTTTGGCTTAATATTGAAAGCTTTATGTCATTTGAAACCTACATTTTTTTTTTTTGGCTTTACAGATGAAACTCCACGTGACTATAGTGCAATTTAGGATGCTGATGGGAGGCCTGAGCTATGTTTGAGGCACGGTTGAATTTATTGCTACAAGGGAGTTTATGGTTAGTGGCTTTGAGACCCTGCTACAAGAAAATAGACCTATAATGGCAGAGGTTTTAGTGACACGAAAAGTAAATTATCGTAATATTTAGAGCAATAGAAAACCACTCGGTCTATATCAAGTGGCCACCGGGGGTAACTTAACCTTCTGGGGGGTTGTTTCCCTTGAGGTCTCGAGAGCGTTAGAAGCATGAAAAGACAACTTTACCCCTAATTTACTATTCATTTGACATTTTGTCTATTGATTACCTAGTATAACGGAAAATGTATTCAGGGACGGAACCAGGACCAAATATAACCGGTTGCACAAATTTTTTGAAACCATAACATAGAAACACATTTCGATGGACCGGGTGCATTTAAGATGCATTTTGAAAAAATTTATGTTTTTTTCAAAAATTAACACTACATCGAAAAAATCCATAGGGGTCCCGGGCACCCGCGGGAACCCCTGGTTCCGTCTCTGGATGTATTAGAAATATACTCTTATCATTTTAAACTTTGCTAACAATATAAATGTACATGACAATATTCATGATGGAAAATTTTCGTATTGCGAGAAAAACTATATGTTAATCAAGAGATCTAATTCTACTATTAGCAAACAAATACAGTCTTGCTTGTGTACATTTGTCATCATCTTTTAGGTATGTGAAGTCGCAAGAAAACTAAAAAAATATACGTAAAGTGAAACAGTTTTAGCGCTTAATGTGTGTGATCAATAATAGATTGAGGATTCTAAAATAAACTTTGTATGCTTATTTCATATGTTTCAAGTTATTGCATAAAGAAGAGATAACATATATAATTAAACAACAAATTAAAAAGTATTGTATGAAAAGATTGATAAATAATGACAAACAAAAGATGGCCTGTTACTTTGTGATGAATTAATTAATAGTGACAAGGAAATCTACATTTCATACCATTATTTGTGATGAATTAATAGTGACAAGGAAATCTAGAGGGATCTTTAATTTTGTTTGAAACGGCAAATTTTTTAATCTGGACATGTGATGCATATGTAATATTTTGTATTAAAAATCATCTATGAATTATTTTTGACGTAGACAAGTTTATATATTTCAGGTTATATTTTAGTTTTTTCTTTTATTTTGTAACAGTCGATCAATATAATCAAGTGATTTTTATTCAGTGGCGGAACCATAACTAAAAGAGATCGGGTGCACGAGATATTTCGAAATATAATATAAAGGCTTTGATTAAATTAAAGTTTCGTTTCACATACTACTCCGTAATAGACTAACTAAACAAGGACTACTTTTTTACCGGGCGCAGTTAGATAAAAATATGTTTTAAACTAATTAGTACTCCCTAATACACATAGTAATTAGTGAAATATATTTTTTGTAAAGACAGTGTAGTGTAACATTGTTTATAGTGCATGTTAGTAATTTATCATTTTTCTATTTTTTTTCTTCAATATGTTGGTTTTTGTATCCACGGATTCGACACGGATAATACTTGAAAGTAAACCAACATTCTGAATCAAAAACGAAGAAACCTGATTCAATATGGATATTTTGAGTGGTTTTTTAGACAATAATCAGGTACATAAATACATAAAGCAACAAGACAATGAGTGCTGAAATATTTTGTGACATGAACAAAGAATAAGTGTGCAACTATGTAATAATTCATTAGCCAATGAGAATACGTATCTTTTGCTTCATTGTGTTACATGACACGGCCGTCCCATTGATTTTGGTGGCCCGGTGCGAAATTACAAATGAGACCTCGTAAATCACAAAAAGCTTAACTATTATGGAAAATTCAAAACATAATATACTTGCACATATATAAATACCAATGAGCATATACTAAATCGGAGACCCACTCACATAATATTTAAAAACAACTATAAGAATTTAAGTTAAACATGTATAAATACTAATGGAAATATACTAAATTTGAGGCCCCTTACAAATGATTGCCCTGTGCGACTGCCTCACTTACACATGCTAATCACCGCCACTGTTACATGATCGTTGTAGTATTTTCATCGTCATTACTCATTTTACAATCCTGAGCCGTGTTTAGCACGGCCTAAAAACTTTACTACTCCCTCCGTCCCACTAAAAGTGTCCTACTTTGAATTTTCAAAGTACTTGTTTTTCAACTTTGACTGTAAATATTTTTGTTTGTGTTATATGATACTTGATGAAAGTTATATGAATTGATTTAGTTTTAGATGTGTTTTCATTGGGTATACTTTTCATCAAGTATTATATAACAAAAAAATATATATTTAAGGTCAAAATTTAAAACAAGAGACTTTGAAAATTCAAAACAAGACACTTTGACTGGGACGGAGGGAGTATATAACTATATAATAACACATATCCAAACAACTCTAGTAATATCGAAATTCATTTTAACAAGTGTCTCACACTCCGTAAGACTTCGCAGTTTCCGCAATCAACCAAGTCACCGTTGCAAACAATTACCATACTGTATAAAGAAAATAAATAAATTAATTATAATATAAAAAACAATCTGAAAAGAAATGAATCTTAACTATCTATAATATGCAAATGGTCAAAGGGGAATGTGGAAAAGTCAAGTTTGTGAAATGTTGAAAATTTTGGGTCAATCCCCATTTTACCCTTGTTAAATATCTGTCATTGAACTCGTAGTGAATGGAAACCTATAAACCAATAAATGTCTGTCAACCAATAACCAGTAGTGAATGGAAACTGAAATTTCTTTGTCAACCAAGTATTGAAGGAAAGTAGTTAATGGAAATCGAAACTGCAGGTATTGAAGGAAAGGTTGAAATAAACTATTGCAGGAAACATGGCTGTATTCCAATACAACATGGTTGTATTCCAATCAACCACAATTGCACACTTCTCTTTCTGTAACCTAAAACACACACCTCTTCTACCACTATTTAAATCCGCCACCACCAACCATTACATCCGTCAACCACCCCAACCAACAACACCACGTCACAACCGCTAACTGACCACCATCGAATCCCTCACCACAACCAATTCACCAAGACCGACCACCAATACAAATGTGTTTTCAAGGTTTGAGGTTATTTTAAGTTTTTTAGTATATCTTTAGATTAAACAAGTTTTAAAGGTTTCTATTCATAGATCTATATTTTCTTTTTGTAGATCTGAGTTTTTGGAGCAGTCCAACGCCGCCCTTGCCGGAATATTCCTCTACTGCCGCCGCTTCCTTACTGCTACCACCGGGAACCGCAGTTGTTGCTGGAAAAATGGTTTCTTTTTAAGGTTTGTTATAAAAGTTTTATTCTAAGTTTATTGTTTATGTTTTTTTGATTCTGGGGAACGGGGTTGGTATTTTATTGTTTATGTGTTGCTTTTAATCGCATTCATGAATATAGACTATAAGGCGGGAAAATTTTTTAGTTTATATATGAATGATGTATTTGGAAATACATGTTAATTTTGAATTACGTACCCGCACGTGGGTAAACATTCTGATGGTTATTTTCCCGCGAAGGCACATGAAATAGATGAATTATAGTTTGGCATGTGATATAATTTATTGAAATATATGTTGTTATCTGGATTTGATATGTAGCCTTAACTTTGTCATTTCAAAGTTTTTATAAACATATAGTTACATTTAATAATGTGCCTCCATGTGGCATGGAAAATTATATTCTCAGAATAAGGAATTGTGCAATGATTTATTCATTGCCCTGTTGAATGATCCCCTGTAATTTTGGTGTTAATTGCCATGAGAATACTAATAATCTGTTTGTTTAAGATTAACTGATTGACACAATGCTGGTTAAAATTTGATATTTGGTGGAATACTACGTAATCTATATATTTTGGTGAAAAAGAATCAATATTATGCTGTATTCAATGTGTGAATTATTGTAACATGATTTAATCCGGCAGTAAGTTTCCATCATTGTTCGTTTTAACAGGTGTTGTTTCATGGTTATGTGGTTGGCTATTTAATGGTTTCCAATATTTATAAACTAACCCTTTTAATGTGTTACAGGTTGCCTGTCTGCGATTTCAATTGCAAAAGAAGAAGCTACTAAATTAGGAACTGTTATCGGTATTGATCTTGGGACTACCTATTCTTGTGTCGGTGTTTTCAAGAATGGCCATGTTGAAATTATAGCAAATGACCAAGGAAACCGTATCACCCCATCGTGGGTGGCTTTCACCGACTCCGAGAGGTTGATCGGTGAGGCTGCAAAGAATCAAGCGGCTGTTAATGCCGAAAGGACCATCTTTGATGTTAAGAGGCTTATTGGAGGAAAGTATGAACTATATCTTTGTGTGTAAATATTGATTATCTGCTGTTGTACATTGTTTAACATTCTATTTTTGTATGACAGGTTTGAGGACAAGGAAGTCCAAAGGGATCCGAAACTTGTCCCATACAAGATTGTCAACAGAGATGGGAAGCCATATATCCAAGTCAAACTTAAGGACGATGATAAGGTTTTCAGCCCTGAAGACATCAGCGCTATGATTCTTACCAAAATGAAGGAGACAGCTGAAGCTTTCCTTGGAAAGAAAATTAAGGACGCTGTTGTCACCGTTCCTGGTAAGTTTAATACAAAAGGAAATTTCGTTTAATAATACTTTGTGATGTACCCTCGAATGATGCTTGTTAACGGTTTGCTTTTTGACTATTTATACAGCTTACTTCAATGACGCCCAAAGGCAGGCTACCAAGGATGCTGGAGTGATTGCTGGTTTGAATGTTGCCAGAATCATCAATGAGCCCACGGCTGCTGCTATCACATACGGTTTGGATAAGAAAGGTGGCGAGAAGAACATCCTTGTTTTTGATCTTGGTGGTGGTACTTTTGATGTCAGTATCTTGACAATAGACAATGGTGTGTTTGAGGTTCTTGCCACAAATGGTGACACCCATCTTGGAGGTGAAGACTTTGACCAAAGGATCATGGAATACTTCATCAAATTGATCAAGAAGAAGCACGGAAAAACACACATATCTTCTTTCATATCTACCTCTTCTCCATAACCTAGCACCACCCTCACTATATCTGTCGCCGCTAAAAACATCACCATGTACAGACGCTCCCGTCGCCTCAATTATCTGAATCCGACGTCGCTGCCACTACCGGGTTTGTTTAGATCTATGCATCCGACTGGTTTTGAGGATTTTGTAAAGATTTATGCTTTTTTTTTTTCCATGTTTAGAATGTATTTGTTTTATAGATCTACGTATATATGTATTTGTTCTTATAAAATTTGACATTTTTTTCAGATCTGTCGCTACTTGAACGCCGGATTCTTCTACTACGTCGGAATCTTCTACTGCCGCGGCCGGAACCTGTGTTACCCTCCGTTTTTGCCGCCGGGAATTTATTGTTTCTTTTTAAATTTGTTATAAAGTTTGATATGTAAGTTTTCATTAAAATTATTTATTTATTTTGTCGTGTAATATTGTTTAATAAGTTCATTTGTGAGTTTTTTTTTTTAAATTGTTTTGTAACAGCAAGCGGTGTCTTGCCAGAAACTACGGAGATGTGTAACTATTAGTCTTAAAGGTGTTTTTTGTATAAATTTGTTAATAAGATTTATTGTTACTATATATATAATTTGGCATTATTCAATGGCTTATTTTCACTTATATGTGCGTTATAATTTTTCTTGAGGGTTTCTATATGTGGATCTCACTTTTGATGTGTTTTTTCTGTAGCCGGAAATTTCTACCGCCACTACTTTGCCAGAATCTGCAGGTGGAACTTGCACATTTTTTTTTATTTACTTCCATGAAATATATTTGTTTGTGTGAATTTATTTGTAATAATTTGTTTCAGTCTGTTTGATTATAAAGTCGTTTGTGGTAGTTTATTACATCTCTGATTTGTATTTATTTTACTATTTTTTATAAAACTTGTTTTTTTGAGAAATCTTATACATCTTTTTTTTTTTTGTATAAATCTTATTTTTTGAGTTTTTTTGTATCAATTTGATTTTTTTGAGCTTCGCTTTTTATGATTCGCTAAATTTTGTGTGTTACTTTTTCGAAACTGTATTACTGATTCTTTGAAACTACTTTACATGGTTTTATTGAATTTTCGTTGATATAACATATCAGATCTTCTATATTGATTGTCATGCAAAAATTGTGGCATCTTAGCCCAAAATTCTTTTTGAAAAGAAAACGTGGCCTTTGAAGAAACTTGATGACGCAATTCATTGAACATGATTATTTTTAATTTAATGTAATGTTATATAAACGTAAGATTTTTTTTTGTTCATTTTTACCAACATAAAAGTAATATTTGAAAATAATCATCGACTATAAAAGTTATTTAAGTCAAGCAATTGGTAACTAATATTTGAAAATATGTTCTCCACTATTATGCCACTAAACAATTTTAAACTTCAGTGCCAAAAGTAGCATACAAACTTGTGATTTTTTTTTTTTTTTTTTTTTTTTTTTTTTTTTTTTTTTTTTATCAATGTTGGAAATTATATGCTGTTGTTGAGCGCAAGTACTCGGTAATGTATAAAGAAAGTGAATGAGACATGAGGCTACAGTAAGCACTTCCGCCGCAACGTGCAGTCACTCGCCTAACAATGCTTGAATTCATTATTAGTACAATCTTATAATAATGTTATCGGAAAAAACAATCACACAGATTGACGTTATTCGAAAAATAATACAACTATGCTATTAGCAAAACAGTTCTTAGAACAAATAAATATCGTCTGTATTAAGTACTTTTTTTTAGCGGTTGCACTATTCTTATTAGTTTTGTAATTGGATATTGTAAATGGTTATAATTTGATGAATATATGGTTTGTTGATAAAAATATGAATTATTTGGCTCAAATGGGAATAGAGAAAAATGCTACCTGAGTTCTCAGTAGTTTAACAGAAGAATATATTTGCGACATCCTACGGCTAAAGTTGCGACGTCTATAACATGTTTTATGCGACATCAAGCGAAGCTAATGGCAAAAAGCGACAGGATTAGTGACGGCTAGAGATTTCCTAGCAAAGTGGAAACCGTCGTAGTTCAGTTAGCGATATCATTCCCCGTCGTTATTAGCGACCGACACGTATGTCGCTATTGACGACACTATTTTTTGCGCCAAAGTTTGAAGAGACGCATAATCTGCGACGCTTTAACACCGATAGGCTGCTACCCGTCGTAAATCCGACGCAAGGGAAAAATCCGTCGCTAATTCCATCGCTAAATCTGTCGCTAAATAATGAAATTCTTGTAGTGAATATCGCATATCGTTAATTGTATGCCGCTAGGAATTTCCGTTGCTATGCACGGGTACTCGCCTAGAAATGAATTAATTATAATGAGACCATAATAAAATTGAATCACATCCTACAAAAACCTACAAGAAGCTTCACGAAACCAATCAACAAACAATCCTTACAGAATCTCAAAGTCACTATTAATTTTTATCAGTCGCTAAATATTAAATAAAGAGGAATTTGCAACAACATAAAACCACAAAATTACCTTGTCAAATATAAAGAAGTTGTATCTTGTACAGACAGTATCATGAATATTCGTCCTTCAACACAAACACCAAATAATAAACAAATTAATAATAATAGATTGTTGAAACCCATAATTAAAAGTAAAACTAAAACATGTCGATGGATTTCAAGCCACTTACCAACGTAGCTATAAACCTTTGCTCACCAGCAACATCTGCAGCTCAAAAAACAGCACCTTCAACCAAACTTCGGGAAGAAGAAATCACACTTCCAGAAAGGTGTTTGGATGTGGATATCAATAAGCGGTTAAAGGCAAGGCGGTGAGATCTGGAATGTTTATCGCCTCTGCAAAACTCATACATTGGCCAATGCGGTCGTTAGTCCTGGGGCTGACATCAAATTCTTAATGGGCTAAAAAGCTTTAATAATTTTTTAATCGGAGGTTGATTTTTTTAATCCGCCAGACAATGCTCTTTAGTATATTTATTATATAATGATAGATAATCCTACCAAACAAATAGCTCTTATCAAAGGACTTGTGGTTTAGTGGGTGGGGCTTAACTTGTTAAGCGAGTCACAAGTGGGAGTAGTACTGGGTGGGTGACCACCCGGGAAGTCCTCACTTGTGGTCCACTTGCAGACCATATTGTTCCGGAGATATATTTGCAATGATGGTTCGAGCCCCTTAGACCAAGCCGCTGGGGGTTAGAACTTGAGCAATGGCCCGGTTTTCATCCGGCTGTTACTCCAGCAAGGTAACTTGTATGGAGGCAGTACGGTTTCCGGGGGAAACCCGTTACCACCTGAGATCAGCGTGGACCCGGTTAAGACAACATAGTCTGGCGGGGTGGCGATGGGGCCTTCGTTCGCGAAGGTGGTCGTTTCTAAGTTGAAATTTACCTTTCAAAAAAAAAAAAATCCTATCAAACAAATAGCTCTTCCCAAGAAGATAACAATTTTAGAAATATTAAAAGATATATTGCAATTGTAATAAATCACGCTATAGCAACGTTTCGCATGAGGACAAGAGTGATATGCATATCAACTGTGCATTTAAGCAAGAAATATGAAGTGGCTTAATAAATTTCAGAGTCGTGAAAATGACACATGATTATTGTCGTAAAAATGACACATGATAATAAGTATAGATTATTATTGTTCCTCCGGTCTCATTTTCAATGTCCATGCATGATATAAACTTCTGCATTATATTATAAATTAAATTTCTATATTTTATAATATGTGTAATGTAATAGATATGCATTTTTGTTAACAAAATGTAACATTTAGTCTTGCACTTATATATTGCACAAATTTAATTATTTAATTATTTATTTATTTATTTATTTTTTTATTTTATTATTATTATTATTATTATTTTTTTGATGTTATAGTAAGCATCTAAAGGTAAAATAGAAAATTAAAACTGATAAACTATTGGTTTTATTTATTAATACATAACATGCATTTTTGAGACAAACTAAAATATTAAGCTGTACTATTTAAATGAGACGAAACGAGTATTGTTATTTGTTTATGAGAAGTGACCAGTAACAAAGAGTAATACAACATGCAATTTATAATAGACATTTGGCAACCAATTAACGAATACATAGCTGGCCGGGCACATAGTTTTTTCGTGATGAAAGCGCCCAATATTAAATGTATTTGTTTGATGAAAGTGCTAGCACTTTTGTTACATTTGAGCTACTGAAATAAATGTTTTGGGCCAACATTGACCACGAAAGGACTTCCCAACAATTTTTCCCAATTTTCATCCATCAAAATTAGGGTTTCAAGGATGGGAGATCGTAAATGGTTTTTTCATAAGTCTAAGGAGGATCAAACACAAGAAGTATCAAAATCGGTTTTCGTTACTAATTTCCCCAACCAATTTATGTCTCATGATCTGTGGAAGGTGTGCAATGAATATAGAACAGTGATAGATGTGTTCATTCCGTATAAGCAATCGAAAGCAGGTAAGCGATTTGCTTTTGTTCGTTTCATAAAGATCGATAACTTGGATAGATTGGTAGAGAATTTATGCACTGTTTGGATTGGACGTTTTCGTCTTCATGCGAATATTGCTCGATTCGAGAGAACAAATAAACCTAATGTGTATCAATCCGAAGGGACGAATATGGGGAATGTAAAGGGTACTTTTGCTTCGGTACTCAAAACTGGGAAACCAATTAACATCTCACTTGAGCAATCTAAACCTGCGATTGTTCTAGATGATTCGTGTTACCTGGAACGCGATTTCAGTTTGTCCCTAATGGGTAAGGTCAAAGACATCGCTGCTTTGCCAAATCTTTACATCATTCTCGCAAAGGAGGGTTTCCAAAACTTGAATATAACTTACTTAGGAGGTTTGTGGGTGCTCATTGAATTGGACTCGAATGTTTCTAAACAGAAATTCAGTCAACATATTGGGGTGAGATAGTGGTTTACCTTGTTGAATCCTGCAAGTAACACATTCTTAAGTGATGAACGTATTGTGTGGGTGACAATTGAAGGTTTACCTATACACACTTGGACTCGTAACACGTTTGTGAAAATTGCGACAAAATGAGGGGAGTTAGTAGAAATGGAGGAGTATGATGCAAAATCTTTGTCTTGCAAAAGTTTATGTATTAAGACAAAGTTTAATGAGATCATTTGTGAAAAGTTTAAAGTTATTGTGAAAGGAAAAGTATTATGGGTTCGTGCCAAAGAAATGAGTGCATGGGTTCCAGCCTTTCGAGAAGACAAATTTGATACACATTCATCAAATGAGGAATTTGGAGATGGTTTGGGTGGGATAGGTGATGACAAGGAGGCTGGGCATAAAAATGAGGAGGAAAGTGATGTTGATAAGGTTTCAGAAAGTAGTTTTATTCCTGGGGATAACTACATGCACGAAAAGTATCAAACTTCTCTTAATCATAATGAAAATTCTGAGAATATTAATGAAAATTCCTTGAATCATAATGAAACTTTTCTGAATCATAATGAGAATTCTCTGAATCAGAAAATGCCCCTGGAGGAAGGAATTCAATCTGAAGACCCATTTAAGATCTATGATATCTTAAATAAACAAAAAGATAAAGGAGTTAAATCAATGGATGACGATCTACAATATCCTCCGGGTTTTACACCTGAAGGAAATGTAGATTCTCTTAACAACAATGAAGTTAATGATGGTGCAAAAAGATGTGCTGAAAACTCAACAGAGGAGCTGAAAAACGTGAATGAGGCAGGGAGTGAGAATGGTTCTTGTATGCAAAGCAGTTGTGGTAGTCGCTTACAGAAAATTAAAGTAGGGGGATCTTTATTGGACGTTATGGATGAATTGGTTAAGGTTGGTCAAACTATGGGATACAACATGGAAGGATGTATGAAGAATATAGAAGTAATTATCGGTTCACAAGGAGATTGCAATGTTTTTAGATGAATTTTATGTCCCTGAATATTCAAGGCCTTGGTCACAAGGCTAAAAAAGGGTGGATTAAGGAGTTGTGTTTGAAACATAAAGTTAATTTCGTAGCCCTTCAAGAAACAAAGATGGATCATATAGATTTGTTTTCTATAAAGGCGTTGTGGGGTAATTATTCTTTTGACTATGCATTTAGTTCGTCTGTAGGTTATTCTGGTGGTATTCTTTGTGTTTGGGAGCCTAGCCTGTTTGTCAAAGAGAATGTTACTGCTTCGGATTACTTCTTGGCTATTACCGGTTTATGGGTTCCCACGTCTACAAGATTACTTATTATCTCTATTTACGCTCCCCAAGAGTTAAGTGAGAAAAAAGGATTATGGGATTATTTACGTCATATGGTGGACAGGTGGGATGGTGAGTGTGTGATGTTGGGAGATTTTAATGAAGTTCGTACGGAACATGAGAGGTTTGGTTCCTTGTTTAACTTTTCAGGAGCAAAAGCTTTTAATAACTTTATTTCGGTGACAGGTTTGGTGGACCTTCCATTAGGAGGTTATACATACACATGGGCTCATAAATCAGCTACTAAAATGAGTAAGTTGGATAGATTTCTTATTTCGGAAGGTTTAATGGCGATATTCCCTAATCTATCGGCAATATGTTTAGATAGACATTTATCTGATCATCGTCTTATTTTGTTGGGCGAGATGAATATAGATTATGGTGCTACTCCGTTTCGGTTTTTTCACTATTGGTTTAAGATGGAGAGTTTCGATAAAATGGTGGAAGATACGTGAAAAAATATGAATATAGTAGAGTCTAATGGCATGATTCAATTGAAGAAGAAACTTCAAGCTCTTAAACAGGCTATAAAACATTGGACTAAAGATGTAAAGAAAAGCTCTTACAATGCTAAAATATTTGCTCAATCTAAGTTGTCTGAAATAGATAAAGTGCTTGATCAAGGGGGATATAATGAAGAGATTTTAAGTCAAAGAACTTTGTTATTGAAAGAGCTTCATGATTTAAATTCGATTAAGGCTTCGGAGGCTTCCCAAAAAGCTAAGGTTCGATGGTCTATTGAGGGCGACGAGAACTTTAATTTTTTCATGGAATTCTCAATAATAAACCGTCTCAACTTGCTATACGAGGGGTTCTATTGTATGGTGAGTGACTCATGGATCCACGCAAGGTGAAAAATGATTTTTTAAATCATTTTGCTAATCGATTTTCTAAACCTGATGATGCTCGAATCACTCTTGATTATCATTTTCCAAAGAAGCTGCCTTTTGAGCAAATAGCTAATTTGGAACGCAATGTCACCTATGATGAGATTAAAAGTGTGGTGTGGGATTGTGGCACTGTGACAAATGGTAAATTTCCCTAATATTTATATTTATGACAATTCATTTCTGTGACTAGAACACCTGACTAGACCGTTATATGTTTAAAACGGATAACAGACCTGCACATATTGTCACCCGAAAATCTCACCAAAGAACAGTGAAATAATCACATCTTATAATTTACTCATTTTATTGTAGTAAGAATGGGAGGTTATCCCAGTTTCACTCAGACTGCCACCACACGCAAACCAGCAATAAATCTGAGATTCAGAAATTTTAGTGAATACTTAAAGACTCAAAAATACATTCAAGTATTACATAACGACATTAAAAATATAATCTCTCATATTTGTGACGGTTCCGGGAAGGACCCGAATTTGACTCAGTTTAACGAGACGCAGGTATAAAAATACCACACTTTAACTAATTATTCACTAAATACTTAAATTAAAACATACCTTCACCCACTCACACAAACTCCAAAAACCTGCTAACCCTAGATCACTATCTCATTTTGTCCGCCCCCTTCCCTTCCCCAAAAACCATTCGTCCCATCTCCATCCTCACCACAATCTTATGTTAACCCTTTGACCTAGAAAACCCCACCTTCTTCACGGATCTAGAAATTTACACGAGTCAACCTAGGAGAAATCCATTAAAGTAGAGATAGCACACAAAGGGAAAGGTTATTTCTCCCAAATCCGAAAGTTCCTATGGAACTACTCTCCAAGATTCACCATAAAATCCGCTCCTTCAAGAGATGTCGAACCACAACTCAACAAGAAAACACCAAAAATCTGAGAATCACTCAAGAAGGATTAAGTGTGGAAGCGATTGTGGTTCGATTTGGAGGTTGGGTTATTCGGTTTGGAGCAGTGGGTTATTCGGGTTTGGAGTTTCAATCGAATCCTTCGTCTCTCAACAAACACGGCAAGAATTAGATCCCTCTTCGGATTCATTTAGTTTTTGTTATTTTTAAGATCCATTTATGATAAGTAATTATATGTCGACAGAAGGAATTAATTTAAGTGAGGTTAAGATTAGTTCGTTCGAATGTAATTTCCAGAAGTGATGAATATTGAGAAAAGTTGTTAATTCTTGTTGTCATTAGTGTGGCATAGGAATTTGATTGATAGGTTAAGTTACCAGTCATTATGGTTCATGATTCGAACCTAGGAGTTTGATTAATAAAGAAATTGTTAATTATAGATGACATGTTTAAGTACTTGAAGAACTCTAGGGAAACACAGGTTCATGATTCGAACCTGGGAATATTGTGACTAGTATAGAAAGGCTAGGTAGGGTGTTATGTTGTTGCTAAATTGATGTCCACAACTCACTGTGACAAACCATAACCGAACCAATGACCACCAAGGCTAGGTGCATTGGTGGTGAGGATAGACTAGAAAACCACCTCGTATAGGGGAGGTTTTGATTCGAGTTCATTAGTGATAATTAGTCCCAACCATGAGGGTTATGCCTCGGTTCAAAATGTGTAAAGACTCACTCGAACCTCCAACCCAAAACCACAAAAAGATAGCACCAAATCGCTCTCAAATGCAACCCATCTAGGATTGCGAATATTCGGATGGACTACACACTTATGACGGATGATATTGCATGTCCGTGTTAAGTGAATATAGGAAACATTGGATCACAAGAGATTAGGCTCCATTTGAGGCCACCTTTGCCCTTGTCGAGACATGTAAAGGAGTCAAGACCAAGAACCCTTGTCACCATTTAGACTCTCAAGTCTCGAAGTTGAGTATCACTCGAAAATGATACCCATGAGATGAAAACTTAGGCCATGGTTAGTAACCATTCTCGGCCAAGAAATGGAGTTCCAGGAAACCCCACACCAAATGGCTAAATTAAGTTATCTGTATATATTTTTCTCTCTTGTTGAACATATGATGAACTCAAATAAGTACATTTTATTACTATCATTTATCCTATTAATTTGACTTGTTTTACTATATTATGTATGAGGATTGATACTTAATCGTTTACTTTTGTAATTCTCAGGTAAAAACAAGCATTTGGTGAAACTTAATGATTTTGGACTAATAATGGAGCAAAACGTGCATAAAGTGAAAGTCTACTGACATGGACAAGATCAAGTCAATTCTGCTCCAGATGCGCCGCATCTCACTCTTGACATGCGCCGCATCTCACTTTTGACATGCGCCGCATCTCTATCAAGATATCACCAGATACGATCCAAGATACAAGAGGACATGCGCCGCATCTGATCATGGAGTTACGCCGCATCTTCTGGCGGTGTACGAATATTCTTGAATATTATAATCTTGGACCCCACGCGAAGTTAAGTACATGCGCCGCATCTACTTAGTAGATGCGCCGCATCTTCCCTCAGACAGAAAGTATAAATACCCCATAGACCAGACGAATTACAAGTTCCGAAACCCTAAAACAGAAGACCGAACAGGAGGAACAAAGGACGAATTCAGTCAAGGAGGCAGCACAAGACACACCCAAATCAAAGATACAAGAGCTGTAAGAAGGTGCTGCATGTATTTAATTCATTAAGTAGTTTTGTTTTATTGTGTTAGCAAACTTTAATTCATCAAGATTGGTGGCTTGTGTAATGTGGCAACGGAAAGATTGCACTCCCTTAAAACTGCTTTCTCATTAATTAAAGTTTATATGTTGATGTCTTTGGTTACTACTTATTAGTGCATTGATAACCTCTGTGTTTATTAGTGGCTTGCGGGCATTTGACTGCGGGACATAATGTGGCTCCCACGGTTGTTTCTAAATTGATCACTTAGGAATAACTTTTAGACATAAGTAATCATTAAGGGTTTACTCGCCGATAAGAATAGGACCAACGAGAAAGGGTTAACTACATACACTTCATATAAAGCTATCAATAAAACAAGTGACAATCTACTTAATTATAAGGACAGCCCTCTTATTGTCTCGAGTATTTATCTGTGTACGTGTGTGCTACTTGCTGATTCGTGCCTATTGGTTTATTTTATTATTTAATTGCAAACAAATCGTGCCAGTCTCTCAGGCTGAAACCCCCTTGCGTTAGGATATTAAAATACTGATTAGAATAACTAGATAATACGTTCCACTCTTAGTGATCGACACTCTACTTACCATTATCTTCATACTGACCGGGTACACTGCTCGTTAAGTGTGTGTGTTATTGATAAGTTGGCTAAATATAAATTTAAAACTTGAGTAGGCATTAAAACTGCTAAAACCGCAACGACACATCACGCGCATCAAGTTTTTGGCGCCGCTGCCGGGGAGTGAATTGTTATTATCTGTTAATTTGATTAGTATTTTAATTAGGTTTTTCTTTTTATTAGATTAATTGCATCATTGTACTATTTTGCATATTTGTTGTATTGTGTGTTAATTGTTTTCTTTTATTTTTGTGTGTTTATTTTTGTTTTTGTTTGTGTGTTTAATTTTTTGTTTTTATTTTTTCGTATTTTTCTGTTCTGCTATCGTTGTACTGTGCTAAATCAAACGATACGGCGCATCTGATCTCTCAGATACGGCGTATTGCGTTTAATTTTTTTAAATACAACGCGTTTAATTAATTCGATACGACGCATCTTTTCCCCAAGATACGGCGTATCTGTTTTTAATAAGAAAATTTTTCTAAGCGATAAAGTAATACGACGCATCTGCTTTAGCAGATACGGCGTATCTGTTTTTGATAAAAAAATTTTTCTAAACGTTAACGCCATACGACGCATCTGCTTTTGCAGATACGGCGTATCTATTATTTTAATTAAAAACAGTTTGCGAATTATTAAACAGATACGGCGTATCGATCTCTGTCGATACGGCGCATCTTACTGAATCAAAAATCTTTTATTTTTAAACGTAACGAAAATACGGCGCATTAACTTTTGTTAATACGACGAATATAATTTGATAAATATAGTTGATTTTTGATATTTACTTTGATCGGTCCGCTACTCTCGTGTGCAAGTTGTTTATTTTCAGGATAAATGGTGACTCGAGCATCACCAAGAAGGATTACATTCTGAACCAAACCAAGAGACGCTAGCTGAAGTGACCGAACATAAGACGACAAGAGTGGAGGAAAACTCAGTACTGGTAACATTGAACTTCTTAAATTCTTGAAATAGAGTCCCAGGTAAACTCTACGATAATTCAACTGCCCAAAGGAAAGTTCTCTACACTATGATCTCAGTTTTATTATCCATATTATACATCTGATTCAAATCGTAATCTTAATTTTGTATGCTCAAAAACGATATTTGTTCCTAACCTCGGAATAAATCCTTATCCACTAAACAATAAGATTACAATTATTAATGAAACGTTTATGCCTATTGCTCTTATTTTGAATTCATCTTTATGGTGTGCCGTTTTAACCCAAATTTGATGTATAAGGAACTGTGTTGCGGAGGCCAAGGTACGTTCTTCATTTAAATTTCGTCAACTAACATAGAGATACGGCGGATCTAAATATCCAAAGCGCCGTATCCCTGACCAACTAGGACTTATTGCTGAGCTGAACGTGAGTCTAACTTGAAGACTCTGGAATAAAGACAAGTGCTTACCGGGAGACAACCCGGATTTATCTTTTATTCTGTTTTCTGTGTCGAGTCAGTCCAGGCCGCATGAGGATACGGCGCATCTCAATTCTGAGATGCGACGCATCTCCTGCAATGGTCATATCTTATTTTATTTTTCTGCATTTTTATTTTCGACTTTAAAACTATTTATCAGTTTATTTTAATGCGGCGCATCCCTGGTTAAGGATGCGGCGCATCTTTATTCTGATCCGTATTAATTCCAGGCTCGATACGGCGTATCTTCTTCAATAAGATACGGCGCATCGACTGACCTGATGATTTTCAGTTTTAATTTTTAAGTTTTATTTTTCCTAACTACTAATGTGTTATGCAAGTTGAACCTTTCTTATCTTAGGTGTGTTTTAAAGTGTTGGTGGTATTATAGTTTCCTGGATTTCCTGTGGATACATCAAGTATGAAGCTTTAACGTTCTAATCCACAAGAAGTTGATTTTTGCTCTAATACAAATGGAGGATCATACCGAGCAAATCTCAGGGGAGTTTTCCTGTTCTAATTCTTTTATTTTCCAGTTTTTAACCTTTTATACAAACAACGAGGACGTTGTTTAACTTAAGTGGGGGGATTGGAGAATTAGAACACTTAACAATTACTTGTCCTAAACTTTTTCAAAAATTATGCTTAAAATGTGCTTAATATATCAAACATAAAAATTTTTTAGCATGTTTTTGTTTAAGATCTAAGTTTCATAGCTGCACACATGACGTTATTTTCAAAAAAATTGTGATTTTTCAAAATTCACAAATCTATGAGTGTGCCGGTGACTTGTAAACTTTAGAACTTGGCTTGTATACTATTCGAGACCACCATAATAAGTATTATTTTATATAATTGGAATGACTTGTCTAAATTGGTAAATTCTAGGATTACACCCAAAAAGCCTATATATGTTATGTGATATTAGCTAACTACACTGGTTAGTTAACCCCCGTATAAACCCTTTTGTTACACTCATTTTTAGAGTAAGATACCCCTAGAAAAACCCTCAGAGCCATTCCTTTCGTTTCTTACACCTATGTTTAAAATGTTTCGTTACACCCTTACACCTTAGCCTACCCTGTAGATTAGAATCCGTGGTTGGTTAATTGCTATAGGCAAAGTGTGTTTCCTTACATTACCTGTGTTCGCGTGCGTAATTCATTATCTATGGTTAGGTCGGGAAATTGCACAATGCAATTGGAGTGAAAGTAAATATTGTATATCTTTGAGTTTATTTTTCGTATGTTTACTACTTTCACTATTACCGTTATTTCTGAAGTCATGAAAAGTATGGAAAAATTATCCAGATTTATTGTTATAGTGATGTGGTGAAATTTTACACATCTTTGTTTATGTCAAAAAAAAAAAAAAAAAAAAAAAAAAAAAATGAGAAAAGAAAAAGAAAGAAAGAAGAGTTGGATGTTTGTTTTAACCAACTTATGTAAAGTTATGTAAGTGGTCGATATCACCACTATTTGTTGTACTATATCTATGGATTGAATGGGAATTGGCAGTTATGGGAACGCCAATTAAGGTTTATTCTTTGATTAAGATCTTGTTGAGTATAATTCGTGTCTACCTAAAGCGTGTGTTTCAAGTGTTAAAGCGTGAGTTATTCGATGATATGAGTCTTATTCATGGGATGGTTGGGATAGTGATTAACCACACTTAGGATTTTAATTTATTTGTTTTGTTTATTTTTCATTTTACACCAATTTATATCCCAAATATTATCCATGCCCTTTATTGTTCTTTATCCAACCGAACCTTTGATTTATTGAGATTGGGGATTTGAGCAATCTTAAGTATCGTAGTCGTGGATTCGACTATGTATTTATGATTTTGTCGCCCTTTTTGATATATTATTATTGGTGAAGTTTGGACCTATCTTTAGCCTATTCGAGTTAAGGATTTGAGCAATTGCAAGTATCGTGTTCGTGGATTCGATCATGTATTTGTGATTTTGTCGCCTTTTCTGGAATTTGAGATCGATAGTGAAAGAGAATAATTAACCCTTAAGCCTAAAAACCCTTTTTACCGCTTTAGACTTGTTATTCCTTAGCTTTAGTGGGGGAGATGTGTATACTTGCCAAGCTTATGATAGAATATTCGTCGCGACTGGACAGTTAAACGATTAGATTTGCTTTTATCGACTTATTTTATTTTACTTCTAATTCGTTAAGTGTTTAGTTGTGTGATTATGAAATAAACGAATACATAATTAAATATAAAAATAAATCCTAACATCTTTTAGGATACATTTTCATAAAAGAAATTCTAAGGTTTACTTGGGGACAAGTAAAGTTCAAGTGGGGGGATATTTGATGAACTCAAATAAGTACATTTTATTACTATCATTTATCCTATTAATTTGACTTGTTTTACTATATTATGTATGAGGATTGATACTTAATCGTTTACTTTTGTAATTCTCAGGTAAAAACAAGCATTTGGTGAAACTTAATGATTTTGGACTAATAATGGAGCAAAACGTGCATAAAGTGAAAGTCTACTGACATGGACAAGATCAAGTCAATTCTGCTCCAGATGCGCCGCATCTCACTCTTGACATGCGCCGCATCTCTATCAAGATATCACCAGATACGATCCAAGATACAAGAGGACATGCGCCGCATCTGATCATGGAGTTACGCCGCATCTTCTGGCGGTGTACGAATATTCCTGAATATTATAATCTTGGACCCCACGCGAAGTTAAGTACATGCGCCGCATCTACTTAGTAGATGCGCCGCATCTTCCCTCAGACAGAAATTATAAATACCCCATAGACCAGACGAATTACAAGTTCCGAAACCCTAAAACAGAAGACCGAACAGGAGGAACAAAGGACGAATTCAGTCAAGGAGGCAGCACAAGACACACCCAAATCAAAGATACAAGAGCTGTAAGAAGGTGCTGCATGTATTTAATTCATTAAGTAGTTTTGTTTTATTGTGTTAGCAAACTTTAATTCATCAAGATTGGTGGCTTGTGTAATGTGGCAACGGAAAGATTGCACTCCCTTAAAACTGCTTTCTCATTAATTAAAGTTTATATGTTGATGTCTTTGGTTACTACTTATTAGTGCATTGATAACCTCTGTGTTTATTAGTGGCTTGCGGGCATTTGACTGCGGGACATAATGTGGCTCCCACGGTTGTTTCTAAATTGATCACTTAGGAATAACTTTTAGACATAAGTAATCATTAAGGGTTTACTCGCCGATAAGAATAGGACCAACGAGAAAGGGTTAACTACATACACTTCATATAAAGCTATCAATAAAATAAGTGACAATCTACTTAATTATAAGGACAGCCCTCTTATTGTCTCGAGTATTTATCTGTGTACGTGTGTGCTACTTGCTGATTCGTGCCTATTGGTTTATTTTATTATTTAATTGCAACAAATCGTGCCAGTCTCTCAGGCTGAAACCCCCTTGCGTTAGGATATTAAAATACTGATTAGAATAACGAGATAATACGTTCCACTCTTAGTGATCGACACTCTACTTACCATTATCTTCATACTGACCGGGTACACTGCTCGTTAAGTGTGTGTGTTATTGATAAGTCGGCTAAATATAAATTTAAAACTTGAGTAGGCATTAAAACTGCTAAACCGCAACGACACATCACGCGCATCAAGTTTTTAAAACAATAAGAGGGCTGTCCTTATAATTAAGTAGTTTTTTTTTATTAGATTAATTGCATCATTGTACTATTTTGCA
This sequence comes from Artemisia tridentata subsp. tridentata, assembly GCA_021014915.2. Lineage (NCBI taxonomy): Eukaryota > Viridiplantae > Streptophyta > Magnoliopsida > Asterales > Asteraceae > Artemisia > Artemisia tridentata. The sequence goes on from CP139506.1 coordinate 360,877,101, forward strand.
TATTTGTTGTATTGTGTGTTAATTGTTTTCTTTTTATTTTTGTGTGTTTATTTTTGTTTTTGTTTGTGTGTTTAATTTTTTTGTTTTTATTTTTCGTATTTTTCTGTTCTGCTATCGTTGTACTGTGCTAAATCAAACGATACGGCGCATCTGATCTCTCAGATACGGCGTATTGCGTTTAATTTTTTTAATACAACGCGTTTAATTAATTCGATACGACGCATCTTTTCCCCAAGATACGGCGTATCTGTTTTTAATAAGAAAATTTTTCTAAGCGATAAAGTAATACGACGCATCTGCTTTAGCAGATACGGCGTATCTGTTTTTGATAAAAAATTTTCTAAACGTTAACGCCATACGACGCATCTGCTTTCGCAGATACGGCGTATCTATTATTTTAATTAAAAACAGTTTGCGAATTATTAAACAGATACGGCGTATCGATCTCTGTCGATACGGCGCATCTTACTGAATCAAAAATCTTTTATTTTTAAACGTAACGAAAATAGGGCGCATTAACTTTTGTTAATACGACGAATATAATTTGATAAATATAGTTGATTTTTGATATTTACTTTGATCGGTCCGCTACTCTCGTGTGCAAGTTGTTTATTTTCAGGATAAATGATGACTCGAGCATCACCAAGAAGGATTACATTCTGAACCAAACCAAGAGACGCTAGCTGAAGTGACCGAACATAAGACGACAAGAGTGGAGGAAAAACTCAGTACTGGTAACATTGAACTTCTTAAATTCTTGAAATAGAGTCCCAGGTAAACTCTACGATAATTCAACTGCCCAAAGGAAAGTTCTCTACACTATGATCTCAGTTTTATTATCCATATTATACATCTGATTCAAATCGTAATCTTAATTTTGTATGCTCAAAAACGATATTTGTTCCTAACCTCGGAATAAACCCTTATCCACTAAACAATAAGATTACAATTATTAATGAAACGTTTATGCCTATTGCTCTTATTTTGAATTCATCTATATGGTGTGCCGTTTTAACCCAAATTTGATGTATAAGGAACTGTGTTGCGGAGGCCAAGGTACGTTCTTCATTTAAATTTCGTCAACTAACATAGAGATACGGCGGATCTAAATATCCAAAGCGCCGTATCCCTGACCCACTAGGACTTATTGACTAGTCAACGAAATTAAATAGATACGGCGCATCCCAATTTTCTAATACGGCGCATCGTGTCGCCCTATAAATACGACGGGAATGCGCCGCATAAACACACACAGTTAAGAACACGCACTAAAATTATACTCGAAATCCGATGATCTTTCTTAAACCCTCCTTTAATCCGATCTATAATCGTTCACCCGATCATACAATTAAGGTAATTTATTCTATTTTGATTTAATTTCGTTTAATTATAAATTAGGGTTTATATGACCAATTCGATTAGGGCTTAAACGATATAGGGATATGATTAGAACTTGGCATTGATTGTTTCCCCTAAGTTAATTTTAGAATTGGGCATCGAATTTGGCACTAATTAAATCGAACGAAAATAGGGTTTTGGGTGATTGTTTTTAAATTTTAGAGGGAAAGTGTGATAGAGGTTTTTGATAGGAACAATTCAGTAAGTATGGTCTGTGATATTTAGTGGTAGTTTACGTCACGGGTACGGATTCTTGAAAAACGTGCCTGACCCTTTATTTTATGCTGATACGCCTTTAGATGCGGCGCATCTAGGTTGATTAATGCGGCGTAACGACCTATTTCAAAATTGATAAAATTCTAGATACGCCGTATTGATTAATCTAGATACGACGCATCTACATACGCCGTATCTATTGTCTTGCATCGCATCTCTTATACTTTATACAGATACGCCGCATTGATTTAATCCAATGCGCCGTATCTACCTATTTTGCAGACTGTTTACTGATTGTGAATATCTATTTCAGATGGCATTACCAGAGGTCACACTAAGGCATCAGTGGCTACAATTTGAGAACATGGGACTTACTCCGGCCGCTCTAGAGGATTACTTGCATAGGCTTGACTCGATTTACTTCAAGAAAATATTCAGAGTCCAGGTTTTGAATTTTGACGATGTGGGATTGGTCGGTGGTGGACATGCAGCTGCTAGCTTACAGCATCGGATGGAGATGGTAGTTGTTGGAGATGATGAGGAGGCAGTGTTTAGGTCTAGTGCTTGGGAGAGACTATTTAGGATTGACGAGCCTCTGATTAGGGAACTTATGCTGGAGTTCTTTAGCACGATTCATTACAGGGAGACGGATATGGAGATTGATACAGCTGACACACTGGTGTTTAGGTTAGGGGGTGTGCATAGGCAGATGTCGATGAGGCAGTTTATTTTGGCCATGGGGCTACACACTGAGGAGGAGCTTGGATCTGCTGGGTTTGCCAGGTATTGGGCTGAGAGTTTACGGGTTGTCCCTGACAGAGGGGTATTCAGTGATTACTGGGTTAGGATTTCTTCGATGGGTGACATTGTTACTTCCACCCCATCCTACACACTGATCAGGGAGCCGATGAGGCGGCTATGTCATCGTTTGATTGCACTCACCATTGCTGGGAGGGGTCAGTCACCTGAGAAGGTGACCACTCTGGACCTCTTCCTTTTGAGGAGTATGGATGAGGGGATGTCGGTGAACATCCCCCACTTATTAGCGCACTACCTCCACCGATCTGCTGCGGGGAGAGATCGGAGGAGCCAGATGACTGGCGGGCATTTTGTTTCGAGGCTGGCCCGCCATTTTGGAGTTATTGGAGCAGAGATCCCAGCGGGGCTGGAGGTTATTGTGGCCCGTCTCCCGGTTATCGATAGGGACTATTTGGTTAGACTCGGGATCTGCCAGGTTGCTGCGGGAGGCCACTTTTGGGCAGCATTAGGGCCCGCCAGAGCTGCAGGGCCAGAGGCGGAGCAGGGAGGACCTCAGGAACCTCCGGCTGCTGCTCCTGCCGACGAGGAGGTGCCGCAGGCACCAGTACCCCCACGCACCGTGAGTCAGAGACTCGACGCAGTCGAGGGAGAGTTGAGGGCCCTGAGGAGAGACTCAGAGTGGGTGGTCATGAGTGTGAGAAGACTACTAGAGCAGCAGGGTATTACACACGTTCGTCCAGATGGTACTGAGGTTACGGGAGTGACACGTGCATACGAGCGCAGAGTCCGCCAGAGGACTGATGGAGCCAGCACTTCCGGGACCCATCCAGACGACCACACTCACCCATGACCTTACTCTTTTGATTTCATAGACATTGTTCCACACATTATTATTACCTTTTGGATTGTACTTATCGTTATTCTTATGTTTATGTTTAATGTTTCAGTTTATATTTCTTGTTATGTTTGATGAAGACTGGCATTAAGTTCAGCATGAGAGTACGAGAGGACGTATGAGATTAGACCGTGGAACGAGTCATTTTACAACAGACTGTTAACAGTCTGTTTGGTTACTACATGCGCCGTATCTGCCTAAACAGATGCGACGCATCCTATCCTTTATTTTGTTTTATTTTCAGTCCAGGCCGCATGAGGATACGGCGCATCTCAATTCTGAGATGCGACGCATCTCCTGCAATGGTCATATCTTATTTTATTTTTCTGCATTTTTATTTTCGACTTTAAAACTATTTATCAGTTTATTTTAATGCGGCGCATCCCTGGTTAAGGATGCGGCGCATCTTTATTCTGATCCGTATTAATTCCAGGCTCGATACGGCGTATCTTCTTCAATAAGATACGGCGCATCGACTGACCTGATGATTTTCAGTTTTAATTTTTAAGTTTTATTTTTCCTAACTACTAATGTGTTATGCAAGTTGAACCTTTCTTATCTTAGGTGTGTTTTAAAGTATTGGTGGTATTATAGTTTCCTGGATTTCCTGTGGATACATCAAGTATGAAGCTTTAACGTTCTAATCCACAAGAAGTTGATTTTTGCTCTTATACTAATGGAGGATCATACCGAGCAAATCTCAGGGGAGTTTTCCTGTTCTAATTCTTTTATTTTCCAGTTTTTAACCTTTTATACAAACAACGAGGACGTTGTTTAACTTAAGTGGGGGGATTGGAGAATTAGAACACTTAACAATTACTTGTCCTAAACTTTTTCAAAAATTATGCTTAAAATGTGCTTAATATATCAAACTTAAAATTTTTTTAGCATGTTTTTGTTTAAGATCTAAGTTGCATAGCTGCACACATGACGTTATTTTCAAAAAATTGTGATTTTTCAAAATTCACAAATCTATGAGTGTGCCGGTGACTTGTAAACTTTAGAACTTGGCTTGTATACTATTCGAGACCACCATAATAAGTATTATTTTATATAATTGGAATGACTTGTCTAAATTGGTAAATTCTAGGATTACACCCAAAAAGCCTATATATGTTATGTGTTATTAGCTAACTACACTGGTTAGTTAACCCCCGTATAAACCCTTTTGTTACTCTCATTTTTAGAGTAAGATACCCCTAGAAAAACACTCAGAGCCATTCCTTTCGTTTCTTACACCTATGTTTAAAATGTTTCGTTACACCTTTACACCTTAGCCTACCCTGTAGATTAGAATCCGTGGTTGGTTAATTGCTATAGGCAAAGTGTGTTTCCTTACATTACCTGTGTTCGCGTGCGTAATTCATTATCTATGGTTAGGTCGGGAAATTGCACAATGCAATTGGAGTGAAAGTAAATATTGTATATCTTTGAGTTTATTTTTCGTGTGTTTACTACTTTCACTATTACCGTTATTTCTGAAGTCATGAAAAGTATGGAAAAATTATCCAGATTTATTGTTATAGTGATGTGGTGAAATTTTACACATCTATGTTTAAGTTTAAAAAAAAAAAAAAAAAAAAAAAATCGAAAAAAATGAGAAAAGAAAAAGAAAGAAAGAAGAGTTGGATGTTTGTTTTTAAACCAACGATGTAAAGTTATGTAAGTGGTCGATATCACCACTATTTGTTGTACTATATCTATGGATTAAATGGGAATTGGCAGTTATGGGAACGCCAATTAAGGTTTATTCTTTGATTAAGATCTTGTTGAGTATAATTCGTGTCTACCTAAAGCGTGTGTTTCAAGTGTTAAAGCGTGAGTTATTCGATGATATGAGTCTTATTCATGGGATGGTTGGGATAGTGATTAACCACACTTAGGATTTTAATTTATTTGTTTTGTTTATTTTTCATTTTACACCAACTTATATCCCAAATGTTATCCATGCCCTTTATTATTCTTTATCCAACCGAACCTTTGATTTATTGAGATTGGGGATTTGAGCAATCTTAAGTATCGTAGTCGTGGATTCGACTATGTATTTATGATTTTGTCGCCCTTTTTGATATATTATTATTGGTGAAGTTTGGACCTATCTTTAGCCTATTCGAGTTAAGGATTTGAGCAATTGCAAGTATCGTGTTCGTGGATTCGATGATGTATTTGTGATTTTGTCGCCTTTTCTGGAATTTGAGATGGATAGTGAAAAAGAATAATTAACCCTTAAGCCTAAAAACCCTTTTTACCGCTTTAGACTTGTTACTCCTTAGCTTTAGTGGTGGAGATGTGTATACTTGCCAAGCTTATGATAGAATATTCGTCGCGACTGGACAGTTAAACGATTAGATTTGCTTTTATCGACTTATTTTATTTTACTTCTAAATCGTAAAGTGTTTAGTTGTGTGATTATGAAATAAACGAATACATGCTTAAATATAAAAATAAATCCTAACATCTTTTAGGATACATTTTCATAAAAGAAATTCTAAGGTTTACTTGGGGACAAGTAAAGTTCAAGTGGGGGGATATTTGATGAACTCAAATAAGTACATTTTATTACTATCATTTATCCTATTAATTTGACTTGTTTTACTATATTATGTATGAGGATTGATACTTAATCGTTTACTTTTGTAATTCTCAGGTAAAAACAAGCATTTGGTGAAACTTAATGATTTTGGACTAATAATGGAGCAAAATGTGCATAAAGTGAAAGTCTACTGACATGGACAAGATCAAGTCAATTCTGCTCCAGATGCGCCGCATCTCACTCTTGACATGCGCCGCATCTCTATCAAGATATCACCAGATACGATCCAAGATACAAGAGGACATGCGCCGCATCTGATCATGGAGTTACGCCGCATCTTCTGGCGGTGTACGAATATTCCTGAATATTATAATCTTGGACCCCACGCGAAGTTAAGTACATGCGCCGCATCTACTTAGTAGATGCGCCGCATCTTCCCTCAGACAGAAAGTATAAATACCCCATAGACCAGACGAATTACAAGTTCCGAAACCCTAAAACAGAAGACCGAACAGGAGGAACAAAGGACGAATTCAGTCAAGGAGGCAGCACAAGACACACCCAAATCGAAGATACAAGAGCTGTAATGATGAGGCGAAAAGTGTACCGCTTTTAAGGGGTCATTTAAGCCCGAAATCGTATTTATTTGATCAAATATTGCCCTAAATCGTTCCTTTTGTCATTTTAGGTACTTTTGAGGAGAAATCTGGAAAAGGAGGCATTTTGGACGTTTTTGGAGCATTAAAGTGAAGAATACGACAAAGTCTCAAAATCGGCTGAAATTTACCTTTGACGGCGTCAGAATCATCTCTTGACGGCGTCATGCCTTGGCAAGAAAAGTGGGATGTGAAATTTACTCATGACGGGCCAGTGAGTTAGCATGTGAATTCTGACGGCGTCACGCTTTAACTAAATCAAGGGCGTCACGGCTTAAATCATAAGGGGACGGCGTCACGTTCATGATCCGACGGCGTCAAGCCTTGATAGGCCAGAATGGATTTTTGAAGAGCTAAAGAGGGACGGCGTCAAGAAGGTCACCCGGGAACCCTAAAAGCGGCGAGGTGACGGCGTCACAATGCATAAGGTGACGCTGTCAGATCCAAAAATCTATATATAGTTTTCTAATCTTTTGTCATAAGGGAGAGCTTAGTGTGTGGAATTTTGGGAAAAAACCCTAAGACGATTTTAGCTACTTTTTCAGGGCTTCTTGCCTTGAGATCTTCCATGTTTCATTGAAAGATAAGTTATCAATTAATCATTCAATATGTCTATGTGTTGTTTGATTCTATCTTATGCTTGTCTTTTGTTTAACATGTTAGGCTAATTTTATCTTGTGTTTGCTTAGATCTAATGAAACTTAGCTATTGATTATTGGTTGTTAGTGTGTTGTTAGTTGTATTGGATGATTGTTTATCTATGTTAGGCTTAAGAAAACTGGCTAACTTCCTATTCGGTAACTTGCTTGAACGTCTTAAGAAACATGAACCAAACGCGTACTAAAGGTTTTTATGGTTGTATTTAATGCACAAGCGAATTCTAGTGATCCCATGTTAGGAGCTTCCTAGCCGGCTCGACATAGGAGTGAAGTAGGAGCTTGTAGAGTTTGGGGAAGTAAGTACGCCACCCCACGAATGGTATTAAGGAATACACCCGTCATCCACGCGACTAATACACACTAATTAACCGGTAAAAGATAGTTAGGGAGTAAGGAAATCTAAGTAAACACATTTCTCTACACATAAGTTTCTCACCACTTTTCATTTTTGTTATTTTATTTTATTTGCATTCGTAGTCATTTGGGTTAGTTGACTAGCAACTAATTCCGCCCACTCCTTCAAACCCGAGATTTTACTTGCTTTCATAAAAATATAAAAACATAAAAAGAATCTTCCTCAACCCTTAGACCTAATTAGAGTAGCCTTTCATACCTAACGAACACTATTCCCTGTGGAGAACGATCAATCCCCCGTACTTACCACTACACTATACTACATCGGTCAGGTACACTGCCTGGTGGGGTTGTAAGCCTCTTGAGATCCCTCGAGAGGTAAAACCTGTTGTAAGGTTACAAAACCACGCAATCAAGTTTTTGGCGCCGTTGCCGGGGAATAGTTATTGTTTAGGTTGAATTTTTATTTCTATTAGGTCTACTCACTAGGTTCCTTTCTAGTGAGATTTTTATTTTATTTTTCTAGGTTTTCTTTAGTCTATCTATTTTCTTTGTGCTTTTGTTCGTAACAGATTTTCATTAACTATTCAGTTTGCCATTATGGAAAACGCGAATCCACCCCTTACACCTGGCGAAGTGGCTTTGTTGCGTAGCCAACTTGAGAATGAGATTAGTGAGCTCAGGGAGCTCAGTAGAATGATTAATATAGAGCTTGATTATGCCTTGAACAACTTAGGGACCGCCATATACTCAGATAATTACTTAGAACGTAATAATCTTACGGTTGATAAGTTGATTGAGAAGATTGAGGAAGTAAAGGTAGATCCTAGGTTGGATGATTGTTTCAATGAATACCCCACTAAGAAGGAGATTGCTTACTATAACAACCTAGTTGATAACCCTCGACCACCTTTTGTTAGAATTGACCCAAAGATTAAGAGAGGTGATCCCGGGAATGTGAAGATACCATGTATGATTGGGTACCAATACGTTGAGCATGCTTACATTGACTGTGAATCCCCAATCAATGTTATGTCCTCAGGCCTCTATAGCCAAATCATAAACACACCACTTGAGCCTAGGATGGACCCCAAGTGTCCAGGCGGAGTTTGTAACTTCGTTGGAAGAATTAAGGATATACATATCCTTGTTGGGAGCTTTACCTTTGTCACCAACTTCATGATTTTAGAAGATATGGCAAGTGTTGTTGACTGCCGCCTATCTCGCGTTGTGTTAGGTAAGCCATTTATCGAGGCATCCAATTTAAGGTATGACCGTTTGAAAGGCACGGTTCAGTTTTCTAATCACATAGATAGGATCACATATAGGATGCCTTATCGGGTTAATGAGTTTCGTTTTGTGCCTCGATTTGACATGGACAACATTGGTGCGATTGAGGACATCAATGAAGAGGATAAAGAAAAAGGCATGGACCATGTTTGGAATAGGAGAAGCCTTTATTATAAAGATTGCTTAAACCTTGGACCTAAATACAAAATTAATATGGAGGTTGTTAGGATGATTAGAGGGGCAATTGAGAAGCAAAACGGAAAAACGTAGACCCCGTGACTTTGAGTCTAGCTACAAGACTCGTTAATAAAGAAAAGCGCTTCTTGGGAGGCAACCCAAGCTTTATTTGTTTTATTTGCTTTGTGTGTTTGTTTATTTATTTGTTTGATTTTATTTTCCGTATGTGTGTTTGATTTTATTATTATTGATTCATGTTCAAAACTAAATTGTGAAAATGCTTTATTTTGTTTTTAACTTCGTCTTAACTACATATAAAGGTATTTTGCAAAAGATAAGTGTAAGGGAAATCTAAATCGGTTTATTAGAACACAAATTAACATGAATCGTAATAATAATAAATTAGCATACATATTAGTGTTTGTTTGAGTCAAATGCTTGTATCGAGTCATAATGATGTTTTGCAGGATTTCCAGGAAGTAAGGTAAAGGTTTTTCCAGAAATTTTCCGGAAACTTAAAATGAAAATTTTTGTCAGGTCATTTCTGACGGCGTCAGGGGTTATAACCTGACGGCGTCAGATTTAATTTCCAGAAATTTTTGAAAGTTTTGTTTTCATAAAAAGTTTTTATTAAATCTCCAACTTATAATCTCCAGGAATCTGCAAAATTATCATTCCACAAGCATTATATCCTTATATATAGATTTTATCCCGCCGATGTTATGCAGGTTTTCGTGTTTGTTTTCTCAGGTTAACAGGTTATTTTGGACAAGGAGATGTATGTGGAATCTAGCTTTTGGCGCTGCTTTAGTCTTGAAGCATCAACATTACCTTGGAAGAAGATCTAACCATGTTACTTCATATCCACCGAGCGAATCAGGGGAGTATTTGATTTCATTCTTTTACCTTATTTACTTTTACATCTTGTTATTTGAACATTGGGGACAATGTTCATCTTAAGTGTAAGGGGGGGTAAAAGTACGATTTTTAGAGAATACAATTGCGCTTGATTTTTGTTTGTTTAATAGTAGATGTGTAATAAAACTAAGATAAATACCTGTTAGGGTAATTTTAGTGCCAAATTTAAAATTTTTTACAACATATAGGAGTGAAACTTTGATCTTAATGAGCGTCTCACGGATAGGAGTTACATGACTAGCACAAAAACCGTACCACTAAAAATTTTTTCCACCCCCAAATATGTGAGGTTCGCCCCTAGAATTGGTAGGAAAAGCATTTATGCTATGATGTGTGTACCGGTAGCACTTAGATTCTAGAACTTGCGTTAGGACCATTCCAAGGCCACAAGTGAGACTACATTCGTGTAGTTAGATTTACTACATGATAAGAGGCATTAGGATTAACCCATTGTTTTACACCTGTGTTTTTGTTATAATTACTTCGGCTACATTGGTCAAGTAATTCTCCCACACCCTTTGCGTTGTACTCATTTTTAGTACACGATACCCCTAGTACACCCCTCAGAGCCTATCTTTTCGTTTCGACCTTTAAGCATTTTACTTAAAGGAAGAATTTGTTACACCCCACTAAAATGTACACCCAAATCGCCTTAGCCTACCTTATATGCACTCATCTTTAGTGCATTATTGTTACAACATTTGTTTAAACCCAAGTTAATTATCTAGTTGATTACATGGTTGCTAAGTCGAGTCATATCCTTGTACATATTGTTTTGGGACGATTGGGACTCATGGGTAAAGTACTAGTATAATGGAGTAATGGGGAAGAATATCATTCATTACCCCCATATGTGCTAAATGTTTTAAAAGTACTCCAAGTTTTTCAATTATCTTAATTCGAGTCATTAGATTAGTATTTGTAAAGTTATGTAAAAATTCAAGTGTAAGGGGGATGCAATGCCCCTATGATGTATTATTTTGGATGGTAGGGTAAAAGTGTATGCAAAAAAAAAAAAAAAAAAAAAAAAAAAAAAAAAAAAAAAAAAATTAAGAAAATACAAAAAAATGAGAAAATGAAAAATAGAAAAAACATACGGACTACCATCCCGTTTCATTTTATGTTTGTTTTATATTTTGTTATTTTGTTATTTCGTTTTTAGCTTAAGATCGAGTCTAGTCTTAGCTTAGCAACATTGTATAGTACATGTAATTGATCAAGATCTTTAACTAGCCACCAGTAAAATATCCCGTATCCAACAAAACCGTGTTTTCCTTTTCCTTACACCTAACATTATAACCCATTTAAAAGCCCTCTTTGATAGTTTATCTTAGGTGCTTACGCCTAGTGGAGGAGGTTTTCGATCCTTTCCCAAGCCTATGGTAATCTATTTGCTATGACAGGTAGTGAGAGATATTTTTCGTTTTCATTTATGAGATTTATTTTGATGACACTTGAGAGATGTGAGTATCTAAACACTACTTGTGAGGTGCTAGTTTGTAATCTCCGTGCTTATTATGATTAAAGTGGAACGAATATTTGTTGTAATTACTTTTATGTTAGCATTAAATGACCCCTAACTTGTATTTTGATTAGAATAAAAGCGCATTTGCTTGAGGACAAGCAAATCTCAAGTGTAAGGGTATTTGATGAGGCGAAAAGTGTACCGCTTTTAAGGGGTCATTTAAGCCCGAAATCGTATTTATTTGATCAAATATTGCCCTAAATCGTTCCTTTTGTCATTTTAGGTACTTTTGAGGAGAAATCTGGAAAAGGAGGCATTTTGGACGTTTTTGGAGCATTAAAGTGAAGAATACGACAAAGTCTCAAAATCGGCTGAAATTTACCTTTGACGGCGTCAGAATCATCTCTTGACGGCGTCATGCCTTGGCAAGAAAAGTGGGATGTGAAATTTACTCATGACGGGCCAGTGAGTTAGCATGTGAATTCTGACGGCGTCACGCTTTAACTAAATCAAGGGCGTCACGGCTTAAATCATAAGGGGACGGCGTCACGTTCATGATCCGACGGCGTCAAGCCTTGATAGGCCAGAATGGATTTTTGAAGAGCTAAAGAGGGACGGCGTCAAGAAGGTCACCCGGGAACCCTAAAAGCGGCGAGGTGACGGCGTCACAATGCATAAGGTGACGCCGTCAGATCCAAAAATCTATATATAGTTTTCTAATCTTTTGTCATAAGGGAGAGCTTAGTGTGTGGAATTTTGGGAAAAAACCCTAAGACGATTTTAGCTACTTTTTCAGGGCTTCTTGCCTTGAGATCTTCCATGTTTCATTGAAAGATAAGTTATCAATTAATCATTCAATATGTCTATGTGTTGTTTGATTCTATCTTATGCTTGTCTTTTGTTTAACATGTTAGGCTAATTTTATCTTGTGTTTGCTTAGATCTAATGAAACTTAGCTATTGATTATTGGTTGTTAGTGTGTTGTTAGTTGTATTGGATGATTGTTTATCTATGTTAGGCTTAAGAAAACTGGCTAACTTCCTATTCGGTAACTTGCTTGAACGTCTTAAGAAACATGAACCAAACGCGTACTAAAGGTTTTTATGGTTGTATTTAATGCACAAGCGAATTCTAGTGATCCCATGTTAGGAGCTTCCTAGCCGGCTCGACATAGGAGTGAAGTAGGAGCTTGTAGAGTTTGGGGAAGTAAGTACGCCACCCCACGAATGGTATTAAGGAATACACCCGTCATCCATGCGACTAATACACACTAATTAACCGGTAAAAGATAGTTAGGGAGTAAGGAAATCTAAGTAAACACATTTCTCTACACATAAGTTTCTCACCACTTTTCATTTTTGTTATTTTATTTTATTTGCATTCGTAGTCATTTGGGTTAGTTGACTAGCAACTAATTCCGCCCACTCCTTCAAACCCGAGATTTTACTTGCTTTCATAAAAATATAAAAACATAAAAAGAATCTTCCTCAACCCTTAGACCTAATTAGAGTAGCCTTTCATACCTAACGAACACTATTCCCTGTGGAGAACGATCAATCCCCCGTACTTACCACTACACTATACTACATCGGTCAGGTACACTGCCTGGTGGGGTTGTAAGCCTCTTGAGATCCCTCGAGAGGTAAAACCTGTTGTAAGGTTGCAAAACCCACGCATCATGTAAGAAGGTGCTGCATGTATTTAATTCATTAAGTAGTTTTGTTTTATTGTGTTAGCAAACTTTAATTCATCAAGATTGGTGGCTTGTGTAATGTGGCAACGGAAAGATTGCACTCCCTTAAAACTGCTTTCTCATTAATTAAAGTTTATATGTTGATGTCTTTGGTTACTACTTATTAGTGCATTGATAACCTCTGTGTTTATTAGTGGCTTGCGGGCATTTGACTGCGGGACATAATGTGGCTCCCACGATTGTTTCTAAATTGATCACTTAGGAATAACTTTTAGACATAAGTAATCATTAAGGGTTTACTCGCCGATAAGAATAGGACCAACGAGAAAGGGTTAACTACATACACTTCATATAAAGCTATCAATAAAACAAGTGACAAACTACTTAATCATAAGGACAGCCCTCTTATTGTCTCGAGTATTTATCTGTGTACGTGCGTGCTACTTGCTGATTCGTGCCTATTGGTTTATTTTATTATTTAATTGCAAACAAATCGTGCCAGTCTCTCAGGCTGAAACCCCCTTGCGTTAGGATATTAAAATACTGATTAGAATAACGAGATAATACGTTCCACTCTTAGTGATCGACACTCTACTTACCATTATCTTCATACTGACCGGGTACACTGCTCGTTAAGTGTGTGTGTTATTGATAAGTCGGCTAAATATAAATTTAAAACTTGAGTAGGCATTAAAACTGCTAAACCGCAACGACACATCACGCGCATCAAGTTTTTGCCCAGGCCGAAACCTCATTGTCCAGGCCCAACTAGAACCAAAGATAGAGCCCAATAACACAACCCTTAATTCAGCCCATGATGTGGGTCTGTGAACCAACCCAGTCGGCCCACTAGAATTGTGTATACATTAGAAATAAGGCCCAACCCAGTAGCGACCTTATTTCCCCCCTCCTCGAACCAAGTGGGCCGCAGCCCAATAGGTACTAAAAGGTGCTAATTCGGGTAACAGTTAATGTGAAACTTGTCGCGAACAATTAAAAATAAACGTGAGCCGTTCACGAGAACAATTCGTAGTAACTAACATGTAAACACGTAAAAACTTAGATAGCCGAGTACAAACATGAAAATTTCAATTAACTTAACATACAAGTACATAAAAACTTGAATCGCCAAAATGTAAAACGCGACAAAAATAATTGAACGTCTAGACTATAGTCGCATAATATATATATATATATATATATATATATATACATATATATATATATATACATATATTATATATATATAATATATATATATATATATACATATATATATATATATATATTATATATATATATATATATATATATATATATATACACACACATTGTTTTACAAAGTAATATAACATACACCCGGGAGAATAGAGATATATATATTGACAAACTTATGAAACACAAATGAAGTAAATGGCAAATCAATTTCACGATAGGTGTAGACTATAACACACGACGGGATATATATATATATATATATATATATATATATATATATATATATATATATATATATATATATATATATATATATATATATATATATTAGTGTATCTTTATTTTCAGAACCCTGTTAAGTGCGAGAACTCATTTTAGACCATTAGATGAGAAAATCAATGGATAAGATGATGTGTGGTATTATTGTAATAAAATAAAACTGAATATTAATTATTAAATTTCAATAGGGCATTTAAGGAATTTTATGTCAATGATTTTCAAAAACTGCCCCAATTAAGTAGGCATGTATCGTTCTTTTATTCATCTCCTCCCTCTTTCTTCTTTAATTTTATTTAACCTAATCAATCATACTCTCTCTCTACAAAAAGAAAACCGCCTCCATTGTTTTCTTTATCCTTATCGGTACCAAATCTCGATCTCCATCGCCGTAGACTAAAGAAACCGTCGCTCTCCATCTTCCTCGATCTCCATAGACATAGATCTAACATCGTCAGTGAGAGGTTTAAACCGCTTGCTTCTTTATCCTTATCGGTACCACATCATCAAACATCGCCGGTGAGAGGTTTAAACCGCTTGCTTCTTTATAGCCCTTGATCCAATATTCCAATTGATCTATGAACCCGAAACCCAAAACTTTCGATCTTATCATAAAACCGCTTTGTCAAGTTGTGGTGGTTGCATTTTTGTCGCCGGTGTGATTTGTGATTGGCGGCCGTGTTATCTACAAAGTCAATAACAGGTTCTATGTGTGATTTTTTTGTCGCCGGCGGGTTAGTTTTCTTCCGTCACATTACATAAGCAGTTGATTGGTACTTTTTATTTATTTATTTAATCTCATCCTTCGTAAAAAAAAAAAATTCTTATCATTTTGTATCTTTTGAGATATTCAATTTTTGAATCTAAACATTACTGTTATTACAAATTTGATTTTCTCATAAAATATTGAAGTAGTAGCTCTTGTCAGGTGAGTTGTGAGTTGATTTAATTTAAATAATATATTACTTTGTTGTTTGTTTCAAAAGAATTAATTGACGTATAATCACATTTGGTATAATTTAATGCGTAGATAGTATGCTATTGGTTTGTTTTTACGAAAAGTATATTGGTTGTCTTTTGTCTTTGGAATTCGATAACTAACATCTAGATATGTTGTTTGATTTGTTCAGAGGCACAACGATAATTCTGATTTCGTTTGGTTGATTTTAAATTTGGCTTGGTCACGTTTGTTGATTTTAAACTCAAAACCATATTTAGAAGACCGTTTTAATTGTCTTTTACCTAATAAATAAAATTGGATGGTTGTTCTGTAACATACATGTTGTTAGGATTTGAAGCGATGTAGTTAGCTAGGATTTGTTTGTTTTCGTGATTAGCGGAGATGCCGGTCTCGATATTTGTTTGTTATTACTGGATAAATGGATGCATATATGTTTTAAACGGTGCAAAACACATATGTTCAAAACATACATGTTCAAAACATATATGTTTTAATTAGTGGGATCTAACTTTCAGAACATGTATGTTCAAAACATCTAATGTTTTAGAACAGGTATGTTTTAAAAAATGATTGCTTATAAACGGAATGCTTAAAACATGTATGTTTTAAAAACAGGTATGTTTTTTGTTTAACAAGTGTAATTATTATTTTTTTCTCAAAGACTTCGTGTTTGCCAAACAAGTATGTTTCCTAAAACATACATGTACTCACATGGCTGTATTTCATGTTATTAACATACATGTTATTGAACATACTTGGTTTTTCATTGAACATGGTTTTCATAAAACATACATGTTATTCATTGAACATACTTGTTTTTACATTGAACATGGCTGTATTTCATTGAACATAGATTGTGCATATATGTTAGGCTAGTTATTATGATTAGAAAGTTACTTACACTATTTGGTTATGGTTTAATTGTTTTTGGGCATGTTTGTATCAGATTGATGAAGATGGTGATAGCAATGAAGATATTAGAAGTGGATGCGCACATAGATACAATGCGGCGTTTGAAGAAATATGATTATTGAAGGCGTGCATATATGTTCAACTTCTAAAAATGTTGATAATAATGAGTGTGCACATATGTTCGTTTGCGTTATATATATTAGTGCATGCATGTATTGATCGGTTAGATTCATGTATTTATACTTTTTAGAAATTTGTTTTTTAATTGTATTTTAATTGATATTGAATTTTGTATGTAACATTTATGTTCTTGTTTTGTTATAATTTTACATTATATAAAAAACACCTATGCACTACATCTCAAGAATAAAATGAAAAAATTAGTACATAAAAACACCTATGCACTACATATGAAAAATAACATACATGCTGGAAAAAATTAGTACATATAAAACATACATGCACCTAGTCTTTTTTTTTTTCAAATAATTGAAATAAAAAAAAAAAAAAAAAATTCCTAAAATTATTGGATTTTAAAAAACGAATTTTAATAAAAAAAAAATCACAAACAAATAGAAATTGTCTTTTACTATTATACCCTTTTGCTTAAATAAAAATATTTAATATTTAAAAAAATATGATTGGTTTAGGGGAGTTCTCGCAGTTCCCGCACTTAACAGGGTTCTGAAAATAAAGCTCCCCTATATATATATATATATATATATATATATATATATATTATATATATATATATATATATATATATATATATATATATATATAAGATAACACTTACAATTGTTATTTTAAAAACTAAACCAATTAATATGAACGTCACTGATAACATATCAAACTTAACTTGAATAAAATGTTACATATGATTCTAAACTAATACTGTGTAAAAATGAAGCCTAATAATAATGAGGACTTAGTTAAATTAACCGAGTTATTAAAAGTTAACGTTATATTTAGTCATATATTTATGAGGAAATAAACGTCACATATAATAGGTCCTACTTTAAAATTTATATACTCGGACATAACGAACAAATTACACAACTGCAATATATATATATATATATATATATATATATATATATATATATATATATATTATATATATATATATATATATATACTGATGACATCAAATAAGTACATTTTATTAGCATCATGTATCCTATGTATATAGCTTGTTTTGTATTATTTTATATGGGAATTGATACTTAATCGCCTACTTTTGTAATTCTCAGTTATAAACAAGCATTTGGTGAAAGTTAGCTATTATGGACATAAAATGGAGCAAAATGATCAAGATTGGAAAAGTCTGCTGAATTGAAGAGATTAAAGACCATTGTCTGACTTTGAAGCATGCGCCGCATCTGATTTTATCATGCGTCGCATATGAAACTTTGGTCAACGAAGAAGAACCAACTTGTTCTACTCCAGATACGCCGCATTACATTTCATACCTACGACGTATCACTCTCAAGACTTCACCAAAAGATGATCCAAGATACAAGAGAACATGCGCCGCATAAGAGATTGAAGATACACCGCATCTTAAGGCGGTGTACGAATATTCTGGAATATAATAATCTTGGACCCCACGCGAAGTTACCTTTATACGCCGCATCGGACCAATCCGATGCGCCGTATCGGCCATACACAATCCTTACCAAGAAATCAAGTGGAGATTAGAAGCTTAATGAAGAAGTCAAGATTACAAGTCGACACTTGAAGATGCTTTCGTATTTTGGCCATAAAATCTTCATCCGGACTCCGTTTTAGTTGATTCAAGCGGCCACGGAAAGAGAAAAAGGAGATCTACCTATATTTGAAGGAGATGCGGCGCATCAGGTCTTTAGATGCGCCGTATTGGGAGATGCTCCATATCAGATTTATAGATGCGCCATATCGGGTCAGTTTCAGACTTGGAGGCTACGTTTACTTATAGATGCGGCGCATCTAACTCTCTAGATGCGCCGTATCGACCCAGATTTCAGAATCTATAAATACCGAACTCATTAACGAATTAGGGCATCTTTGGGAACCCTTAGGGTCATTCCCAGACGATCACAACCCCTCAAAACAGCAGAAGATCACCCTAGAAGACCTAATTATCCTTGAAGAGCATCTCTAATCATTGTAACGTATTCATTATGCTTAATACTCTATTAATTACGATTATGTTTATGCACTTTGTTATAGAGATTATGGGCTAACACCCTTATGTGTTAGCCATGTTTATGATTATTTGATATTTTGATGTGTTTCTAATTCGATTGGTTGCTAAGTCTTCGTTTTAATTACTTATGTTAGTAGTTTGTTTTATTGTAATAGTAAGCTTTAATTCATCAGGATAGATGGCCGGTAGTATGTGACTACGGAAAATCATATGCCCGCCTTAAAATTGATTTCCCATCAATTAAAGTCTATATGATGATGTCTTTGGTAACTTATATTAGTGCTTTGATAACCTCTGTGTCTATTAGTGGCTTGTTTATGTGACTATGGAATATTATATATCTCCCACGGTTATAACTAACCTGACCAGTTAATAAATAACTTTTAGACATAAGTAATCATTAAGGGTTTACTCGCCGATATAATGAGATCCAACGAGAAAGGTTAAATTAATATACACTTTATATAGAACTAGCAATAAAACAAGTGACAAGCTATTTAAACATAAACACAATTATTAAGCAGCTTTATGCGGATTCCAATTAGAATGGAATCTAGACTCTAGGTATACAAGAGGTAGGATGGACCGCGCCTAGTCTTGAGCACCAATCACTGCAGGTCTTAGAACTTATTAAAACTTAATCATATATGAAACTTGGTTAACACACTCTTCTTATCTTTGGTATTTTCTATTGTTTGTTTATCTTAGTTTAGTTAGAATAAAACCAAACCCGTGCCAGTCTCTCAGGCTGAACCCCCCTTTACGTTAGTTTAGGAGTGTCGAATACCTCTAGAATTAGTATATTAGAAATCTCACTCTTAGTGATCGACACCCTACTTACCAACTAGGCTACATTGATCGGGTACACTGCCCGTTAGTGTTGTTATAGGTTAAGTCGGCAAAATATAAATGTAAAACTTGATAAGGAATAATCACCTATACAACGACACATCAAGTTTTTGGCGCCGCTGCCGGGGAGTGAATTTATCTATTTGCTAGTTTTATTGGTATTTTCTGTTTTTAGTTTGATTTTGTGTGTTTAGTTTATTTGTTTACTATCTGTGAGTCTGTCTCAGAAGGGAGATACGGCGTGTTCTTGTCTGTGAATACGGCGCATCCATCTGGTTTCAATACGGCGCATTCTTGTCTGTGAATGCGACGCATTGACGTTCTGTGGCAAAAAAAAAAAAAAAAAAAAAAAAAAAAAAAAAAAAAAATTGCAGGAAGCTAATACGGCGTATCCATTGTCTGTTGGATACGACGTATTAACTTGTGTCGTATACGGCGTATCCATTGTCTGTTGGATACGACGCATCGATCTTCTGTTACCCAAAAATATTTTTTTTTATTTATTATTTTTAGTATTTATTGTTTTGTATATTGTGTCCTGGTTACTGCTAGTTTTCTTGGTTGTTTATCTCTCAGGTAATAATGAAGATTGACAATCCGAAAATTAGGGTGCAGTCAGGCTCGTGACTCGAACAAAAAAAGCGCTTCGTGGGAGGCAACCCATGCTTATCCTTTATTTTGTTTTTCGTATATTTTAATTTTTAATGTTTCTGTCAGTTGGTGGATACGGCGTATTAACTGTTAGTGGATATGGCGTATTACCTCCTGATGTGCACTTTAATATTTCCTATAGGCAGTTGATACGGCGTATCCAATATTCCATGGATACGGCGCATCGACACTCTGACCTGTAATTTTTAGTATTTTTATTTTTCTAACCAATGATTAACGAGATGTTCTCGAGTCTATTTTTCTGTGGTCTCTATATTTTTACAGGTCTGGACAATTGAAGGTATTGATGAACTCCCATATTACATAAGCTCACATTCTTACATTGGAGGATCGTACCGAGCAAATCTCAGGGGAGTTTTCCGTTCTAATTCTTTCTATTTCCTGTTTTTAATTTCAAATTAAACAATGAGGACGTTGTTTATCTTAAGTGGGGGGATGGAGAATTAGAAAGTTTACTTGTCCTTATTTTTCAAAAATATGCTTAATATGTACTTAATATGCTTAAATTTAAAAATTTTCTAGCATGTTTTTGTTTAATCTAAGTTGCATAGCTGCACACATAACATTATTTTCAAAAATTGTGAACTTATCAAAATTCACAAATCTATGAGTGTGCCGGTGACTTGTAAACTTTAGAACTTGGCTTGTATACTATTCGAGACCACCATAATAAGTATTATCTATATAATTGGAGTGACATGTCTAAATTGGTAAATTTCTAGGATTACACCCAAATAGCCTTTATATGTTATGTGATATTAACTAACTACACTGGTTAGTTAACCCCCGTATAAACCCTTTGTTACTCTCACTTTTAGAGTAAGATACCCCTAGAAAAACCCTCAGAGCCATTCCTTTCGTTTCTTACACCTTTGTTATAATGTTTCGATACACCCTTACACCTTAGCCTACCCTGTAGATTAAAATCCGTGGTTAATTGCTTTAGGCAAAGTGTGTTTCCTTACATTACCTGTGTTCGTGTGCGTAATTCATTATCTTTGGTTAAGTCAGGAAATTGCACAATGCAATTGGTATGAAAGTAAATATTGTATAACTTTTAGTTTATTTTTCGTGTGTTTGCTACTTTCACTATTACAGTTATTTCTGAAAGTATGAAGAATATGGAAAATTTATCCGGAAAAATATTGATAGAAAAGTTGTGAAATTTTACACATATAAAGTTAAAAAAAAAAAAAAAAAAAAAAAAAAAAAAAAAAAGAGGAAAAGTTGGAAGTTTGTTTTAACCAACTTATGTAAAGTTTTGTATTAAGTGGGAGATATCACCACTATTTGTTGTATATTATATTTATGGATTGAATGGGAGTTGGCCGTTATGGGAACGCCAACTAAGGATATTCTTTGATTGAGATCTTGTTGAGTATAATTCGTGTCTACCTAAAGCGTGTGTTTCAAGTGTTAAAGCATGAGTTATTCAATGATATGAGTCTTATTCATGGGATGGTTGGGAAAGTGATTAACCACACTTAGGATTTTAATTTATCTGTTTTGTTTATTTTTCATTTTACACCAATTTGTATCCCAAATATTATCCATACCATATATCATTCTTCATCCAAACCTTTGATTTATTGAGATTAGGGATTTGAGCAATCTTAAGTATCGTAGCCGTGGATTCGGCTATGTATTTATGATTTTGTCGCCCTTTTTGATATAATATTATTGGTGAAGATTACTTGGTCCTATCTTTAGCCTATTCGAGTTAAGAATTTGAGCAATTGCAAGTATCGTGGTCGTGGATTCGATCATGTATTTGTGATTTTGTCACCTTTTATGGAATATGAGATCGATAGAGATTAAAAAGGATGATCAACCCTTAACCAACAAACCCTTTTTTTTACCGCTTTAGACTTGCTACTCCTTGGCTTTAGTGGGGGAGATGCGTATACTTGCCAAGCTTATGATAGAATATTCGTCACGACTGGACAGTTAAACGATTAGATTTGCTTTTATCGAAATATTTTATTTTATTTCTAATTCGTTAAGTGTTTGGTTGTGCAATTATGATAAAACGAATAAGTGCTTAATTATAAAAATACATCCTATTTAGGATACATTTTCATAAGTTTAATCTAAGGTTTACTTGAGGACAAGTAAAGTTCAAGTGGGGGGATATTTGATGACATCAAATAAGTACATTTTATTAGCATCATGTATCCTATGTATATAGCTTGTTTTGTATTATTTTATATGGGAATTGATACTTAATCGCCTACTTTTGTAATTCTCAGTTATAAACAAGCATTTGGTGAAAGTTAGCTATTATGGACATAAAATGGAGCAAAATGATCAAGATTGGAAAAGTCTGCTGAATTGAAGAGATTAAAGACCATTGCCTGACTTTGAAGCATGCGCCGCATCTGATTTTATCATGCGTCGCATATGAAACTTTGGTTAACGAAGAAGAACCAACTTGTTCTACTCCAGATACGCCGCATTACATTTCATACCTACGACGTATCACTCTCAAGACTTCACCAAAAGATGATCCAAGATACAAGAGAACATGCGC
Source organism: Artemisia tridentata subsp. tridentata (assembly GCA_021014915.2). NCBI lineage: Eukaryota > Viridiplantae > Streptophyta > Magnoliopsida > Asterales > Asteraceae > Artemisia > Artemisia tridentata. The sequence continues at coordinate 360,899,720 of CP139506.1, forward strand.
CGCATAAGAGATTGAAGATACACCGCATCTTAAGGCGGTGTACGAATATTCTGGAATATAATAATCTTGGACCCCACGCGAAGTTACCTTGATACGCCGCATCGGACCAATCCGATGCGCCGTATCGGCCATACACAATCCTTACCAAGAAATCAAGTGGAGATTAGAAGCTTAATGAAGAAGTCAAGATTACAAGTCGACACTTGAAGATGCTTTCGTATTTTGGCCATAAAATCTTCATCCGGACTCCGTTTTAGTTGATTCAAGCGGCCACGGAAAGAGAAAAAGGAGATCTACCTGTATCTGAAGGAGATGCGGCGCATCAGGTCTTTAGATGCGCCGTATTGGGAGATGCTCCATATCAGATTTATAGATGCGCCATATCGGGTCAGTTTCAGACTTGGAGGCTACGTTTACTTATAGATGCGGCGCATCTAACTCTCTAGATGCGCCGTATCGACCCAGATTTCAGAATCTATAAATACCGAACTCATTAACGAATTAGGGCATCTTTGGGAACCCTTAGGGTCATTCCCAGACGATCACAACCCCTCAAAACAGCAGAAGATCACCCTAGAAGACCTAATTATCCTTGAAGAGCATCTCTAATCATTGTAACGTATTCATTATGCTTAATACTCTATTCATTACGATTATGTTTATGCACTTTGTTATAGAGATTATGGGCTAACACCCTTATGTGTTAGCCATGTTTATGATTATTTGATATTTTGATGTGTTTCTAATTCGATTGGTTGCTAAGTCTTCGTTTTAATTACTTATGTTAGTAGTTTGTTTTATTGTAATATTAAGCTTTAATTCATCAGGATAGATGGCCGGTAGTATGTGACTACGGAAAATCATATGCCCGCCTTAAAATTGCTTTCCCATCAATTAAAGTCTATATGATGATGTCTTTGGTGACTTATATTAGTGCTTTGATAACCTCTGTGTCTATTAGTGGCTTGTGTATGTGACTACGGAATATCATATATCTCCCACGGTTATAACTAACCTGATCAGTTAATAAATAACTTTTAGACATAAGTAATCATTAAGGGTTTACTCGCCGATATAATGAGATCCAACGAGAAACGTTAAATTAATATACACTTTATATAGAACTAGCAATAAAACAAGTGACAAGCTATTTAAACATAAACACAATTATTAAGCAGCTTTATGCGGATTCCAATTAGAATGGAATCTAGACTCTAGGTATACAAGAGGTAGGATGGACCGCGCCTAGTCTTGAGCACCAATCACTGCAGGTCTTAGAACTTATTAAAACTTAATCATATATGAAACTTGGTTAACACACTCTTCTTATCTTTGGTATTTTCTATTGTTTGTTTATCTTAGTTTAGTTAGAATAAAACCAAACCCGTGCTAATCTCTCAGGCTGAACCCCCCTTTACGTTAGTTTAGGAGAGTCGAATACCTCTAGAATTAGTATATTAGAAATCTCACTCTTAGTGATCGACACCCTACTTACCAACTAGGCTACATTGATCGGGTACACTGCCCGTTAGTGTTGTTATAGGTTAAGTCGGCAAAATATAAATGTAAAACTTGATAAGGAATAATCACCTATACAACGACACATCATATACGTATCACAACTAGATTTAATTCATTCGTACTTTAGATAATTCAATATTACCAAATTCCTCAAGTACTGTACCTTTAGGTCATTTATAGAGTTACACCTTACCACACTTTAGGAAAGACCTTAGTAACCACACTTGCCGCCACACAAGTGACAACAACACAGATACTCTGAACATTGGCATTTACAATATGAAAGAACTTGAATTTAATACTTGAAACTAAGACATGGTTATTTAATCTAGGTTGCGTGTTGGTGCCGTGCCCTCTTTAATTTCACAGCATTCACTGTTCAGGCCACTAAAGGTGAGTTTATAGCCCCATTTTACTTATACTTGTTTTACAAATAAGGGGTGAGAAACATGCAAATCTTTTTATGGACCATAATACTTTAACTTTTCTCAAAACTATTGCCTAGTTAGCCTAAGCCCTAGAACCCACTATCATGCCCATTTTCATGAGCCGTTAGTTCCCTTTGGGAAGCGCGATTGCTTTAGATAGATATATTGGGGTGACTCCCCCGTTCGGTTGGCCAGACAGGTCAAGGCGAACGTATAGCAAGTCGGACTTCGAGTGTATTGGGTTAAACACTCGCTAAGGGCCCCTTGACTATGATTTATGTGTTAGAGATTAGCACACTAAATTGTCGAGCTTCGTTTGCATGAACTTAGTGCTAGCGCGATAGATACTTTTGTATGACATTATATGTGTTATAATGATCATGCTGGTCCAAACTAATTATTTGATGACTTTATTTAAACCTATGAACTCATGATGAACTCAAATAAGTACATTTTATTACTATCATTTATCCTATTAATTTGACTTGTTTTACTATATTATGTATGAGGATTGATACTTAATCGTTTACTTTTGTAATTCTCAGGTAAAAACAAGCATTTGGTGAAACTTGGCGATTTTGGACTAATAATGGAGCAAAACGTGCATAAAGTGAAGAGTCTACTGAAATGAAGAAGATCAAGACTAATCTGCTCCAGATGCGCCGCATCTCACTATCAACATGCGCCGCATCTCTATCAAGATATCACCAGATACGATCCAAGATACAAGAGGACATGCGCCGCATCTAATAAAGAGTTACGCCGCATCTTCTGGCGGTGTACGAATATTCCTGAATATTATAATCTTGGACCCCACGCGAAGTTACGTACATACGCCGCATCTACTTAAGTAGATGCGCCGCATCTTCCCTCAGACACAAACTATAAATACCCCGTAGACCAGACGCATTAAAGAGATTCGGAAGAGATTCGGAAGTTCGAAAACCTAAAGACCGAACAGAAGAGAAGGACGAATTCAGTCAAGAAGGCAGCACAAGACACACCCAAATCTAAGATACAAGAGCTGTAAGAAGGTGCTGCATGTATTTAATTCATTAAGTAGTTTTGTTTTATTGTTTTAGCAAACTTTAATTCATCAGGATTGGTGGCTTGTGTAATGTGACAACGGAAAGATTGCACTCCCTTTAATACTTGCTTTCCCATCAATTAAAGTTTATATGTTGATGTCTTTGGTTACTACTTATTAGTGCATTGACCACCTCTGTGTTTATTAGTGGCTTGCGGGCACCCGACTGCGGGACAAGGTGTGGCTCCCACGGTTGTTTCTAAATTGATCACTTAGGAATAACTTTTAGACATAAGTCGTCATTAAGGGTTTACTCGCCGATAAGAATAGGACCAACGAGAAAGGGTTAATTACATACACTTCATATAAAGCTATCAATAAAACAAGTGACAATCTACTTAATCATAAGGACAGCCCTCTTATTGTCTCTAGTATCTATCTGTGTACGTGTGTGCTACTTGCTGATTCGTGCCTATTTGTTTATTTTATTATTTAATTGCAAACAAAACTGTGCCAGTCTCTCAGGCTGAAACCCCCTTGCGTTAGGATATTAAAATACTGATTAGATTAACGAGATTATACGTTCCACTCTTAGTGATCGACACTCTACTTACCATTATCTTCATACTGACCGGGTACACTGCTCGTTAAGTGTGTGTGTTATTGATAAGTCGGCTAAATATAAATTTAAAACTTGAGTAGGCATTAAAACTGCTAAACCGCAACGACACATCACGCGCATCAAGTTTTTTGGCGCCGTTGCCGGGGAGTGAATTGTTATTATCTGTTAATTTGATTAGTATTTTAATTAGGTTATTTTTCTTTTTATTTAGATTAAATTGCATCATTGTACTATTTTGCATATTTGTTGTATTGTGTGTTATTTGTTTGCTTTTGTTTTTATTTTTGTGTGTTTTTTTTTTTGTTTCGTGTGTTTTATTTTTTTGTTTTTATTTTTCGTATTTTTCTGTTCTGCTATCGTTGTACTGTGCTAAATCAAACGATACGGCGCATCTGATCTCTCAGATACGGCGTATTGCGTTTAATTTTTTTTAATACAACGCGTTTAATTAATTCGATACGACGCATCTTTTCCCCAAGATACGGCGTATCTGTTTTTAACAAGAAAATTTTTTCTAAGCGATAAAGTAATACGACGCATCTGCTTTTGTAGATACGGCGTATCTGTTTTGATAAATTTTTTTTCTAAACGTTAACGCCATACGACGCATCTGCTTTCGCAGATACGGCGTATCTATTATTTTAATTAAAAACAGTTTGCGAATTATTAAACAAAATACGGCGTATCGATTTCCGTCGATACGGCGCATCTTACTGAATCAAAAATCTTTTATTTTTAAACGTAACGAAAATACGGCGCATTAACTTTCGTTAATACGACGCATTTAATTTTAATTAGATAAATTGATTTTTGATTGATTAATTCGATACGGCGCATTCATAAATTCTAAGCGGCGTATCTATTTTCTGAATAAAGTCTGATTTAATTTTAACGATCATAAGATACGGCGTATCCAACTCTTTGGATACGGCGCATCGTCTGCAGATATCAGCAACTTTTATTTTTCTAATTTCCGAACGGAAAATACTCCGACTTACCCTTATACCTGGAAACTTTTACTTTGAAATCTTCTTGTCCTTAATTTTCAGGAACGATGTTCGATATTTTCCCAAACTGGTTCGGAAAGGCCCAAAGAAACCTCACTATGGTAGAGTTTGCACTACTAATCGCTGAAGCCAATGAAAAAGAACATCATGAAGCAAGAAACTTTATCACTGAATTCAAAGGCAGTCATGAGCTGTTACTAAAGGAACAAAACAATATGATCAATGGGTTGGCAATTGAAGTGCACCAATTGTCAACGGTGCTTAACAAGGTTCTTTTGGTAAGGCACGATCTGAAAGGAATTACAACTAGAGGCGGAAAGTCAACCTTTCAAATCGGAGAGACGCCCGAGGATGACAGTACAAACAAAACTTCCCCTGAATCTTTATCACCTGAGCAAGAGCAACCTAAAGAGACTGATCCAGAACCTGTGACTAGAAAAGAACCTTCTGTTGAACTTAAACGATCAACACTACCTTTCCCACACAGGGCAAGGATAGAGAAAGAAGATGCCTATCAAAAGAAATTCCTGGAGAATCTCAAGCAGCTGCAGCTTAGTATACCATTTATGGAAGCCCTAGTGCAAATGCCAAAATATGCTAAATATCTGAAGAGCTTGCTTACAAACAAGTCTAAACTCGAAGAGGCTTGCACCATAACAATGGGGAAAAGAAGCTCAGCGGCGTTGCTCAACAACCTTCCATCAAAAGAAAAAGATCCAGGGAGTTTCACTATTCCTTGTCAGATTAAAAATTTGCATATTGAAAATGCTTTAGCCGACCTAGGAGCTAGTATAAGTCTTATGCCCTCTTCTATGTATGATAAATTAGGTCTTGGTGAACCAAAACCTACTAGGATGTGCTTAGAACTAGCTGATAGGTCCATACAATACCCATTAGGAATAGCGGAAAATATATTAATAAAAGTTGATAAATTTGAATTACCTATCGACTTCGTTATCCTTGATATGCCTGAAAATTCTAGAACTCCTATAATATTAGGAAGACCATTTTTGGCCACTGCTAGGGCCATGATTGATGTTTTTAATAAAAAAATAACTCTTACCATAGGAAAAGATGAGGTTGAGTTTAACATGGAACAATCTATGAGTAAAGATAATTCCGATGATGATGAATGCTATAACATCGATGTTTCTGATGACACGATTAATCAATTTACTCAGAGATTGTTAAAAAATAATTTGCTTGATTCTTTTCTGCTTAAAAATTTAGAAAACACTATTGCTATAGAAGATCAAGTTGATGAGAATACTATTGATTATAATTTTGCTGCTGATTCTGCTGTATATAACGCGATGCGGCGCATCGAAAACCTCGATGCGGCGCATCTATCCGATGACAGCAGCGATATAATTAAAGAACAGGTTTATTCCGCTAGTGCTACTGAAATTGATAATGTTAAGCCTGTGCTTAAGGATCTTCCTTCTACTTTAGAATATGCTTATTTAAACGGAAATACTAATTCACCCGTTATTATTGCATCTGACTTAACGCCAAAAGAAAAAGAGTCTCTTTTGCAGGTATTATATAAACGAAGAGGAGCATTAGCGTGGAGTATGTCTGATATTAAGGGAATTAGCTCGTCATTTTGTACACATAAAATCCTTATGGAGGATGAATTCAAACCAACTATCCAACCTCAAAGGCGTTTGAATCCAAAAGTCCAAGATGTGGTGAAAAATGAAATCGTAAAGTTACTTGACTCCGGACTTATCTACCCAATTTCCGACAGCTCGTGGGTCAGTCCTATCCACGTTGTACCCAAAAAAGGAGGAATGACAGTAGTACTCAATGACGACAATGAGCTAATCCCTTCAAGAACCGTTACCGGATGGAGAGTTTGCATTGACTACCGCAAACTCAATGATGCTACGCGAAAAGATCACTTCCCTCTTCCATTTATTGATCAAATGTTAGAAAGACTATCAGGATATGATTATTATTGTTTTTTGGATGGTTTTTCAGGTTTCTTCCAAATACCCATTGCCCCCGAGGATCAAGAGAAGACGACTTTCACCTGCCCTTATGGAACCTTCGCCTATAGGAGAATGCCGTTCGGACTATGCAACGCCCCTGCTACTTTCCAACGTTGTATGACGGCTATCTTCCATGATATGGTAGAAGACTTTATGGAAGTCTTCATGGATGACTTTTCGGTGTTCGGTAACTCATTTAATGATTGTCTCTTTAAACTTGATAAAATGCTTGCTAGGTGTGAAGAAACTAACCTTGTTCTTAATTGGGAAAAATGTCATTTTATGGTTAGAGAGGGGATTGTGTTAGGACATAAGATTTCTGGGAAAGGTATAGAAGTAGATAAAGCTAAAATTGATGTAATTGCTAAACTACCTTACCCCACCAATGTTAAAGGCGTTAGAAGTTTTTTAGGGCATGCTGGATTTTATCATAGGTTCATAAAAGATTTTTCAAAAATATCTAGGCCTATGACCCAATTATTGCTAAAAGATGCGAAGTTTGATTTTTCTGACGATTGCAAAAAGGCATTTAATATACTTAAAGAAAAACTAACTTCCGCACCTATTATAATTTCGCCGGATTGGAATTTGCCTTTTGAATTAATGTGTGATGCTAGTGATTATGCTGTTGGAGCTGTACTTGGCCAAAAGATAGATAAGAAATTTAAGCCAATTTACTATGCTAGCAAAACTTTAAATAATGCCCAAGAACATTACACCACCACGGAAAAAGAACTTTTAGCAGTAGTTTTTGCATTCGATAGATTTAGATCATATCTTATATTGTCAAAAACTATGGTTTACACTGACCATTCTGCTTTGAAGTATTTGTTCAATAAACAGGATGCCAAGCCTAGGCTTATTAGGTGGGTTTTATTGCTCCAAGGATTCGATATTGAAATTAAAGATAAAAAGGGTGCCGAGAATCTAGCTGCTGACCACTTATCTAGACTTGAAAATCCTGATATGGAGGTGCTTGACGAAAGGGAAATAGCTGATGACTTTCCTGATGAACACCTTATGATGGTAGGAATTAAGAGTAATAATAATGGACCATGGTATGCCGACTTTATAAACTTTATTGTTGCAAATGAAATTCCAAAAGGGCTAACATCCGATGAGAAAAGGAGGTTTATAACTCGCTCTAGCGAGTATATTTGGGATGAACCTTATGCCTTTAAATTATGTCCTGACAATATTATACGAAAATGCGTAGATGGTGATGACATTCCAGCAATATTGGCACATTGCCATTCAGGGCCAACAGGGGGACATCACGGTGCAGTAGTCACAAAAAGAAAAATCCTTGACGCGGGATTTTATTGGCCCACTATGTTGGAGGATGCGAAAGATTATATAAAAGGATGTGATGCGTGTCAACGATCCGGAAATATTACATCAAGAAACGAAATGCCACAAAACTATATCCAGGTATGTGAAGTTTTCGACATATGGGGATTAGATTTCATGGGACCGTTTCCTGAATCTAAAGGTAATAAATATATTTTGGTTGCTGTTGATTACGTATCAAAATGGGTCGAAGCACAAGCATCTCCAACAAACGACAGCAAGGTAGTTCTTAAATTTTTACAAGGTTTGTTCTCTAGGTTTGGAATTCCTAAGGCATTGATTAGTGATAGGGGAACACACTTTTGTAATCACCATCTTGGAAGAGCCTTGCAAAAATATGGAGTGTATCATAGGGTTTCCACCGCATACCATCCTCAATCAAATGGTCAAACTGAAGTAACCAATAGAGCTATAAAACGAATTCTTGAAAAAACGACTGGTTATAATCCTAAAGGATGGTCTGACAAGTTGAATGATGCTTTATGGGCATTCCGTACAGCCTATAAGACACCAACGGGATGCACTCCATTCCGTCTTGTATACGGAAAAGCATGCCACCTGCCGGTCGAAATTGAACAAAGTGCATATTGGGCTTTAACGAATTGTAATATGGATATGGAAGCTGCAACGAAGAACCGTTTCATGGAGCTTAATGAACTCTATGAACTAAGAGATGAGGCCTACAAAAATACTAAAATCTACAAAGAAAGAACTAAAAGATGGCATGACTCGAGGTTACGTGGAGATAAAACGTTTGCTATCGGAGAAAAAGTGCTACTATTTAATTCTAGATTAAAGATGTATCCTGGTAAACTTAAATCAAGATGGACGGGTCCGTTCGTTGTCAAGAAAGTATATCCATACGGAACCATTGAAATATGCGATAAAAATGGTTATATATTCAAAGTAAACGGGCAACGTGTAAAGAAATACTTTGATAATAAAATTGAGGATAATGAGAGCGAGGTGGTGGAGTTTGAGCCCGACGTAATAGAGTAAAGAGCTGAACGTGAGTCTAACTTGAAGACTCTGGAATAAAGACAAGTGCTGACCGGGAGACAACCCGGATTTATCATTTATCATTCTGTTTTCTGTGTCGAGTCAGTCCAGGCCGCACGAAGATACGGCGCATCTCAGTCCTGAGATGCGACGCATCCTCTGCAATGGTCATATCTTATTTTATTTTTCTGCATTTTTTATTTTTCGACTTTAAAACTATTTATCAGTTTATTTTAATGCGGCGCATCCCTGGTTAAGGATGCGGCGCATCTTTATTCTGATCCGTATTTATTCCAGGCTCGATACGGCGTATCTTCTTCAATAAGATACGGCGCATCGACTGACCTGATGATTTTCAGTTTTAATTTTTTAGTTTTATTTTTCCTAACTACTAATGTATTATGCAAGTTGAACCTTTCTTATCTTAGGTGTGTTTTAAAGTGTTGGTGGTATTATAGTTTCCTGGATTTCCTGTGGATAAATCAAGTATGAAGCTTTAACGTTCTAATCCACAAGAAGTTGATTTTTGCTCATATACTAATGGAGGATCATACCGAGCAAATCTCAGGGGAGTTTTTCCGTTCTAATTTTTTTTATTTCCAGTTTTTAACCTTTTATACAAACAACGAGGACGTTGTTTAACTTAAGTGGGGGGATAGGAGAATTAGAACACTTAACAATTACTTGTCCTAAACTTTTTCAAAAATTATGCTTAAAATGTGCTTAATATATCAAACTTAAAAATTTTTTAGCATGTTTTTGTTTAAGATCTAAGTTGCATAACTGCACACAAGACGTTATTTTCAAAAATTGTGATTTTTACAAAATTCACAAATCTATGAGTGTGCCGGTGACTTGTAAACTTTAGAACTTGGCTTGTATACTATTCGAGACCACCATAATGAGTATTATTTATATAATTGGAATGACTTGTCTAAATTGGTAAAATTCTAGGATTACACCCAAAAAGCCTTTATATGTTATGTGTTATTAACTAGCTACACTGGTTAGTTAACCCCCGTATAAACCTTTTTGTTACTCTCATTTTAAGAGTAAGATACCCCTAGAAAAACCCTCAGAGCCATTCCTTTCGTTTCTTACACCTATGTTTAAAATGTTTTGTTACACCTTAAACCTTAGCCTACCCTGTAGATTAGAATCCGTGGTTGGTTAATTGCTATAGGCAGAGTGTGTTTCCTTACATTACCTGTGTTCGCGTGCGTAATTCATTATATATGGTTAGGTCGGGAAATTGCACACAATGCAAATTGGAGTGAAAGTAAATATTGTATATCTTTTGAGTTTATTTTTCGTGTGTTTACTACTTTCACTATTACCATTATTTCTGAAGTTATGAAAAGTATGAATAAAAAAATTATCCGGAAAGAAAGTTGTAGTGATGTGGTGAAATTTTACACATCTATGTTTACCTTTAAAAAAAAAAAAAAAAAAAAAAAAAAAAAAAAAAAAAAAAAAAATGAGAAAAGAAAAAGAAAGAAAAAAGAGTTGGATGTTTATTTTAAGCCAACGATGTAGAGTTATGTAAGTGGTCGATATCACCACTATTTGTTGTACTATATCTATGGATTGAATGGGAATTGGCAGTTATGGGAATGCCAATTAAGGATTATTCTTTGATTAAGATTTTGTTGAGTATAATTCGTGTCTACCTAAAGCGTGTGTTTCAAGTGTTAAAGCGTGAGTTATTCAATGATATGAGTCTTATTCATGGGATGGTTGGGATAGTGATTAACCACACTTAGGATTTTAATTTATTTGTTTTGTTTATTTTTTATTTTACACCAATTTATATCCCAAATATTATCCATACCCTATATTATTCTTTATCCAACCGAACCTTTGATTTATTGAGATTAGGGATTTGAGCAATCTTAAGTATCGTAGTCGTGGATTCGGCTATGTATTTATGATTTTGTCGCCCTTTTTGATATATTATTATTGGTGAAGTTTGGACCTATCTTTAACCTATTCGAGTTAAGGATTTGAGCAATTGCAAGTATCGTGTTCGTGGATTCGATCATGTATTTGTGATTTTGTCGCCTTTTCTGGAATTTGAGATCGATAGTGAAATAAGAATAATTAACCCTTAAGCCTAAAAACCCTTTTTTACCGCTTTAGACTTGTTATTCCTTAGCTTTAGTGGTGGAGATGTGTATACTTGCCAAGCTTATGATAGAATATTCGTCGCGACTGGACAGTTAAACGATTAGATTTGCTTTTATCGACTTATTTTATTTTACTTCTAATTCGTTAAGTGTTTAGTTGTGTGATTACGAAATAAACGAATACATGCTTAAACATAAAAATAAATCCTAACATCTTTTAGGATACATTTTTCATGAGATTTAATCTAAGGTTTACTTGGGGACAAGTAAAGTTCAAGTGGGGGGATATTTGATGAACTCAAATAAGTACATTTTATTACTATCATTTATCCTATTAATTTGACTTGTTTTACTATATTATGTATGAGGATTGATACTTAATCGTTTACTTTTGTAATTCTCAGGTAAAAACAAGCATTTGGTGAAACTTGGCGATTTTGGACTAATAATGGAGCAAAACGTGCATAAAGTGAAGAGTCTACTGAAATGAAGAAGATCAAGACTAATCTGCTCCAGATGCGCCGCATCTCACTATCAACATGCGCCGCATCTCTATCAAGATATCACCAGATACGATCCAAGATACAAGAGGACATGCGCCGCATCTAATAAAGAGTTACGCCGCATCTTCTGGCGGTGTACGAATATTCCTGAATATTATAATCTTGGACCCCACGCGAAGTTACGTACATACGCCGCATCTACTTAAGTAGATGCGCCGCATCTTCCCTCAGACACAAACTATAAATACCCCGTAGACCAGACGCATTAAAGAGATTCGGAAGTTCGAAAACCTAAAGACCGAACAGAAGAGAAGGACGAATTCAGTCAAGAAGGCAGCACAAGACACACCCAAATCTAAGATACAAGAGCTGTAAGAAGGTGCTGCATGTATTTAATTCATTAAGTAGTTTTGTTTTATTGTTTTAGCAAACTTTAATTCATCAGGATTGGTGGCTTGTGTAATGTGACAACGGAAAGATTGCACTCCCTTTAATACTTGTTTTCCCATCAATTAAAGTTTATATGTTGATGTCTTTGGTTACTACTTATTAGTGCATTGACCACCTCTGTGTTTATTAGTGGCTTGCGGGCACCCGACTGCGGGACAAGGTGTGGCTCCCACGGTTGTTTCTAAATTGATCACTTAGGAATAACTTTTAGACATAAGTCGTCATTAAGGGTTTACTCGCCGATAAGAATAGGACCAACGAGAAAGGGTTAATTACATACACTTCATATAAAGCTATCAATAAAACAAGTGACAATCTACTTAATCATAAGGACAGCCCTCTTATTGTCTCTAGTATCTATCTGTGTACGTGTGTGCTACTTGCTGATTCGTGCCTATTTGTTTATTTTATTATTTAATTGCAAACAAAACTGTGCCAGTCTCTCAGGCTGAAACCCCCTTGCGTTAGGATATTAAAATACTGATTAGATTAACGAGATTATACGTTCCACTCTTAGTGATCGACACTCTACTTACCATTATCTTCATACTGACCGGGTACACTGCTCGTTAAGTGTGTGTGTTATTGATAAGTCGGCTAAATATAAATTTAAAACTTGAGTAGGCATTAAAACTGCTAAACCGCAACGACACATCACGCGCATCAACTCACCAGCTTTTTGCTGACTTTTTTTAGCATGTTTTTCTCAGGTGTGTGATTGATTTGTTATGGCATGATTTGGCAAGGCAAGGCAAGGGTCATGGAGCTTTTTCTGACAGACTAGAAAATTTTATTTGAGACTTGTTTTTATGTGGGACCGTTGTACTTAATGGGCCTAATTTCTCTATAAACTATGAATTATCTTTTGTAAAACTCTAATCGTTAATTTTAATTAAAAACGGAGTATGTATTCCGTTCTTTGTTACCTTGTGTTGTGATCTCCAATCGTTGCACCCGCAGTAGCACCCTCAAAGTTCTGTATGCTTCAGCGACCGTTGAAATTTTTGGGGGTGTTACTGATTGGCATCAGAGCCTAGGTTATAGAGAACTAGGTACATATAAACCCTAAACTATAACAATTTTTATAAAAACAAGTCCCTATGTCCGCCACTTGCCTTGCTTGCCATTTTGCTTGATGTTTATCTCACTTGACTGCATGTTATGATTTGTGACTTGTTCCTATAAGTATTATATGTATATATTTATATACACTTAACCCGAACTAGTTATTATTACCGATATACTTACACACGTATACCATTTTGTCACAGACTATGTCTTCCCATCCTATCCCGCCGATCTCACCGAATTCAGAAGACCCGTACATGCAAGTGCTGCAAGCCTACAATGCACCGGACCCTGACCAACCCGAACCTACACTCACAGCAGCATTGCCTACTACCGACACTACTCCCAGTCAGCCTACTGATCACACTACACAGCCTGCTTCACAGACTCTTCCAGTCAGACGTACAGCTCACATGAGAGTTCCTGGTTATCGGATGAGGTACTCAGATTTTCTGTCATCATCCCAGAAGAGAGCTCGAGTTATCTATATAGGAACTTCTACCACCCCAGTATCCATTTCACCAGCATCATCTCCAGAGCATTCACCACCTCATCAACGGCTCAGGAGGGCCGATAATTCCTACACAGAAGAAGAAGAGGAAGTAGAGGATCAGGAGGAAGATCCTGAGGAGGATCCTGAGGAAGAACCAGTGACAGACCTTATTCCTGAAAATGTGGCACCAGCTGAACCACGACACGAAAAAGGGATTATGGAGGAAGTGCTTAGTACATTTGAGATAGGACAGAGCTCCAGGGTAGCTCAGATTGTAGGAGAGGACAGGGATATGCCTCTCGGGTTAGGTTTGAGAGCTGCTAGATTACGAGCCAGGGATGAGGCTCCAGTCACCTGTGAGATTAATGACGAAGTATGGAAGGATATTGAATGTATTCATAGCACTCCACTCCAGGCAGGTAGTCCCACTTATGAGCCATCTTTACCTACTTTTGTGCCGCTATCTCCATCCATACCGATTTCCCCTCCACCTACTGTTTCACCAGTGGTAGAAGAGGAGGAAGATGATGTCACCAGGTTTTTAGTTCAGTTGGGTGCTCAGGGAAACTTGTTGGATGTTCATTCCGATCAGTTGGAGAGATTAGGGAGACGGGATGAGCAGGTCGGCAGAGAACTTGCCAGAGTCCGACAGAGACAAGGGGACATAGGAAGAGACCAAGCTAGAGCTTGGGATGCCGAGTGGAAAAATTAGCATCGGATGCATGAGCTGGAGTCAGTTATGGCTAGAGTTACGAGAGCTGAGCATGAGGATCGTAGGAAGGTATTATCAGCTCGAGACTAGAGTAGGTAACTTGGAGACCATTATAGCTCGGATGACACAAGAGCTAGAGCAGCTACGCGTCAGTCAGGATGGATTTTAGGAGTTGAGATGTATCTACACTAAACTGTGTAGTTGCCAGTTAGTGGTAGTAGTAGTCTTTTGTTTGTAATCAAGGAACCTATATTATTTCTTAGATATTCAAGTTCGAAATTTGTATGCACAACCTTATCCTAATATATGACGAGCTTGACCAACTATTTTATTGTGTTACTATTCTTAGGAATTTACCTTACCCATATACATCACACTTGTGCAAATTCTTCAAACCTTGATTATCTCTATCCTTCTTATACAGCAACATGCCCCAAAAGAAAGTAACTAAAACCACCCGTGCACAGACAACAAACCAAGGCCCCGCTGGAGCTGCAGCAGCCCCACATGTGAATCGAGCCATGCTCGATCAGCTCGTAGAGGAACGAGTGGCAGCAACACTGGCTGCGGCGAACAACTCCACAACAGACGTTGGCAACTCGAGACCTGCAACCAACAATGCTCGAGGTTGTACATATCAAGACTTCTGGAAAATAATGACTGGAGGTTTTGGTGGTACTGAAGGAGCAGTTGTACTTGTCTGATGGATCAAAAGATTAAAGACGGTGTTTAGGATTTGTGGATGTTTGGAGGAGGACCGAGTTAAGTTTGCATCGTTCACATTTCTGGATGCAGCTCTAACTTGGTGGAATAACTACTTGAAATCATCTGGCTATGACGCTGCGTATGCAATGTCATGGGAGAGCTTTAAAGAGATGGTTCTCAAGAAATACTGCCCTAGGAATGAAGTGAAGAAACTAGAAGTAGAATTTTGGAATCTTAAGGTGCAAGGCACCAATATGGCAGTATATAATCAATGCTTTCAGGAATTAGCTCTGTTGTGTCCTGATATGGTTCAAACTGAGACTCGCTTGTTGGAGAGGTATATCGGTGGATTACCTCAGTCCATTAAGGGAAACGTCACTACATATAAGGCTACGGATCTTCACGAAACAATGGAGGTAGCCAACAAGCTGATGGATCAAGTGATCGAAGATTCGATCGAAGCGGGTGTGAACAACAAAAGAAAATGGGATGATCATCCCCGGAATAACAACCACCCAAACAAGAGGCATGAGGTTACCAAGGTGTATGCTGACGCACCGACAAAGAAAAAGGTCTACGCTGGAAACTTGTCGTTTTGCAATCGATGCAAGTTACATCACAAAGGTCCATGCACAGTCAAATGCAAAAAATGTCAGAAAGTAGGACATATGACCCGCGATTGTAGAGCAAGACCTCTAGCAACAGCACAGGTTGCACCGGCAAATAACCCAAAGGCCGAAATCACGTGTTTTGGCTGTGGTGAAAAAGGGCATTATCGGAACGAATGCCGAAAGATTAAGAACTAGGGAAACAGTGGCAACAGAGGCCAACTAGGAAACCAGGGTAATCAGAGAAACCCAGGAGCTGGCATGAACCAAGTAGCTGTTGTGCCCCAAGGGAATCGGGGAAATGATACAGGAGTCCTTGGCAGGGTTTATGCGGTGGGCAAAGTGGAAGCCCATGAAGACCCAAATGTGGTAACGGGTACGTTCCTTTTAAATAACCGCTATGCATCTATACTATTCGATACAGGAGCAGATAGGAGTTTTGTCTCTACTGCCTTTAGCCCATTGCTTGGTATTTCTCCGACCACCTTAGGCAATGTGTTTAATGTAGAGCTAGCTAATGGGAAAATAGAAAAAGTAGACACCATAGTGAGAGGTTGCACTTTAAACCTATTGAACCGCCCATTCAACATTGACCTAATGCCTGTAGAACTAGGTAGTTTTAATGTTATTATCGGCATGGATTGGTTGTCGAAATACCATGCCACAATACTCTGCGACGAAAAGATCGTCCGACTACCTTACGGGAACGAGGTTCTGAACATCGAAGGCGATAGAAGAGACCGACGAAGTACCTCGAGGTTAAATGTTATCTCTTACGCGAAGGTCCAGAGACATGTTGAGAAAGGATGTCTTCTCTTTTTAGCTCAGGTTGTTGGAAAGGAAGAAAAGGAGCCGGTGGTAAAGCGATTGGAAGATGTGCCGATTGTTAGAGATTTCCCAGAAGTCTTTCCTGAAGACTTACCTGGACTTCCACCAAAACGACAGGTCGAATTTCGGACTGACCAAGTACCAGGTGCCGCACCTGTGGCACGAGCGCCTTACCGATTAGCCCCAACAGAACTACAGGAGCTGTCTGAACAATTGTCAGAACTCTCTGAAAAAGGATTTATCAGACCAAGTTCCTCGCCTTGGGGAGCTCCAGTTCTATTCGTCAAGAAGAAAGATGGATCATTCCGAATGTGCATCGACTATAGGTAACTCAATAAGCTGACCATCAAGAACCGATACCCACTTCCCAGAATCGACGACCTGTTCGATCAACTCCAAGGATCGTGCGTCTATTCAAAAATAGACTTAAGATCCGGTTATCATCAACTGAGAGTACGGGAAGAGGATATCCCAAAGACGGCTTTTAGAACTCGATATGGCTACTATGAGTTCCAGGTAGGGGTGAGCAAATGACCCGAACGGACCGGACCGACCGACGGACCGACCGAGACCGAACCGGACCGGACCGGACCGACCACATTCGGTCCGGTCCTCGGTCTAGGCTTTTTGGCTAATTCGGTCTTCGGTCCGGTCCGGACCGACCAAAAAACCGAAAAACTTGCCAAATCTTGCCTATTTGGACCGGACCGACTGAAGACCGGACCGGACCGAACCGGACCGAGCTTATTCGGTCTCGGTCTCGGTCCCGGTTTTTTCCTTAATTCGGTCTTCGGTCTTGTCGGTCCGGTCCGGTCCTGGACCGATGCTCACCCTTAGTTCCAGGTTATGCCTTTTGGCTTAACCAACGCACCAGCGGTATTCATGGATCTCATGAATCGGGTGTGTAAGCCGTACTTGGACAAGTTTGTGATCGTCTTCATTGACGACATATTGATATACTCTAGGAGTGAAAAGGAGCATGAAGAGCATCTTAGGCTAATCCTGGAATTATTGAAGAAAGAGGAGTTATATGCCAAGTTTTCCAAGTGCGAGTTTTGGATACCAACAGTCCAATTCTTAGGTCACGTAATTGATAAACAAGGAATCCATGTAGATCCCGCGAAGATTGAGTCGATAAATGATTGGGCGACGCCTACAACTCCTATAGAAATACGCCAATTCTTAGGGCTCGCAGGATACTATAGAAGATTTATTGAGGGATTCTCAAAAATCGCAAAGCCTTTGACGAAGTTGACCCAGAAAAATGAGAAATTTGACTGGGGAGAGAAAGCGGAGGAAGCTTTTCAACTTCTCAAGGAAAAGTTGTGTAGCGCACCTATCTTATCCCTGCCTGAAGGCAATGAGGACTTTGTAGTCTACTGTGAAGCCTCTCACAAAGGGTTAGGAGTTGTGCTAATGCAGCGAGAAAAGGTGATAGCTTACGCCTCACGACAACAAAAGACTCACGAGAAAAATTACACTGCTCATGACCTAGAGTTCGGGTCAGTAGTGTTTGCCCTCAGAATCTGGAGACACTACCTTTACGGCACCAAGTGCGTAGTATATACCGACCACAAGAGTTTGCAACATATCTTAGATCAGAAGGAACTCAATATGAGGCAACGTCGATGGTTAGAATGGCTCAGTGACTATGTCTATGAAATTCGATACCACCCGGGCAAAGCAAACGTGGTAGCAGATGCACTTAGCCGAAAGGAGAGAACGAAACCCCTAATAGTAAGATCGTTAGGTATGACCATTGTCTCACCACTCCCATCAAGAATTCGTGAAGCCCAGATTGAGGCTTTTGTGAAAAACTAGAAGGGGAGGTTGAATAGTTTTACGTCTTTTTAATTTTATTTTGAAAACTTTGTTTACTTTTAAAAACTTAGATTCGAATTTATGTGAACTCAAATCTTGAACAATATGAACAAATATAAGTAAATCTAAATAAACAATGCAAGTAAAGTAATGAAATGAAATGAAAGATAGAGATGGAAAGATCTAACCGCGAGACAAAAGATTTATAGTGGTTCAGCTACAAGGACACCTTCCTTGCCCTACTCCACTCCCCGAGCACCTAACTCGAGAGTTTTCTTCACTATGTCAACAAGCTCCCTTATGGCGGAGAAAACCTTACACAACTTTTGCTTACACCGGTTTAACAACACAAAGCTAGATGTCGGGTTCTAATCGTAGCTAGAACCAATCTCACAACTTCTACACAACTTCTTCACAACTAATTCACAACGGCTTCACGACTTCTTTACAACTTTTTCACGACTTCTTCACAACATCTTCACAACTTATTCACAATGGCTTCACGACTTCTTCACAACTTCTTTACACCGGCTTCACAACTACTTCACAACCTAGCACTACTTATGTACTCTTCTACTTCTTTACACCTTCACTACTTACACACCTTAACTTCTTCACAACTTCACTACTTACACACTAATCTAGCCTAAGCAATTATGCTCACACCTATCTAACAAATATACACAACTTATACAAAAATGAATGAATGATTATACAAATAACTTAGGTAGCAAGATGATACTAAGTTGCAATACTTCTTCTCTAGTTGTTGAAGGAGTATTCTTCTTTTGCACTTGAATGGTAGAAGCTTGGATCACTTGGAAACCAATGCTTAAGAATATATGATCAAAGGATTTAGAAAGGATTTGGAAGGATAAGAAGAGATTTAGAACAGAAGGTTTGGGGTGCAAAAGGTGAGGAAAAAGTCTAGAGAAAGTCCAGTATTTATAGGCAAATCTGGACAGCTGGAGGAGCGGGGCGGTCCCCTTAAAATTAAGGGGGTCGCCTTGTATATTTAAGGGGGCCGCCCATCTGACCGTACCGTTGCCCAGATTTGTCTTTTTGTGGGGAAGGTTTTTCTGGAATATTTTTACCATTTTTGGTTGAAAATTTGAATTCATAATTTTATAAAAGATTAAACATTTTTATTTAATACCAAAAATGATTTTCTAAAAAATATAAAATGTTTTGGGTCATTTTATAAAAAATCTAGTGATTAAGAAAATGTTCCTTTGATCATATAATGCATTAAGCATTTGTTCATTCATACCTTAAGTGATTAAGTTTTAGAAATGAATATTTCCAACTAAATACTTGTTTACTTAATAAGTTTATGTTTGATGAGTTTACATTTTGTGATCATCAAAACATAGAGATATGAATAAGTATTGATAATGTTTTTAGGCATTATTTATATCAACAATCTTCCCCTTTTTGATGATTACAAAACTTAAACTCATTAAATCCAAAACATTATTTTTGGACAAGTATTTAGTGAGTTTATATTCACTTCTCCCCCTTTTTGTAGAATCAAAAAGGTTATGCCGACAAATTTCAGATACGAAATTTGTCGGGGCGAAAACTCCCCCTTGATGTGTGCTCCCCCTCGTTTGAGGGCACCAAGGAATCGAGATATAGAATACTTGCAAGAAAAATATTAGAAGCACAAGCATACATAGCAAAATATGGAATATAAAAACAACAATCATGGCAGACAACAATCATGGCAAACAAATATTAAGAACATATAGCAAGACATTAATTAGTATGCTTGAAACATATAACAAGAAAAATGTCCTAAATTGCCAAAGAGAGCTTTCGGACTTGCTTGCGACACGAAAGCTTGGAAAATAAGCATACAGTTATGCTTAGATGGTTGATGGTAGAGTGTTTGGAATGGAATTGGTTGAGTGAGGGTAAGGATGTTAGATTAATAGAGGTATATTTTTGGAGGTGGAGAGTTTGGAGCGGAAAGCATGTGAATAGTATTTAGTTATTTGATGGTGAGGGAAATGGAGCGGATGGAGTGGATCTAACGATGTTATATCGGTTTAGAGAAGGAATAGGATGATGACGAGTGAGTAGATATTTGATCCAAGAAATATCTTTACTCAAGTGGAGATGTTGGATGAGATCTAGTAAGAAGATACTCAATACAAGTGAAATATTTATTTAAGGCAATGATTTATTTTTGGAGAAGGACACAACAAGGACAATAGTTGACATAATTATCAACTTGATTCAAATTATGAGGGTGAGGTGAGCAATTTGAGTAGGGTAAGGATGGAGGATGGAGGTTGGCCCTTGTTGCAAGGTGCATAGCAAGGAGATCACTACGGTCATGGATTTGGTTGGGAATGTGGATTTGGTCATTTGGTGGAAGTGGAAGAAATTGGGGTGTGTAGTTGGAAGTAAAGTTGGATGTTTGACCAATATGATGAGGGTTTTGAAAGGTTTCAATGAGGTTGGTTTAAGGTTGAGATGTGTAGTTTGGAACGAAGGTGGAGGTTGAGGTTATTTTGTGATGAAGGAGGACTAGAAGGGAGTTGATCCAATTGAGCAAGGTGTAAGGCAAGAAGAGCACAAAGCTCATGGGCTTCTTTAAGTTCTTCAATGAACTTCAAGTGTTTGGAAGAAGGTGATGATGGTGGAGTGTGGTTGTTATGATGGATGAATGAACACTAATGATGGAAAAGGGCTATTTACAGTGTAAGAATGGTGTGGTTTAGGAAGGTAAATTTTGGAGGGTGGTTTAGAAAGGTGATGATGGTTGAGTATGGTTGTTATCTGGGGTGGATGTTTGAACATGTAACATAGGAGTGACATGTGAGTTGGTAGGAGGTGGTGGTGATACTCTTGGTGGTGGAGACATTTGTGAGCTTGGGTAATTATAAGTGGATGAGGATGGAGATATGGAAGAAGGGGATATTCTAAGAGTGGTGAGTGTTTTGGATGGTACATTGGTAGGTTGAATAAGATGTGAGGTGTTGTGAATGAGATTGGAATAATTATTTAGGGATTGATCATGCTCTTCATATGAATCATATGGAAGAGATGAATGGGTATTTTTGGGAGTAAAGATGGGTGATTGGTTATTATGATGAGGTTTGTGAAAGGGTTCATTGGAATGAGCTTGAGGATTGGGAGTATAGTTGGGAACAAATGTGGGTAGAGGTGTTGTTTATTTATGAGGAATGGGAGTGTCTATGAGATGATGAAAGATTATGAGGAATGGGAGTGTTTATAGTGTGGGATTGATGGTATTAAGGAATGAATAGAATTTGTTGGATGGATTGGAATAAGATATGTTTGTGAATTTTGGGAAGTGTAGGATGAAATGGGCAAAAAAAAAATAGAAAAAGGGAACAGCACCTTCGACCATCAGATGGCCGGTCCCCTTAAACATTAAGGGGGCCGCCTTATGATTTAAGGGGGCCGCCCATTTGGTGGTTTCCAGATTACTGGAAATGGGTTTTTGGCAGAAAATTGTAGAAAGGGTTGTGTTTTTTGGTTTAGTTTCAAGCAAGTCCAACTCTTTGAGGCAATTAAGCATGTAATAGATATATATGCAAAACATGTTAATTAAAGAGATTAAGCAAACAAGTAATTTCATCTAGCATGTAAACATACTCATTAAGCAAGTAATATATATGGACTAGGAAACAATAAACTACACCAAGTATTTTCTTAATTATATGTAAGTGGGAAGATTAATGAACTATTTGAGGGATCCTAATGTGTGCCTATGTGCAATAAATGGGAACTTAAGATAGCATGGACTTCTAGACTTGTTATAAACAAAATCTTAATAGACAAACCATGGTCCACTTGATTTGACTTAGTTCACTTATAAATGTCATGTACATAAATATAGATGACAAATATGAGATCACCATGCATGAAAACAAATTTTTTTAGCATTATTCAACAATGTTTGAAAGTGGGTTTTTATGTAGATGTTAAAGTTATTTGAATAGAATAGATTGGGTTTTATTTCAAAATGTGTTTTAATGAAGAATGGGTAAGAAAAAGAATTCCCAATCTTTGACTTTGATCGAAACAAAATTATGAACATAGATTAAGAAGAAAAAAGAGATAGTAAAATGTGTTAATAGAAAAGTGAAATAGTCATAAAAAAAAGTCATTTTTCCAAAATGTGAAGTTTCTGTATATTTTTAAAGATACTAGATTTTTGACAACAAATACCATTAATCCTAGATTTAAAAAAAATGGTTGTTAAAGATCTCATGCTCAAGGGAATTGGTTAAGACTATTGTCACATGCTACCCCTTTCTACATATCCTATGGTCATAAGGAAACGATGACGAAATTCTATATGTTTGATGCGAGAGTGTTGAATGGGGTATAACCTAACATCTATAGCTCCTTTGTTGTCGCACACTTATCTAACTTGATGCCATAATCTAAGAGAGCTTGTTTCATCTATAGTTTTCTAACGCGAGAAATCTAATCTTACTTCTATGTTAATGATTAATCCACTTAACTCATTTCACTTCATCACCATGAGTTTTCTAATAGTGGACATAGAAGATTTCCATTTTAAACGTTATAGCTTAAGAGTGCCAAAGGGAAAAGAACAAGTGATTCTAGGTTCTAAGTAGATTTATATAAGCTATTATGTGTGTGTGTGTTTATATATATATATATATATATATATATATATATATATATATATATATATATATATATATATATATATATATATAGGCATTATGAGCTAAATAGGCATGCAATAACTAGCCATTAATCTAAGTATATATTATAACAATAAACATAAAAGGAAAGCGTACCTTTTAGTCTTCAGTAGATTTTCTTCAAACGCTTCAAAGCGTGTATATTGACTTATAGAAGCCAATCGTAGATGAGACACCGAAATTCCCGATGAGTAGACACTTTAGCCACTTGGTCCCCATTGTCCAATTGGTCCATAGTTGTTTGGACCGAACATGGTTTGCAATTGACTAGGATGCATATATGGTGGAAGTATTCCCCAAGGATTGAAACTTGGTGGACTTGAATAATTCCACATTGGGTGACTATTATTATGGAGGTTTTGTCTATTTTGGTTTCTTCTAGGTTGAGGTGTTTTAGGTCGAGGGTGAGGACTAATTGGTCTTCTAGGTTGAGGAGTTTTAGGTCGAGGGTGAGGACTAATTGGTTTTCTAGGAGGAGGTGTTTTTGACCTTAATTTTGGTTTAGAATATCCTACTTCAGTTTTTAAAGATGGTTTGTAGAAAGTTTTTACTTCCTCATCACTAGCAATGAGTGTTTTTCTATCTTTCATAAGTATGTATTTAGGTTTTGACTCTAAGGAATTTTGCTTGCTAGATTCACATTCAAACTCTACATTTTTAGTTTCACTAGTTGAAGCCTTAGTTGAATTAAATCCTAAAGCCGGTTTTATCTCCTGATGTTCTTTGAACACTTATTATTTTCCTAAGTGAATTACTACTATTTTCAAATTTGTCAAGTTTGCAAATTTCTTCCTTAAGTTTTTCGTTTTCATTTTTAATCTCTTGACATGTTTTACATTCAACAAAAATTTCTTTGCCTTTTTCTAAGTTGAGTAGTTTAGTTTTTAGTTCTAGTATTTCGATTTCTAATTGATTATTTATCCGTTTTAGTGATTTATTTTTAATCATAACTTTTTGACCTAATGTGCATAACCTATTATATTCGTTATCTAGGTCTTTTTCATCTAATGATAAATTTTCATCACTAAAGTATTCGGTTTCGGAACGTACCTCACTTGATGTCTTAGCCATAAGACATTTCTCCTCCTTTGTGGTTTCTTTCTCATCTTCGTCACTATCACTCCATGCTCCTCCAACGAACGCCTTTTGATTTTGCTCCTTTGACATCATTGGACATCTTCCAATGAGATGATTTGGATCACCGCACTTAAAACACTTCCTCTCGCTCTTGCTACCTTTGTCGTCTTTGTTTCTTTGGAATGCCTTTCTTTCGTCATGTGGTTGTCTAACGAATCTTCCTCGTCTTTTGAAGAACTTCTTGAAGTCTCTTACGGCCATTGCATATTCTTCGTCATCACTTTCGGAGGTTGAGCTATCCTCGTCACTAGATTCCTTCCTAGCTTTCAATGCAATTGACTTGCTTTGTTCTCTTTTTCCTTTGACCATCTCGGAGTCTTTCTTTATTATTGCTTCGTAGACTTTCAAGTTGCCGATCAACTCATCAAGTTGAAGAGTTGATAAGTTCTTCGATTCTTCAATCGCCGTAACTTTAGCTCGCCATTTTGGATGAAGAGCCCTAAGAAATTTCCTAACAAAATTCTTACTGGAAAAACTCTCATCAAGTGCTTTTAAACTTGTGATGATAGTGTTAAACCTAGCAAAGGCATTATCAATTGATTCCTCTTCAGGAATCGTAAATTGTTCATATTGTTGAACAAGAAGATCTATTTTATTATCTTTGACTTGACTATTACCTTGGTGAGTTATTAGTAAGGAGTTCCAAATTTCTTTTGCGGTTTCACACATAAAGATCCTTTCGTATTCTTTACGTGGTAACGCATTATAAATAACCATTTTTGCCTCATTATTTTTAGCTAGTTTCTTTTTTAAATCATCATTTTATTTTTCAAAAGGTACAATTACATCTCTTTTAGTTAAAGGATTATTTTGAATAGGGGGAAAATCACCATAGGTAAAAACATGCCAAAGATCAAGATCTTTTGATTTCACATAAGTTTCGAATCTATTTTTCCAATAAAGAAAACCATCACTTTCAAATAGCGGTGGTCTTTGCATAGATTGCCCTTCTAAATATTTTTCCGATTCCATAGATCGATTCAAGTTTTAAAATACAGTTTATTTTAAAAATCTTGTTTGACGTGGCTCTTGATACCAATTGTGAAAAACTAGAAGGGGGGGGGGTTGAATAGTTTTACGTCTTTTTAATTTTATTTTGAAAACTTTGTTTACTTTTAAAAACTTAGATTCGAATTTATGTGAACTCAACTCTTGAACAATATGAACAAATATAAGTAAATCTAAATAAGCAATGCAAGTAAAGTAATGAAATGAAATGAAAGATAGAGATGGAAAGATCTAACCGCGAGAAAAAAGATTTATAGTGGTTTGGCTACAAGGACACCTTCCTTGCCCTACTCCACTCCCCGAGCACCTAACTCGAGAGTTTTCTTCACTATGTCAACAAGCTCCCTTATGGCGGAGAAAACCTTACACAACTTTTGCTTACACCGGTTTAACGACAAAAAGCTAGATGTCGGGTTCTAATCGTAGCTAGAACCAATCTCACAACTTCTACACAACTTCTTCACAACTAATTCACAACGGCTTCACGACTTCTTCACAACTTCTTCACTACTTCTTCACAACTTATTCACAACGGCTTCACGACTTCTTCACAACTTCTTCACACCGGCTTCACAACTACTTCACAACCTAGCACTAC
Organism: Artemisia tridentata subsp. tridentata; assembly: GCA_021014915.2. Taxonomy (NCBI): domain Eukaryota; kingdom Viridiplantae; phylum Streptophyta; class Magnoliopsida; order Asterales; family Asteraceae; genus Artemisia; species Artemisia tridentata. The sequence continues at coordinate 360,925,440 of CP139506.1, forward strand.
TTATGTACTCTTCTACTTCTTTACACCTTCACTACTTACACACCTTAACTTTTTCACAACTTCACTACTTACACACTAATCTAGCCTAAGCAATTATGCTCACACCTATCTAACAAATATACACAACTTATACAAAAATGAATGAATGATTATACAAACAACTTAGGTAGCAAGATGATACTAAGTTGCAATACTTCTTCTCTAGTTGTTGAAGGAGTATTCTTCTTTTGCACTTGAATGGTAGAAGCTTGGATCACTTGAAAACCAATGCTTAAGAATATATGATCAAAGGATTTAGAAAGGATTTGGAAGGATAAGAAGAGATTTAGAACAGAAGGTTTGGGGTGCAAAAGGTGAGGAAAAAGTCCAGTATTTATAGGCAAATCTGGACAGCTGGAGGAGCGGGGCGGTCCCCTTAAAATTAAGGGGGCCGCCTTGTATATTTAAGGGGGGCGCCCATCTGACCGTTGCCCAGATTTGTCTTTTTGTGGGGAAGGTTTTTCTGGAACATTTTTACCATTTTTGGTTGAAAATTTGAATTCATAATTTTATAAAAGATTAAACATTTTTATTTAATACCAAAAATGATTTTCTAAAAGATATAAAATGTTTTGGGTCATTTTATAAAAAATCTAGTGATTAAGAAAATGTTCCTTTGATCATATAATGCATTAAGCGTTTGTTCATTCATACCTTAAGTGATTAAGTTGTAGAAATGAATATTTCCAACTAAATACTTGTTTACTTAATAAGTTTATGTTTGATGAGTTTACATTTTGTGATCATCAAAACATAGAGATATGAATAAGTATTAATAATGTTTTTAGGCATTATTTATATCAACAGCTTTGAAGGAAGTGAATAGACCCAATGAGAAAATTTACGGAATGCCCGAAAGTGAAAATGGGTTCGTGAAGAAAGCAGATGGAACTTTCTGTTACAAGGACAGGAATTGGATTCCCCTCTACGGAGGTATACGAGACCTCATTATGCACGAATCCTATAAGTCAAAATATTCCATCCATCCGGGAGCCGACAAGATGTACCTTGATTTGAAAAAGCTGTATTGGTGGTCCAATATGAAAGCTGATATTGCGACTTATGTCAGTAAATGTCTAACGTGTTCCAAGGTAAAGGCTGAACACCAGAGACCGTCCGGTTTGCTCGTACAACCTGAAATCCCCGAGTGGAAATGGGAACGTATAACCATGGATTTCATCACCAAATTGCCCAGAACGTCAAGTGGTTATGACACCATTTGGGTGATCGTTGACCGTCTTACCAAATCCGCTCACTTCCTACCTATTAAGGAAAACGACAGTATGGACAAGCTTGCACGACTGTATGTGAAAGAAATAGTTTCTCGACATGGAGTTCCACTTTCAATTATATCTGACAGAGATAGTCGTTTTACGTCAAATTTTTGGAGATCTCTACAAGATGCTTTAGGAACCGATGATGAACTCAAATAAGTACATTTTATTACCATCATTTATCCTATTTATTTGACTTGTTTTATTATATTATGTATGAGAATTGATACGTTAATGTTTACTTTTGTAATTCTCAGGTAAAAACAAGTATTATGTTAAACTTGGCGATTTTGGACTAATTATGGAGCAAAACAAGCATGAAGATAAGAGTCTACTGAAATGTACAAGATCAAGACATTCTGCTCCAGATACGCCGCATCTTGCTTATTACATGCGGCGCATCACTATCCAGATTTCACAAGATACGATCCAAGATACAAGAGGACATGCGCCGCATCTAAGGATGGAGTTACGCCGCATCTTCTGGCGGTGTACGAATATTCCTGAATATATTAATCTTGGACCCCACGCGAAGTTAAGTCAATGCGCCGCATCTACTTATTAGATGCGCCGCATCTTACCCTCAGACAGAAACTATAAATACCCCAAAGACAGACGAATTTAAGAGTTTGACAGTTTTAGAAGACCGAAGACCACAGAAACCTAAGGCCGAATTCAGTCGAGATAGCAGTACAAGACACACCTTGAACGAAGATACAAGAGCTGTAAGAAGGTCCTGCATGTATTTAATTCATTAAGTAGTTTTGTTTTATTGTGTTAGTAAACTTTAATTCATCAGGATTGGTGGCTTGTGTAATGTGACAACGGAAAGGTTGCACTCCCTTAAAACTGCTTTCCCATTAATTAAAGTTTATATGTTGATGTCTTTGGTGACTTTTATTAGTGCATTGATAACCTCTGTGTCTAGCTGAGCGTTGATCGGGTCGCCATGCCTCTGCCCTCGCCTATTTATTAGATCGCCTATGCATTCTATCGTCTGTAGAAAAGTAGGAAGAAAGATAAATAGGATAGTCATAAGTAATCATTAAGGGTTTACTCGCCGATAAGATTAGAACCAACGAGAAAGGACTTAATCTCGGTGCGTTGCATCGAACTATACACTTCATATAAAACTAGCAATAAAACAAGTGACAAGCTGCTTAACTATCAGGACAGGTCTTCTTATTGTCTCGAGTATTTATCTGTGTACGTGTGTGCTATTCGCTGATTCGTGCCTATTAGTTAGTTGATTATTTAATTGCAACCAAACCGTGCCAGTCTCTCAGACTGAAACCCCCTTGCGTTAGAATAGGTTGTATAGCTAACTTAAGATATTAAAATACTGATTAGAATAACTAGATAATGCGTTCCACTCTTAGTGATCGACACTCTGCTTACCATTATATTCATACTGACCGGGTACACTGCTCGTTAAAGTGTGTGTGTTATTGATAAGTCGGCTAAATATAAATTTAAAACTTAAATACTGCTAAAACCACAACGACATACCGTGGGTATAAATTAGAGCATACGCACACGCGCATCAACCGACTTAGATATGAGCACAACATATCATCCACAAATAGATGGTCAAAGTGAAAGAACCATCCAAACTTTTGAAGATATGCTGAGAGCATGTGTGATAGATTTCGGTAACAGCTGGGATAGACATCTACCATTGGCCGAATTTTCCTACAACAATAGTTATCACACCAGCATCAAGGCTGCACCATATGAAGCACTATGTGGCAGGAAATACAGATCCCCAATCTGCTGGGCTGAAGTTGGAGAGATTCAACTCACCGGTCCAGAACTAGTGCAAGAGACTACAGAAAAGATCGTATAGATCAAGAGCCGAATGCAAGCGGCTCGAGACCGTCAGAAAAGCTATGCAGACAAAAGACGAAAACCACTTGAATTTCAAGTTGGAGATCGTGTCATGCTGAAAGTATCGCCATGGAAAGGCGTGATCCGTTTCGGGAAGCATGGAAAGCTAAACCCTCGATATATAGGTCCTTTCAAAATTCTCACAAGAATTGGACCAGTAGCTTACCGACTTGAGTTACCTCAGGAACTCAGTTTCGTACACAACGTGTTCTATGTGAGCAATCTAAAGAAATGTCTTTCTGACGAAACCCACGCCATTCCTCTAGAAGAAATTCAAGTTGACGAACGATTGAATTTCGTTGAAGAACCCGTTGAAATAATGGATCGAGAGATCAAACGGCTAAAGCAAAGCCGTATCCCAATCGTCAAAGTCCGTTGGAACTCCCGAAGAGGTCCCGAATACACTTGGGAGCGGGAGGACGAGACCAAACGAAGATACCCACATCTTTTTACACACCCAGCGGGTAACCCTAAGTGAAAACCGAGGACTGTTTTCGTTCCTAAGACAGGGAGGATGTGACATATGGTAGATTTCCCTAATATTTATATTTATGACAATTCATTTCTGTGACTAGAACACCTGACTAGACCGTTATATGTTTAAAACGGATAACAGACCTGCACATATTGTCACCCGGAAATCTCACCAAAGAACAGTGAAATAATCACATCTTATAATTTACTCATTTTATTATAGTAAGAACGGGAGGTTATCCCAGTTTCACTCAGACTGACACCACACGCAAACCAGAAATAAATATGAGATTCACAAATTTTAGTGAATACTTAAAGACTCAAAAATACATTCAAGTATTACATAACGACATTAAAAATATAATCTCTCATATTTGTGACGGTTCCGGGAAGGACCCGAATTTGACTCAGTTTAACGAGACGCGGGTATAAAAATACCACACTTTAACTAATTATTCACTAAATACTTAAATTAAAACATACCCTCACCCACTCACACAAACTCCAAAAACCTACTAACCCTAGATCACTATCTCATTTTGTCTGCCCCCTTCCCTTCCCCAAAAACCATTCGTCCCATCTCCATCCTCATCACAATCTGATATTAACCCTTTGACCTAGAAAACCCCACCTTCCTCACGGGTCTAGAAATTTACACGAGTCAACCTAGGAGAAATCCATTGAAGTAGAGATAGCACACAAAGGGAAAGGTTATTTCTCCCAAATCCGAAAGTTCCTATGGAACTACTCTCCAAGATTCACCATAAAATCCGCTCCTCCAAGAGATGTCGAACCACAACTCAACAAGCAAACACCAAAAATCTGAGAATCACTCAAGAAGGATTAAGTGTGGAAGCGATTGTGGTTCGATTTGGAGGTTGGGGTATTCGGTTTGGAGCAGTGGGTTATTCGGGTTTGGAGTTTCAATTGAATCCTTCGTCTCTCAACAAACACTGTAAGAATTAGATCCCTCTTAGGATTCATTTAGTTTTTGTTATTTCTAAGATCCATTTATGATAAGTAATTATAGGTCGATTGAAGGAATTAATTTAAGTGAGGTTAAGATTAGTTCGTTCGAATGTAATTTCCAGAAGTGATGAATATTGAGAAAAGTTGTTAATTGTTGTTGTCGTTAGTTCGGCATAGGAATTTGATTGATAGGTTAAGTTACCAGTCATTATGGTTCATGATTCAAACCTAGGAGTTTGATTAATAAAGAAATTGTTAATTATTGATGACATGTTTAAGTACTCGAAGAACTCTAGGGAAACACAGGTTCATGATTCGAAACTGGGAATATTGTGATTAGTATAGAAAGGCTAGGTAGGGTGTTGCGTTGTTGCTAAATTGATGTCCACAACTCACTGTGACAAACCATAACAGAACCAATGGCCACCAAGGCTAGGTGCATTGGTGGTGAGGATAGACTAGAAAACCACCTCGTATAGGGGAGGTTTTGATTCGAGTTCATTAGTTATAATTAGTCCCAACCATGAGGGTTATGCCTTGGTTCAAAATGTGTAAAGACTCACTCGAACCTCCAACCCAAAACCACAAAAAGATAGCACCAAATCGCTCTCAAACGCAACCCATCTAGGATTGCGAATATTCGGATGGACTACACACTTATGACGGATGATATTGCACGTCCGTGTTAAGTGAATATAGGAAACATTGGATCACAAGAGATTAGGCTCCATTTGAGGTCACCTTTGCCCTTGTCGAGACATGTAAAGGAGTCAAGACCAAGAACCCTTGTCACCATTTAGACTCTCAAGTCTCGAAGTTGAGTATCACTCGAAAACGATACCCATGAGATGAAAACTTAGGCCATGGTTAGTAACCATTCTCGGCCAAGAAATGGAGTTCCAGGAAACCCCACACCAAATGGCTAAATTAAGTGATCTGTATATTTTTCTTTCTTGTTGAACATACCAGGCCGAAACCCCATTGTCCAGGCCCAACTAGAACCAAAGATAGAGTCCAATAACACAACCCTTAATTCAGCCCATGATGTGGGTCTGTGAACCAACCCAGTCGGCCCACCAGAATTGTGTATACATTAGAAATAAGGCCCAACCCAGTAGCGACCTTATTTCCCCCCCCCCCCTCCTCGAACCCAGTGGGCCGCAGCCCAATAGGTACTAAAAGGTGCTAATTCGGGTAACAGTTAATGTGAAACTTGTCGCGAACAATTAAAAATAAACGTGAGCCGTTCACGAGAACAATTCGTAGTAACTAACATGTAAACACGTAAAAACTTAGATAGCCGAGTACAAACATGAAAATTTCATTTAACTTAACATACAAGTACATAAAAACTTGAATCGCCAAAATGTAAAACGCGACAAAAATAATTGAAACGTCTAGACTATAGTTGCATAATATATATATATATATATATATATATATATATATATATATATATATATATATATATATATATATATATATATATAGACACACATACACACACACACACACACACACATTGTTTTACAAAGTAATATAACATACACTCGGGAGAATAGAGATATATATATTGACAAACTTATGAAACACAAGTGAAGTACCGTACCTTTAGGTCATTTGTAGAGTTACACCTTACCACACTTTAGGAAAGACCTTAGTAACCACACTTTCCGCCACACATGTGACAACAGCATAGATACTCTGAACATTGGCATTTAAAATATGAAAGAACTTGAATTTAATATTTGAAACTAAGACATGGTTATTTAATCTAGGTTGCGTGTTGGTGTCGTTCCCTCTTTAATTTCACAGCATTCACTGTTCAGGCCACTAAAGGAGAGTTTATAGCCCCATTTTACTTATACTTGTTTTACAAATATGGGGTGAGAAACATGCAAATCTTTTTATGGACCATAATATTTTAACTTTTCTCAAAACTATTGCCTAGTAAGCCTAAGCCCTAGAACCCACTATCATGCCCATTTTTATGAGCCGTTAGTTCCCTTTGAGAAGCTCGATTGCATTAGATAGATCTATTGGGGTGACTCCCCCGTTCGGTTGGCCAGACAGTTCAAGGCGAACGTATAGTAAGTCGGACTTCGAGTGTATTGGGTTAAACACTCGCTAAGGGCCCCTTGGCTATTATTTATGTGTTAGAGATTAGCACACTAAACTGTCGAGCTTCGGTTGCATGAACTTAGTGCTAGTGCGATAGATACTTTTGTATGACATTATATGTGTTATAATGATCATGCTGGTCCAAACTAATTATTTGATGACTTTATTTAAACCTATGAACTCATCAGCTTTTTGCTGACTTTTTTTAGCATGTTTTTCTCAGGTGTGTGATTGATTTGTTATGGCATGATTTGGCAAGGCGAGGGTCATGGAGCTTTTTCTGACAGATTGGCAAATTTTATTTGAGACTTGTTTTTATGTGGGACCGCTGTATTTAATGGGCCTAATTTCTATCTAAACTATGAATTATCTTTTGTAAAACTCTAATCGTTAATTTTAATTAAAAACGGAGTATGTATTCCGTTCTTTGTTACCTTGTGTTGTGATCTCTAATCGTTGCACCCGCAGTAGCACCCTCAAAGTTCTGTATGCTTCCGCGATCGTTGCAAATTTTGGGGGTGTTACAGGCACGAATAAATCTCCGGGTCCCGATGGTTTTACGTTTGAACTATTTCGTAGATATTGGAAGATTATAGACCAAGACGTGGTGGGGGCTGTTTCAACCTTCTTTTCGTCTGGTTTTTTCCAAAAGGTTGTAACTCTCCTTTCATAGCTCTGATCCCGAAGATTCATGACACTAAACTTGTTTAAGATTTTCGTCCGACAAGCTTAATTGGTAGTGTATATAAAATCATATCTAAGATCTTGTCTAATAGATTGAGCTTTGTTATCGGGGATTTTATTAGTGAAGTTCAGTCGTCCTTTGTTGCTAATCGTCAAATTCTAGATGGCCCTTTCATTTTAAATGAGTTGCTTTCGTGGTGTAAAAGTAAGAAGTCAAAAGCTATGATTTTTAAAGTTGATTTTGAGAAGGCCTTTGATTCTGTTCGATGAGATTTCTTAGATGATGTTTTGATGTCGTTCGGGTTCGGTGTTAAATGGCGTGGATGGATTAATGGATGTCTTAAGCCTGCCATGGGTTCGGTTCTCGTTAATGGTAGCCCGACCTCGGAGTTCCAATTTCATAAAGGCTTAAAACAGGGAGATCCTTTATCTCCTTTCTTATTCATTTTGGTTATGGAAAGCTTGCACCTATCTTTTGTAGAGTTTTGAATGTAGGCTTATATAAGGGCGTTTCCATAGATAATTCTTTGATGATTTCCCACGTATTCTATGCCGATGATGCGGTTTTTGTAGGCGAATGGGATGCTTCTAACCTTAATACTCTTGTTAATGTTTTGAAGTGTTTTTTCATGGCTTCGGGTCTTAAGATAAATATCCAAAAGAGCAAGTTGATGGGGAATGGTGTTCGTTATAAAGATATTGAATCAGTAGGCCGTTTTTTGGGATGTTCTACTTTCACAAATCCTTTTAATTATCTCGGAGTTAAAGTGGGTGGTGCTATGTCTAGAATTAAATCATGGGACGAGGTTTCTAGCAAATTGTCTTCTCGTCTTTCAAAATGGAAGCTTAAAACCCTTTCGATAGGAGGTCGGCTTACTTTGCTTAAATCTGTTCTTAGCTCCATTCCTCTTTATCACATATCTATTTTCAAAGTTCACAGGGGAGTTTTAAAGAATATGGAATCAATTAGCAGAAATTTTTTTAGTGGTGTTGAAGGTTCAAATAAAAAAACGGCTTGGATCAGTTGGAATAAAGCTTTGGCTTCGAAGAAAAAGGGTGGTCTTGGTGTGTCTAGTTTTTTTGCTCTTAATCGTGCAATGATGTTTAAATGGGTTTGGCGCTTTATCTCTCAAGGCTCTTCTTTATGGGCCAGGTTCATCAAAGCTATTCATGGCATTCGTGGTGCTATTGATTGCCCCGGTTACTCGTCTAGATACTCTCCATGGCGAGACATCATTCGAGAGCTTTCTTCTCTTAAAGGTAAAGGGATTGATCTTATGTCTTTTGTTATAAAAAAGGTAGGAAATGGGGAAGATACCCTTTTTTGGGATGAAGTCTGGTTAGGGGAGACTTTGTTGAAACACCAATATCCGAGGTTATATGCTTTTGAAACTAGTAAGCAAATTTCGGTTGCTGAGAAGTTGCGACACGTCTCTTTGGATTTTTCTTACCGCCGTTCTCCAAGGGGTGGTGTCGAAGAGGAGCAACAAAGCGCTTTACATTCTCGTCTTGCAGATTTAATCTTACCACATATGCAAGATCGATGGTTCTGGTCTTTGAATGCTACGGGTGATTTTTCAGTGAAATCTGTTCGGAATTTTTTAGATGATTTTCTTTTACCTGCAGATGATGTGCCTACGAGATGGGTGAAAGTTATTCCCATCAAGGTAAACGTGTTTGCCTAGAGAGTTAGCATGGATAAACTTCCTACTCGGTTGAACCTTTCTCTCAGAGGTTTGGAAATCACCAACATTCTTTGTCCTCTTTGTAATGTTGCTGTTGAATCAGTTTCCCATCTTCTATTCTCATATTCTTTGGCTCGCTAAGTGATGAATAAGGTGTTGTGTTGGTGGGATCTTGATGCCACCAAGTTAAGTTCCTATGATGAGTGGCTTTTATGGTTCCAAAACATTCGGATGTCTAAGAGCTTGAAGGCTGTTTTTGAAGGTGGTTATTACGTGACGTGGTGGTTTTTGTGGAACTTCAGAAATCAGATGGTGTTTAGCAGATTTCATTCTCGAAAGGAGACCCTTTTTTATGACATAGTTCAATTATCGTTTACGTGGTGTTCTAGTCGTTGTAAATCTAAATTCGACTGGGTAACTTGGATGCAAAATCCTAGTATTATTAGTATGTAGTTTTTTTTTTTTTTTTCCTCCTAGCTCCTTGCTAGTTTCTAATAAATTTTCCGTTCAAAAATAAATAAAAAAAAAAAAAAAAAAAAATATTAAATGTATTTGTTAGAACTTAAAGTTTTTGTGTCATGTTTAACCCCTTCCAATTTATGTCACGGTAATTCTTTTCGTCAATCCTTTGGTAACATAGCGAAATGTAGAAAGCAACGTTTGTTAACACACATTGTCATCTCCCTATTGGGAGGATTATACAAAAAGAATATGACATTACATATAACAACATGTTCAAATCGAATTAAAGGAATTTGTGAAAACAATACAATATATATCGTCAAAATACTATGGTTGAATTGAAATTCTTTGAATAGATTACTTGAAAACAAACATCGAAATTGACTTTTATTAATAAGATATTCTCAACTCGATATGCATCAACTTCATATGTAAATTTAAATGCACATCGATTGTATGATGTTTATTTTTATAGAAGTGTAAAGAAATAACACAATTTAAACACATTAATTTAACATAAAGTTGAAGAAAAAAATTGACGCATATTGCATGAATTTTAGCATATGCAACTGGTACAAACCATTCATAAATTAAAAATTCAAACTTTTGTAAAACGTATCTTTTCTAAACGTTTTTGTACGGCCATGCAAGAAAGAAACACATTACACATAACCACCATTAACCTTAATAACCTGACCGTTAATCCAGTCACCAGCATCACCCGCCAAAAACCCAACCACCGGAGCAATATCATCCGTTGTCCCGAGCCTACTAGACGGATTTAGATCAATAACCTTTTGAATCATCTCCTCGGTTTTGCCTTTAAAAAACATTTCAGTCGCTATAGGACCTGGGGCCACACAGTTCGCTGTGATCCCAGATCCTTTTAATTCCTTAGCCATGATCTTCACTATCACCTCAACTGCGGCTTTGGAAGCAGTGTATGTCCCATACCCTGGTTTCAAAGCCGCTACTTGAGATGATGTAACACAAATTATCCTCCCACCGCCACCTTTCTTTAATCTATTTGCGCCTTCTTTGCAACATAAAAATGTCCCTCTTGTGTTTATAGACATGATCTTGTCGAATGTTTCTAAGGAAGTTGTTGATATTGTGGAGAATGTAGGGTCTGCTACGCCTGCACAGTTTACTAAGATGTGGGGTGGTGAGTTGAAGGTGGTTTCTGCGAAGTCGAATAAGGATTTTACTTGGTTTGGGTCAGATATGTCGGTTTTGAAGGAAAAAGCACGACTTGGGGAGAGAGTTAAAGGGAGTGTGGAGGTGGTGATGTCCGCAATTATGAGTTTGGCTCCGAGGGAAGCGAGATGGAGGACAATTGCTTGGCCAATGCCACCAAAGCCGCCCGTGACGATCGCTATGCGGTCCTGGAGTGTTGGCTGTTGGGTGGTTGTTAGTGATGGTGAAATGGTGGTTGGTTCAGCCATGAGAAATATGTGTATTGGGAGAACGAGTTTGTATATGGACTAAAGCAAGCAACTTAATTATATGTAGACTTAGATAAGACATATATATAGGGGTAATACGGAGTAACTTGTAATTATAGCTCTTAGGATGACATACTTTTATGCTAATTAAGTATCACAATGATTTGTGTAATGGTTAGGTTTGACAAAACGTTCTAAGCCACTCCCATAAATTACTTGAAATGGCTTTCTTAGAATGATTCTTTTTAGTGTGGCCTTTTGACCATTTAGACCTTCAATTATGTTTTAATGACACAGTTTATCCTAACTAATAAATAACAATTAGAGTTAATTTCAAAAATGGTCCCTGTGGTCTGTCGGGTTTAACGTTTTTAGTCCCTTGATCAAATTTTCCGTTAGTTTGACTGTTTGAAGGGATAAAATAACCAAACAACCCTCATGGATGGTTTTTTACTCTATTACCAAACTTCTTTTACCATACCACCATCTCTTTTTATCTTTCTTTCCGACATTCACGTTCTTTACTTTTTAACCACCACCGTTGTCTTTTTTAACCATTTTTAATAGTCATTTCCTACGTTTTAAAGATCATATTATAAGAATGATCTTGTATTTTTTGTGTTATGATTACTGACAAAACTTACCATTGTTCACACCTCTGTACTTCTCATTTATCCAGCCCATGTCCACACCGTCGCTACCCTACTTCGGTCGCTTCAATGGAGCGGCGGTGGTCTTCCCTTCACCCCAAAAGCTCATTCACATGGAGTGTGATTCGATCTTGCAGCAGTTAACTATTAAAAGAAGCAATTTGTGAAATATCTCTGGCAATGCCGTTTGGTCTCATCTATACATCATCGACCATAAAGGAGAAAAAAAAATTACAATCATATCCATAACAACAAATCATGCGGTAAGTTTACATAACTCAGTTGAATAGTTGATCCACAAAGTAATAAGAATCCAACTAGAATTCAAATCAAGGCTTTATACATATAATTCCGGCCACCTCCCTTAAATTCTGGCCACCACAACAACATCTATCTTTCTAAACACCCACCACCAATCCCCCTCCCTACTGCCTGTCCACATTCACCATTAGCACACCAACACCAACATCATCATCACCAAATCTATACATCCTTCAAACCAACCAAACAATTCTCACCTTCAATCACTTTCTCCATATAAAAATCAAACAACAATTTTCCCAATCACATGTTGGTATTTTAGGGTAAAATAGATTGCGTTTAATATGCAAATAAGAGTCGGCGCTTATTTGGATATTAACGGGACTAATGGGGGTTCGGGGGCAGCGCCCCCGAGAGAAGCGGGGTCCAGGGGCGGCAGCCCCTGGCAAGGTCCAAGGGGCAGCGATTTGAATAACATTGCTATGTTGAAAATTTATTAGAATTTGTTTTTTCACCAAATAATACATATAAAGTTGATGTGGATTCTTTTTTTTTTTTTTTTTTTTTTTTTTTGAACAGCGATTTTATTGAACTAGCAAGAAGCTAGAAGAAGAAACAATTTACAAACAAGTTTTACAAGAAAACATAGGGTCATTTAGCCAATCGAACCAAAGTGGCCGAAAGGTTTTGGACCTGTTAACAATCCAAGAAAAGGAAAAAGTTTTTATGTCATCCATGAGGGTATCTTTCCATGGAGGCTTTTCGTCGAAGCAAATCTTGTTGCGGTAGCACTGATCCACGCGAAAGTATATATATAATATAATATCAGACGGATACGCGTGATACGCGGGAATCGACAAGCCAACCCTTTAGGAAAAAGGCCAACTTACAAAACCCGTGAATACGATAAGAGATACCGGGCAAGTGATTACCCGGGTCGTGTTCCAGCGAGGTGTGAATTGAGGATATCGTGTATGGTTTGGAATTAAAGTGCTTGAGGTGTGGATTTTGGATTTTTGTGTTTTTACCATTCTAATGAGATATGGAAAGCAAATTTACAAAGAAAAATTAAGCATAAATTAATTTATACTAAAAACGTAAATCGGGAATTCCAAAAACGAGTTTAAAAACTAAAACCTTTAAAAATTATCCCTACAAGTTCAAATTTATTATCCCCAAGTCCTAATTAATAAAATAAAATTTTATAAAAAAGAATTATATTTTTTTGACATTTATTTAATTTACTATGAATTAAAAACTAATTTAAAAAGAAAAATGAATTAAAAATACTAAATGGGAATGGAAAATTATGAAAAAATTCAGGAAAGTGCTAATTGATAATCAGAACCTAAGAAAAATAAAATGGGATTGACTGCTTATTCAGATAAGCAGTTAATTAGCTAAAAGGGAAAATAAGCAAATGGAAAATAAAAAGGGTTAAATAAATAACTAAGGGGGGTTAAACCAAAACAAGTCCCTAGGGCAGATGGTTTAGCTGCGTGTGTGTGAGGCTTTGGGAGGCTGAGGTCTCAGGTTCGAATCCTGGCCTCAGCTTTTTGCAAAAATCATTTTTTTTTCTTTTTAGACACCTAATAAGCACTAAGTAATAAGCATTTTATATAACTGCAACTTTTTGTGAAAATCTTCAATAAGCTCACAAATAAGCCAATTAGGCTGATCAGTGGACAAAAGAAGCAATAGGCTAAGGGAATAAAGCAATGGACTGAATAAGCTATATTTAAGCTAACTGAAAATTGAAATAAGCAAAGTAGGCTAGAAATGATCTAACACAAACAATTAACTCAAAACAAGCAACAAATAAGCACTGATATCCACACAAATAAGCTAAGGGTCTGCTGAGATCAGTTTGGAGCAGGGCAAAATAGGGCTTATTCAAGGCATTAAAAAGCACTTTAAATAAAATCTGAAAAATCTAGAAAAAATGGTAATGGCTAGATAAGCCAGCCAAGTCTAATTGTGCTGAATTTCAGCTAATTCTAACTTAGCATGACTAAATTAAAAATCAAAGAAATTTGCTACAAATTGGAAAATTAAAAAAAAAATTACAGACCTAAGGTTACTGATTTGGACTGATATGAGCATTTCATTAACCAAGGCTATGGAACTTTGATCACCACTGACTTATGGATTAAAATGATCATAAAGGCACAAAAATAAAACAACAATACAACTTATTGCAGCAATAAGCTTATTGGAACAGTTAATGCCCTACAACTACACTAATCCATCCAAGACTTAAGATTGCCTCATTATAGCTAAAAAACTTCCAAAAACAACTTCTACAAAAGAATTTAATCAAGATCAAACTTGGACAAAATGCAAATGAACAGTGTACTGATTATTTGACCTGTTTTCAAGCTAAATCCAAACACCCCTTCATATTACTGATTTTGAGCTTAAAACTTCTAAGTCTTATTTTAAGCTAAAAGTTTGAAAGACACACATATACTAAGTTGAATTAAGTCCTAAAAGCAAGATTTAACAGACAATAAGCTCCTAAATAAGCTATTCTAGATTTAGGCTATTTTTGGCTTTTTCAATGAGATTTTTAAGAAAACAGTAGCAATCTATGTTTAAACTACTAAAAACTCATAAATTACAATTTAAAACTAACAATAAGCAGAAAATAGATAACATGAGCTAGCAATAAGCTATTGAACAGTAGAATAGTAAAATACTCAAAAAATTAGAAAATGCTTACAAATGCATTAAAGCTCAGAATAAGAGGTAATGATCAGTGAAATAGTTGAGCTTATCAAAGGCAATCTAGGAACCCATTCAGCCTTTCCACACAGCTTATTCTCACCAAGACTGCTTATCTTGACCTCCTTTGACTTTCGTTGACTGTTTTTGATCTTTTGAATTTGAGATGGTTCTAATCTAGGATAAGCTTACAAAAAGCTATAGTGAGCTTAAATAAGCTTGTCATAACATAGGTGAGGCTTGTGAATCATGTAACAGTGACTAGAACTTAATTCAACTTATCAGAGAAAGTTTAAATTTTCATTAACTTAAAACTCAATACAAAGCTGATTAAACTGAAGATAATTAGACTTAAATTAACTTGAATTAAACACTGTGAATACAATTTAACTAATTACTAATTCGACTACTAAAAAAGACTAACTAAGAACTAACTGGCCAAAAAGGCTTTACAAGTGACCTATTTATACTAAAAAATACTAGGGTTCTTCTTCTGTCTCTTTTCTGATCAAATCTTGGCCATTGGATCCTCTTGAAATAATCACAACCTTTGGATTCAGTTTTGGCGGGAAATGGTTAGTTCTGAGTTTAGTGGAATTGCGTTGACCTTTTGAGTGGGGGGGGGGGAGGAAAGGACGGTGGCTATGGCAGAGAAAAGGGGAGACAAAAATGTTGGGGGGACATGGGGGGGGGGAAAGTTGTCTGGTGTTGGTTTTTCTGGGGAAGGGGAAAAGTGAGCGGGAAGGGAGAAGTTGACTTGGGATTGACCATGGGATTAAATAAAATGAAACGGGGTTGCGTTTATTTTTAGGATAGAAATGGGTTGGATTTAGTGGATTAATTTTGGAATTAGTTTGGATTTTGAGGGACCAAAATTGCCAAATCTGGAAACTCAGGGACCATTTGTTCCAATTCTGAAAATATATCCAAGGAGTATTTTTTTTTGACATTTTGATATACCGAGGGTTGACTTTGACTTTTCTTTTCTTCTTTAGATGCTCAAATGGTGTCGAGTTGATCCGGCAATGACCGTTTTTGCTCTTTTTCCCATCCAAGCTCGGTTTTGTCCACTTTTGCCTTGTTTTCAATCCTTTTGTACCTGAAACACATAAAAACACAAACCACGGATATTTGCAACAATATTTGGTCTATTTGGGTGTTTTTGGTCATTTTTGTGTCTTATCTGGGTGTAAAATGATGAGTAAACAGGCACTCATCATCCCCCCACACTATCAATTGCTAGTCCCTAGCAATCCAATCATATAAAGTAATGAAAGGATCAAAAGAAAATACCAAGCATACCCCATTTTGACTTTTTATTCAATGCACGAAATTTAAACTAGAACAAAAATAAATAACATGCTTGATTCCCAAAAATGGTATCATGGAACGGGATTCACACAAAATGGGTGTCTCCAGGGAATTGTAATCGTCATCCTCTTTTTTTTATACTCCCAACTAAGCTTAAACTCAATGTGCAAATGCTTTTGTAAAATGCTAACACTACTTATACTAATAATCTATGTACGCCGAAACTTAACTTTTCACTCCCACAATTATCCAAGAAGTTAGGTGAGTGTGCTCATTTTCAAAATTTTGACCGCAAAAATCGACATTAATCTACCAAATTACTGTTTAACCTTTATGCAAAATTGACGAATCCAAGTTCAACTTCCGATTTAAACTTTAAGAAAAAGCAAGTTTCCTATACATCTTTATTTTAGCAACATCAAAACTTATTGCATTTTGCAATATCATTTCATTTTTGCATTTTGCAATATCATTCCATTTTTTCTATTTTTTTTTCATTTTTTTTTTTTTTTTTTTTTGACAACTTAACTCCTTACTGTACCATAAACTACGAAGCTTCACGGGGAAATTCCAAGACCTTATACCTTAGGAATAAAGGATCCAAGGGCCGTTACAACGGAGAGTTCCAAGACTCTAAACATTCCGGAAATGAGGTTCCAAGGGTATTAGACCAAGACCTCACACCTTCCTGAATAAAGATCCAAGGGCCGGTGTAAGAGGGTAGCCAAGACCTAAACGCCTTTTGGAAATAAGGATCCAAGGACCGATCTCGAACCGTAGCTTAGGAATTATTTATTCATACTCAAAACTTTAATTTGCATTCTCAAAATTTTATATAAAAAATTGAACTCGGACTCTATATCAAAATTGTATAAAAATTTGTTTTGAATAACAACATGATTTTAACGTTCAAAGGTTTGAAAACAGCACATATTTTAGTCAGATTAAGAGCTTCTGGGAGGAAAAGCCATAGATTACTTGTATAAGCTCTAAAGAGAACCAACTACTCTACGCTTAGCATTTTCATTTACACAAATCGTAAAACCTTAGTCTAATTGTTAAGGAAGCAGCCAGATCAACACTCTGGCAGAGTCGGGATTCCCTTTGTTCTAACCTAATCAAGACTAAACACTTTTTATTTTTTTTCTTTCTTTTTTTTGGTGCAAAGCACTTCTTTTTTCATGCAAATTTCGCAAAAAATTTTAAAATTTTTGGCCAAAACGGGAGTACTAGGGCACTAGAACTAGAAGGTACACATGTGACAAAATTCGAGAGAATTCCCCCCCACACTTAGAATTGAATATTGCCCTCAATATTCAAAGTACCGGCTATTATGCCGACACTTAGAACGTAAAAAGGTACTACTAATAGCCAAGTGTGGAACAGAAATCTCTATTTTTCACAAACAGGATTAAAAAAGATATCCCTAGATAATCGTTAGCAAAAAGATCGGATATTGGGCGACTAGATTGAAAACAGGCGCATCAATCATCACGATCTAAGGGAAACCTGAAAATCAGAGCAAACAACACAAAAGCCAAGCACAGTGGGATTCCCCCACACTTAGTGTCAGAAAATAAAAAGAAGTCAGAAACATGGGTTGTCACCCATGAAATGCTAATGTTTTTGTTAATCGAGTCACTAGCTTGACTCGACCCCGAATTCATTTGTTCATGGGGAAGTAAGTGGAAGAAACAATCCCCATCGGACTTTCATTCAAGATGTTTGGATAATCATTAAATTTCTTGAAAGTTCCACTCCGATGAGATATACCCGGCTCTAAGTAATAGAAACTATCAGTGGAGATGCCGGGGTCAAAAATGGTATCCTCACTCCCGAACGAGTGAAGAAGAAGAGAAGTCACAAGATATTTGAGAAAAGAAAGAAAGATTTTGATAACAATCAAGATCCATTCTTCATCCTCAAATGTAGACATCTCAGGAGGAAGGGTGAGGGTAGTATCATCAATAAGCAAACTCTTATGATAGAGCATTTCTCCCCCCGGGTCAAAATCTTCCTCAAGATAGAAATGATCATACTCCGGAGGAGATATGACATGAGAGAGTTCATCGGAGAACTCCTCAGGATCTATATCAAGGCGAAACGAATCATACTCGGGAAGAGAGGTATAAGCATGAGAAGTGGTACTGCCACGACTCGTCTCTTTAGTATGATCGATATCAAAGCAAAACGACTCATAAGTCAAAAGAGAAAGATCGGGATGAGAAGTGGGACTGCCACTACTCTCCTCTGCCGTATCAAGGATAAAATTCTCAAAATCGGGTAAAGAATCCATGAGCTCGAGCTCCGGAGGATTTGACGGAGTGGGATTGCCACTCGAAGAATTATCCGAGAAAAAGTCACTATCCTCAACGGGGATAGGAAATGAGGTTGGATTTTCACAAAATGATTCGATCTTAGAAATGAGCACATTGATATTCAATAATTTATCACGAAGTAAATCGTCTTTGATTTCCAGAATATCAGTGTCAATTTCTTCATTGTCAGGTTCAAAATCCTTCACCACCTCTAAGCTGACGAGCTCAGAATGGGGAGATGATGCCTCAACATAATCGATGTTTTCACAAGAATAAGAGTCGTCATCACACGAAGTACCATCATTGTCACAATCGGACAAAATCTCAAAATGATCATCTGAAATGTCAAGATGAGGAGAATTATCATCGAAAGGCATATCACACATATTATCAGAAATACCCTCGGACTCACTTGGGATTGGGACAAGGTTCTCAACACTAGACTTTATTACTTCGTCCGATTCCTTTTCAGGAATAGTGCTAAGATGCTCATCCCCCATAATGAGAGAGTCCTCGGGGTCCATAGTCGGAAAGAAGGATGTGATTGCAATAGATTGAGGGAGTTGAGAAATGATATCGCTCAAAGGAATAACACTCTCCTCGTCGTCCTCCTCATCATTATTGCTAGCATAAATGGCTTTTATACATTCCATTTGCTCTTCTGCTAGCAATTCTGCAATACTCTTGTCTTCCTGCCTTTTCTGGACAGGTGTGATTGCAGCTGACGAATTCTCATAATATTCCTTCATTTGAATAGTATCCTCATCATCTTCATCGAGAATGGAAGCCTTGAGAAATTTGGCACGCGTTTCCGCTGCTCGTTCTTCGGCTAGTAATTCTCCCATAGATTTTTCATGAGGATGAATGATGGAATACTGTGGGGGTTGGACATTGTCAAAACCGGAAGTATTATACCAAGGATTAGGTTCTTGATTCCACGGTTGACATTGATAATCGTCATGAGGACCCCCACAATTTGCATAAGGAATATTCGGTGACGACATAAGAATTAAACATTAAAGAGGGATAAGAAGATAGAATTAAACGGTTTAAGAGGATAAAGAAGAAAAATAAAAGAAAACATTTTTGGGTTTTGCATTTTTTTTTTACACTTTAGGAAAAGTGTTTGTGATTTTTCAAAAGAAAATATATACAAAATAAAAAAGATAACTTCACGAGGAAGGATCTCCAAGTCACTAATCGTTAAAACCTTTAACAATATTGTCGCAACGCAACCTCCCCGGCAGCGGCGCCAAAATTTTGATCCGCGCGAAAGTATATATATAATATAATATCAGACGGATACGCGTGATACGCGGGAATCGACAAGCCAACCCTTTAGGAAAAAGGCCAACTTACAAAACCCGTGAATACGATAAGAGATACCGGGCAAGTGATTACCCGGGTCGTGTCCCAGCGAGGTGTGAATCGAGGATATCGTGTATAGTTTGGAATTAAAGTGCTTGAGATGTGGATTTTGGATTTTTGTGTTTTTACTATTCTAATGAGATATGAAAAGCAAATTTACAAAGAAAAATTAAGCATAAATTAATTTATACTAAAAACGCAAATTGGGAACTCCAAAAACGAGTTTAAAAACTAAAACCTTTAAACATTATCCCTAAAAGTTCAAATTTATTTTCCCTAAGTCCTAATTAATAAAATAAAATTTTAGAAAAAAGAATTATATTTTTTTGACATTTATTTAATTTACTATGAATTAAAAACTGAATTAAAAAGAAAAATGAATTAAAAATACTAAATGGGAATGGAAAATTATGAAAAAATTTAGGAAAGTGCTAATTGATAATCAGAACCTAAGAAAAATAAAATGGGATTGACTGCTTATTCAGATAAGCAGTTAATTAGCTAAAAGGGAAAATAAGCAAATGAAAAATAGAAAGGGTTAAATAAATAACTAAGGGGGGTTAAACCAAACAAGTCCCTAGGGCAGATGGTTTAGCTGCGTGTGTGTGAGGCTTTGGGAGGCTGAGGTCTCAGGTTTGAATCCTGGCCTCAGCTTTTTGCAAAAATCATTTTTTTTTCTTTTTAGACACCTAATAAGCACTAAGTAATAAGCATTTTATATAACTACAACTATTTGTGAAAATCTTCAATAAGCTCACAAATAAGCCAATTAGGCTGATCAGTGGACAAAAGAAGCAATAGGCTAAGGGAATTAAGCAATGGATTGAATAAGGTATATTTAAGCTAACTGAAAATTGAAATAAGCAAAGTAGGCTAGAAATGATCTAACACAAACAATTAACTCAGAACAAGCAACAAATAAGCACTGATATCCACACAAATAAGCTAAGGGTCTGCTGAGATCAGTTTGGAGCAGGGCAAAATAGGGCTTATTCAAGGCATTAAAAAGCACTTTAAATAAAATCTGAAAAATCTAGAAAAAATGATAATGGCTAGATAAGCCAGCCAAGTCTAATTGTGCTGAATTTAAGCTAATTCTAACTTAACATGACTAAATTAAAAATCAAAGAAATTTGCTACAAATTGGAAAATTAAAAAAAATTATAGACCTAAGGTTACTGATTTGGACTGATATAAGCATTTCATTAACCAAGGCTTTGGAACTTTGATCACCACTGACTTATGGATTAAAATGATCATAAAGGCACAAAAATAAAACAACAATACAGCTTATTGCAGCAATAAGCTTATTGGAACAGTTAATGCCCTACAACTACACTAATCCATCCATGACTTAAGATTGCCTCATTACAGCTAAAAAACTTCCAAAAACAACTTTTACAAAAGAATTTAATCAAGATCAAACTTGGACAAAATGCAAATGAACAGTGTAATGATTATTTGACCTGTTTTTCAAGCTAAATCCAAACACCCCTTCATATTACTGATTTTGAGCTTAAAGCTTCTAAGTCCTATTTTAAGCTAAAAGTTTGAAAGACACACATATACTAAGTTGAATTAAGTCCTAAAAGCAAGATTTAACAGACAATAAGCTCCTAAATAAGCTATTCTAGATTTAGGCTATTTTTGGCTTTTTCAATGAGATTTTTAAGAAAACAGAAGCAATCTATGTTTAAACTACTAAAAACTCATAAATTACAATTTAAAACTAACAATAAGCAGAAAATAGATAACATGAGCTAGCAATAAGCTATTGAACAGTAGAATAGTAAAATACTCAAAAAATTAGAAAATGCTTACAAATGCATTAAAGCTCAGAATAAGAGGTAATGATCAGTGAAATAGTTGAGCTTATCAAAGGCAATCTAGGAACCCATTCAGCTTTTCCACACAGCTTATTCTCACCAAGACTGCTTATCTTGACCACCTTTGACTTTCGTTGACTGTTTTTGATCTTTTGAATTTGAGATGGTTCTAATCTAGGATAAGCTTACAAAAAGCTATAGTGAGCTTAAATAAGCTTGTCATAACATAGGTGAGGCTTGTGAATCATGTAACAGTGACTAGAACTTAATTCAACTTATTAGAGAAAATTTAAATTTTCATTAACTTAAAACTCAATACAAAGCTGATTAAACTGAAGATAATTAGACTTAAATTAACTTGAATTAAACACTGTGAATACAATTTAACTAATTACTAATTCGACTCTAAAAAAGACTAACTAAGAACTAACTGGCCAAAAAGGCTTTACAAGTGACCTATTTATACTAAAAAATACTAGGGTTCTTCTTCTGTCTCTTTTCTGATCAAATCTTGGCCATTGGATCCTCTTGAAATAATCACAACCTTTGGATTCAGTTTTGGCGGGAAATGGTTAGTTCTGAGTTTAGTGGAATTGAGTTGACCTTTTGAGTGGGGGGGGGGGGGGGAGGGAAACGACGGTGGCTATGGCAGAGAAAAGGGGAGACAAAAATGTTGGGGGGGACATGGGGGGGGGGAAAGTTGTCTGGTGTTGGTTTTTCTAGGGAAGGGGAAAAGTGAGCGGGAACGGAGAAGTTGACTTGGGATTGACCATGGGATTAAATAAAATGAAACGGGGTTGGGTTTATTTTTAGGATAGAAATGGGTCGGATTTAGTGGATTAATTTTGGAATTAGTTTGGATTTTGAGGGACCAAAATTGCCAAATCTGGAAACTCATGGACCATTTGTTCCAATTATGAAAATATGTCCAAGGAGCATTTTTTTTTGACATTTTGATATACCGAGGGTTGACTTTGACTTTTCTTTTCTTCTTTAGATGCTCAAATGGTGTCGAGTTGATCCGGCAATGACCGTTTTTGCTCTTTTTTCCCATCCAAGCTCGGTTTTGTCTACTTTTGCCTTGTTTTCAATCCTTTTGTACCTGAAACACATAAAAACACAAACCACGAATATTTGCAACAATATTTAGTTTATTTGGGTGTTTTTGATCATTTTTGTGTCTTATCTGGGTGTAAAATGATGAGTAAACTGGCACTCATCAAGCACCAAAGTTGATGTGGATTCTACTGCTTGATTCTGCTGGTAGTTGCTGGTTTCTGCTGGTTGATTCTGCTGCTAGTTGCAGTTTCTGCTGCTAGTTGATGTATATCAAAATAACTGTTTTACAGTTATTAGGCCCTAATAACCGTTTTTGGACCTCATAAACCGTCTTATATATTCTCAATTTCGGATAGAGAATAAAAAAAGGCTGATCAAACATCTTTTGATCACGAATTTCTGCAAACATACTGACATACAATATCTTAAATCAAATTCGATTTTATCCGATCATAAATTGGTATCCACTCCATTTTATTGATCTGAAAGTGTACTCACACGACTTCGAATTTCTATCGGGTTACAACAAATAACAACATCACATACCCTCATCCTTACCTTCATTTTCATACATCAAACAAATCAAGATCTGTGGTGGTTGTAATTTTTTTTCTCCCTTATGGTCGATGATGTATAGATGAGACCAAACGGCATTGCCAAAGATATTTCACAAATTGCTTCTTTTAATAGTTAACTGCCGCAAGATCGAATCATACTCCATGTGAATGAGCTTTTGGGATGAAGGGAAGACCACCGCCGCTCCATTGCAGCGGCCGAAGTAGGGTAGTGATGATGTGGACATGGGCTGGATAAATGAGAAGTACAGAGGTGTGAACAATGGTAAGTTTTGTTAGTAATCATAACAAAAAAAAATATAAGATCATTCTTATAATATGATCTTTAAAACGTAGGAAATGACTATTAAAATGGTTAAAAAAGACAACGGTGGTGGTTAAAAAGTAAAGAAAAGTGAATTTCGGAAAGAAAGATAAAAAGAGATGGCGGTCTGGTAAAAGAAGTTTGGTAATAGAGTAAAAATGCATCCATGAGGGTAGTTTGGTCATTTCATCCCTTCAAACAGTCAAACTAACGGAAAATTTGGTCAAGGGACCAAACCCGTTATGGGTCGCAACCACAGGGAGAGGATCCGTTAAAAAAAAGTATAGGGACTAAAAGCGTTAAACCCGACAGACCACAAGGATCATTTTTGAAATTAACTCTAACAATTATTTAATAGAAGTAACTACCATAATAAACTTAATGATCAGGGTGCAATCATTTTTAATCTATCTTGTCAATCAATATTCTCCTGATTCTTGTAGTGTTCAATAAACACCAATAACTTGTGAAAAATCCTTACACCGGATTATTGACATCACTATTAGAATTGACTAACCCTAACGTTATGACTTCATCATCTAATCCTAATCTTCAGTCGGTTATACCATCAAATAAGTTTACTTTGATTTCGTCTTATGATATGATTACATGAGATTGATCATGTGTATGTTACATTAATCTAACACGTGGTATCAAGAGCAATTTAGATCTCATGTATCATATTTAAAAGGGAAAATCGCACAAAAATGTATCATACTTAGGGTCAATTTAAATTTTAGGTACTCAACTTTATTTTTTTCAATTTAAGGTATTCACCTATTTAAGTTATTTTTTGTGTAATATAAGGTTTTTTCGACTTTTCGAAAGATGTTAGCGCCTATTTTTTCAACTGATTGGTCAAAATATGGTGTATCTTTATAATTGAGTATTTAAAAGTAATTCCAGATAATATTATGATCGATAATCGCTTTTGAAAGTCGAAAAAATCTTACGTTGCACAAAAAATAACTTCGACACCTTAAATTGAAGAAAAAAAATGTTGAGTACCTCAAATTCAAATTGACTTTAAGTATGATACCTTTTTGTGTGATTTACCCTATTTAAAACCTTTTTTTTTAACATATTTTAAACCCTTGACTGATAGTGATCTCATTGAAAATTAATTTAAGAGTTAACTACATTTTTGGTCTTTGTGATTTACCGGGTATAACGGTTTTGGTCCAAATTTTTAAAAAGTAACGGATCATGTCCTGTTTTAGACGACCCGTAACGGGTTTGGTCCATTTTACTAACACCATTAGTCAGACTTAGTTTTGCCGTTAAATATAAGGGTATATTTGTCTTTTTTATATATTCAATAAAAAAGGTTATGAGTTGACTACATTTTTTGTCTTTGTGGTTTTAATTTGTTTTTCAGTTTGTTTTTATTTATTTGTTTTCGGTTTCCTTTTATTTATTTGCTTTTCGATTTCGATTTTTTTATTTATTTATTTGTTTTTCGGTTTTCGTTTTTATCTATTTTTATTTTTATTTATTTATTTTGTCTTATTCACTTTCGTTTTCTTTTTGTTTATTGGTTTTGGTTTCTCTTTCTTTTTCGCTTTATTTATTTATTTTTGGTTTCTTGTTATTTATTTTTTTTTTTTTTTTTCTCGGTTTCTTTTTGTTTCAAAAGTATAAGAGATGTATCAATTCTTTCATTGAAATAATTAACTAGATAAGATTTTTTTATTTTTATTTTCGTACTATCAAATAATTAACTCGGTAAAATTTATTTGTTTTTATTTATTTTTGTAGTACCAAATAAAATACGAAACAACACTATAAAAATTCATAGAAATATGAAATGTCAGTCTAATTTTTTGGTTGCAAAAGTCTAAGAGATATACCAATTCTTTTATTGAAATAATTAACTAGATAATATTATTTTAAATCTAATGAGAATATATAAAAGTGGGACGGGGCCGTTTTTTTTGTTTGGTTTTTCATATGCAACAAAAAAATGCCCCTAACATCCGGATTTTTTGAAAATCAAAACCGTCCCCGTCGGTCTTTCATTTTGTTCGGTTTTTTGGTTTTTGCTATCACCCCCACTCAAAACAGTTACATAGGTGTTAACAAATAGGGTTAAAAAAATGAAGTGGTTGATACTTGATAGAAGAATAAGGTTGAAAAATATTAAGATGTGGTGAGGAGGCGTTTGCATTTGGGTTTTTCTGTGTTTGAAGAAAATAGAGATAAATGAGTATTTGAGTTTGATACGATAAGTAAAAAAATAAACACAACTAATTTTAAAAATTAAAAAAATAAATAAATAAAAGATAAAATTAACTAATTTATTTATCGGTAAATCAAAATCTAAGGTAAACAGAAAAATAAATCAACACCAATGAAAAAACCGAAAAATCGAAACCAAAAAACGAATAAATAAAAAGAAACCGAAAAATTAGATATTGCACAGAGCAATTTGATTTGAGAAATAAACTAGTATGTGCCGTAAATGATTTAGTGACCCAACATATTAATTACGCATGACCCAACTACCCAAGGATCAAAAATGATTTAGTGGCCCAAAAACTAGTCGGTTATTTAGTGGCCCAACATATTAATTAGATATTGCACAGAGCAATTTGATTTGAGAAATAAACTAGTATGTGCCATGTGCTATTGCGAGTTAATAATTCTGTTGTTTAATTTCTGAAATCGCATGACCAAATAATAACTGATATTTATGCATCATGTTCATGCCATACTTTTTCTCTTTGAATGTCATGAATCTATAGTTTATTTTTTTTACGGCAATTGTGGCTACATGGCCTCTAGCCCCAGAAGGCGTAGCGAGCCCACACAACCAGGTTGGGTCCAGCCCAGAAGGCAATGGCACCCTTCCCTTTACGCACGCGGGAGGAAACCCCTATCGCCCTAGACAAAACTCAAACTTGAGAATCTATAGTTTATTACTCTTGTATAAGAAACAAATCATTCAAAGGCTTATGTATATGCATGAATCAAAGGCTACATGGATATAATTATTGATCTGCGTAATATCAATGGTTAAGGAAATGTCAAGAATCCGATTTTCTGAACTTCTTGAATTTGTTAATTGGCAACTTTATGTTAAATTAGATAATCAATCCAACGCATGATTATTTAGATTAATATACAAGTTCACTCATGCCATTTATAAAATTGTTCAAGTTACCATTCAATGAACCCATCGCCTATCTATTATATCTAAAGATTCAAGTGCTTAATTTAATGTAGAAGAGTGATTGTGCACAAAGGTATGTACGGTACAACATGCTTAAAGCAACACCTTAAACTCTAAAATAATTGTGCACAAAAGAATGAATTCAAGCCAATTACGGGGAACACAAAAGGTTGCATATTTACCACTCAACATTAAAATAAGAAAACAAAAAGATTAGTCTATTTATTGTGTAACTCTTTCGACTTCTTCTATGAATTATAAATAGCACAATTCAACAGGCTCACAACCCATTCTTCCATCGCCACAGCTACCGAACCGCTGTCAACATCAACTGTTTCCGCCGCCGACACCACCGAATCTTAATTTAGAGGTGGTGTTTCGAGCTTGGGTGGTTTCGTTGTTGTTTTGGCGGTTCATCCTCCTTTACAGATATAACATCTCATCACAAACCCATTTCAAAACCAAGATTCGAACTAAAATGAAAATAAACAAGAAACAAATTATCTCAGTTTTGTTCACCTAAAGGATTTTCGTCCCATTTTCTAACCTATACTTTGACTCGAACTAAACTGAAAGAAAAAAAATGCATTCACAGCCGGTCAAAAACAAAACCATAAACACGACCAATCCTACATCTAAACACAACCATAAACCCTCACATCACTCAGAAATAAAAGGATATCATCTTTGTCAAAAGAATAATGTATACTCGCAACTACATATGGAAAAGGGTATCATCAATGGTAACTATATTATTCGTACGACTAAGTACTAAAAGTACTTCAATAGTTGTTCCTTACATGAATACACCAATGTTTTTTTTTTTTTTTTTTTTTTTTTTTTTCTGCTGCTATTAAAAGTTTCTTTTTCATTACTAACAGAGCAGAAGATGGTTTAACATCTTATGACACAATCCAGGTTAAGTATCCAATAAGGGCCATCAACAAAAACCTTCACCTAACCGAGACATCATCGATATTTATCGAAGCTTATCTTCTATATATATCCGAAAAATTAAAGGAAAAGATCAAAACAGAACAGTTTTAACCTCCCTTTCATTCGGTTTAATCATAAACAAAACAATAACACATGTAGGAACCTACCGAGAACCTCGAAAGGATCTTGAAGCAATAAAAGTTCTTTATTGATTCGGACTATGCTGCAAATGACAAGCAAGGTAAAGGTACGGTTGTGAGTTAGTGTTTGTGATGTCCGATTCATCGAGTGCCTTGGATGATGATGGATAATGAGATGAGATGAGTTTTTGAGTTGTGATTAGATGTTGATTAGATCGGTTTGGTGGATGAACTTAGATGAGAGAGATGAAGAGGTGAGAGGATAAGTTGTAGGCGGATGAAAAGGTTAAGATGATAAAGAGGTTAAGATGATAAAATGACCACATTGTAGAATGGTTGCGTAACTGATCATGGGCCGAGATATGGGGAGATAAATTTGTACGTGATTAGTGACCCATTCAATATTGACTCATTCTAAAGTTTGAAACAGCTACTGCTTCGTGTTTATTTACTTCTTTTTGTTAATTTCATCATTAATGGATATTTATTAGTTTCCATTAATCACATTAAATATGCAAAATGATACTTTATTTTCTTTGTGAAAAAACGAATCTTTCAATGACTTAAAGGTTATTTCTTAATTTAATTTCCTATTAACCTCACTAACTAACAAGATATGTTATTTTTTAGTTTATCTACTTATGTTTGTATTTCAGTTGTGGCCTTGCAGGTTATAGAACATTTGACTTCATGTGATTTTAATCATCATGGGCATGAGAGGCGGTCATCTTTTGTATCACTTGAAGAAACTCAAAGTACCCTTATAATAAATGGTGATTTAAAAGATGTGTTGTGGTGTTACAAAAAATTTCAATGCATAATATCATAAAATAGTTGTCAGGTTTTCGACTGAAGTTATTGTGAGATTAAATTAACTTTAAAGAACTTTGACCAAATTTGTACTTCGCTAAAGTAATTCATTTTACTTCCTATTTGAATAAATTTTGTCGGAGTGTTATACTTTACCTTTACTTTATATACAATAGCAAATGCATCCCAAATTGATATCCATTGTTTTCATAAGTCATTATCAGACGACTATTTAGAAGCTTATATTTACAATACATAACCGGTGTATGCACATAAGCAAGTCTGACGAATATGTCTACCACTATTTGTTGAAGATAATCCGTCTATATCAAATTTAAAAATCCAAATAAATTTAGGACATCCTATAAGAACCACAAACATGTTACATGAAGTTACGATTATACCATTTGAGTAAAGGTAAAGTATAACACTCCGACAAAATTTATTCAAATAGGAAGTAAAATGAATTACTTTAGCTATATCCAAACACTCTTTCAACACTACAATGCTATATCCACATAAAGTTATCAACAAAGACATATCAACAATTATCAACAATTATTAAGTATATTTGGTCCGTTATTCCCCTTATCCAAACACTCTTTCAACACTACAATGCTATATCCACACCCAAACACCGACTCTCTTCAACATCAACCTTATCTTCAAAATCATGATCAACAACATCCAAAATCATCATCATTAACATCAACAAAACCCCGTAAAGCTAACCACCAAATTCGGAATGAATTTTCAATAACATATAGGGCTATGTTTAATTGATGATTATTGTAGTAGATTGACATAATTCAAATTAAAGATGAAGCGAAAAGTGTACCGCTTTTAGGGGGTCATTTAAGCCCTAAATCGTATTTATTTGATCAAATATTGCCCTAAATCGTTCCTTTTGTCATTTTAGGTACTTTGAGGAGAAATCTGGAAAAGGAGGCATTTTGGACGTTTTTGGAGCATAAAAGTGAAGAAAACGACAAAGTCTCAAAATCGGCTAAAAATTACCTTTGACGGCGTCAGGATTATCCCCAGACGGCGTCATGGCTTGGCAAGAAAAAGGTGGATGTGAAAATTACTCATGATAAGCCAGAGAAATTTGCATGGAATTCTGACGGCGTCACCCTTTAATCTGATCAAGGTCGTCACGGCTTAATTTAAAGAGGGACGGCGTCAAGCCATAATCTGACGGCGTCAAGCCTTGATAAGCCAGAACGGATTTTGGAGGTCTAAAGAGGGACGGCGTCAGGAAGGCCATCCGGGAACCCTAAAAGCGGCGAGGTGACGGCGTCAGAATCTACAACGTGACGCCGTCAGACCTTAATCTCTATATATAGTTTTGCAATTTTTTGTCATTAGTGTGGAACTTATTGAGGAACTTTGTGTGTAAGAACCCTAAGACGATTTTAGCAGCTTTTTCAAGGCTTTTTGCCTTGAGATCTTCCATGTTACATTGAAGATAAGTTATCAATTAATCATTCAATATGTCTATGTGTTGTTTGATTCTATCTTGTTCTTGTCTTTTGTTTAACATGCTAGGCTAGATTTATCTTGTGTTTGCTTAGATCTAATGAAACCTAGCTATTGATTATTGGTTATTAGTGTGTTATTAGTTGTATTGGATGATTGTTCATCTATGTTAGGCTTAAGAAAACTGGCTAACTTCCTATTCGGTAACTTGCTTGAACGTCTTAAGAAACATGAACCAATGCGTACTAAGGTTTTTATGGTTGTATTTAATGCACAAGCGAATTCTAGTGATCCCATGTTAGGAGCTTCCTAGCCGGCTCGACATAGGAGTGAAGTAGGAGCTTGTAGAGTTGGGGAAGTACGTACGCCACCCCACGATTGGTATTAAGGAATACACCCGTCATCCACGCGATTAATGCACACTAATTAACCGGTAAAAGATAGTTAGGGAGTAAGGAAATCTAAGTAAACACATTTCTCTCCACATAAGTTTCACCACCTTTTCATTTTCTGTTATTTTATTTTATTTGCATTCGTAGTTATTTGGGTTAGTTGACTAGCAACTAATTCCGCCCACTCTTTTAAACCCGAGATTTTACTTGCTTTCATAAAAAAATATAAAAACATAAAAAAAGAATCTTCTCTCACCCTTAGACCTATTAGAGTAGTTTTTCATACCTAACGAACACTATTCCCTGTGGAGAACGATCAATCCCCCGTACTTACCACTACACTATACTACATCGGTCAGGTACACTGCCTGGTGGGGTTGTAAGCCTCTTGAGATCCCTTGAGAGGTAAAACCTGTTGTAAGGTTGCAAAACCACGCATCAAGTTTTTGGCGCCGCTGCCGGGGAATAGTTATTGTTTAGGTTGAATTTTTTATTTTATACGTCTACTCACTAGATTCCTTTCTAGTGAGATTTTTATTTTATTTTTCTAGGTTTTCTTTAGTCTATCTATTTTCTTCGTTTCTTTGTTCGTAACCATTACCATTCGACATCATGGAAGATGGTAATATCCTTAATCCCAACAACCCACCACCACAACAACCACCACCACCTCCTAGAGCCCGTACTTAGGAGAGTACTCCCGTCCTAGCCACCATGGCTATCGAAACACCATTGAGCTCACTCAAGGAGCCAATGTCACTCCCTTGCGATCCGACACCATCCGGTTGGTGCAAAGCGGATGCGCATTCCATGGACTTCGTTCTGAAGATCCTAATCAACATCTCAAGGACTTTCTCAAAATCGTTGATTCTATAGACCTTGATGTTGCCACTCGAGAGACGACCCGACTGCGTCTCTTTCAATTCTCTTTGCGGGACCAAGCTAGTCAATGGCTAGAGCGTCAACCCGCAGGATCCATCACCTCTTGGGATGATCTCACCACTCGTTTCCTTGCTCAGTTTTTCCCACCGGGAAGAACTACCAAGCTAAGGAATGATATCTTGATGTTCCAACAACGTCAAGGCGAAACCCTCTACGAGGCATGGACTCGATTCAAGGACTTACTCCAAAAAGTCCCTCACCATGGCTTAGAACTTTGGCTCCAAGTCCAAATCTTCTATGACCATGTCAATCTCTCCACGAGGCAAACCATTGACCAAGCGGCTGGTGGTAAGCTACGTGATCTAAGTGCGGAACAATCATGGGCTCTCCTAGAAGATCTTGCTCTTTATGACAACGAAAGTTGGAATGATCCCCGTGATTTGAATAAAACGGTCAAGGCAATATCTTTTCCTTCGAAAAATTCAAGCACTTCCGACCGTAGGATCATAGAACTTGAAGACCAAGTCAAGTTTCTCATGAAATCCTACGAGGCTCCTAAACCTTCAAGCCAAGTGAACAAAATCACTTCTTCGTGTAAATTATGCAGTGGTCCCCACGACACTCATGATTGCATGGAACTCCCCAAACAGGCTTTCAAAGAATTCGCATCCTCGCGAATCGATAAGGCGGGAGATGAGTGGCTCACCACTAATTATGGACCCAAGAATTCCGAAGATAGGTATGAGGCATGGAAGAGTAAGCCAAATTTTAATTGGAATCAAACTCGAAGCGTATCATTCAATGACTCTCCCCCACTCACCTGGTCTGAACATTATCCTCTGCAACATACGCATAAACAACAAAATCGCGAGGAATCACTGCAAAAATTCATTCTCTCTCAAGAAACACAGCTCTCCAAGCTTGAGAATCAATTCAGACAACAGCAAGTTGATATGAACAACAAGGTTGATAACCTGTTAAAGGTTATCAATGATCGCCTTGATGGCAGGTCAACTTGTGAGTTGACACGAGTTAATGAGATCAAGTCTGTCACGGTGACTCACCAAACACCCCCTCCTGTAAAAATCAAGCACCCTAGTAAACTCTTCAAACACATATCACAAAACGGAAAAGAAACTAGAGATACCCATACCCCCTCAAAACCACTCCACTTCGTGAACGTCATTACAACAATGCCTGTTCCTAAACCCCATCTGGAACAACAATCAACCGAGAACATGGACAATGAAATGGAGGGTGAAGTTCCCGAAAAGGACACAGAGGCGCCCGGCGACTATCTAGACTCACCAAAGAACTCTAATACTATAGAGTTGAATGATGGGGAGGGCTCGGAAGAGAAATCTGAAATGCCTCATGGGCTCCCAGGATTGCTAGACCGCCCCCTAGTGGAGGAACTTGAGAGGGGCACAACAATTTTGCCTGTGGAATTTGGAGAGAGAATAGAGGATGGCGCTCACAGGGTCTTTAAGGTGTCTTGCACCACTAGGAAGAAGTTTATAAAAGATGCCTATATAAACCCCAACTCTTCTATGAATGCAATATCCCTTACTCTATATAACGAAGCCTTCACCAAACAGGTCAAATATGAAGGGTTTAATATCATCGGGGTAATAAGAAGGGTACCAATTATGATAGAAAAGTTCCTCTTTCATATCGAGCTAACTGTAATTAATAACATGAACTGTATCGTCAGCCCATCCTTAACTGGCCTTGTTCTAGGCAAACCATTCATAAAAGCGACGGAAGTGATACTCGATGAGGATGATAGGAGTGCATTATTTACCGATGGTGTCAGGAAAGTGATTTTTCGGGATGGCTGTGAAGAAGTGTATGAGTATCAACCATCAGCAAGTGGCAACACATGGGGGCTACACGATAGAAGGCCTGGCCGAATTAAGCGACATGATCCGAATAATCTCAAAATACCTTGCATGATTGGTCACAAGCATTTTTATAATGTTTACATTGACACATGTTTACCCAAAAATGTGATGTCCTTGTTTCATTATAACAACATTTGCAGATGGGGAATGATTCATAATGGGAAGGACGACATTGGCATAGATGATGATGTACAGGTGTTTGTAGGAAACACGACATTCACTATGAGCTTTGCAATCGTCGATAATATCGAAAAGTACATCGATCCCAGGTTATCACAAGTTGTTTTTGGGGCACCTTTTTGCAAGGCCACAAGCTTGGTTGTGGACGAGCTCAATGGGATCATGACTTTCACCGATGGGATTAGGGAAATCTCATACCAAAAGCCTTACAAGATGAGAGAATTTAAGGAGATTGATTATGAAGGGCTCGATGGGTTAAGTTCCTAACTCGTGTTATGTGACGATGATGTGAGACGGGGATGTAAGAAACTTTTGACCTGTCGAGTGGATTCTTTAAGCATGATAAGGAGTTTAGTTCTAAATACCAAAACAATCCTTTTGATCTCGAGGACCCGAAATACCTTCACTATGAAAGTGATTCTGACAGAGAGTCAAAGGAGAATGGCCTAGAAACAGTGGCCAATGATGGGATCACGTAATGTACGTGACTTTGAGTCTAGCTACAAGACTCGTTAATAAAGAAAAGCGCTTCTTGGGAGGCAACCCAAGCTTTATTTGCTTTGTGTGTTTATTTGTTTGTTTGATTTTATTTGTTTCCGTGTGTATGTTTAATTTTTATTATTATTGATTCATGTTCAAAACTAATTTGTGAAAATGCTTTATTTTGTTTTTAACTTCGTCTTAACTACATATAAAGGTATTTTGCAAAAGTTAAGTGTAAGGGAAATCTAAATCGGTTTATTAGAACAAATGAACATGAATCATAATAATAATAAATTAACATACATATTAGTATTTGTTTGAGTCAAATGCTTGTATCGAGTCATAATGATGTTTTGCAGGAATTCCAGGAAGTAAGGTGTAGGTTTTTCCAAAAATTTTCCGGAAACGTAACATGAGAATTCTGTCAGATCATTTCTGACGGCGTCAGGATTTACAACCTGACGGCGTCAGGTTTAATTTTCTGAAATTTTTTGAAAGTTTTGTTTTCATAAAAAGTTTTTATTAAATCTATAACTTATAATCTCCAGGAATCTGCAAAATTATCATTCCACAAGCATTATATCCTTATATATAGAGTTTATCCCGCCGATGTTATGCAGGTTTCGTGTTTGTTTTCTCAGGTTTAACAGGTTATTTTGGACAAGGAGATGTATGTGGAATAAGCTATTGGTGATGCATTATCTTGGAGCTTGTACATTCTCTTGGAAGAAGATTTAACCATGTTACTTCATTATCCACCGAACGAATCAGGGGAGTATTTGATTTCATTCTTTTACTTTATGCTTTTACATCTTGTTATTTGAACATTGGGGACAATGTTCATCTTAAGTGTAAGGGGGGTAAAAGTACGATTAGAGAATGCTATTACGCTTGATTTTTGTTTGTTTAATAGTAGATGTGTAATAAAACTGAGATAAATACCTGTTAGGGCAATTTTAGTGCCAAATTTAAAATTTTTTACAACATATAGGAGTGAAACTTTAGTTCTAATAACATCTCACGGATAGGAGTTATATGACTAGCACAAAAACCGTACCACTAAAAAAATTTTCCACCCCAAATATGTGAGGTTCGCCCCTAGAATTGGTAGGAAAAGCATTTATGCTATGATGTGTGTACCGGTAGCACTTAGATTCTAGAACTTGCGTTAGGACCATTCCGAGGCCACAAGTGAGACTACATTCGTGTAGTTAGATTTACTACATGATAAGAGGCATTAGGATTAACCCATTGTTTTACACCTGTGTTTTTGTTATAATTACATTGGCTACATTAGTCAAGTAATTCTCCCACACCCTTTGCGTTGTACTCATTTTTAGTACACGATACCCCTAGTACACCCCTCAGAGCCTATCTTTTCGTTTCGACCTTTAAGCATTTTACTTAAAGGAAGAATTTGTTTACACCCCACTAAAATGTACACCCAAATCGCCTTAGCCCACCTTGTATGCACTCATCTTTAGTGCATTATTGTGACAACATTTGTTTAAACCCAAGTTAATTATCTAATTGATTACATGGTTGCTAAGTCGAGTCATATCCTTGTACATATTGTTTTGGGACGATTGGGACTCATGGGTAAAGTACTAGTGTAATGGAGTAATGGGGAAGAACATCATTTATTACCCCCATATGTGCTAAATATTTTAAAAGTACTCCAAGTGTTTTAATTATCTTAATTCGAGTCATTAGAATAGTTATTTGTAAAGTTATGTAAAAGTTCAAGTGTAAGGGGAATGCAACGCCCCTATGATGTATTATTTTGGATGGTAGGGCAAGAGTGTATGAATAAAAAAAAAAAAAAAAAATCAAGAAAAATACAAAAAAAATGAGAAAAAGAAAAGTAGAAAAAACATACGGACTACCATCCCGTTTCATTTTATGTTTATTTTATGTTTTTGTTATTTTCTTTCATTAGCTTAAATCGAGTCGAGTCTTGGCTTAGCAACATTGTATAGTACATGTAATTAATCAAGATCTTTAACTCGCCACCAGCAAAATATCCCTTATCCAACAAAACCGTGTTTATCATATCCCTACACCTAATGTTATAACCCGTTTAAAAGCCCTCTTTGATAGTTTATCTTAGGTGCTTACGCCTAGTGGAGGAGGTTTTCGATCCTTTCCCAAGCCTATGGCAATCTATTTGCTATGACAGGTAGTGAGAGATATTATCCGTTTTCATTTATGAGATTTATTTTGATGATACTTGAGAGATGTGAGTATCTAAACACTACTTGTGAGGTGCTAGTTTGTAATCTCCGTGCTTATTATGATTAAAGTGGAACGACTATTTGTTGCAATTACTTTTATATTAGTGTTAAATGACCCCTAACTTGTATTTTGATTAGAATAAAAGCACATTTGCTTGAGGACAAGCAAATCTCAAGTGTAAGGGTATTTGATGAAGCGAAAAGTGTACCGCTTTTAGGGGGTCATTTAAGCCCTAAATCGTATTTATTTGATCAAATATTGCCCTAAATCATTCATTTTGTCATTTTAGGTACTTTTGAGGAGAAATCTGGAAAAGGAGGCATTTTGGATGTTTTTGGAGCATAAAAGTGAAGAAAACGACAAAGTCTCAAAATCGGCTAAAAATTACCTTTGACGGCGTCAGGATTATCCCCAGACGGCGTCATGGCTTGGCAAGAAAAAGGTGGATGTGAAAATTACTCATGATAAGCCAGAGAAATTTGCATGGAATTCTGACGGCGTCACCCTTTAATCTGATCAAGGTCGTCACGGCTTAATTTAAAGAGGGACGGCGCCAAGCCATAATCTGACAGCGTCAAGCCTTGATAAGCCAGAACGGATTTTGGAGGTCTAAAGAGGGACGGCGTCAGGAAGGCCATCCGGGAACCCTAAAAGCGGCGAGGTGACGGCGTCAGAATCTACAACGTGACGCCGTCAGACCTTAATCTCTATATATAGTTTTGCAATTTTTTGTCATTAGTGTGGAACTTATTGAGGAACTTTGTGTGTAAGAACCCTAAGATGATTTTAGCAGCTTTTTCAAGGCTTTTTGCCTTGAGATCTTCCATGTTACATTGAAGATAAGTTATCAATTAATCATTCAATATGTCTATGTGTTGTTTGATTCTATCTTGTTCTTGTCTTTTGTTTAACATGCTAGGCTAGATTTATCTTGTGTTTGCTTAGATCTAATGAAACCTAGCTATTGATTATTGGTTATTAGTGTGTTATTAGTTGTATTGGATGATTGTTCATCTATGTTAGGCTTAAGAAAACTGGCTAACTTCCTATTCGGTAACTTGCTTGAACGTCTTAAGAAACATGAACCAATGCGTACTAAGGTTTTTATGGTTGTATTTAATGCACAAGCGAATTCTAGTGATCCCATGTTAGGATCTTCCTAGCCGGCTCGACATAGGAGTGAAGTAGGAGCTTGTAGAGTTGGGGAAGTACGTACGCCACCCCACGATTGGTATTAAGGAATACACCCGTCATCCACGCGATTAATGCACACTAATTAACCGGTAAAAGATAGTTAGGGAGTAAGGAAATCTAAGTAAACGCATTTCTCTCCACATAAGTTTCACCACCTTTTCATTTTCTGTTATTTTATTTTATTTGCATTCATAGTTATTTGGGTTAGTTGACTAGCAACTAATTCCGCCCACTCTTTCAAACCCGAGATTTTACTTGCTTTCATAAAAAAATATAAAAACATAAAAAAAGAATTTTCTCTCACCCTTAGACCTATTAGAGTAGTTTTTCATACCTAACGAACACTATTCCCTGTGGAGAACGATCAATCCCCCGTACTTACCACTACACTATACTACATCGGTCAGGTACACTGCCTGGTGGGGTTGTAAGCCTCTTGAGATCCCTTGAGAGGTAAAACCTGTTGTAAGGTTGCAAAACCACGCATCAATAATTCACATTAAAAATGGAGTTTCGTTTAGCAAGTATCAAACTTTCACCTATCTTAGATTTGTTTGAGTTATCATCATCGATTTATAGAAGCAAATAACTTCCTTTTAAACAATGTTACTTATATTTATTTTAAATATCATAAAGACAAAAACAAACAAACCATTAAAAATTCTTTATACCAAAAGTAAAGTAATTAGTTTATAGTGTAAACCTAATGAATACCAACCATTAAGCTACGAACACTTAGACACAATTGGTGCAATGCACGGGCTTGACAATTCCTCGTTTGTATGATAACTTGAACTTTCATGAAAATATAATGAGCATAATAACTAGCATATATGTTACGTTTCTGCCCAAAGGTGATATATGATATGTATGCATGCTTAGTATAATTAATGATGTCTAATGGTTCAATTTACAACTAAGCCAACGCGAGGTTGATATTTAGGCAAAACATCATACCTATTGATTTGGTGTTCATGATAGGTTTAATATATCCCTTTAAAGGTGAATAATCGCATATATATCTTTGGTACAAGTTTTTGATACACATGATACAATGATTTTTATGCCTGCAAAAGATATATATATGCAATTTTGCATCTTTGGAGGGATATATATGCAAATGCCCCTGATGATTATACTGATATGCTTTAATGTTATAAATATATCCCATTAATCTATTTAGTTATATTTGAGCATACATTTAATCTTCAATCTATGTCAGCATGTACCTTAACTTCCAATACGGGTTACTTGTCTGGAATTAAACCCTTAACTGGTACTAACTTCTCAACATGGAGAGATCAAGTGAAACTTACTCTCAGAGTAATGGACCTCAATCATGCGCTTCGTATTGATCTTCCCACTGCACTTACTGCTCCTAGTACAACAGATCAAAATCATTCTTATGAACAGTAGGAGCTATGTAACCGTATATCCCTCAAGATCATTAAGAACTCCATATCCGTTGCCATTCGAGGAGCCATTCCAGATTCTCAGAATGAAAAGGAGTACTTAAGGTCCATCGAGGAACAATTTAAAGGGACTTCAAAAGCCCATGCAAGTACTTTGATCCTCAAAACATTGACTACCAAGTATGACGGGCCGTTAATGGCATACGCGAGCACATTATGATGATGAGCGATTCGAAAATAAACTGAAAAGCTTGGACATGGAAATCAGTGAAGGCTTCTTAGTACATTTCATCATGACATCTCTCCCTATGCAATTTGGTCCTTTCAAGATCAATTATAATACATAAAAGGAGAAATGGAAAATGAGCGAACTAATTGCTATGTGTGTGCAAGAGGAAGAACACCTCAATTTTGAAAAGCATGATGTCACTCATCTTGATGCCACCAAATCTAATAGGAGAAAGGGCTCATAGAAGGGCTAAGGTTCAAGTGGAGATAATTCGACACCGAATAAAGTCCATAAAACGGGTGCAAGTACTAGCTCATTCCAAGGCGATCAAAAATGCAAATTTTGCCATAAGAAAGGGCATACTCAAAAGGATTGTCCAAAATTCAAGGAATGGTTAGCAAAGAAATGTATATTTGAATCTTTTATGATTAGTAAATCTTTCTATATTAATGTCCATGTTAATCCATGGTGGATTGACTCTGGATCGATGGTATACATTGCTAATTCTTTACAGGGATTCCGTACAATCCGGAGATGGGAAAGAAACCAATGAACGGTTAAAGTTGGGAATGGA
Organism: Artemisia tridentata subsp. tridentata; assembly: GCA_021014915.2. Classification (NCBI taxonomy): domain Eukaryota; kingdom Viridiplantae; phylum Streptophyta; class Magnoliopsida; order Asterales; family Asteraceae; genus Artemisia; species Artemisia tridentata. The sequence goes on from CP139506.1 coordinate 360,964,898, forward strand.
GTTTTTTTGAACGTAGAAGTTTTCGGGACCCTTTCATTAATATTGGAGGGTGGCTTTTGTTTGAACCTTTATGGAACTCTTTATGTACCGAGCATGACTTGAAACTTAAAATCTATGTTTAAACTAATTATTGATGACTTTATGTTTACGTTTGGATACAATAAAGTATATAATATTTTAAATTTCCGTGTTGGTGAAAATTGTTGTCCTGAGGGAAACATCTTCAAGTTATGTTTAGATAATCATTTTTTAGAATCTCTATTATGATATAACGTTGACTAGAATATGAATCAAGATAATAAAAAACGAGATATAGAAACCTCATCAATGTTATGGCACCAACGTTAGGCCACATTTCATAAGATACAATGACTAGACTTGTGAAACATGAAGTTCTACTCTATCTCGATTTCTCCGATTTTGAAAAATGTGTAGAATTCATAAAGGGAATAATGACCGAAGGAAATAAGAAAGATGCGACATGAGGCAACAGATTGTTAGAACTAATCCATACCAACATTTGTGGACCTTTTTCTTCACCATCCGCAGTCATCAATCATTTATTACCTTCATTGACGGTTACTCGCATTACATGTGCTTGTTCTTAATTAATGAAAAATCCGAAGCACTTGAAATGTTTTAGAACATTTAAAGCGGAAGTTGAAATTCAACTTGACCGAAAGATTAAAGTGGTAAGATCAGATAGAGGAAGTGAATATTATAGTAGACATACAGATGCTCGTCAAGCTCCTGGATCTTTCTTTGACTTTTGAAAAGATAATGGGATTATTAACCAATATACCATGTTAGGTACCCCTCAGCAAAATGGTGTAGCTAAGAGGAGAAATCGCACCCTTATGGAAATGGTTTATAGTATGTTGACAAATTCAACGCTTCATGATTTTCTTTGGATTGAGACATTGAAAACGGCTGTCCACATCCTTAATAGAGTTCCTTCAAAATCTATTCCAAAAACACCATATAAAAGTTGGACATGAATAAAACCCAGCCTACAATATTTACGGGTTTGAGGATGTCCAGCCGAAGCTAAGTTATACAATCCACAATCACGAAAACTGGACTTAACAACCATTAACTGCTAATTCATTGGATGCCCGTACCGATCAAAGGGTTATCGATTTTATTGCCCGTCTCACTGTACCATAATTTTTGAGACAAGCCAAGCCGAGTTTCTTCAAAATTCTAAAAAATTGGGTAGCGGTTTGATAACATCAAATAATCGTGATATTTTAGTGTCAATTTCCCCCAAATATGCTCATTATTTGTATTGATTTACTTGAATATATACTCTTATTCCTTAATATATCATTTTCAGGTTATTAATGAGAATAGGAACAAGGAGACGCGGATTTGGAAAGTTATTAAAGAAGATATACAAGAGTATGCTGGCCAGACAAAAGTTACGGCGTAAATCCACTCTCCTCTTACGCCATAACTATGATTTACACTAGAAGACCAAAGTCAACGCAATCTAAGGTTACGGCGTAACTCCTCAACAAGGTTACGCCGTATATATTTCCAGACTTAGAAGAATTTTACGGTCAAGATATTTACGCTGTGACCCATTTAGAAGGTTACAACGTAAAAGTGGAGAAAATCACTACGAGAGTTCTACAGTCGTAACTATTCTCAAGGTTACGCCGTAAATATTCTACTATGGATAAGATCTTTTGAGATACGATGGTTATGGCATAACCAATTCTTAAGGTTACGCCGTAACTTTAGCGAGGCCATAAATACAAGCCCTAATTCTGCATTTTCATCATCACTTTTCATCTCACAACACCAAGTGACGAAGAGGGCTTCAAGAGAGACGATTTTCAGCAGCATACGGAGCATTTCAAAGGGAGAATTCATGCCATTTGATGATATTAAATAAAAACATTTTATTGGCATCATTTATCCTATATATATCGCTTGTTTTATATTTATTTATATGAGAATTGATACTTAATCACTTACTTTTGTAAATCTCAGTTATAAACAAGCATTTGGTGAAAGTTAGCTATTTTGACGTAAATTGAAGCGAAATAGATCAAGATGGAAAAGTCTACTGAACTGAAGGAAGATACGCCGTATCATTCTAGACAGATATGTCGTACATCAAGACTTAGAAAATTATGAAGACCATTGCCTGACTTTCAAGCATACGCCGCATGGATTTCCCATGCGCCGTATATGAAACCTTGGTCAACGTAATAAGATCTGACTCATCCTACTCCAGATACGCTGCATGAAATCTCAGAGATGCGGCGTATCAATCTCAAGACTTCACTAGATTAATCCAAGATATTGAAGGACATGCGTCGTATGAAGATTGAAGGTGCGCCGTATCATATGGCGGTGTACGAATATTCCAGAATATAATAATCTTAGACCCCACGCGAAGTTACCTAGATACGACGTATCAACTTAATAGATACGCCGTACCGATTCTGTTTCCAGAATGTATAAGTACCCCATTCGTCTGCCAAACGAAACACAATTTTTACCACACATAACCTACAGAAGGGCGACGACAGACCTCACAAGACACAACCAGAAAGAAGAATTCAGAGCTATAAGAAGGTCCTGCCAGTACTTTAATTCATAGAAAGATTTGTTTAATTTGTATTAGCAATCTTTTAATCGTTGAGTTAGTGTCTTTTTCTCTATTTGATCGGACTTAATTATTTCCAGCTTTTATAAAAGAGTATTTGATGTTTTATTGGATCCTTATGTGTATGTTTTGATTACATATACAAGTTTATCGTGCCTTTTCGACCTTAGGCTCGCACAATTACTTCATTAACATCGTTTGCATAGTTAATGTAAGCCTGTAAAAGGGATAAATAATACATTAAACCTGTAAAAGGGATAAATAATACATAAACTTAGTAATCATTAAGGTGGACTTTATGCGGAGATCTGATTAATCGTGACAGGATTAGTCCGTCGAGATGACTTAATACCCGAAATCTAGACGTTTAGAGTGTATCTAGACATTGGAATGATATACGCATACAAGTAAGAATCCACTAAGAGAGAATAGATTTTAGTACTCATCTTATACAGCTAAGCAATTAAACGGGTGTCAAATCTTGCTAACTATCGGCCAGGCCTCTTATTTGTATCTGTTTTATATCTGTGTACGTGTGTGTCTATCGCCTTATTAGTTTAATTTACTGTTTTACTTAATCTACACATCGTGCCAGTCTCTCAGGATGAAACCCCCTTGCATTAGATTAGGTTTAATTAGAACTAACTTTCAGATTAAAATACTGATAGATACTTAGGTGTTAACGTTTCACTCTTAGTGATCGACACTCTACTTACCAACTAGGCTACATTGATCGGGTACACTGCCCGTTAGTGTTTGTTATAGGTTAAGTCGGCTATACATAAATGTAAAACTTGATAACATAAGTTATATGATCCGTCTGAAAACGTATATATAAATATATGCAGTCTCAGAACGAATACTCGTGTGTAGTGTGAAACCAGGCAAGTGATCACCCGGATCGTTTCCCAACGAGGTGTGAATGGAAAACTGTGAAAAGCTAGGATTAGAGTGATTGATGATTTAGATTGCTTTTGATTTTGCTTTTTAACAATTCTAAATAACAAATTAAAACAGATATGCACAATAAAATTAAACGCGAATTAAATTAAGAAAACGCGTAACGAGAAAGCTAAAATGGGACAAAAACTGAAATATTATAAAATTTATGAAATTAAAACCTAAAAATGTAAAATTACTAAAACCTTATTTAAAAACTTAAATTATAATTTTTTATACTTTTTATTTAATTATTATTAATTATTTATTTATTTAATTACTTATTAAACTATTTAAATTTATAAAAAATACTAAATGAACAAAGAAAATTCTAAAACTTTTTCTAAAAATATTATAAAGTAAAAAGAAGTTAATAAAATTATAAAAATGAAAATTACTTAATTAAAATTTAAAAAGATAAATTCTATTAAATAGAAGCTATCACTTTATTTCTATTTTTGGTTTTTCTTAAGGTCTAAAAATGTGATTATATTTTTCCTGGATTAAAAATGACAAAAGAAAATTATGAAAATTAGATTTATATTTTTTTGATTATTTATCTATTTATTATGATTTAATTACTAATTTAAACTAATTAATAGATTAAAAATACTAAAACTATAAAATAAATTCTGAAACTTTTTTATAAATTAACTTATGTTATTACAAAGCTACTAAAAATAAAATGGTGATGACAGCTTTTATGGAAAAGCTGTAATTAAGCTAATAGATTAAATAAGCTTAAACTGCTAAATGGTACTTAAATATTAAAATGTGCACAAGTATAATGGAAAAGACCTACGGGCACACTGGGTGGGGTGTTGGTGTTGTGTACAGGAGGTCAGGGGTTCGAATCCCACTAGGACCTTTTTGCTACTTTTATTTTTTTTTGGTGATTTTCTTTTTGAGACTTACTTATAAGCTGGTAATAAGCAACTTCTAAACTGGAATCTTTTTTATGTCTAGCTGGATGAGCTAGAATTAAGCTCTAAGAGCTTATCAGTCCACTAGTAAGGTTTTAAGACTTTAGATTCTTTCAAACAAGCTATAAGCTTGAAGAGAGGCTAAAAGCTGATGGACTAGGCTTCTAGGGACTGAGATATGGCTAATTGACTTATAGGAACTAGAAAAACACTGGCTGAAAAGCCAGATAAGCTCAAAAAGAGCTTATGCTCTCTAAGGTCTGCTGAGGTGGTGCCCTGCACCAGGCCCAACTTGGTCACTTTGAGGGTTTGTTTCGTGGCCTTAGAAAGTTCTAAAAATCGAAATAAAAATACTAGGCTAGAGTTGAACTGGTAGAGATTAAATATGAAAAGGAACTAGCTTAATTGGGCTTATGGTTTGTGAATGAAAAATCTAGCAAGTTTCCAAATAACCACAAAGTGACTGCTATATGCAGTCTGCTATACTGATGTGCTATGTGTTTGTGTTGCACACTTGTGCAGTTGGTCTGAGCCTTTGTGGATTCACTAAATGGACAAAATGAAGTACATAAATGCCACATATATGATCTTAACAAGCTTGTGGCCTGTGTGAGCTTGTTTGAGCTATTGAGGGACTGAAATGCTCACAAAGGGTTCAAAAGTGCTAAATCTAGATATATTGCTGATCAAAGGTTGGAAAAAGCTTCTAGGGACTTAGAAAAACATATGAAAAAGTGAGCTTATGGTAATGTAACAGTAATTGCTAGTTTGGCTTGTGTGACAGAGTTAAACCAAACAGTCCCTTAGGGGACTGTTTTGAGTTTTTCTAAGTGAACTGATTGAGTTAAGCTCTAAATTGAAAACTAATGGTGTAAGTAAGTGACATAAGCTATGAAAATGACTTAGTGACTGATAATGAAACTGTTTTAACAAGCTAGCTTATGTTGTTATTTTTGGCTTTTATTGGTTTTATAGGTGGAAATGAAGAACAAGTTATATGATACTGATTATACTAGTGAATATTGATAGTGAACTACTGATAAGCTAACAATAACAATAACAAGCTAAATTTAAGCTATAGAACAGTGATATGGAAAATTAAGCTAAAATGAGAATTTAAGCTTACAATCGAATGAACTAGTGAAACAAAGAACCAAGGACCAGAACCTATTCTAGCTTGTTAACACAAGCTAGAAAACTACAATAAGCCTTCCAAGTTAGCTTTTAACCCCCAGAATAGCTTATTTGACCCCCCATTGACTTTCGTTGACTTTTCTTCAATCTTGGAGTTAAGAACTTATTAACACTAAATAAGCTTACAGAAAGCTATGTTTAGCTTATATAAGCTTATTGCAAGGTTGGTGGGAGCTTTTGATGGTAATATAGACTGACTTAGAGCTTATTCTAGTTAACAGGTTACTTGAAACTTAAATTGCTATGCAAACTGGGTTCAATATTGATGAAATAAGAACAATGATACTTGAAATAACTTATATTGATAACTGATAATGAAAATTACAATAATTGAAAGACTGATAAAGAAATACGATTACACTACAATTAACTACTACTTAATACGATTACAAATGCTTCTATTTATAGTACATAATGCTGGGAAACCATGAGTCATCCTCTCTGAGTCATCCTTGAACCTTTAATTGCCTTAATATCTTCTCAAACGTCCACTTGATTTTTGGCGGGAAAGTCAGTTAGTGGGAAAACCACTTGGGTTCTGTGAGGTGACTGGAGGAGAAGCATTTAATGCTTCTGATAGTTGGTGGGATGTGTAACAGAGGAGGGGGGAGGTGGGTGTGTCAGGATAAGGGTGGTGGATTGAGGTGCTTGGGCGGGTAACTAGGAAGAAGAAGAGTTTGACTAGAGTCAAACCTGGTTTGGTTAAATAAAAGAGGAATGGGTCGGGTTTATTTGTGGATTGGGTTATTTAGTGAAAAGGTTGGGCTTGGTTTGTGGTTTGGTGTGGGCTGGGGTTGTATAATACAAAGGGTCCGTTTGGTTTTTAGATTTTTAAGCACAAGGAACAAACTTGTAAACTGCTGAAACTTTAGGGACCTGATTTGCCAACATTCCAAACTCACTTCAAAGGACTAAACCTGCCACAAATCAATAACACAAGGACCATAGTTGATAATTTTTTATTTTAAAACTTCCAAGGACCTTTTATGTCAATTTTAGATTTTGAGGGGCAAAAGTTGCCATTTTGTGAAACTTTGCACCAAAGGACTTATTATGTAATTTTATGATTCTTAAAGGACCTTTGATGACTTTTTCTGTTTTTAGAATAACCAGGGACTAGTTTTGACAACTTTTGAAAGTTGAGGGACTGAAACTGCCAATTAAGCAAACTTTGTTCGTTTTTCAACTGTTTTTAAACATTTTGCATCTGAAACATATAAAACACAATTCTGGGATAATTTCAGTATTATGATGCATTTCTGAGTGTTTTTGGATGTTTTGGCAGCTCAGATTAGGTAAAAATGATGAGTATTCACACACTCATCAATCCCCCACACTAAACTATTGCTAGTCCCTAGCAATATTTTATGAAAATTTAATGGATTTTTCTCTTTACCAAAAGCCATTACTTCTGGAGTAGCCAATGTTTTAGTGTGTGATACTTTGGTACAATGATAACCAAATGATTTTGAGCAAATCATCAGCTGTCAACGGTTTTGATTTGTCTTTACCAAAAGCCGTTTGCTTCTGGACTAGCCAACTCTTAGATAAATTACAACTATTATCTTTGGTGAGCTGATTACCAATCATGGATTTTCACTGCCTTAACCACAAGCCATAACCTTGCGGGCTAGCCAACTCTTCACTTATGAAGATATGGTGAGTCGAATACCATACAATTTTCGGCAAATTGTAAGCCATCAACGGATTTGAGACATCTTTACCAAGAGCCGTTTGCTCTCGGATTAGCCAATCCTTATGTGGGTTAGACATGGCGGACTGATAACCATTTATTGAGTTCTAAGTGAGAATTTTTTTTTAAAAATTTTTGGCTAAAATGGGGGTACTAGATGGTACATTTGATCAAATTCGCTAGAATTCCCCCCCACACTTAGAACTGAATATTGCCCTCAATATTCAAAGAACCGGCTGTTAAACCAACACTTAGAACGTGAAAGGGAAATACTAATAGCCATTATTTTTATATACAAACTTTTTTTTTTTTTTTTTTTTTTTTTTTTTTTTCTTCATATATATACAACATGTGGGGCATCTCCCCCACACTAGGGTGGTAGAAAAGAGAAAGAAAACAGAGACACGGGTGAAAACCCATGTTTTGCTAATGTTTTTTATCACCGAGTCACTAGCTTGACTCGATCCCCGCATTCATTGGTTCATGGGGAAAGTTTGAAGATCCGGGACAACCATTGGTGGTATGTCCTCTCCAAAGTAGTGTTTTAAACGATGACCATTCACTTTGAAATTAGGACCGTCAGCTTGAGATAACTCAACGGTACCATATGGATAAACCTTTGTGATAGTGAATGGACCAGACCATCGGGATTTGAGTTTGCCTGAGAAGATCTTTAATCTTGAATTGAAAAGAAGGACTCGATCACCAACGTTGAAAACGCGGTTCTTGATTTTAGAGTCATGAATCTTCTTTGTCTTTTCTTTGTAGATCAAAGAGTTCTCGTAGGCCTGATCACGGAGTTCATTTAATTCATTCATTTGAACTTTACGGTGATCACCCGCAGTTTGGAGGTCAAAGTTAGCATGTTTCAAGGCCTAGTAGGCTTTGTGCTCTAATTCGATCGGTAGATGACATGCCTTTCCGTACACAAGTTTGTAAGGCGTACACCCGATGGGTGTTTTGTAAGCTGTACGAAAGGCCCATAGTGCATCATCCAACTTATCCGACCAGGATGCACGATTTTCTCCTACAGTCCTTTCCAGGATTCTTTTAATACCCCGATTTGAAACTTCTACTTGTCCACTTGTTTGTGGGTGATACGCAGTAGAAAGTCGGTGAGTTACACCATACTTTTGCATGACTTTATCAAATTTGTCATTGCAAAAATGCGTACCACGATCACTGATTATAGCACGTGGAGTTCCAAAACGGGCAAACAGAGCTTTCAGGAATTTTACAACTACTCGGGCATCATTAGTGGGTAAAGCTTTTGCTTCAACCCATTTTGACAAATAGTCAACAGCCACGAGAATGTATTTATTTCCTCGAGATGATGGAAATGGCCCCATAAAGTCAATGCCCCAGACATCAAAGATTTCACAAACTTGAATAGCATTTTGTGGCATTTCATTTCGTTGTGAAATATTTCCGTGACGCTGACAAGCTTCACAAGTTTTGATGAGATCTTGGGCATCCTTATAGATTGTGGGCCAATAAAACCCGGAATCAAACACCTTTTTGGCGGTGTAGTTTGGACTATGATGGCCCCCAGTGGGTCCAGCATGGCAAGCTTTGAGAATGTCAATAGCTTCCTGTCCGTAAACACACCGTCGGATGACTTGATCCGCACAGATTTTGAATAAGTAGGGGTCGTCCCAGAAGTAATGTTTAACATCCTTGAAGAATTTATTCTTCTGTTGGGTCGACATCCCTTTCACTATGAAGTTACCCGCATGGTAATTTGCGAAGTCGGCAAACCATGGGGTAGTAGAATCTCCTCGAAAAGCAACCGCATTGAGTGTCTCGAGAGGAAATGTTTCATTTATTTCCTTTTTCTCGAAAACATCTTGGTGTGGGTTCTCTAATCGGGACAGATGATCAGCAGCTAGGTTCTCAGCTCCTTTTTTATCACGTATAATGATATCAAATTCTTGCAGGAGGAGAACCCAACGGAGTAATCTCGGCTTTGCATCTTGTTTTGCAAAGAGATATTTGAGAGCCGAGTGATCCGTATACACTACACATTTTGTCAAGATTAAATATGGCCGAAACTTCTCAAAGGCATACACCACAGCCAACAATTCTTTTTCTGTAGTGGTGTAATGAGTTTGAGCTTCAGTCATGGTTTTACTTGCGTAGTGGATAGGCTGAAAATGTTTAGCTTTTCGTTGCCCCAGGACTGCACCGATAGCAAAATCACTTGCATCGCACATGAGCTCAAAGGGAAAATCCCAGTCGGGGGCAACTAGAATGGGTGCTTCAATAAGCTTTTTCTTTAATGTTTCAAAAGCTTTTATGCACTCGGGTGAGAAGATAAAAGGAGCATCCTTTTCAAGAAGATGAGTCATAGGCCGGGCGATTTTAGAAAAATCTTGTATGAATCTACGATAGAAACCGGCATGACCCAAAAAACTCCTAATACCTTTGACGGTAGTGGGATGAGGTAATTTAGCAATGACATCCACTTTAGATCTGTCAACCTCAATCCCATTCTTTGATATCTTATGGCCGAGGACAATGCCCTCTTTGACCATAAAGTGACTCTTCTCCCAATTTAGACAAAGATTGGTGTCTTCACACCGTTTCAACATGTTTTCTAAATTGGAGAGACATGCTTGGAACGAATCCCCAATGACTGAGAAGTCATCCATAAAGACCTCCATTGTTTTCCCGATCATATCGGTAAATATGGCCATCATACACCTCTGGAATGTGCCTGGAGCATTACATAAGCCGAAAGGCATACGTTTATAAGCAAAGGTTCCATAAGGGCATGTAAAGGTAGTCTTTTCTTGATCTTGTGGATCAATGGGGATTTGAAAGTAACCTGAGAAACCATCAAGGAAACAATAGTACTCGTTTCCCGCTAATCTCTCGAGCATCTGATCCATGAAGGGCAGAGGAAAATGATTGCGTGGTTTTGTAACCTTACAACAGGTTTTACCTCTCGAGGGATCTCAAGAGGCTTACAACCCCACCAGGAAGTGTACCTGACCGATGTAGTATAGTGTAGTGGTAAGTACGGGGGATTGATCGTTCTCCACAGGGAATAGTGTTCGTTAGGTATGAAAGGCTACTCTAATTAGGTCTAAGGGTTGAGGAAGATTTTTTTATGTTTTTATATTTTTATGAAAGCAAGTAAAATCTCGGTTTTGATAGAGTGGGCGGAATTAGTTGCTAGTCAACTAACCCAAATTACTACGAATGCAAATAAAATAAAATAACAAAAATGAAATGTGGTGAGAAACTTATGTGTAGAGAAATGTGTTTACTTAGATTTCCTTACTCCCTAACTATCTTTTACCGGTTAATTAGTGTGTATTAGTCGCGTGGATGACGGGTGTATTCCTTAATACCATTCGTGGGGTGGCGTACTTACTTCCCCAACTCTACAAGCTCCTACTTCACTCCTATGTCGAGCCGGCTAGGAAGCTCCTAACATGGGATCACTAGAATTCGCTTGTGCATTAAATACAACCATAAAAACCTTTAGTACGCGTTTGGTTCATGTTTCTTAAGACGTTCAAGCAAGTTACCGAATAGGAAGTTAGCCAGTTTTCTTAAGCCTAACATAGATAAACAATCATCCAATACAACTAACAACACACTAACAACCAATAATCAATAGCTAAGTTTCATTAGATCTAAGCAAACACAAGATAAATTTAGCCTAACATGTTAAACAAAAGACAAGAATAAGATAGAATCAAACAACACATAGACATATTGAATGATTAATTGATAACTTATCTTTCAATGAAACATGGAAGATCTCAAGGCAAAAAGCCCTGAAAAAGTAGCTAAAATCGTCTTAGGGTTTTATCCCAAAATTCCACACACTAAGCTCTCCCTTAATGACAAAAAATTAGAAAACTATATATAGATTTTTGGATCTGACGGCGTCACATTATGCATTGTGACGCCGTCACCTCGCCGCTTTTAGGGTTCCCGGGTGACCTTCTTGACGCCGTCCCTCTTTAGCTCTTCAAAAATCCATTCTGGCCTATCAAGGCTTGACGCCGTCGGATCATGAACGTGACGCCGTCCCCTTATGATTTAAGCCGTGACGCCCTTGATTTAGTTAAAGCGTGACGCCGTCAGAATTCTCATGCTAACTCACTGGCCCGTCATGAGTAAATTTCACATCCAACTTTTCTTGCCAAAGCATGACGCCGTCCCATGTTAATTGTGACGCCGTCAAGAGTAACTTTCAGCCGATTCTTGAGACTTTGCCGTTTTCTTCACTTTAATGCTCCAAAAACGTCCAAAATGCCTCCTTTTCCAGATTTCTCCTCAAAAGTACCTAAAATGACAAAAGGAACGATTTAGGGCAATATTTGATCAAATAAATACGATTTCGGGCTTAAATGACCCCTTAAAAGCGGTACACTTTTCGCCTCATCAAATACCCTTACACTTGAGATTTGCTTGTCCTCAAGCAAATGCGCTTTTATTCTAATCAAAATACAAGTTAGGGGTCATTTAATGCAAACATAAAAGTAATTACAACAAATAATCGTTCCACTTCAATCATAATAAGCACGGAGATTACATACTAGCACCTCACAAGTAGTGTTTAGATACTCACATCTCTCAAGTGTCATCAAAACAAATCTCATAAATGAAAACGAAAAATATCTCTCACTACCTGTCATAGCAAATAGATTACCATAGGCTTGGGAAAGGATCGAAAACCTCCTCCACTAGGCGTAAGCACCTAAGATAAACTATCAAAGAGGGCTTTTAAATGGGTTATAACGTTAGGTGTAGGGAAAAGGAAAACACGGTTTTGTTGGATACGGGATATTTTACTGGTGGCGAGTTAAAGATCTTGATCAATTACATGTACTATACAATGTTGCTGAGCCAAGACTCGACTCGATCTTAAGCTAAAAACGAAATAACAAAATAAAAAAAATATAAAGATAAACATAAAATGAAACAGGATGGTAGTCCGTATGTTTTTTCTATTTTTCATTTTCTCATTTTTTTGTGTTTTTCTTGATTTTTTTTTTTTTTTTTTTTTTTTTTTTTTTTTTTTTTTTTTGCATACACTCTTGCCCTACCATCCAAAATAATACATCATAGGGGCATTGCATTCCCCTTACACTTGAATTTTTACATAACTTTACAAATACTAATCTAATGACTCGAATTAAGATAATTGAAACACTTGGAGTACTTTTAAAATATTTAGCACATATGGGGGTAATAAATGATGTTCTTCCCCGTTACTCCATTACACTAGTACTTTACCCATGAGTCCCAATCGTCCCAAAACAATATGTACAAGGATATGACTCGACTTAGCAACCATGTAATCAATTAGATAATTAACTTGGGTTTAAACAAATGTTGACACAATAATGCACTAAAGATGAGTGCATACAAGGTAGGCTAAGGCGATTTGGGTGTACATTTTAGTGGGGTGTAACAAATTCTTCCTTTAAGTAAGATGCTTAAAGGTCGAAACGAAAAGATAGGCTCTGAGGGGTGTACTAGGGGTATCGTGTACTAAAAATGAGTACAACGCAAAGGGTGTGGGAGAATTACTTGACCAATGTAGCCAAAGTAATTATAACAAAAACACAGGTGTAAAACAATGGGTTAATCCTAATGCCTCTTATCATGTAGTAAATCTAACTACACGAATGTAGTCTCACTTGTGGCCTCGGGATGGTCCTAACGCAAGTTCTAGAATCTAAGTGCTACCGGTACACACATCATAGCATAAATGCTTTTCCTACCAATTCTAGGGGCGAACCTCACATATTTGGGGTGGAAAATTTTTTAGTGGTACGGTTTTTTGTGCTAGTCATATAACTCCTATCCGTGAGACGCTCATTAAGATCAAAGTTTCACTCCTATATGTTGTAAAAAATTTTAAATTTGGCACTAAAATTACCCTAATCAAGTATTTCTCTCAGTTTTATTACACATCTATTATTAAACAAACAAAAATCAAGCGCAATTGTATTCTCTAAAATCGTACTTTTACCCTCCCCTTACACTTAAGATGAACATTGTCCCCAATGTTCAAATAACAAGATGTAAAAGCATAAAGTAAAAGAATGAAATCAAATACTCCCCTGATTCGCTCGTTGGATAGTGAAATCACACGGTTAAATCTTCCTCCAAAGAGAATGTTGAAGCTCCATGACTAATGCATCGCCATAAGCTTGATTCCATAAACATTTCCTTGTCCAAAATAACCTGTTAACCTGAGAAAACAAACACGAAAACCTGCATAACATCGGCGGGATAAAATCTATATATAAGGATATAATGCTTGTGGACTGATAATTTTGCAGATTCCTGGAGATTATAAGTTGGAGATTTAAAAAAACTTTTTATGAAAACAAAACTTTCAAAAATTTCTGGAAATTAAATCTGACGCCGTCAGGTTATAACCCTTGACGCCGTCAGAAATGACCTGACAAAAATTTTCATTTTAAGTTTCCGGAAAATTTCTGGAAAAACCTTTACCTTACTTCCTGGAAATCCTGCAAAACATCATTATGACTCGATACAAGCATTTGACTCAAACAAACACTAATATGTATGCTAATTTATTATTATTACGATTCATGTTCATTTGTGTTCTAGTAAACCGATTTAAATTTCCCTTACACTTATCTTTTGCAAAATACCTTTATATGTAGTTAAGACGAAGTTAAAAACAAAATAAAGCATTTTCACAAATTAGTTTTTAACATGAACCAATAATAATAAAAATTAAACACACATACGGAAACAAATAAAAACAAACAAACAAATAAATAAACACGCAAAGCAAATAAAACAAATAAAGCTTGGGTTGCCTCCCAAGAAGCGCTTTTCTTTATTAACGAGTCTTGTGGCTAGACTCAAAGTAAGGCTCATCTAGTGTCGCTTATGCTCACGTATCCGAGTGTGAGCCATCTAATTGTTGCCTCATCTTTCTTGTATTCATCATTTAGCTCCAAACATCCATGATAGTATCTCTTATTTTTCTCATGTGGATATTTGAGCCCCTTCCCCTTATCATTCTCACTTAACAAGTCGATAGGCATAATTCTATTGCAAGCTTCAATGGGGTAGTTCTTAAACCTAGGATGTGCTCGGGGCATTTGATAGACAAAATCTTCATCCCCATCCGAGAATGTAATTAACCCGTCCACAAGTTTTTCGTCAAGGTTGGTCAACCTTTTGAAGGGTTCTCCAAAAATGACTTGGGTTAATTTGTCATCGATAAATTCTCCTAAGTTCTCCATAACCATAAAATCCACCACATACACAAAACTTCCTACGAACACGTGTAGTGGCTTAATCCTAGCAACAATGTTATCTCCTTGATATTCAAGCTCATCTACCATGATTTTATTATAATTAGCGCGAGAAATAATGTTCATAGGCAAAGACGAGTTAAGATAAGCATAAAAATCATGATAACCAATTTTACACGGGAATTGCATGTTAAAGAGGCTATCCTTTTCGATCTTAGTCCTAGGGTCAACATACTTAAAGGGGTCAATTTCCTCTTTTCCCCATTCCTCGTTAACTACTTCTCCATTACCGATATCCTCATCGGAGTCTGAGTAGTAAAATGGACTGACATAGTCATTCTCATGGTCAGACTCCTCCATCTCAGAATTGTTACCAAAGTGGTGGTCGGGTGAAAGGTTGTTGTTTGCTACTATGGGGGCGGGAACGGGTAGTTGAAAATTTGCACGGCGAAAAACACGAATAACAGGGATCAAATGACCAATGTTACTCATGAGGTAAGTGGAAGGTGTCACAAACAAAAGTACAAAGAAATAAGATAGACTAAAGAAAACCTAGAAAAATAAAATAAAAATCTCACTAGAAAGGAATCTAGTGAGTAGACCTAATAGAAATAAAAATTCAACCTAAACAATAACTATTCCCCCGGCAACGGCGCCAAAAACTTGATTGCGTGGTTTTGTAACCTTACAACAGGTTTTACCTCTCGAGGGATCTCAAGAGGCTTACAACCCCACCAGGCAGTGTACCTGACCGATGTAGTATAGTGTAGTGGTAAGTACGGGGGATTGATCGTTCTCCACAGGGAATAGTGTTCGTTAGGTATGAAAGGCTACTCTAATTAGGTCTAAGGGTTGAGGAAGATTCTTTTTATGTTTTTATATTTTT
Organism: Artemisia tridentata subsp. tridentata; assembly: GCA_021014915.2. Lineage (NCBI taxonomy): Eukaryota > Viridiplantae > Streptophyta > Magnoliopsida > Asterales > Asteraceae > Artemisia > Artemisia tridentata. The sequence continues at coordinate 360,980,418 of CP139506.1, forward strand.
ATGAAAGCAAGTAAAATCTCGGTTTTGATAGAGTGGGCGGAATTAGTTGCTAGTCAACTAACCCAAATTACTACGAATGCAAATAAAATAAAATAACAAAAATGAAATGTGGTGAGAAACTTATGTGTAGAGAAATGTGTTTACTTAGATTTCCTTACTCCCTAACTATCTTTTACTGGTTAATTAGTGTGTATTAGTCGCGTGGATGACGGGTGTATTCCTTAATACCATTCGTGGGGTGGCGTACTTACTTCCCCAACTCTACAAGCTCCTACTTCACTCCTATGTCGAGCCGGCTAGGAAGCTCCTAACATGGGATCACTAGAATTCGCTTGTGCATTAAATACAACCATAAAAACCTTTAGTACGCGTTTGGTTCATGTTTCTTAAGACGTTCAAGCAAGTTACCGAATAGGAAGTTAGCCAGTTTTCTTAAGCCTAACATAGATAAACAATCATCCAATACAACTAACAACACACTAACAACCAATAATCAATAGCTAAGTTTCATTAGATCTAAGCAAACACAAGATAAATTTAGCCTAACATGTTAAACAAAAGACAAGAATAAGATAGAATCAAACAACACATAGACATATTGAATGATTAATTGATAACTTATCTTTCAATGAAACATGGAAGATCTCAAGGCAAAAAGCCCTGAAAAAGTAGCTAAAATCGTCTTAGGGTTTTATCCCAAAATTCCACACACTAAGCTCTCCCTTAATGACAAAAAATTAGAAAACTATATATAGATTTTTGGATCTGACGGCGTCACATTATGCATTGTGACGCCGTCACCTCGCCGCTTTTAGGGTTCCCGGGTGACCTTCTTGACGCCGTCCCTCTTTAGCTCTTCAAAAATCCATTCTGGCCTATCAAGGCTTGACGCCGTCGGATCATGAACGTGACGCCGTCCCCTTATGATTTAAGCCGTGACGCCCTTGATTTAGTTAAAGCGTGACGCCGTCAGAATTCTCATGCTAACTCACTGGCCCGTCATGAGTAAATTTCACATCCAACTTTTCTTGCCAAAGCATGACGCCGTCCCATGTTAATTGTGACGCCGTCAAGAGTAACTTTCAGCCGATTCTTAAGACTTTGTCGTTTTCTTCACTTTAATGCTCCAAAAACGTCCAAAATGCCTCCTTTTCCAGATTTCTCCTCAAAAGTACCTAAAATGACAAAAGGAACGATTTAGGGCAATATTTGATCAAATAAATACGATTTCGGGCTTAAATGACCCCTTAAAAGCGGTACACTTTTCGCCTCATCAGAAGGGCAGAGGAAAATGGTCTTTTCGGGTGGCATCATTTAACTTACGATAGTCAATGCAAACACGCCACCCCGTAACCAATCGAGTTGGGATCAACTCATTCTCCTCATTTGTGACAACAGTTATGCCACCCTTTTTTGGAACACAGTGAATGGGACTAAGCCAAGGACTATCAGAGATGGGATAAATCAATCCTTTCATCAAGAAGTTTGAGAACCTCTTGTTTGATAACATCGTGGATTTTAGGATTCACCCTTCGTTGGTGTTGGACTGCTGGTTTAAAGTCATCCTCCATTAAAATCTTGTGAGTACAAAATTCAGGGTCTATACCCTTTATGTCGGAGAGTTTCCAAGCAATTGCTTGCTTGTGTGACTTCAAGACCTTTATTAGAGCAGTCTTTTCCTCATCACTTAAGTCTTTAGCAATAATGATGGGTAATTTATCATCACCCTCCAAAAATGCGTACTCAAGATGAGGTGGTAAGTCTTTGAGTTCGACCTCAGGAAATTCATCGTTTTTCTCAACTGATTTGATTTCCTCATTATGAAGTTTAACGGGAGGGAGTGGAGGAGAATTGTCCTGGTTTAACAATTTCTCAAGAAGACGAATATCTCCCTCCAGATTAATCTCAGCGTCATCAATCCCCTCTAGGAATGAATCACACTTGAGAAAATCCTCGATCTCTTCCAAAATGAAATCACTTCTCTCAAACGGAGTGAGAGAAGGGGAAGAGTCGGAAATGACAGGTAGAGAAGATGTGGGTGGATTACCACTCACAGAATTATGAAAATAACCAACAATTTCTTGAGAGTACTCCTTTGAGGCAATGTCAATGACATCGATTCGGTTAACCGAAGCGGAATCAAAATTTGAGGAGTACCTCGAAGTTTGATCATGGTTAAAGGTAACAGCTTCGTTACCCACACGCAATGTGATCTCATGCTTAAATACATCAATAAGAGCATGGCCCGTTTTTAGGAATCCTCTTCCAAGAATTAGAGGAACCTTTTGATCAGCATCGAAATCAACAACCACAAAGTCAGCTGGAAAATGGAACTTTCCTATTTTCACAAATACATCTTCGGCAATGCCGCGAGGATGAGATATGGTTCGATCTGCAAGCTCAAGAGTCATGCAGGTAGGAGTAAGAGCCGGAAGAGAAAGTTTCTTCCATACTGAATGAGGCATCAGGTTGATACTTGCACCTAGATCTGCTAAGGCATAGCATTCAACCATTCCCGGAAATACACAAGGTAGTAGAAACTTTCCAGGATCTCCAAGCTTCTCCGGAAGCTTTTTCAAGATAACCGCTAAGCAGTTCTCATTTACTGGAGTTTTAGCCATTTCAATCAGTTTTTCCTTGTTGCTTAACAAGTGTTTGAATGTTGATGCAAATTTGGGCATCAGAATGATAGCATCCGCAAAACTTATGTCAAAATGTAATTCTTTAAAGATTTGAAAGAATTTGTCCATTTGTTGACTAGCCTTCTCACGGAGCTTTTGCTCATTTAAGCGCGATGGGTAAGGAATATGAGGTTTGGATTTAGGGGCTACAACTTCAGGAGTCTTAACAGATTCAAAGACAACTCCTGGTTTGGATTTATTGTTAGGGACAACCGGAGGATGGACATGTGCTGTACTTTGTGGGCTTGGAATTTGCACTTTGTCCGTGGTATCCTCCGTCTCTTTTTCCATTTCAAACAACGGAGGAGGAATAGGGCCAGCTGGCCCCTCATAAGCAGCACCACTCCGAGTGGTGATAGCTTTGATGAAAGTGGTATCTTCGTCATCATCACTGTCATCAAGTACACTGACAGGAACAACATTGAGCATTTCAGAATAATATCTGGCTGATCTTTGCTCACTAAGTTTGGTTGACAAACTTTTAACCGTAAATCGTGAAAGAGTAGGATCGATTCTTGACGGTTGAGGAGCAATTGTGGGTGTAGATTTTTGGATAACCGAAGGTTGGACGTATTTAGCACTTCCATTGTTAGTGGGAAGTACCGGGTCCTTTTTCACCTTGAGTTCAACATGAGCTTTACCACTACGTGTAGTGACAGCCTTGAGTTCACCCCTTGGGTTGACAACAGTGTTACTTGGGAGACCTCCCGAGGTAGAAGGTATATCAGTTAAAGACTTTTTGATCTGGTTTAATTGGGCAATCAATAACTGGTTTGTCTCATATTGTGTCTTATTTGTTTCCTCTTGGGTTTTCATGAATTGCTTAAGCAACTCATCTGAGGACGTCTGATTTCGGTTTGAACCTTGGTTTTGATTAAAATTTGGACCACGGTTTTGGTTAAAATTACCCTGATTCTGACCTCGGTTTTGATTGAAATTTTGAGAATTGTTAAAATTTTGTCCCTGATTTTGAACAAAGCGATTTTGATTATTCTGATTTGGCACGGGTGGAAAACCAGGTGGGACCATAGCATGCGGTGCTCGGTACTGAGTCTCAGCATGCGCTCGGTACTGATTTTGGTTTACTGCAGCTACGGGAGCTGGGTAAAGAGAAGCATCGGTTGCTTGACAATCATAATACGCATGTGGGCCACCACAAGTTTCACACACTTTGTTTATTGCTTTGATTTGTTCCGGTTTATGAATTTCACTCTTCAATTCTTTCATTTCCTTCATCATACAACGCATTGAGTCCGTTAGAAAGGCTAACTCAGGTGAGTTACCGGATGAAGAAGCAGTAGGAGTGACAGGAACATTCACTTTGTTTCGCGAAAAAGGAACTTTTGATTTATTTTCACAAATTTCAACCACCTCTTTAGGTTTACGATTCAAGATATTGCCACCGGCGGCTGCGTTAAGTGCATCTTGATCGTTTTGGGTTAACCCATTATAAAACGTATTTATCTGTTGTAACTCCGTGAATTCGTGATGTGGGCATTTTCTTAGGAGATCTTTAAATCTGTCCCATGCCTCTCTGAAATTTTCATCAAAACCTTGACGAAATCCAGCAATTTCATTTTTTAGATTAGTCGTCTTTGATGGAGGGAAGAAATAATTTACAAATTTCTTAACGAGATCTTCCCAGGTTTCAATGGATCGAGGGGGTTCTTTATCCAGCCAAATCCGGGCTGCCCCCTCAAGTGAGAATGGAAATAGCATCAATTTGATAACTGTTTGCGGCACATTCTTGTAATTGATTGTAGAGGTCAACTTGTTGAACCAACGAATGTGTGCATATGGATCCTCTCGTTCAAACCCGTGGAATTGGTTTGTGGAAACGAGCTGAATTAGATGTGTTTTCAGTTCAAAGTGATCAGAATCGATGACTGGTAAAACGATGGCATCTCCGTAACCCTCGGTGGGTGCCTGGAGCATTTCAGCCATTGTGCGTTCGTCTGCCATATTTTCAGTGAGAACAGTACGAATCTCGGGTTCGACTATTTGGGCAGCACGTCTACGATTACGTCTTCTCGGAATATCTACGAGTTCACGTAAAGGGCTTGATGACGTGGAAGAACGAGTGCGCATGCACTAAGTAAAATATTCCAATTAAAACAAGACAGAAGCAAAACACAAGTTAACTTAAACCAATAATCAACAAGCGTACGGTAGCTCTCTAAATGATAAACGCACAGAGTGGCGGAGAAGCAAAGGTGGGCAATTAAGCTCCTTAAAAACCCGCTTCTTTCAGTCCGACAATTTAATGTCAGACTATCCTAGAACCTCCGTTAGAGTTTGTTTATCAATCAAAGGTGAGCCGATATTCGCAAGTGATACAAAGGTAAAGTTTTAAATCTTTGGTTTGGGAACTTATTATGGTCGTACCCCCAGTTAGGTAGTACTCTGTCTTGGTTCTCGATGGTAATTTTTATTGTTATTTATTATTAACAAAGAAAACGGAAAATATTTTTTTGGTGTTTTTATTTTTTATATAATAATAATATATATAGAAAAGAAAAGAAAAATATTTTTGTATTTTATATTGTTTTTGGGAAATAGGAACTTCTGATAGAAGGATCTCGAATCACTAATCGCTAAAACTCTACACAATAGTCGCAGCACAACCTCCCCGGCAGCGGCGCCAAAATTTGATCCGTCTGAAAACGTATATATAAATATATGCAGTCTCAGAACGAATACTCGTGTGTAGTGTGAAACCAGGCAAGTGATCACCCGGATCGTTTCCCAACGAGGTGTGAATGGAAAACTGTGAAAAGCTAGGATTAGAGTGATTGATGATTTAGATTGCTTTTGATTTTGCTTTTTAACAATTCTAAATAACAAATTAAAACAGATATGCACAATAAAATTAAACGCGAATTAAATTAAGAAAACGCGTAACGAGAAAGCTAAAATGGGACAAAAACTGAAATATTATAAAATTTATGAAATTAAAACCTAAAAATGTAAAATTACTAAAAACTTATTTAAAAACTTAAATTATAATTTTTTATACTTTTTATTTAATTATTATTAATTATTTATTTATTTAATTACTTATTAAACTATTTAAATTTATAAAAAATACTAAATGAACAAAGAAAATTCTAAAACTTTTTCTAAAAATATTATAAAGTAAAATGAAGTTAATAAAATTATAAAAATGAAAATTACTTAATTAAAATTTAAAAAGATAAATTCTATTAAATAGAAGCTATCACTTTATTTCTATTTTTGGTTTTTCTTAAGGTCTAAAAATGTGATTATATTTTTCCTGGATTAAAAATGACAAAAGAAAATTATGAAAATTAGATTTATATTTTTCTGATTATTTATCTATTTATTATGATTTAATTACTAATTTAAACTAATTAATAGATTAAAAATACTAAAACTATAAAATAAATTCTGAAACTTTTTTATAAATTAACTTATGTTATTACAAAGCTACTAAAAATAAAATGGTGATGACAGCTTTGATGGAAAAGCTGTAATTAAGCTAATAGATTAAATAAGCTTAAACTGCTAAATGGTACTTAAATATTAAAATGTGCACAGGTATAATGGAAAAGACCTACGGGCACACTGGGTGGGGTGTTGGTGTTGTGTACAGGAGGTCAGGGGTTCGAATCCCACTAGGACCTTTTTGCTACTTTTATTTTTTTTTTGGTGATTTTCTTTTTGAGACTTACTTATAAGCTGGTAATAAGCAACTTCTAAACTGGAATCTTTTTTATGTCTAGCTGGATGAGCTAGAATTAAGCTCTAAGAGCTTATCAGTCCACTAGTAAGGTTTTAAGACTTTAGATTCTTTCAAACAAGCTATAAGCTTGAAGAGAGGCTAAAAGCTGATGGACTAGGCTTCTAGGGACTGAGATATGGCTAATTGACTTATAGGAACTAGAAAAACACTGGCTGAAAAGCCAGATAAGCTCAAAAAGAGCTTATGCTCTCTAAGGTCTGCTGAGGTGGTGCCCTGCACCAGGCCCAACTTGGTCACTTTGAGGGTTTGTTTCGTGGCCTTAGAAAGTTCTAAAAATCGAAATAAAAATACTAGGCTAGAGTTGAACTGGTAGAGATTAAATATGAAAAGGAACTAGCTTAATTGGGCTTATGGTTTGTGAATGAAAAATCTAGCAAGTTTCCTAATAACCACAAAGTGACTGCTATATGCAGTCTGCTATACTGATGTGCTATGTGTTTGTGTTGCACACTTGTGCAGTTGGTCTGAGCCTTTGTGGATTCACTAAATGGACAAAATGAAGTACATAAATGACACAGATATGATCTTAACAAGCTTGTGGCTTGTGTGAGCTTGTTTGAGCTATTGAGGGACTGAAATGCTCACAAAGGGTTCAAAAGTGCTAAATCTAGATATATTGCTGATCAAAGGTTGGAAAAAGATTCTAGGGACTTAGAAAAACATATGAAAAAGTGAGCTTATGGTAATGTAACAGTAATTGCTAGTTTGGCTTGTGTGACAGAGTTAAACCAAACAGTCCCTTAGGGGACTGTTTTGAGTTTTTCTAAGTGAACTGATTGAGTTAAGCTCTAAATTGAAAACTAATGGTGTAAGTAAGTAACATAAGCTATGAAAATGACTTAGTGACTGATAATGAAACTGTTTTAACAAGCTAGCTTATGTTGTTATTTTTGGCTTTTATTGGTTTTATAGGTGTAAATTAAGAACAGGCTATATACTACTGATTATATTATTGAATATTGATTATGATCTACTGATAAGCTAACAATAACAATAACAAGCTAAATTTAAGCTATAGAACAGTGATATGGAAAATTAAGCTAAAATGAGAATTTAAGCTTACAATCGAATGAACTAGTGAAACAAGGAACCAAGGACCAGAACCTATTCTAGCTTGTTAACACAAGCTAGAAAACTACAATAAGCCTTCCAAGTTAGCTTTTAACCCCCAGAATAGCTTATTTGACCCCCCATTGACTTTTGTTGACTTTTCTTCAATCTTGGAGTTAAGAACTTATTAACACTAAATAAGCTTACAGAAAGCTATGTTTAGCTTATATAAGCTTATTGCAAGGTTGGTGGGAGCTTTTGATGGTAATATAGAATGACTTAGAGCTTATTCTAGTTAACAGGTTACTTGAAACTTAAATTGCTATGCAAACTGGGTTCAATATTGATGAAATAAGAACAATGATACTTGAAATAACTTATATTGATAACTGATAATGAAAATTACAATAATTGAAAGACTGATAAAGAAATACGATTACACTACAATTAACTACTACTTAATACGATTACAAATGCTTCTATTTATAGTACAAAATGCTGGGAAACCATGAGTCATCCTCTCTGAGTCATCCTTGAACCTTTAATTGCCTTAATATCTTCTCAAACGTCCACTTGATTTTTGGCGGGAAAGTCAGTTAGTGGGAAAACCACTTGGGTTCTGTGAGGTGACTGGAGGAGAAGCATTTAATGCTTCTGATAGTTGGTGGGATGTGTAACAGAGGAGGGGGTGGTGGGTGTGTCAGGATAAGGGTGGTGGATTGAGGTGCTTGGGCGGGTAACTAGGAAGAAGAAGAGTTTGACTAGAGTCAAACCTGGTTTGGTTAAATAAAAGAGGAATGGGTCGGGTTTATTTGTGGATTGGGTTATTTAGTGAAAAGGTTGGGCCGGGTTTGTGGTTTGGTGTGGGCTGGGGTTGTATAATACAAAGGGTCCGTTTGGTTTTTAGATTTTTAAGCACAAGGAACAAACTTGTAAACTGCTGAAACTTTAGGGACCTGATTTGCCAACATTCCAAACTCACTTCAAAGGACTAAACCTGCCACAAATCAATAACACAAGGACCATAGTTGATAATTTTTTATTTTAAAACTTCCAAGGACCTTTTATGTCAATTTTGGATTTTGAGGGGCAAAAGTTGCCATTTTGTGAAACTTTGCACCAAAGGACTTATTATGTAATTTTATGATTCTTAAAGGACCTTTGATGACTTTTCCTGTTTTTAGAATAACCAGGGACTAGTTTTGACAACTTTTGAAAGTTGAGGGACTGAAACTGCCAATTAAGCAAACTTTGTTCATTTTTCAACTGTTTTTAAACATTTTGCATCTGAAACATATAAAACACAATTCTGGGATAATTTCAGTATTATGATGCATTTCTGAGTGTTTTTGGATGTTTTGGCAGCTCAGATTAGGTAAAAATGATGAGTATTCACACACTCATCATAATTTATACCTACAACAAAGACACATCACCATTACTACATAAGTTTTAGTTATTTCATATCATACTTTTGTATTTGATTCAATGTCATTCATTATGATCCTAAATATTGAATTTTCTGCATTATTTAATATGATTGGCTAAACACCTTTGGTTTTAGCCTAGTTATGAAATTGTTATTGCCATGATTTAGTTTTTCTCGATTTCGTATCGCTTTATGTGCATATTTTCTTTTCTTATTCGTGGATACCCTTGTTTCGGTAGTGTTAATGTTTGGTAGTATCTAGGAAGCTAGGAGAATTGAACATCAGACCCTAGACGAATAGGTTGCGAGTAGTGGTAAGAATTGACCATAGGACTACCACTATCTTGTGTGCGAATTGACCATCGGATCACCTACTAAACGGAGAAACTTAAGAAGTTAGGGGAAACCTAAGTTCCGAGAGGCCGGGTTTCATAAGAATAAGTCTAGATTGTAGCTGGTACTTAATGACTTAGCATAGGTTAACCCACGAACTCTGTCGATCGTATGATGACGAAATAGGAACCTATGTGACATAGGCTAGACGAATTTACTCGAGGAGTCTAGTGATATTTACCCCCACATGAAGCGGTAGAAAGCATTAATAGGAAAACTTGATTATGGTGTAACAAGATTAGTAACTAGGCTAGCACATTTCTCCCTACTGATTATCTCATCAATTTACTTTTGCTCTATTTCATTTCATTAGTTTAATTAATTAATCTATTCAAAACCCCTTGATGCGTGGTTTTGCGACCTTACAACAGGTTTTACCTCTCGAGGGATCTCAAGAGGCTTGCAATCCCCACCAAGCAGTGTACCTGACCGATGTAGTATAGTGAAGTGGCAAGTACCGGGGGATTGATCATTCTCTAGGGGAATAGTGTCGTTAGGATTGAAAAACTACTCTAATAGGTCTAAGGGTGAGGGAAGATTCTTTTTGTATTTTATAATTTTTTATGAAAGCAAGTAAAATCTCGGGTTTGAAGGAGTGGGCGGAATTAGTTGCTAGTCAACTAACCCAAATAACTACAATTGCAAATAAAATAAAATAACTGAAAATGAAAAGGTGGTGGAACTTATATGAAGAGAAATGTGTTTACTTAGATTTCCTTACTCCCTAACTATCTTTTACCGGTTGATTAGTGTGTATTAATTGCGTGGATGACGGGTATATTCCTTAATACCAATCGTGGGGTGGCGTACGTACTTCCCCAACTCTACAAGCTCCTACTTCACTCCTATGTCGAGCCGGCTAAGAAGCTCCTAACATGGGATCACTAGAATTCGCTCATGCATTAAATACAACCATAAAAACCTTAGTACGCATTGGTTCATGTTTCTTAAGACGTTCAAGCAAGTTACCGTATAGGAAGTTAGCCAGTTTTCTTAAGCCTAACATCGATAAACAATCATCTAATACAATTAATAACACACCAATAACCAATGATCAATAGTTAGGTTTCATTAGATCTAAGCAAACACAAGATAAATCTAGCCTAGCATGTTAATTAAAAGACAAGAACAAGATATAATCAAACAACACATAGACATATTGAATGATTAATTGATTACTTATCTTCAATTAAACATGGGAGATCCAAGGGTATAAAACCCTTAAAAATGGCAGAAAATTCGTCTTAGGGTTTCTCCTCACAAAGTTGCACACTAATGACTAAAAATTGCAAAACTATATATAGAGTTTAGGGGCTGACGGCGTCACGTTGTAGGAGGTGACGCCGTCACCTCGCCGCGGCTAGGGTTCCCGGATGGTCTTCCTGACGCCGTCCCTCTTTAATCCTCCAAAATCCACTCTGGCGCGTCAAGGGTTGACGCCGTCACAATTATGCTTGACGCCGTCTCTCTTTAACTTAAACCGTGACGACCTTGATCACCTTAAAGGGTGACGCCGTCAGATTTCCATTGTAAAACTCTTTGGCGCGTCACGTGTATTTTGTCATATCCACCTCTTTTGCCAAGCCGTGACGCCGTCAGGAGCAATCCTTGACGCCGTCACGTGTACTTTTCCAGCAGCTTTGGAGACTTTGTCGTTTTCTTCACTTTTATGCTCCAAAAACGTCCAAAATGCTTCCTTTTCCAGATTTCTTCTCCAAAGTACCTAAAATGACAAAAGGAACGATTTAGGGCAATATTTGATCAAATAAATACGATTTAGGGCTTAAATGACCCCCTAAAAGCGGTACACTTTTCGCTTCATCAAATACCCTTACACTTGAGATTTGCTTGTCCTCAAGCAAATGCGCTTTTATTCTAATCAAAATACAAGTTAGGTGTCATTTAATGCTAATATAAAAGTAATTACAACAAATAGTCGTTCCACTTTAATCATAATAAGCACGGAGATTACATACTAGCACCTCACAAGTAGTGTTTAGATACTCACATCTCTCAGGTGTCATAAAAGTATATCTCATAAATGAAAATGGATAATATCTCTCACTAACTGTCATAGCAAATAGATTACCATAGGCTTGGGAAAGGGTCAAAAACCTCCTCCACTAGGCGTAAGCACCTAAGATAAACTATCAAAGAGGGCTTTTAAACGGGTTATAACGTTAGGTGTAGGGATATGATAAACACGGTTTTGTTGGATAAAGGATATTTTACTGGTGGCGAGTTAAAGTTCTTGATTAATTACATGTACAATATGGCGTTGCTAAGCCAAGACTAGACTTGACTTAAGCTAAAAACAAAATAACAAAAACATAAAATAAACATAAAATGAAACGGGATGGTAGTCCGTATGTTTTTTCTACATTTTTTTTTCTCATTTTTTTTTGTATTTTTCTTGATTTTTTTTTTTTTTTTTTTTTTTTTTTTTTTTTTTTTTTTTCATTTTTTTTTTCATACACTCTTGCCCTACCATCCAAAATAATACATCATAGGGGCTTCGGTTCTCCCCTTACACTTGAACTTTTACATAACTTTACAATTAACTATTCTAATGACTCGGATTAAGATAATCGAAACACTTGGAGTACTTTTAAAATATTTAGCACATATGGGGGTAATAATGTTGTTCTTCCCCATTACTCCATTACACTAGTACTTTACCCATGAGTCCCAATCGTCCCAAAACAATATGTACAAGGATATGACTCGACTTAGCAACCATGTAATCAATTAGATAATTAACTTGGGGTTTAAACAAATGTTGTCACAATAATGCACTAAAGATGAGTGCATACAAGGTAGGCTAAGGCGATTTGGGTGTACATTTAAGTGGGGTGTAAACAAATTCTTTCTTTAAGTAAAATGCTTAAAGTTAGAAACGAAAAGATAGGCTCTGAGGGGTGTACTAGGGGTATCGTGTACTAAAAATGAGTACAACGCAAAGGGTGTGGGAGAATTACTTGACCAATGTAGCCAATGTAATTATAACAAAAGCACAGGTGTAAAACAATGGGTTAATCCTAATGCCTCTTATCATTTAGTAAATCTAACTACACGAATGTAGTCTCACTTGTGGCCTCGGAATGGTCCTAACGCAAGTTCTAGAATCTAAGTGCTACCGGTACACACATCATAGCATAAATGCTTTTCCTACCAATTCTAGGGGCGAACCTCACATATTTGGGGGTGGAAAATTTTTTAGTGGTACGGTTTTTGTGCTAGTCATATAACTCCTATCCATGAGACGCTCATTAAGACCAAAGTTTCACTCCTATATGTTGTAAAAAATTTTAAATTTGGCACTAAAATTGCCCTAACAGGTATTTCTCTCAGTTTTATTACACATCTACCATCAAACAAACAAAAATCAAGTGCAATTGTATTCTCTAAAGTATCGTATTTTACCCCCCCCCCCCCTTACACTTAAGATGAACATTGTCCCCAATGTTCAAATAACAAGATGTAAAAGTAAATAAGGTAAAAGAATGAAATCAAATACTCCCCTGATTCGCTCGGTGGATAAAGAGGTAACATGGTTAGATCTTCTTCCAAGGTAATGTTGAAGCTCCAAGACTAAAGCATCGCCAAAAGCTAGATTCCACATACATCTCCTTGTCCAAAATAACCTGTTAAACCTGAGAAAACATACACGAAAACCTGCATAACATCGGCGGGATAAATTCTATATAAGGATATAATGCTTGTGGAATGATTATTTTGCAGATTCCTGGAGTTTATAAGTTAGAGATTTAATAAAAACTTTTTATGATTCCGGTAGAAAAACAAAACTTTCAAAAATTTTAGAAAATTAAAACCTGACGCCGTCAGGTTGTAATGCCTGACGCCGTCAGAAATGATCTGACAGAATTCTCATGTTAAGTTTCCGGAAAATTTATGGAAAAACCTATACCTTACTTCCTGGAATTCCTGCAAAACATCATTATGACTCGATACAAGCATTTGGCTCAAACAATTACTAATATGTATGTTAATTTATTATTGTTATGATTCATGTTCATTTGTTCTAATAAACCGATTTGGATTTCCCTTACACTTATCTTTTGCAAAATACCTTTATATGTAGTTAAGACGAAGTTAAAAACAAGATAAAGCATTTTCACAATTTAGTTTTGAACATGAATCAATAATAATAAAAATTAAACATACATACGGAAGAAAATAAAATCAAACAAACAAATAAATAAACACACAAAGCAAATAAAGCTTGGGTTGCCTCCCAAGAAGCGCTTTTCTTTATTAACGAGTCTTGTAGCTAGACTCAAAGTCACCGTACGTTACGTTTTTCCATACCGCAACTTAAATGCGGTTTTAAAGTTTTTAATCACATTGTCATCCCATATGTATTCCGGCCCTAAGGCCATGCATCCCGAATATTTAATCCTCTCTACATTGTGATTATTCTCACTCACATCGAATGTAGGGATATTGTTGACATCTAAGTCTTCAACACCCTTGAACTTTTCAAACTTATAAGGCATCTTATATTTAACACACTCGGTTACCTTGGAAAAAGTGATGATGCCCTCGTCCCTATCATAGATCATTTTAGATGTGTTGACGAATGGTTCACCCAAAACTATCTCACCTAAATGTTGGTCTATGATTCCTCTTACATCTTCTAAGATCATGAAATCACATCGATAAGTGAAGTTTTTAATGAAGACGTGTATGCCCCTAACTCTTCCAACAAAGTTACATAGTCGCTTGGGGTTATAGGGATCTTGCCTAGGTTCTAACTTAACGCTCATAATCCAATTGTAGTAAAGCCTAGACATGATATTCATTGGGGCCCTCAAGTCAATATAAGTATGCTCTCTAAACATATGACCAATCATGCATGGGACTTTCACATTCATATGGTTTCCTTTCCTAATCCATGGGGTTTTCCGATACTTTGCGGGACAAGGATACTTCAAGAGGAACTTATGGTGACTTAACTCAGTTTTGGTTGGGAAAAAATTCTCAAAGAGTCTAAAGTCATTCCTAAGTTCGAGGTTATCCAGGCTTGTGCTGGTCTTAAACTCGATTTCACTCTTAATCAACTCATTGAGTTCTCTTAGCTCACTAATCTCATTAACAATCCTCTCACGCAACAAAGTAATCGCTTTAGGTAGAAAGAATCTAGCTAGGAAATGGGTGGTAAGATCTTTCCAAGACAAGATGGAGTTCATGGGTAATTGCCACAACCATTGCCGAGCATGGTCGCGTAGAGAAAATTGAAAGAGACGCAATCGGGTCGTCTCTCGAGTGGCAACATCAAGGTCTATGGAATCAACGATTTTGAGAAAGTCCTTGAGATGTTGATTAGGATCTTCGGAATGAAGTCCATGGAATGCGCATCCGCTTTGCACCAACCGGATGGTGTCGGATCGCAAGGGAGTGACATTGGCTCCTTGAGTGAGCTCAATGGTGTTTCGATAGCCATGGTGGCTATGACGGGAGTAGTCTCCTAAGGTACGGGCTCTAGGAGGTGGGTGTTGTTGTGGTGGTGGGTTGTTGGGATCAAGGATATTACCACCTTCCATGATGTCGGATGGTAATGGTTACAAACAAAGAAACGAAGAAAAAAGATAGACTAAAGAAAACCTAGAAAAATAAAATAAAAATCTCACTAGAAAGGAATCTAGTGAGTATACCTAATAAAATAAAAATTCAACCTAAACAATAACTATTCCCCGGCAGCGGCGCCAAAAACTTGATGCGTGGTTTTGCGACCTTACAACAGGTTTTACCTCTCGAGGGATCTCAAGAGGCTTGCAATCCCCACCAGGCAGTGTACCTGACCGATGTAGTATAGTGAAGTGGCAAGTACCGGGGGATTGATCGTTCTCTAGGGGAATAGTGTCGTTAGGATTGAAAAACTACTCTAATAGGTCTAAGGGTGAGGGAAGATTCTTTTTGTATTTTATAATTTTTTATGAAAGCAAGTAAAATCTCGGGTTTGAAGGAGTGGGCGGAATTAGTTGCTAGTCAACTAACCCAAATAACTACAATTGCAAATAAAATAAAATAACTGAAAATGAAAAGGTGGTGGAACTTATATGGAGAGAAATGTGTTTACTTAGATTTCCTTACTCCCTAACTATCTTTTACCGGTTGATTAGTGTGTATTAATTGCGTGGATGACGGGTGTATTCCTTAATACCAATCGTGGGGTGGCGTACGTACTTCCCCAACTCTACAAGCTCCTACTTCACTCCTATGTCGAGCCGGCTAAGAAGCTCCTAACATGGGATCACTAGAATTCGCTCATGCATTAAATACAACCATAAAAACCTTAGTACGCATTGGTTCATGTTTCTTAAGACGTTCAAGCAAGTTAACGTATAGGAAGTTAGCCAGTTTTCTTAAGCCTAACATCGATAAACAATCATCCAATACAATTAATAACACACCAATAACCAATGAACAATAGTTAGGTTTCATTAGATCTAAGCAAACACAAGATAAATCTAGCCTAGCATGTTAATTAAAAGACAAGAACAAGATATAATCAAACAACACATAGACATATTGAATGATTAATTGATTACTTATCTTCAATTAAACATGGGAGATCCAAGGGTATAAAACCCTTAAAAATGGCAGAAAATTCGTCTTAGGGTTTCTCCTCACAAAGTTGCACACTAATGACTAAAAATTGCAAAACTATATATAGAGTTTAGGGGCTGACGGCGTCACGTTGTAGGAGGTGACGCCGTCACCTCGCCGCGGCTAGGGTTCCCGGATGGTCTTCCTGACGCCGTCCCTCTTTAATCCTCCAAAATCCACTCTGGCGCGTCAAGGGTTGACGCCGTCACAATTATGCTTGACGCCGTCTCTCTTTAACTTAAACCGTGACGACCTTGATCACCTTAAAGGGTGACGCCGTCAGATTTCCATTGTAAAACTCTCTGGCGCGTCACGTGTATTTTGTCATATCCACCTCTTTTGCCAAGCCGTGACGCCGTCAGGAGCAATCCTTGACTCCGTCACGTGTACTTTTCCAGCAGCTTTGGAGACTTTGTCGTTTTCTTCACTTTTATGCTCCAAAAACGCCCAAAATGCTTCCTTTTCCAGATTTCTTCTCCAAAGTACCTAAAATGACAAAAGGAATGATTTAGGGCAATATTTGATCAAATAAATACGATTTAGGGCTTAAATGACCCCCTAAAAGCGGTACACTTTTCGCTTCATCACCCCTTTAAAATCTGTGACATTAGAACTTAATTTAGATCCGCACTCATAGCTCTTAGGACGACCTCGGCTTTACCGATTACGACCGGGTACACTGCCCGTTATTGCATAGGTAGACCTTAGGTAGACGAGAAATTATAAATATTAAAACCTGGTCTGAAATCCAACATCAAGTTTTTGGCGCCGCTGCCGGGGAGCTATTTTAGGATTTTATTTAAGTTTTAAAATTTTTGTTAGTTTTTCATCATCTCACGATTTCCATTTCATTAGTTTCAGGTACCATGGGTGAAGTTGACATTGATACGCTTACCCTCGAGGAATACCTCGCTTTGACGTGAGAAGAGCAAGGGCCTGGTGTGGTTAGGCCGATTATTGGAGCTGATGTTCAGTTTGAGATCAAGAACCAGTTCATGCGGGAGCTGAGAAAAGACCCATTTTCCGGAAGCAAGATCGAAGATGCACATGAGCATATTGATAATGTCTTGTACATCATGAGCCTTTTCAACATTCCTGGTGTTTCTCACGATGCGGTTATGCTCAGAGTGTTTCCAATGACACTTACTGGAGCCGCAAAGAGGTGGATTGATAGGTTGCCCGCAGGGACCGTCAACACATGGGATCTCCTCAAAAGAGCCTTTATTCAACGTTATTGCCCTCCATCTAAGACAACAAAACAACTCGAGGAAATCCACAACTTCAAGCAAGATGGTGATGAGACATTGTACTAAGCTTGGGATAGGTACAATGATCCCCTTTATAGGTGCCCGACCCATGACCTCAACAAACAACAAGTGGTCAACATCTTCTACAAGGGTCTCAACATTTCCACGAGGCAAATTGATGTGCCCGGTTCGGTGCAAGTTTTAAATTTATAAGGGGTGAATTACCGAAACTAATAACAACACATACGAGCAAGTATACTCGTCCGTTGTAGCAAGATTTTGATGGTAAGTCGGGATCGTTCGCAGGGATTTGTGTAGTGAATCGAATTGTAAGTTAAAAGCAACTATCTCAAACAAGTAGTAATGATATAATGAAAATTCAAATGATTAAAAACTACACTTGCTTAGACTAGTGTACTACAATTGACTAATATGATTGTGATAACTTTGGATAACATGTTGGTTGTGATAATTAGTTTTGACACTAATCTATTGTTTCTACAAATTAAACCTTTGTCAAGATTTTGGTTTATAAAAACAAGCATTACGTTTAACCAATCAATTCAAGATCAATTCAAGGTTCATGAGTTGGTGTTTCTCAAACACAAAAACAATCTTTTGTCTAATCAAACAAGCTTAGGAAATGGTCAATACAAAAGGTAACCGATTATAGACAAAAGGTCACAATTGAAAGCAAACTATTAATCTCTCGACCTTTAAAGTGGTTTACAATCAATCCGTTTTGATAGACAAAAGCATTTTCATTACAATCACAATTAAGTTTCTTTGTTTAATCAAGAATAGTGGAAGACAACAATCATTCATAGACAAATGATTATAACTAGTGGAATAACAATAGTTCTTTCAACCCTTAAGATTATTAGCACTAGTTAAACTTGATTATCCAAATGTCACTATGAAACTTTATCACAATTGGTTCTTAGAATTGACTTGAAATTGAATTAAAACATGTTATCACAATCATATGCCAATCAATGAATAATACACATCATCTAAGCAAGTGCACAAAGGCACTAGCCACTCATAGCAAACATAAATGTAAACTCAATACTTTGAACATTAGAAACCATGATTGAAAGTCTTACAATGATTTGGAAATAAGATTACAAGTGAAATACAATGATTCCACAAGCAATGAAAATGGTATAATCGACTTTCTCCCTTCTCCTGGACTTATGGACGAATTTCTGAGTATATTTCTGTGAATGGTTCTCTCTTAGCACATGTAAACACTTTCCTAGCACTCCCTAGCACACGTATATCTCTCTAGATTGATTGGTATATAAATACTCAACAAATGGTTCCATAAATTGCTCTAACCAAGTGTCTAAGTGCATAAATGCTTCTCTTGCTCTCCAAGTAGTATTGAATGGTTAGAATACTGAAAAGAAGGACCTAGAACCGGATTTATAAAGTCACAATCCTTAATAAAGAAGTTATGGGTCAACAACGACTTCCAACCGATCGGATAGAATGGTCTACCGATCGGTTGGTCTTCTCGGTAAATCCAAATTCACTCCATCCGAATCAGTTGCGGGCGGCGACCGATCGGATGGCTATGGCTGATGGACCTTTTTCTTGGACTTTTGCATATGACTTATTTCTCGGTCGTAGCTCTTGATTCTTTGATCTTTCTCTTCATCTTTAAGCTTATGAACTCGACTACTTGGACTTTAACTCATTGAAGTACCTTACGGAGCGGAACTTGACACAAGATTCACATGCAATCTCAAATACTTCCTTTTTCCTCATTTTTGCATCTTTTCCATCCATTTTCCTGTCTTTGGCTACAAATGCTTTGCAAACACACTTTGGTACTATTTAGTAACAAAAGCATATAAATATAACCACAAAACATATATAAAACTACCAATAACGCTATAAAAAACATGTTAGATTTAGGCGTTATCAAATCCCCCACACTTGAACTTTGCTTGCCCTCAAGCAAATCTAGAAATAAAAACAATTATCCACATGGTATGCACAAATGATTAGGAAAATGTGATGCAAATCTATCAAGCACTAGTACAAGCTAAATTCATCGTTTTAAGCTTTTATGGTTGAATCATCGAGATGTTTGACAATACCCAAATGATTTTCTTGCATGATACACATTACTAAACACCTCACGAAAGGAAAATGAAATATAATTCACTCAAACACTCATTTGTATGATTGGTGGAATATATAAGAGGAATGACACTCATTTGCTCAGTCATGATCTAAATATTACCATAGGCTTGTACAAGAAACAAAACTACACCGAAATGGTGTGAGCGCCAAGTATACATATCAAAGAGGGCTTTTATTCGGGTTTAAGGCTTAAAGGGGTATAAAAGACTAATGCGCCACTATCTCATGCAAAACATAATAGCTCGCTAACAACGAATTCTTGCATTACCAAATAACGGATGGTCACTAGATTGTACCTTGGTTCACTAACGACGTTACTTGCATAACGGATGGTCGCCAAAATACGCCCTAGATCCCTAACAACGTTAGTCAATTCCTTAAGAAATCGGATGGTCACTACATGTCCATACACTTAATAATTTCACAAAGTCTAAAAGGGTAGGATAAGGCATGGGATATGTTTATGAAATTGGTTGAACATAAAACAAAATTAGTCAAAGTCTATGAACCAAATGTTACTAGCTATTTAAAACCAATATCATGCCATTTTGTGAAAAACTCCATACTTCCTTTATTCATACTTGATTCACTTAGCCCATTGGCTTATTCTTGTCACCTTATAGTTGCGATGACTTTTCTTCTTTTTCTCTCTCTTTTTTTTTTTTTTTTTTTTTTTTTTTTTTTTTTTTTTTTTTTTTTTTTTTGTCTTGTCATCTTATAGTTGCGATGACTTTTCTTGGATAACAACTTTCGGAGTTTACTCTTTCTTTGAACTTTCATGATTTCCACATAACATCCATCTTGCCAAATAGCTAGCTACCAACCAAGACTTGACTATAAATAAGGCTAGGCTAAAAAGGTGTAAAATCTTTTTGAATTTTTCTGGATTGTATCAAAAGAAAAGATAGGCTCAGCGGGTGTAACTAGGGGTATCTAGCATTAAAGACAAATGCTAACAAATGGGTCCATATGAGTGGTTAACTAGCCAAGGTAGCTAGCTAATATAGCATTATATGAAAATGGAAGGCCATTTGGTATAAAACCTAAGATTGCCTCTTATCACGCATATACACTTATATCACAAACGAAATGTGATCTCACAACGGTCTCGTAATGGTTTACAAGTACAAGTTCTAGAATAAATAAAATCACCGACACACTCATAGCAAAAGATCTAAGCATAAAAGATGTATGCTATATATAGAACAGGCTCAAATCCTCACACTTTAGTGGAAAGGGCTATAATTTGTGCTAGCTAATGTTATCAATCCCAGAATGGATTGCAATATTAATCGGGACACATCTCGAATTTTCAAAATTACAGATTTCACCAGTGGATAAATCCAGTTATTCTAGAATATGATCTTTAAAATGACAAAAGACTAGATTACAAGGGCAAACAAATTTTAAAATTCAGCTCAAAACTACAATCTATTCTTATTTTCCTATTCACCCCCCCCCCCACACTTAAGTTAAGCATTGTCCTCAATGTGATAAACGACAAAGAATGAAATAGGGAAATAAGAGAATAAACCGTATTTTCTTCTCAAGAGGAGTCTTGATCCTAGCGTCCAAGCTTCGAAATCATTATCTGCAGTAATCTAAAAACAAAAGAAACACACATACGAAATTTTTCTTCGCTTTATTCAAAAGACAGTGATACATCCCCACACTTAAGTTCAACTAAGCAATTTAGAAAAACTTTGGGGTTTAATCACTAGAAAATAAAAATGAAAAATAAACATAGCAAACACACGGGTTGCCTCCCGAGAAGCGCTTGTTTTATTAACGAGTCATCAGCCGGACTCGAACTTCTCTCTCTTCATGTTGGTGCTGACTTCTTCTTTGGAAATTTTGGAACGTACAGCACATTTCCAATCACTATTCCTTCTCCAGTTTCATCTATGTATTCCAACTTAACTTTCTCCCACGGTCTTGGTAGAACATCATAGATATAACCAGAATCATCGGCCCACGGAGTGTTTTTCTTGAAATCGGCCGGGAAGGGTGACATAAAGGTTATAGCTTCATATTCTGATTCAGGCGGAATCTCTTGAATAGAAACTTCATTCATCTGCTCCTTGTCATAGTATAACTTAATTCGGTGCCCATTAACAATGAAGCTTCAACCATGTTTGTCATGCAATTCAACATATCCGGATGGAAATCCATGTTTCACTGTATACGGTCCGAACCATTTCGGTTTCAGCTTGGGAGCTTTGAACTTATACTTCATGTTAAAAAGCAGAACTTTGTCTCCAGCTTTGAATTCTTTTCTGATTCTTAGCTTTCTGTCATGATAAGCTTTTGTTCTTGCTTTGTAAAGTTTGGAGTTCTCATAAGCTTGTAGTCTAAGCTCATCGAGTTCATGCAATTGCAAAAATCTCTTTTCTCCAGCTACTTTGAGGTCTGGGTTACAGTTTCTCAGTGCCCAGTAAGCGCGATGTTCGATTTCGAACAGCAAATGACAAGTTTTTCCATACAACAATCTGTATGGTGTTGTACCAATTGGTGTTTTGTAAGCTGTGCGAAATGCCCACAGAGCATCATCTAGTTTTCTCGACCAAACGGCGGGATTGTCTTTAACCGTTTTTTCGAGTATCCTTTTTAAGGCTCTGTTGGTATTTTCGACTTGACCACTGGTCTGTGGGTGATAAGCTGTAGCGAAACGATGATGAACTCCGTATCGCTTCATAATTTTCTCCATTTGTTTGTTACAGAAATGGGTTCCACGATCACTTATCAAAGCTTTAGGAATTCCATAACGAGCGAAAAGCTTTTTGAGAAAATTAACAACTACTCGTGCATCATTTGTGGTTAGAGCTTCCGCTTCAGCCCATTTGGAAACGTAATCAATAGCAACGAGAATGTATTCGTATTTGTGTGATTTAGGAAACGGTCCCATGAAATCAATTCCCCAAATATCGAATAATTCACAGACTTGAATGCTCTTCTGAGGCATTTCATCTCTTCGAGAAAGACTACCGGATTTTTGGCAAGCATCACAATTCTTAACAAGAGTGTGGGCTTCTTTAAAAATAGTCGGCCAATAGAATCCAGCATCAAAGACTTTTTTAGCGGTGGTGGAAGGACCATAATGTCCCCCAGTTGGGCCATGATGACATTCATCGAGAATTCTTCTCATTTCAGAACCATAAACACATCTTCTAATCATCCCATCGGGACACATTTTGAAAAGATAAGGTTCTTCCCAATAATAATGTTTAAGATCCGAAAAGAATTTACTTCGTTGGGCATGAGTTAATCCTTTCTTTAGAATTCCTCCAACGAGATAATTTGCATAATTGGAAAACCATGGAATTTCGTTCTCATCATCTGTACCAACAGTCATGAGTGTTTCATCCGGAAAATAGTCGTCAATCTCATCTTCTTTTAACTCTTCCAGATTTGGATTTTCTAAACGAGATAGATGATCAGCGGCTAGATTTTCTGCTCCTTTCTTATCTTTGATTTCGATATCGAATTCTTGGAGTAGTAAAATCCATCGGATGAGACGCGGTTTGGCATCTTGCTTCTTAAACAGATATTTTAACGCTGAATGATCAGTGAACACGATTGTTTTCGAAAGTACAAGGTATGATCTGAATTTATCGAAAGCGAAAACAACGGCTAACAATTCTTTTTCTGTAACTGTGTAATTCTGTTGAGCATTGTTGAGTGTTTTGCTGGCAAAGTATATAGGACGAAAATGTTACTCTTCTCGTTGTCCTAATACAGCTCCAACAGCAAAATTGCTTGCATCGCACATAAGCTCGAATGGTAGTGACCAATCAGGGGAAACCATAATGGGTGCACTAGTCAGTTGTGTTTTCAATGCTTCGAATGCTTTCATACAGTCTGCATTAAAATCAAAAACAGAATCTTTTTCAAGAAGTTTCGTCATTGGACGAGATATTTTGGAAAAATCCTTAATGAAACGATGGTAAAATCCTGCATGTCCTAGGAAACTTCTAACGGCTTTAACGTTAGTTGGGGGTGGTAATTTGGTAATGACATCGATCTTTGCTTTGTCAACCTCCATTCCTGCGCTGGAAATTTTGTGTCCTAACACAATTCCTTCAGTTACCATGAAATGACACTTCTCCCAATTGAGAACAAGATGTGCAGCTTTACATCTTTCAAGCATTTTATCGAGGTTAGAAAGGCAAGCTTCGAATGAGCTTCCGAAAACTAAAAAGTCATCCATGAAAACTTCCATAGATGTTTCAAGCATATCTTGGAATATGGCAATCATACATCTTTGAAAAGTCGCGGGGGCATTACATAATCCAAAAGGCATACGCCGATAAGCGTAAGTTCCAAAGGGACATGTGAATGTGGTCTTTTCTTGATCAGCTGGATCAATAGGAATTTGAAAATATCATGAAAAACCATCGAGAAAACAAAAGTATTTGTTTCCTGCTAATCTCTCAAGCATTTGATCCATGAAAGGCAAAGGAAAATGATCTTTTCTGGTGGCTTTGTTTAATTTTCTGTAATCAATACATACTCGCCATCCGGTGACAGTTCTAGTTGGAACTAATTCGTTCCGTTCGTTGGTCACAACAGTCATTCCTCCTTTTTTCGGAACACAGTGAACAGGACTCACCCAAGGACTATCCTCGATGGGGTAAATGATACCTGCATCAAGAAGTTTGATGATTTCTTTTTTAACAACTTCTTTCATGTTGGGGTTGAGTCGACGTTGCCTTTCTACAACTGGTTTGGCATCTTCTTCGAAATTGATTTTGTGTTTGCAAAAATCAGGACTGATTCCTGGGATGTCAGAAGTTTTCCACGCAAAAGCTTCTTTATGCTTCTTAAGAACTGAAATCAGACATTCTTTCTCATAATCATTGAGCAACGAAGATATGACTACTGGAAGTAGCGAATTGTCTTCCAAGTAAGCATACTCAAGATTTTCTGGAAGTGGTTTCAACTCAAGATCAGTCGGTGGTTCTTGAAGTGATGTTTTGATCCTCATTTGATCATTAAAACTGATTTTCTCAAAATCTTCTTCTATTATCTCTTCTTCTTCTTCTTCTTCTTCTTCTTCTTCATCAATCTTAACTTCCATAAAATCAGCGAATTCTTTATCAAAAGTTGTTTCACTAATCTTCTCTGAAATAGTCATGAATGGATCAGAATCTTCAAGTAATGCATCCAATTCTTCCTCAGTGACTTCATCGATTACATCAATGTTAAAGCAAGTGTCATCACTGGAATGTGGATATTTCATTGCTTTGTCGATTAAAAAGGTGATTCTATCCTCTCCAACTCCAAGATTGAGTTCTTTTCCTTTTACTTTGATGATCGCATCAGCGGTGTTTAGAAAAGGTCTTCCTAAAATAAGGGGTACTCTACTATCTTCCTCCATTTCTAAAATAACAAAATCCACGGGAAAAATGAATTTACCTACTTGGACAAGCATATTCTCAGCAATACCAACAGGATATTGGTAAGTATGATTAGCTAATCGGATACTTATCCTTGTGGGTTTCAAGGTATTGATTGAAAGTTTCGTATACAGCGAATAGGGCATCAAATTAATACTCGCACCTAAGTCGGCTAAAGCATCGCATGTGATGTTGTTTCCTAATATGCATGGAATCAGAAAACTTCCGGGATCTCTGAGTTTTTGTGGAATTTTGTTTTGAACAATAGCTGAACATTCTTCATTGAGAAAGGTAGCGGATATTTGCTCCAACTTGTTCTTGTTGTTAAGAAGTTCTTTCAAAAATTTCCCGTAATTGGGCATTCCGGCTAAAACA
The DNA here is from genome assembly GCA_021014915.2 of Artemisia tridentata subsp. tridentata. Taxonomy (NCBI): domain Eukaryota; kingdom Viridiplantae; phylum Streptophyta; class Magnoliopsida; order Asterales; family Asteraceae; genus Artemisia; species Artemisia tridentata. Next base: position 361,005,536 of record CP139506.1, read on the forward strand.
TCAATGAGAGGTACATTGAGTCTAACTTCTTTGATTATTTCAACAAACTTCTTATAACGCTCCTCCATTCTTTCTTTCTTAAGGCTCTGAGGATATGGAATTTTTGGAGTGTAAGCCTTAACTGGTGGTTTGGGTTTGGGTGGTGTTTTTGGTGTATTTTCCTTCTTGGATTCTTCATCTTCATCCTCACTATCGAAATTGATAGTTGTGGTGTTGTTTGGGTTGGGTGGTGGATCATAAGACAGGCCACTTCTTGTGAATACAGCATTGATATGCTCATTTCTAGTTTGTGGTGGACGATAAGTCTTATCATTCGATGATGATGATGGTTTTGGGTTGGTTTGGGTGTTACTAGGCAACGAACCTGATGGTCGGGAAGAAATTTGATCAGAGAGTCTCCCGAATTTGTTTTCAAGATCTTGGATAGACGCTTGATGATTTTTCTGACCTTGCTCAACTTTGGTCTTGAGATTGAAAAATTGATTCTTGACGAGCTCGTTGGTTGATTTTTGAGCAGTGACGAATTCTCTCATCATTTTTTCAAAATCTGTTTCTTCAGGTTTCTTGTCGGAATTTTGTGAAGTTTGGTTCTCTACTTTTGGTTGGGACTCATGGTTGTTATCTCTTTGTCGGCGATCTTGCCAACTAGCAGAGTTTCGTCCGTAATAATTTCCACGATATCCTCCTCCTCGGTATCCTCCTTGGATGTAATTAGCTTCTCCTTCTTTTGGTTGATCCATAGGTTGATCATCGCATTCTGATGATGGGTGGTTACCTCCACAGTTGTTACAACCATCTCGCATTTCTTTCATCTCTCCTCTAAGATCTTTGTATTGTGAATCGATTTTGGAAACCAAGGTTTCCATTTTCTCCATGAGTTTAGATGAATCAGAACTTTCGGCAAAGGCAACGGTTTTTCTTAAGGGTTTTGTCTTGGTATCTTTTGACCAGTCGAGTTTGAGAAGAACTCGGTCTTCAAGCAATTGGTATGCCTGGTTAGGAGTCTTATAAAGAAATATTCCTCCAGCATCAAGAATTCCTTGAGATGTTTCATCAAGTCCATGGTAAAAGATTTGGATAATGGTTCCTCGTCCTAAACCATGTCCATGACAACTTCGAAGTAAATCCTTCATACGAAGCCAAGCTTCGACGAGTGATTCGTTAGGGTTTTGTGTGAAAGCATGAATTTCTCCCATGAGTCGATCAAACATTGCAGGTGGAAAGAATCGGCTTACAAAAGCTTGCCTCATCTCCTCCCAAGTAGTGATGATTCCTGGTGTTAATTCGTTATACCACACTTTTGCATCTCCAGCAAGTGATGACGGAAAAAGTTTGAGTTTAATGGCATCTACATTCGTATCACCGTATCGGAACATGCCACAAATTTCAATGAATTCGGCAACGTGTTTGTGAGGATCGGCCCTCGAACGGCCATCGAATTGACGGTCTTTGATCATAGAAAGATGGTGACCTTTCACGGTGAAATTGTCACCTAAGTTGACAGCAACAATAGCAGCTCAAGGAGTGGGTGCTACGGCTCGGTTTGCTTCCCACATGGGTCTATCGTCAGCTATGGGAAAAGGTTGATCAGTGAATGGGTTATAAACGACTTTGGCTTCAAAAAGGTTATCAAAAGTTGGGTTTGGTACTCTTGGTACACGATTGGCTAGTGGAACAAAGGGTGTTCTTCTTCTTCTTCTAGATCTTGTTCGAATCAAACTTTCGGGATCAAAAAGTGGTGGAATTGGTTCTACTCCAGTTGATCGAGTGTTCATACAATTCCCCAACGAATCGAGGCAATGTCTAAACAAACGAGCAAAGAATGAAAACAATTTGAAAAGATCAGAATCGTCCAACCGATCGGATAGAACAGTCTACCGATCGGATAGATCTCTCGGTAAATTTGATTTGAAGGATCCGATCGGATGGAAGTGTCCGCCGATCGGATGGTTCTCTCGGTAAATGAAAATTTTGGAAAACCGATCGGATGGATGAACAACCGATCGGATGGGCAGCTCGGTAAAACTTTTTTTTTTTTACGAAAACTAACTAAATGAGAATTGGACTAAAACTTACAGAAACACGATCAAAATCCCCGGCAACGGCGCCAAAAACTTGATGTGCCCGGTTCGGTGCAAGTTTTAAATTTATAAGGGGTGAATTACCGAATCTAATAACAACACATACGAGCAAGTATACTCGTCCGTTGTAGCAAGATTTTGATGGTAAGTCGGGATCGTTCGCAGGGATTTGTGTAGTGAATCGAATTGTAAGTTAAAAGAAACTATCTCAAACAAGTAGTAATGATATAATGAAAATTCAAATGATTAAAAACTACACTTGCTTAGACTAGTGTACTACAATTGACTAATATGATTGTGATAACTTTGGATAACATGTTGGTTGTGATAATTAGTTTTGACACTAATCTATTGTTTCTACAAATTAAACCTTCGTCAAGATTTTGGTTTATAAAAACAAGCATTACGTTTAACCAATCAATTCAAGATCAATTCAAGGTTCATGAGTTGGTGTTTCTCAAACACAAAAACAATCTTTTGTCTAATCAAACAAGCTTAGGAAATGGTCAATACAAAAGTGTTGATACAAAAGTTGGGCATTCCTTGATTCCGTACCAATCAGATCTTAATGCTTGAGACCTGCGCACTAAGAAAACAAAAAGACACCGTTAGGCTTATCGTGGGATTGTCTCCCACGATTATCCTCCGGCGTGAGAGTAAGTAATCGGTTTTAGGGTTTGTAGAAGAGTTAGGGTTTGTGAGTTGTACCTTTAATGAGAGTCGAAGGACTCTTTATATACACACGAAACCCTAGTTGGTTTCGTGTCCTTCACTCCTCAGCATATCCCGCATAGGGCGGTTATATGATATATATCCATAAATAAGGGATATCTATATCAAAACCATAAATAGCTTTGGGTTTGGGCCATCGTGAGCCCAAACCGCTATTGTGATAGCCCATTCGTAATGGGCTTGAGTCCATTCGTGATGGACCTGAGTATGGGTCGGGTTCGTGACCCGAATACGGACTATATGTCATCATGTCCCCCCAGTCTAGTGTGCACAATGCGTGATTGCGGGTACTAGACTAACAACTTAAAAAAAATATATTCCTCAATGCGTAGCGGGGAAGTTTTAAGTATTTCCCGCCAAAAGTAGCGAGTTAACCTAGTCCAAGTATCTTCTTCGAAAATCGTGTGTGGTGGGTGAAAAAGTGCTTTACCTTTTGAGTTCCCAACCGTCCGATTAGAGCAAGTGGGGTACACATGTCGTACATCCATGAATATGTGTACCCTATATAAAGTGAAGCCGTAATTTCTCTGTGGCTATCACAGTAAAAAAATCATCACATTCCACCATTGTTAAACCGTCGAGTAGCAGTCAAAAATCAACAGAAGTTAAGGTAAATAGCGCATGTGCTTCTTAATTCTTTAAATTCGAATAATGGTTCTGCAGTTGTCTGATATTCACTCCGATTTATCTGAGGACGATCTTCGTCAATTCGCCTCTGATTATTACATCCCTGGCTTTTTGCACCCGGTTGTTCCGGTTGCTAATGCGTCAATCGCGAACTTCCCACAAGGGAAGGTGGGGGTTTACACACGTTTCTTCGAATTTGCGAACCAACGTGCGCCCATTTCCCTATTTTTATGCGATGTTCTCAATCACTATCGCCTTCATATTTCTCAGCTGCACTGCATAGGTGCAGCAAAAATAACTAATTTCGAAGTAAATTGTCGCCTTTTGGGGATTGAACCCACAGTCCATCTATTCCGCGCGTTCTACCACACAACGTGGTCGAATGGATGGGTGTCTTTTGCTAAGCGCGCCGAGACATTGCAATGCTATACGGATAAATTAGATGCGCTGAGGGTTTGGAGGGAAAAGTTATTTTGGGTAGATAGTGCCTTCTTTCCATGGGTTTTCGAGTTTTATACCAAAGAATCATTGCCGAAGGATGAGCGCCCAGACCCCAGGTTGTATAACGAGGCTGATGCAGACACGATAAATACTAATCGCATTCCGATACAAGCTTATCCAGAAGAGTTTTTGGTGCACATGGGCATCAGTCGCAACTACTTCGGTAGTCCAGAAGAGGTGCCAACTTTTTTGGATGAAAATAGCCGGGGTGGGTGCTCGTCCTTCCTTCCTTTTCGATTATTATTTGTAAGCGCTCCTCCCTTTGTAAATTATCTAACTTAGTTTTGTGTTTGTTTGTTGCTTGTTGCGCAGAAATGGACCTATTTAGCGTTGTTCGCTTGGAGAAGCCAAAACAAGTGATTGTAGGGGTGCGCCCTTTGAGGGATGGCGAAGAGCCGATTCTACAGGCTACTGCATGGCGCACAAAGGTCATTGCGCAGGAAGAGCCAGAAGAGACAGGTGAGACAGGGGAGATCCCCCCAGGTGTCACTATGGCTACTCCTCTGCGTAGCTTTCCCGCTTCTGGGTCGCAGATCCCTGTGGAGGTATTACACATAGACTCGTCGGGGAGTGCCATGGATGAGTCTGAGGAAGAGGAGGAGGAGAGCCAAAGGTTAAAGCGCAAGAAATCATCTGGTGATGATGGCGCAAGTACTTCAAGTAAGCGCCATGCTATTTCTGTCAGGCAATCATCTGAGGAGGGTGCATCGCAGAAGGATGCTTCTGGAACTCCTCCCTTCAAGTAAGTACTAAAACTGCTGTCTTTAGACTTTTATTCCGTGTTGATATTGTTGTCATTTGTTGACTTTTTGTTACTTGCACGCAGTTTGGAGGCTGTTATTGATGAGGGTGCGCAAGTTGAGAATTCGCCACCCAAGGCTGGTTCTGGTGAGTTTATGCCCAAGAGTCCAGTGGGTGAGGAAAAGTCTGCTGAAGATGCGCCAACAGGTCATCTTATAGAGGAGTTGGCTTCGTTGGTTGAGCGGCTACAGACTCAATATAGTGGTGAGGGTAGCTTGGTTGCGCAGAAGGACAAAGAAATTGACATTCTGAGGGCGCAATTGGCTGAAGCGCAGGCTGAAGTGAGGGCTTCTGGTGTGTACGCCCAGAAGGTTGCTGATGAGAAGATGTTGCTTATGGCTGAGCTGACTTGAGAGCGCAATGGAGCAAGAGAATACAAGGCCTCCTGCCTTTGGGCCTTGAGATATATGGAGCTAAACAAGGGTAAACTCATCTCAAACATGGATGGCTTCCGCAAGACTGTGGAGAGTTTGCTGGAGAACCAAGAGCGCAAGCTGCGTAAGCTCAGCATCGAATATGATGAGGAGCTATACCCTCACTTGGTGTCTACCATTGCTGAGCGCAGATGGCTCATTAGCCATGGGTTACGCCTCGCTGCCATGGGTACTTTGGAGTCCCAAGAGGTGCGAGAGGTTTTTGGGGAGGTGGTGGAGTGCGCGCTTGCACGTGGCAAGGCGCAAGCTGTAGAGGAGCTCTCTGAGAGCGGACTGCTGAAGGTGCCTGTCGCACAAGTGCCTAATTATAATGCCAATGCTTTTGATGAGCTTGTTGCGGCTATGGAGAAGATGAAACTGCTGGATCTTCCTCATATTGCTCAACTTGAGCGCGACCAGGATTACCCCATAAGTGTTATCATGGAGGGGTTGACCTTGGCCAAGCATTTGGCAGAGGGCGCAGAAGAAGAGGCTGACTATTTCCTCAAGCCAGACGTGTCACAGCTGCAGGTACTCATCTTTGTCTATCCTCGCAACATCCAGGATCCATTTGCCCTTGAGAAGGAGATCCCCTTGAAGCAATCCTTAGAGGCTCATGCTATGAGGTTGGCGAAGAAACAGGGTGTGAAGGGGAAGGCCATCCTCTGTGGTGTTGGTGCTGCGCATCTCCCAAGGTCTGATGGGGTACCTGTTAGCGTACCGACAGTGTCGCCCCAAGGTGGTGTTATCAGTTCTAGGCTTAAGCGTACCTGTAGCCTTTAGATTTTTTGTCTTGGTTACTTTTTGTAATAGATTAACATTTTTGTTGCCCATGTGCATGTTAAGTCTATACCTTGTATGAATTCGTAATCCATAATAAAGTTTTGGTTTTGAAATATACGATTGTACGCATATTGTACCAAATTTGATTGTGGTTATAATGTTTGTGCTTAGTTTGTTTTTGTCTTTGCGTGAAAGATGTCTAAGAATCCAACCGTTTATATTAACACAATTAAAGAATTTATAATCACTTGTATCATAATCGTGTATGAGATTCGTGACATAAGCGTTTATAACATAATTGTATATGAAATGCACAGGTTGCTGTGTATCCATCGTGGAATGCACAAGTGTATGGATTGCAGCGTACTGCGAATACCATGTTAAGGGGATAATTGTCTTAACTCCTAATTTGTTAAACGCGCACAGTATGCATTGTTGCGCATCCGTCGTGAGATGCGCATCGAACTTACTCCAACGTCTTGAGAATAAGGTGTTTAACAAGGATGCGTGATCCGGTGTTGATGGGTTTGCAACCCTCTTACTCAACGAGTCATTTATTAGGTTTACTCATCCTTTTACCATCGTGGGTTTTTAATTAGTGCATGCACGCCATGTAGGCAAAAGATAATATAACAAACAATATTGAGACATAAATTATATGTAAGCAATAAAGTAAAGTGTGTCACGGAGTTAGCTAGAAACCGCAACATTTTATTAATACTTGCAAGTTTTTGTAAAAAGATAAAAAACATTTGTCTAATATGAAACAAAGAATGTAAATACACGGATATTTATTTGGCACTTACTAAAGTGCGTATGTCCATGCATTGGGTCGTAACCTTTCCTAAAGATAGCATCTCTTGAGATTGCAAATATTCCATGTGCGTTGTAGCTCACGGCCTTCCATGTAGCGCAGCTTGTACGCGCCTTGTCCTAGTGCTTCGATGACCTCATAGGGTCCTTCCCACTTTGGTCCAAGTTTACCTGTGTCTTCTACGTGGCTTGCATCATTAGCGCGGTACACAAAGTCGCCAGGTCTGAATGAGGTACTTCGAACTTTAGCATCGTAGTATCCCTTCATCTTTGACTTGGTTTTTGCTTCTCGTATGGCTGCGCGCTCTCGCCTTTCCTCCAGCAGGTCCAAATCTATCCGTCGTTCGTCGTCATTGGTCGCGACATTAACTTCCGCGCTGCGGATAGTTGGCATCCCAATTTCAGCTGGTATAACAGCTTCTGTCCCGTAGACAGGGGAAAAAGGAGTGTCTCCATTGCTAACTTTGATCGTCGTGCGATGCGCCCATAAGACATGCGATAATTCGTCCACCCATCTTCCTTTGTGTTTGTCCAGGCGCGCTTTAATTCCTTCGCCTAAACTGCGATTTGCGCGCTCAACTAAACCATTGGTTTGTGGGTGTTTAACTGATGCGAAGTGTTGTGTGATATTTAACTCCGCGCACCAGTCTTTGAACGGGTTATCACGGAATTGTTTTCCGTTGTCCGAAACGATTTCCCCAGGCAAGCCAAAGCGGCATACAATATTTTCCCAAACAAATCGTTTTACTTGGTTTCCTGTGATTGTCACAACTGCTTTCGCCTCAATCCACTTAGTAAAGTAATCTATTGCCACAATAAGGAATTTCAGTCCTCCTGCTGCGACAGGGAAGGGACCCGCAATGTCAATGCCCCATTTATAGAATGGCCATGGAGAAGTAATAGGCGTTAGCTCTTGTTGTGGTCTGCGCGGGATGGGTCTATGAACTTGGCAGTCATTGCATTTCCTTATCACATCACGCGCATCCCGGTGCATAGTAGGCCAGTAGTATCCTGAGCGCAATGCGCGTGCTACGACGGACCATGGTCCTGAATGCATACTGCATGAACCAGCATGGATCTCTCGGAGTACGTAATCTGCCTGAAGAGGTCCAACGCACCGAAGCCATGGTTGTAGGAATGAGCAACGATATAGGATACCATCTCTAAGTTCGAATCTCTGCGCCATGCGCCGTATCTGTCGAGCGTCTTTTTGCTCCTCGGGCAATTTGCCCTTGTTTATGAAATCGATAATAGGGGTCATCCATGTAGGATCCTGTTCTTCTATCACCGTAGATATCTCCATCTCTGAGATGGACTTGTTCTTTAGAATCTCCACCAATACTTGTTTTGATAGGTGCGCAAAGCTTGTAGATGCAATCTTGCTCAGTGCATCTGCTTTTTTGTTTTCCCCTCTAGGAACTGGTTTGATGGTAAACCTATCAAAACTTTGAATTAGTGACTTTGTCTTTTCAAGGTATTGAACCATGTTGTCCTCTTTAGCCACATATTCTCCCAACACATGGTTGGCTACTAATCGAGAATCCACATTTGCTTCTAGGTTGCGTACACCCATTCGAGTTGCAATGCGCAATCCAGCGATTAGGGCCTCATATTCTGCCTCGTTGTTCGTGGCTGTGAATTCAAAACGCAGTGCGTAAGTGAACTACATTCCTTCTAGATTAGTAAGTATAAGGCCAGCGCCAGACCCATCCACGCATGAAGATCCATCCGTGAATAAGATCCATGGCTCTTGTAGTTCTACCTTGTTTGGTGGAGGTGTGGCATCGGTGTCTGGCTTTTCGATGATGAAATCTGCTAGTATTTGCCCCTTGACCGCAGTGCGTGGCCTATAGGTAATGTTATATTCGCCTAGCAGCACACTCCATTTTTGTAATCGCCCCGATGCGTCAGGTTTAGAGATAACTTGTTTGATTGGTTGGTCTGTGATTACCGCTATTGGATGCGCTTGAAAGTATCTGCGCAATCTTTTGGCGGCGAACACTAATGCTAAGACCAACTTTTCCATTGGGCTGTAGTTAATCTCTGTCTTCTTGAGCGCTTTGCTTACGAAGTATACTGGTGTTTGTACAGAGTTTATGTCTGTCAGTAGTACTGCGCTGACTGCTCCATGAGTCGCAGATAAGTAAACGATTAATTCCTCCCCTGGTAGGGGTGCGACAAGCTTAGGAAGCGCTGCTATATGTTGCTTAAGCTGTGTGAAAGCCTCTTCCGCTTCCGCAGTCCAACGAAAGTCTCCCTTTTTTGTACACTTCTTGAGTGTTTTAAAAAGTGGGAGTGACTTATCCGCTGATTTGGACAGGAACCTGTTCAAACCGGCTAGTTTCCCATTTAGAGACTGAACTTCTTTCAGCGTGCGTGGTGGAGGAAGTTGGATGACAGCCTCTGTTTTTTCTGGGCACGGCTTAATGCCATCTGGTTCTATCAGATATCCCAAGAACATGCCTTCTGTAGCACCGAAGGTGCACTTCTTGGGATTTAGCTTCATGTTGATCGCCCGTAGCGTTCTAAATGTTTCTTCTATATCGCGCACCACTTCGTCTTCAGTATGGCTTTTTATGACAAGATCATCCACATAAACTTCTAAGTTGCGGCCCACTTGCTTTTCAAATGCATTATCTACCAATCGCTGGTAGGTGGCACCCGCATTCTTCAGGCCAAAAGGCATCTTTGTGTAACAATAGACACCTTGGCTTGTGTGGAAAGCTGTTTTTTCCTCGTCTTCCTTGGCCATTTGGATTTGGTGGTATCCTTTGTATGCGTCTAAGAAACATTTAAAGGGATATCCACACAGAGATTCTACCTTCCAGTCTATCTCTGGCAGCGGATAGCAGTCCTGTGGACATGCTTTGTTGAGATCAGTGAAATCCACACACATCCGCCAACTGCCATCACCCTTCTTGACCATGACTGGATTAGAGAGCCAGTCATGGTAATAGACTTCACGCATGATGCCTGCGTCCACAAGTTTGTGTACTTCCTCCAGAATGGCTTTTGCGCGCTCTGGAGCTTGGCCGCGCTTTTTCTGCCGCACTGGGGAATATCCTTGTCGTATTTTTAGCTTGTGTTCTGCGATCGAGCGTGGCACACCAGTCATGTGCTTTGGTTCCCAGGCAAAGATATCCAAATTCCTCTGTAAGAGTGCGCACACGGCCGCTCTGCCTTTGTCAGACAGCGATCCTCCGATTGATATTTCTTGCTCTGGGTAATCAGGGTGAATTGCGACCTTTAAATTTGGAACTTTAGCTGCGCCCTGTTCTGGGACATGCATCGTCTCACATGTAATCGTGTTACATTCTTCTGGTGGCGCAGCGTTGTTGTAAATGGTGACGATGCCGCCTTCTACTGGGAATTTGAGCATCCCATGCGCTGTGGATGGTACCGCGCGCAACGCCGAGATTCCTGACCTTCCAATAATGCCATTGTATGGCGCAGGAGATTTGATCACCATAAAGTTCATCCAGGCTGTCGTGGAGTGTTCCTTATTACCGACAGCGACTAATAGGCGCAGTTGCCCCATAGGCCATATCTTTTCTCCTGTAAAGCCAGTAAGCGCAGTCGTGGCTGGACTTAACTGTCTTTGTATCTCAGGACGTAATCTTTTGAAGCTATGTTCATACATTATATCCGCTGATGCGCCCCCATCGACATACATGCGGTGGATGTCGTGACCCCCCGCATTTAATTCAATGGTAAGTGGTTCTACCACTGCGTTGTCCGCAGTCAAGGTGGGGAAGGAGATTTCGCTTCCATGAGAGAATTTCTGGCTCACCTTTTGCCTAGTCTTTCGCTGCCATGATTGTATCATGTAGATAGTATCAGCTTTTTCCTTAGGCGCTTCCTTCTTGCCTCCAGTTCTCTGCTTGTCTTTCCCCTCCTTAATATTTTTAACGAGGTGGTCCAATCTGCCTTCTTTCACTAGTTTCTCGATTAGTTGGCGTAACTGGACACACTCATTAGTGGTATGGCCCTTCTGTGCGTGATACTCGCAGTATCCGTTCCCTACGCGTCGATCCTCAGGGGTGCGCATAGGTGGGGGTCTTGGAAAGTTCGCACCTTCCGTTGCGAATATCTCCTTTGGAGTTTTTGTTAATGGGGTGTACTTGTCGTTTCCCCTTTCGCCCCCTTGGGTGCGATAACTTTTGTTACGATTGCCACTCTGGTCATTGGATTGTCTCCTTGACTCTTCTTGTGACCTATGGTTCGAGTAGCCTTTCTTGCTATCCGCAGCGGCTGCTTCTCCTTGGACGAAGGACCTCGTGCGCTTCATGAGTTCGTCAAAGGTTAGGGGAACCTTATCGTTTAACTTTTTTTTATCAAATCTGGGTTATTGATTGCGTTCATAAAACCCGATATTTTTAGTATCTCTGGGCACGCCTTGACTTGCATGCATTCATCCTTAAAGCGCTCCATGAAAGCGCTTGTGGATTCCCCTTGTCGCTGTTTAACCCTAGCGAGTTTGACAGGGTTTTTGGCGCATGAAGATGGGGAACGATTATAGACAAAAAGGTAACCGATTATAGACAAAAGGTCACAATTGAAAGCAAACTATTAATCTCTCGACCTTTAAAGTGGTTTACAATCAATCCATTTTGATAGACAAAAGCATTTTCATTACAATCACAATTAAGTTTCTTTGTTTAATCAAGAATAGTGGAAGACAACAATCATTCATAGACAAATGATTATAACTAGTGGAATAACAATAGTTCTTTCAACCCTTAAGATTACTAGCACTAGTTAAACTTGATTATCCAAATGTCACTATGAAACTTTATCACAATTGGTTCTTAGAATTGACTTGAAATTGAATTAAAACATGTTATCACAATCATATGCCAATCAATGAATAATACACATCATCTAAGCAAGTGCACAAAGGCACTAGCCACTCATAGCAAACATAAATGTAAACTCGATACTTTGAACATTAGAAACCATGATTGAAAGTCTTACAATGATTTGGAAATAAGATTACAAGTGAAAGACAATGATTCCACAAGCAATGAAAATGGTATAATCGACTTTCTCCCTTCTCCTGGACTTATGGACGAATTTCTGAGTATATTTCTGTGAATGGTTCTCTCTTAGCACATGTAAACACTTTCCTAGCACTCCCTAGCACACGTATATCTCTCTAGATTGATTGGTATATAAATACTCAACAAATGGTTCCATAAATTGCTCTAACCAAGGGTCTAAGTGCATAAATGCTTCTCTTGCTCTCCAAGTAGTATTGAATGGTTAGAATACTGAAAAGAAGGACCTAGAACCAGATTTATAAAGTCACAATCCTTAATAAAGAAGTTATGGGTCAACATCGACTTCCAACCGATCGGATAGAATGGTCTACCGATCGGTTGGTCTTCTCGGTAAATCCAAATTCACTCCATCCGAATCGGTTGCGGGCGGCGACCGATTGGATGGCTATGGCTGATGGACCTTTTTCTTGGACTTTTGCATATGACTTGTTTCTCGGTCGTAGCTCTTGATTCTTTGATCTTTCTCTTCATCTTTAAGCTTATGAACTCGACTACTTGGACTTTAACTCATTGAAGTACCTTACGGAGCGGAACTTGACACAAGATTCACATGCAATCTCAAATACTTCCTTTTTCCTCATTTTTGCATCTTTTCCATCCATTTTCCTGTCTTTGGCTACAAATGCTTTGCAAACACACTTTGGTACGATTTAGTAACAAAAGCATATAAATATAACCACAAAACATATATAAAACTACCAATAACGCTATCAAAAACATGTTAGATTTAGGCGTTATCATTTCCACGAGGCAAATGCTTGACTCTCAGGGGCCGATCCCTGGGATGACTCCTATTCGAGCCCTTGAAGCTATACAAGACATGGCGGACCATTCACAAAAATGGCATGATGGAGGCAATAGTAGAAGTATGGGCGGTAGCTTGGATGGTATTTCTGTGATCACCAACAAGCTTGAAAGTCTTGGTAGGGACATGAAGGAATTAAAGGAAAACGTGCCCGCTATTCAAGTAGGATGCGAAACATGTGGAGGAACTCATCTCGCCAAGGATTGCCCTTTGAAAGAAGAAAATAAGAGAGTTGAAGAGGCCAATATGGAGAAGGTAGACCTTTTCAAGGAAACAACGGTAATGGAGCAAAATACCGTGTAGGGCCTCAAGGTTATTATTTTAGAATAGACAACTGACCTCCGTACGGGGAGAAGAGACCTAGCCTTGAAGAAATCGTCAACAAACATATTGAAGATTCTTCTAAGAAGAATGACAAGTTCCAAGAATGGATGAACATGTTGAAAGAAGACACATACAGGAACTTGCGTAATCAAGATGCTGCCGTTAAAAACTTAGAAACTCAAATTGGGCAACTTGCTAAAGATGTCCAGGCCAAGAAAGCTGAAGAAGCAATAGTGGCATGCAAAGCCATTTTCATGCAAGACGAGGTAAACGAGGCTCAACTTATTTCTAATTATAGCAATGAATTTTTTGGAGTTAACTACTTGCAGGAAAATGAAGGAAATAGTCAATTTAAAGGGATACCTTGCCAATTACCCGAGAAGGAACCCAATCCGGGAAGATTTTTGCTGCCTTGTACTATCAGTAATTTTGATATGTTTGCTTTAGCTGATCTTGGTGCTAGTGGTAACATGATGTCTTTCTCATTATTCAATCATTTACGTCTAACTAACCTTAAAGAAACAACAATGATGGTTGAAATGACAGACATGACTAGAAAAGTACCAAGGGGTATAGTTGATAATGTGTTGCTTAAAATTGGTAAATTCCCGTTCCAAGTTGACTTTGTCGTTATTGACATGATTGATCATCAAAATAATAACATGATATTAGGAAGGCCATTTTTAGCAACATCACATGCAAACATTAAGGTATTTGAAAAACAAAATTCTCTAGGAGCAGGGGGATTGAATAACATTTAATAATGATGGGTCTTTAATCCCATCCCCTATATCTTATGAGGAAGTTTGTATGATTAGGGCATCTATAGATGAAGAATCTCTTGACCTATTAGGGATTGCTACTGATTTATTTTCTTATGATTCACCTTTATGCTTAAAATATGATTATGATACTAACAAATGCAGCAGAAAGGCATCTGGTCATGATGAAAAGGAACAAGTGACCATTAATCGTTGGAGGGACATATTTATTGAAACAGGAACAATCACCTTAACTAAGCACCATTAGGTACCTGTGATAATCGAGAACGGAGAATCCGTACAAGCGTGGCCATCTTGCAACTCCCTTCGTAACCAACGTAATAGAGGCGAATCAGGAGATTTAGATGCTAGTAGAAGAGCTCATTTGGAATGGACTTGTTTCCACAGATTAGAGAGAAAAGATATTGAATTTGAGAATTTATCTTTTCAAGATTGGTATAAATTTAGGTACGGAAATGCGGTTATCAATGAATGCATTGTTAACAGGTTACAACGGGATTTCGAAAGATATCATCTGGCCAAAGAGCAGGAAAAGGCGGATCTACTTGATAGCTATGTCGGGACGGATTCCAACGATGAAAAAGAAAAAGGGAACATTATGGAAAAACTTCCTAATGAAAATTATTGCTCCACGTTCTCATCTATGGAAGTTGGAGAATGTTCCAAAAGTGCCCCTTCACCCAACATTCTCAAGGAAGATCAATGTAACACCCCAAAAAATCTGGATTTGCAGAAGCATACATGTTTAGGTGCTACTAAATTGGTAATCACAACACACAGATATAGAGAACGGATTTGAAAATCCGTTTTGAGAATACTTTACATTTTCAAATTTAAAATGTCATACATCAAGTTCAGTTTAAATAAAACAATGCCCATTTAACATGACTGTCCCAATCAGAGTTTAATTCATGTGTAAAAACACTTCGGGTAGTTATGACCGATGCCATGCCATGCCTTCATCAAATACATATTCAAACACCTGAGAAAAACATGCTAAAAGTCAGCTAACGCTGGTGAGTTCATAGGTTTATAGTAAATAAGCACATATAGACCATAGCAAATAAATCAGCAGGCACACACTAACCGCATGCTAACACTAAGCTCATACAACCGAGGCTACGACAAACAATATGCCTAAACGGCATAGCATAACAAAGGTGCCCGCGAGTGTTTATCCCAATACACTCGGCAAATCCGACATGGTATACGCTCGCGTTGACCTGCCGGGCCAACCGAACGGGGGAGTCACCCCCAATAGATCTATTTATATCATACGCGCTTCCCGCAGGAATTGACGGTTGATGATAATGGGCAATAGTGGGATCATACATACTTAGGTTATCCGCATACTAGTGTGTAAAAATGAAAGTTCAGTTTAGGTCCATGAAAACAGTTTTGCATGTTTCTCACCCCAAGGTTTATAAAACAGTTCATATAAAAATGGGGCTATAAACTCACCTTAACCGTAGCAATCTACTAGTAAACAAATAACACAGTGCAACCGCTCCTACACGCGACCTAGATCAGTATGGTAACTCTTAGCGTACTATTCATGTTTTAAACATTTTGAATCATTTGAAAGGTTTGTGTGTGTCAAAGTGCTCGTGTATTTCTTGCTTGTCGCGTGGTAAAGTGTAATTCAAAAGTGGTTTATCGTAAAAGTTTCTTTAGTGATGGCTCATGGTGAAAGTGTAAGGTGAAAATAAGTGTGACGGGATCGTCCGTGCTTAGTGCTTGTCGTCGGAAAATACGCAAGTAATATATATATTATCTTATTTATATTTTAAATAAAGTTTAATAACTTAAATATTTAATTAATTAGGACTTTTAATTAATTAAATAAAGAGTAAATCACATGGTTCGTCCATGTGGCTTGGGGTAAATCCCTAATTGAGTCCACATCTTTTTTTGGTTGCATGATTGATCCCTATGTTGAAACTATTGCACACTGTTCGTCCTTATCGCTAACTATCGTTATCTTCTCCGTTAGCTCTCAATCATCAAGTGGCAACGTTAGTCCATTAACCAAACGATCGTTTGCAACGTTAGTCCTTTATACTAACAGTCGTTTCTAATTAAATAAAAATTTGGTTTTCTTATGTAACTCGTCTGTTTTCTTATGTTTTTATCCGTTTTCTTACGTTTTTATCCGTTTTCTTACGTTTTTATACATTTTCGCCCGTTTTAACACGTTTTTATACGTTCCGTCCGTTTTTTGCACGTTTTTTTTCCATATTCACACGTTTCAGTCTGTTTTTCTTACGTTTTCGTGTGTTTTTATACATTTTCACCCGTTTTGGTACGTTTTCTTATGTTTTCGTCTGTTTTATAGGTTTTCTTCCGTTTTTATATGTTTTTATCCGTTTTTACACATTTTCGGCCGTTTTTACACGTTTTCGTTCGTTTTTATACATTTTCGCCCGTTTTGTTACGTCTTATACATTTACATCCGTTTTTATACGTTTTCGCCCATTTTGCTACGTTTTCGTCTATTTTTATATGCTTTCGTCCGTTTTTCTATCGTTTTTACAAGTTTTCATTTGTTTTTACACGTTTTTGTCCGTTTTACTCCTTTTTTGTCCGTTTTTATACGTTTTTGTCCGTTTTACACGGATGAAAACATATAAAAATGAACGAAAACGTGTGAAAACGGACGAAAATGTGTTAAACGTACGAGAATGTATCAAAACGGACAAAAACATGTAAAAATGGACGAAAACGAATAAAAACTGATGAAAACGAATAAAAACACAAGAAAAACGGGCGAAAACGTATAATAATAGACGAAAATGTATGAAAACGTAGCAAAACGGGCGAAAACGTATAAAAACGGATGAAAACGTATAAAACATAAGAAAACGTAACAAAACGAGCGAAAACGTATAAAAACGGAAGAAAGCGTGTAAAAACGGACGAAAATGAGTAAAAACGGATGAAAACGAATAAAAACGGACGAAAACCTATAAAAACAGACAAAAAACATAAGAAAATGTACCAAAACGGTTTTCTAGGTCGCAAAATAAAATTCAACGTTTAGTTAAACTAATCCCGAAAGTCAATAAAAAGTCAACAATCATCATATTGGGCTGAAAAGTCCATTTAGTAAGAAAATTTGGTTAAAATGTCTATACGAGTTCAAAAACGTTTTTAATCGATATATAACGTTTTATTACGTCGAAACATTTATAAAAGGTCTAAAAATATTCAAAAACTCATTTTTGTCACCCGAAACCACTATTGGCCCGAGTAGGCCATAATGGGCCCAAAAGTCCAAGTTTAGCCCGAAAATAATTTAACCTTTTTAGGTTACGTTACATATATCGTTAAGTTTCTAAAAATTAATTTATCATATCAAATAAGTCGTTTGGTCAAAAAGTCAACCATTTGCCGAAACTACATGGGCTCGGCCCATTTTGTGTCAAGACTAACACAAGCCCAAAAATAGGTTCAAACCTTTAAGTCCTTTTAGGTCCAAATAGTTTTCGTAATTAAGTTTTAATTAACCAAGTACAGACTTAATGATAAGTAATTAGTCAATAATTTCAACCAAGGTCAAAACAAGTTGGGTTCGACGCAAACTTGTGTCGTACGACCCGTAGACCAAAATTATAAGCAAAAAACAATAAGCTAAAGCTTATTCAATAAGTCATTCCAAATAAGTTGTTAAGCACTAATTTTACTTTTTCACCACAATAGCCAAAATTTTATGTTTTCAAAACCCCAATAGTTATTTATTGTTAAGGTGTGTCGATTTGTACATAAACTCAAGTTAACACATATGTTACTTAAATTCGTGTAATTAGTTCAAAGCTCATTTGTATTATCAAATTAGCATAACATGCAACAAGATTTACCACACAAGAAAGAATTAACACAATTTGTAAAGAACACAAAAAAAGTCGAGCAATAGGGGTTTTACACTAAACCCTAGCTTTTTCAAATTTGTAAAATGTATACATTTAACACTTTGTATCACCTTTAGACATCATAAGAACATGTAATGAACAAGATTGAACAAGTTTTCAGAACCCTTACAATGCTTTGTGGAAAAGTCAAGACTCACAAGACCAAAGAACAACCCAAATTGCTTTAAATTTACCCAAGACACGTTCCGATCGTTCGCAAAAGCTCAAAAGTACACCTTGATTATCTTGAAACTCAATAGAATTTTGTAAATCTTAATTTTTATGGTTGTTCGAATTGTGGAAGTGAAAATGGAAGAGAGGAAATGTTGGATCAAAATTCTTTGTGTGTGTTTAAGTGTGTGTAGTATTTTAGGAACAAAACAAGTTTATGTGATGTATTAATAAGACAAAAGTTTTGATCTCCTTTGTTGGGTTGTGATAGTGGATGGAAAAAGACAAAACAAAGAGGAGGGAAAACATTTTTGATCCTCGTTGGTGTATCGTGTGTCGGTGTGAGCTTAAATGTTACCGTAAAGTCACGGTTTGACCTTTTTGGACACGTACACGCAAAATAAAGTTTTTATTGACGTTTTTGTCAGAATAATAATAAAATATTATTATTTCCTCAAAAATGTATTTATTTGACTTTTACCATAACTACTGTAGTGCCGGTACGCGTGTGAGGTTGCTTTTCAGTAAATGCGAGAAAGCTTCTCATTTAAATACGTAACTTGTCAGTAACTATTAGAAATAGAATAATTTACGTTTACTGACAAAAATAGACTGTTTCAGCAGTGACTGTAAGCTACAATACGCAGGATAGCTTCCCGAAATGCTCAAAAATAAACAAAAATGTTCAGTTATGCATAGAAATGCTCGGTTTAGAAATAATAAATAAATATTTATTATTAAAATAAAGTGTGAAAATTACCATTTGTCACAGTCTCCCCAGCTAATGGGGAAATCCGTCCCGGATTTCAGTTTGTGTTACTCGATGAGTTCGAGAAAAGATGAGGGTACTTTTGCTTGATTTCCTCCTCTCGCTCCCAAGTGTACTCGGGACCTCTACGAGAGTTCCAACGGACCTTCACGATTGGGATACGACTTTGCTTAAGCTGATTTCAATCGGTTCTTCAATGAAGTTCAGTTTCTCATCAAGATGGATTTCATCCAGGGGAATAGCAAGGTTGTTATTAGACAGACACTTTTTCAAGTTGCTTACATGAAAAACGTCATGCACAGCGCTGAGTTCGGAAGGCAATTCGAGTCGATAGGCTACCGGCCCGACTCTGGCAAGAATCTCAAAAGGTCCAATATAACGAGGGTTCAACTTCCCACGTTTTCCAAATCTTATCACGCCTTTCCATGGCGAGACTTTCAACATGACTTTATCGCCCACTTGGAACTCAAGGGGTTTTCGCCTCTTGTCGTCATAGCTCTTTTGACGGTCACGAGCCGCTTGCATTCGGCTCTTGATCTGCACAATTTTCTCGTAGTCTCGTGGACTAGGTCTGGTCTGGTAAGTTAGCTTTCTCCGACTTCAGCCCAACATATCGGCGATCTGCACTTACGGCCATAAAGTGCTTCGTACGGTGCAACCTTGATGCTGGTGTGGTAGCTGTTGTTGTAAGAAAACTCGACTAAAGGCAAATGCCTATCCCAACCATTCCCGACATCTATAACACACGCTCTGAGCATGTCCTCTAATGTCTGAATGATCCTTTCACTCTGACCATCAGTCTGAGGGTGGTAAGCTGTACTCATGTCGAGATCTGTTCCCAATGCGTCCTGGAGCGACTTCCGGAAGTTCGACGTGAAACGACTGTCTCGATCAGAGATGATAGAAATAGGTACACCGTGCCTTGCGACAATTTCCTTCAAGTACAGTCGTGCAAGTTTGTCCATGCTATCATTCTCTTTTATAGGAAGGAAATGAGCAGATTTGGTGAGACGGTCCACGATTACCCAGATCGTGTCGTAACCGCTCGATGTCTTCCGCAGTTTGGTGATGAAGTCCATAGTTATGCGTTCCCACTTCCATTCTGGAATTTCAGGATGTACAAGTAAACCTGATGGCCTCTGGTGTTCAACTTTGACCTTTGAACACGTTAAGCATTTACTGACATATTCTGCAATGTCGGCCTTCATGTTTGGCCACCAGTAAAGTTTCTTCAAATCCAAGTACATCTTGTCGGACCCTGGGTGAATGGAGTATTTGGACTTGTGGGATTCGTGCATGATCAAATCACGAATTCCTCTGTATAGCGGGATCCAACTTCTATCCCCATAACACAAAACTCCATCGGGTCTCTTTACGAAGCCATTCTCACTCTCTGGCATTCCGTAAATCTTCTCACTTGGTCGGTTCTCTTCCTTGAGTGCCTCGACCTGAGCCTCAAGAATTTTCACTGGAAGAGGTGAACTGATTGTCATTCCTAACGATCTGACTCTAAGAGGTTTGATCCGCTCTTTTCTGCTGAGGGCATCGGCAACTACATTTGCCTTGCCTGGGTGATAACGGATCTCACAATCGTAATCACTAAGCAAATCCAACCATCGGAACTGTCTCATGTTCAGCTCCTTTTGGTTCAAGATGTGTTGTAGGATTTTGTGGTCGGTGTACACCACACACTTTGTGCCATAGAGATAGTGTCTCCAGATTCGAAGTGCAAACACAACTAAGCCTAACTCTAAGTCATGGGTTGTGTAGTTTTTCTCGTGGGTTTTCAGTTGTCGAGAGGCATATGCTATCACCTTCTCTCTATGCATTAACACGGCTCCTAAACCTTTGTGTGAAGCGTCGCAATAAATGACAAAGTCTTTACTACCTTCAGGTAAGGCCAAAATAGGTTCACTACACAACTTCTCCTTAAGGAGTTGAAAAGATTCTTCCTCCTTATCTCCCCAGTCGTACTTCACATTCTTCTGCGTCAGTTTAGTTAAAGGCTCCACTATCTTGGAGAAACCTTCAATAAACCTTAGGTAATAACCGGCAAGTCCTAAGAATTGGCGTATTTCGGTGGGTGTTGTGGGTGTCACCCAAACTTTATTGACTCGATCTTTGCGGGATCCACGTGAATGCCTTGACTATCAATCACGTGACCCAGAAATTGCACAGTTGATATCCAGAATTCACACTTTGAAAACTTGGCATACAACTCCTCCTTCTTCAGTAACTCTAAGATTAGTTTGAGGTGCTCCTCGTGCTCTTTCTCACTCTTAGAGTATATCAGGATGTCGTCAATGAACACGATCACAAATTTATCCAAGTACGGCTTATACACCCGATTCATGAGGTCCGTGAATATGGCTGGTGCGTTGGTCAAGCCGAATGACATAACTAGGAGTTGATGATAACCTGATCTCAGGTCAATTTTGGAGTAAACAGATGAACCTTGAAGTTGATCGAATAGATCGTCGATTCTTGGGAGTGGGCATCGGTTCTTGATGGTTAGCTTATTCAGCTCTCGATAGTCGATACACATTCTGAAGGATCCATCCTTCTTCTTAACAAACAGGACCGGAGCTCCCCAAGGCGAAGAACTCGGCCTGATAAAACCTTTCCCTGAAAGTTCAGCCAACTAATCAGACAGCTCTTGCATTTCCGTCGATGCTAAGTTTTATGAATTCCAAAATATTAATTTAGGAAAATTAATATTTTTAATATGAAAATAATATATGTCGTCATTTAGTCGGTTTTTATCCAAAATTATTCTAAGTGTTAGAATTTTAGAAAAATCGGGCATGACCCATTCGTTTATTCAAACTTTTCCATTTTTCCCAAGTATTGCAATTTACTCAGATAGTCCCTTACGTTACTAATAATTGCAAATCTAGTCCAAACTCATATATTTAGTTATAAATATATATTTCGTTAAGTTTTAGTTAAACTAACGTTTATGACCATAATATTTATAGGTCGTGAAATAAAATTCAACGTTTAGTCAAAATAATCTCGAAAGTCAACAAAAAGTCAACAATCATCATATTGGGCTAAAAAGTCCATTTGGTAACCAAATTTGGTTAAAATGTCAATACGAGTTCAAAAACGTTTTTAATCGATATATAATGTTTTATTACGTCGAAACATTTATAAAAGGTCTAAAAATATTCCAAAACTCATTTTTGTCACCCGAAACCACTATTGGGCCGAGTAGGCCATAATGGGCCCAAAAGTCCAAGTTTAGCCCGAAATCAATTTAACCTTTTTAGGTTATATTACATATATCGTTAAGTTTCTAAAAATCAATTTAGCACATCAAATAAGTCGTTTGGTCAAAAAGTCAACCATTTGCCGAAACCACATGGGCTCGACCCATTTTGTGTCGAGACCAACATAAGCCCAAAAATAGGTTCAAACCTTTAAGTCCTTTTAGGTCCAAATAGTTTTCGTAATTAAATTTTAATTAACCAAATAAGCACTTAATGATAAGTAATTAGTCAATAATGTCAACCAAGGTCAAAACAAGTTGGGTTCGACCCAAACTTGTGTCGTACGACCCATAGACCAAAATTATAAGCCGAAAACAATAAGCTAAAGCTTATTCAATAAGTTATTCCAAATAAGTTGTTAAGCACTAATTTCACTTTTTCACCACTACAGCCAAAATTTTATGTTTTTCAAAACCCCAATAGTTATTTATTTTTAAGGTGTGTCGATTTGTACATAAACTCAAGTTAACACATATGTTACTTAAATTCGCGTAATTAGTTCAAAGCTCATTTGTATTATCAAATTAGCATAACATGCAACAAGATTCACCACACAAGAAAGAATTAACACAATTTGTAAAGAACACAAAAAAAGTCGAGCACTAGGGTTTTACACTAAACCCTAGCTTTTTCAAATT
The DNA here is from genome assembly GCA_021014915.2 of Artemisia tridentata subsp. tridentata. Lineage (NCBI taxonomy): Eukaryota > Viridiplantae > Streptophyta > Magnoliopsida > Asterales > Asteraceae > Artemisia > Artemisia tridentata. The sequence goes on from CP139506.1 coordinate 361,028,016, forward strand.
TGTAAAATGTATACATTTAACACTTTGTATCACCTTTAGACATCATAAGAACATGTAATGAACAAGATTGAACAAGTTTTGAGAACCCTTACAATGCTTTGTGGAAAAGTCGAGACTCACAAGACCAAAGAACAACCCAAATTGCTTCAAATTTACCCAAGACACGTTCCGATCGTTCCCAAAAGCTCAAAAGTACACCTTGATTATCTTGAAACTCAATAGAATTTTGTAGATCTTGATTTTTATGGTTTTTCGAATTGTGGAAGTGAAAATGGAAGAGAGGAAATGTTGGATCAAAATTCTTTGTGTGTGTTTAAGTGTGTAGTAGTATTTTAGGAACAAAACAAGTTTATGTGATGTATTAATAAGACAAAAATTTTGATCTCCTTTGTTGGGTTGTGATAGTGGATGGAAAAAGACAAAACAAAGAGGAGGGAAAACATTTTTGAACCTCGTTGGTGTATCGTGTGTCGGTGTGAGCTTAAATGTTACCGTAAAGTCACAGTTTAACCTTTTTGGACACGTAAACGCAAAATAAAGTTTTTATCAACGTTTTTGTCAGAATAATAATAAAATATTATTATTTGCTCAAAAATGTATTTATTTAACTTTTACCATAAATATTGTAGTGTCGGTACGCGTGTGGGGTTGCTTTTCAGTAAATGCGAGAAAGCTTCTTAGTTAAATACATAACTTGTCAGTAACTATCAGAAATAGAATAATTTACGTTTACTGATAAAAATAGACAGTTTCAGCAGTGACTGTAAGCTACAGTACGCGGGATAGCTTCCCGAAATGCTCAGAAATGCACAAAAATGTTCACTTATGCATAGAAATGCTCGGTTTGAAAATAATAAATAAATATTTATTATTAAAATAAAGTGTGAAAATTACCATTTGTCACAATCAAAAAGTTTATCAGAAAAAGGAGCTTAGGGGGCGTAACTTTTTGTTTGATGATTGGTTGAGAAATCGATTCGGCACTACTAGGATTGATAAGGGAATTGATGTACGAGTGTTGCAAAACTCTCGAATGAAGTTTTACCTCTCAAGAAAATCTCAAGAAGTTTTGCATTTCTCTAAGCAGTGTACCTAACCGTTGTAGTGTAGTATAGGTAAGTACGGGGGATTGATCGTTCTCTTGGGGAATAGTCTCGTAATAGTTGTGAGAAGGTCGAAGTGTATGTCGAGATAGGTCTAGAGGTGAGGGATGATTCTTTTTGTATTTTTATAATTTTTTAGAAAGCAAGTAAAAATCTCGGGTTCTGAAAGAGTGGGCGGAATTAGTTGCTAGTCAACTAACCCAAAACAACAATTAAACTAAAATAAATTAAATAAAAAGAAAAAGGTAAAATTGGTGGTAACTCTTATGATAGGAAAAACAGTGTTTACTTAGACATCTTTACTCCCTAGTTATCTCCTACTGATTTGTCGAATTGTCACATCCTTGTTTTAATTGAAGTGTTTTATTCCTTAATATTGGTCGTGGGGAGGTGCCGAAGTCCCCAACTCTATGAAAATTAGTCTCCCCTAAATCCCTTAAATTCTATTAAGTTATCTAGGATCTACAAGCCGCAATTCACACAATAAATACAACGAGGAAAACCAATAGTGCACTCTATGGTTGCATTTTATAAGACGTTCAAGCTAATACATATAAGAACTTAGCCAATTTTCTTATCCTAACGCGAGGAAATCAATTAAACAAGAGACGACAAATCAATGATCAATAATTAGGTTTCATTAGATCTGAGCAAACACTTAATAACTTAAGCTAGCATGTTAAAATAAAGAGAAGATAAACACATAATCAAACAATACATAGACATATCGAATGATCAAAGGAATAACTTATCTCTATTGAAACATGAAGTTCAAAGGCTGTAGAAGCCTTACAAAAGCTGTAAAATTCGTCTAGGGTTTGTCTCTCCAAAGTGTTACATGAATTATGAAAAACATACGAAAGTATTTACAATTGTGACGGCGTCACTTGCAAAGTGTGACGCTGTCAGCTCGCCTCCAATTAGGGTTTCGTCTTCTCCAAGTCGCCGTTATGACGGCGTCGCTTAAGAACTCTGACGTCGTCATGTGCTGTCTGATGCCGTCCCTTTGTAAATGTTCTGGGCCGTCTCTTGTTAACTTTGTACGAAATCTTGGTCTTCAATTACACCTGACGCCGTCAGGTTATAAGGTCTTCAAATTTGACTAAGGCACCGCTTGTTAATTCTGAGCCACAAATCCATCTTCAATTGCAAGTGACGGCGTCATGTTGTAGCTTGTGACGCCGTCAGACTCCCTTATCTGACAGAATTTGGGACTTTGTCATTTTCTTCACATTTTCGTCCAAATAAGCCATAAATATGCCGAATTCCAGATTTTTCGTCCCAAGTACCTAGAATGCAAAAAGAAATGATTTAGGGCAATATTTGATCATATAAATACGATTTTGGCCTTAAATGACCCCTTAAAAAGGTACAAAATAAATCCTCATCAAATATCCCTACACTTGGGATTTGCTAGTCCTCAAGCAAATGTGCTTTTATCCTAATCAATTTACAAGTTAGGGGTCATTTAACATTAATATAAAAGTAATTACAACAAACAATCGTTCCACGTTTGCCAAAATAAGCACGGAAATTATATACTAGTACATCACATAAAGTGTTTAGATTATCACATCTCTTGGGTGTATAAAGTTATATAACATGAATGGAAACGGGAAAATAAAACACTTTCTACTTGTCATAGCACATAGATTACCATAGGCTTGGGAACAGATCAAACCTCCACTACTTTGGCGCAAGCACCTAGGATAAATTATCAAAAAGATCTTTTAAAGGGTTGTAACGTTAGGTGTAAGGGTATGGAAAAACACGGGTTGGCTGGATATAAGGAATTTTACTGGTGGCAAGTCAATCATCTTAGTCAATTACATGTACAATGAGGCGTTGCTAAGCCAAGACTCGAATCGACTTGCTAACTACTATCTCTTTTTGTATTTTCAAGACACTATTTTTTCTTAAACAAATAAAAGAAATGGGATGGTAGTCCGTATGTTTTTTTCACTTTTCTTTTTCAACTTTTTTTTTCTTTTTATCATTTTTTTTCTTTTTAATACACTCTTGCCCTACCATAAAAAATAATACATCATTATAAAGGGATTACTTGCAACCTCCTTACACTTGAACTTTTACATACTTTACACATAACTAACTAATGACCCGAATTAAGAAAATCAAAATACTTGTAGTACTTTAAATATTAACGTACATATGGGGGGGGGGGGGTAATAACATTGGCATTCTTCCCCATTACTCTATAATAACTAGTACTTTACCCATGAGTCCCAATCGTCCCAAAACTGTATTTACAAGATATGACTCGACTTAGCAACCATGTAACCAATTAGACAATTAACAAAGGGTTTAACAAATAATAATAATGCACTAAATAATGAGTGCATACAAGGTAGGCTAAGGCGATTTGGATGTACATTTGGGGTGGATTGTAAACAATGTTCTTCATTAATATTCCAAAATCCACCAAAATATAAAGAGAACCGCGAAAATGATAGGCTCTGAGGGGTGTACTAGGGTATCGTGTACTAAAAATGAGTACATCGCAAAGGTGTGGGAAAATTACTTGACCAATGAAGCCAACGTAATTATAACACAGGTTTAAAACAAGGGTTATCCTAATGCCTCTTATCATTTAGTTAATCCTAACTACACGAATGTAGTCTCACTAGCGATCTTGGGATGCATCACAAACGCAAGTTTTAGAATCTATATACTACCGGTACACTCATAAGCATTAAAAGTGAATGCTTTTTCCTAAAGATCTAAAGGCGAACCTCACATTTTTTTGGGGTGGAAATTTTTGAGTGGAAGGGTTTTTGTGCTAGATATATAATTTTTATCCATGAGACGCTTATTAAGACTAAAGTTTCACTCCTAAATGTTGTAAAAAATTTTAAATTTGGTGCTAAAATCACCCTAACAAGTGTCTCTTTTAGTTTATTACACATTTACTAGAAAACAAAACAAATATCAAGCAAGTTATAGTTTCTAAGGTATCCCATTTTACCCTCCCTACACTTAAATTGAACATTGTCCCCAATGTTCTTGAAAAGTACCAAAGTTATGATAAAGGGAAAATAAAATAGATGAAAGAAACTAATACTCCCCTTATTTGCTCGGCATGGGCAACGTGAAACATGGTTAAATCCTCCTCCAAGAAAATAAACTTCAATACATGCACATCATACTTCATCTTTTATCTTCTTGTCCAATATAACCTATAATTCACTAAGAAAACGAAACACAAAACCTCGTATAAAATAGGCGGTAAATACTATATATATAAAAACTAAATCCTAGAAAGTGAGTAAGATATAATGCTTGCAAAATAAATGTTTACAGATTTCTGGAAATTTAAAAATTTGAAAATTTTTCAAAAATTAAGTTCCAGCAGAAAAACAAAATCCTGGATAACTGTGCTACTACAGTGCCTGACGCCGTCGGGTTGTAAACCCTAACGCCGTCAGGAATGACCTAACAGTATTTTTGCGTTTTGTTTCTGGAAAATTTCTGGAAAAATCTGAGTATTAAAACCTGGAAATTCTGCAAAACATTCATTGTGACTCGATACAATCATTTGACTCGAACAAACACATAAATATATGCAAATCATCAATTGATAACTTTCATGTTCGAATTTGTTCTTTTAAACAAATATGAACTTCCCTACACTTTTCCTTTTGTAAAATACCTTTATATGCAATTAAGACGAAGTTAAAAACAAAATAAAGCATTTTCACAAATTATTCGAAACATGAAAATTAAACAATTATGATTGGGCATACATGACACAAACAAATAAACAAAATAAAAACATCAAACAATTAAAAACATGGGTTGCCCCCCAAGAAGCGCTTGTTTTTGTTCGAGTCACGAGCCTGACTCTACCCTTATTTAACAGATATAAGGGGGGTTTTCCCTACACTTAAGATTAAGTGCGGGTGATAGTAGCGATACACACCCTTAGGGGTGAAAATATGCCACGTGAGGTGAAGGGGGTGTGTGAATGGCTTCCTTCATCCTAAAACTACCCGGACTATATGGGTTGATGGGTGGGTCGGTTCCTCTTTTGTCTCCTAGATGTATATCTAAGGATGGAAAATTGAGTAAAGATTGAGGTTGAGGTTCCGATTCATCAACACTAGGAACTTCCCTAGAACTAAGAGTAAGGTTATGATTACAAGCATCTAAACTTATATCCTCTAGTTGTGTTTGGTTCCAAGGTTCTACCTCCATCGGGATTCCTAAAGTCTCTTCTACTTCTTCCGGGTAAGTCACGGGCGATGGGTATGCCTCAAATGATGGTAGGACTTGTGGGGTATTTATTGGGCTTGTATTATTTACCTCATCCTTCCTCGTGTCTAGATCACCTATATCCTCATCATGTGTTTTAGTATAATCTAACCAAAACATGTTCCTAAGTATCTCAAATCCTTCTCTTGCCATTTCAAATTCTAAGTCCGATTCATAAGAATCTTCCTTAATAACTTGATTACTATGTTCAATTTTCCTAAAGGATTCATCATGTGTTCCTTGAGATTCAAGGTCATTGATCTTAAAGACTAGGTCTTTTTGCTCAATGTGCTCATGTTCGGCTAAATCCTCCTTAATTGTTTCCTTAGGTAGTGACGAAAGCAAACCTAGTATTGCATCCAACTTATGGTTTATTGCTATAGAGTTTTCCTTAATTGCATGGTAAACTAGGTCGCTTTTCCTAAGGGCCTCACTAAAACGAGTTGATCCTAAACATGTAGGTTGTTCATAAGAATCTACCCTAGGAGAAGGCTCACATGATTCATAGGTGTCACTAAACGCGGTCTTTTCAAATCCTGGGCGTTTTAGCCACTCAATCCTACGTTGCAATCCTAGAGTTCTAAGTGAAGTATCCATTTGAAGCAAATTACAAACAAAAGCACAAAGAAGCTGTAGACTACGAGAAAGCTAAAAAATAAAAAGAAAAATCTCACTTGATAGGAATCTATGGAGTAGACCTAAACGAGATAGAAATCGAACCTAAACTATTAACTATTCCCCAGCAATGGCGCCAAAAACTTGATGTGCGAGTGTTGCAAAACTCTCCAATGAAGTTTTACCTCTCAAGAAAATCTCAAGAAGTTTTGCAATCCTCTAGGCAGTGTACCTAACCGTTTTAGTGTAGTATAGGTAAGTTCGAGGGATTGATCGTTTTCTAGGGGAATAGTCTCGCAATAGTTGTGCGAAGGTCGAAGTGTATGCCGAGATAGATCTAGAGGTGAGGGATGATTCTTTTTGTATTTTTATAATTTTTTAGAAAGCAAGTAAAAATCTCAGGTTTTGAAAGAGTGGGCGGAATTAGTTGCTAGTCAACTAACCCAAAACTACAATTAAACTAAAATAAATTAAATAAAAAGAAAAAGGTAAAATTGGTGGTAACTCTTATGATAGGAACAACAATGTTTACTTAGACATCTTTACTCCCTAGTTATCTCCTACTGATTTGTCGAATTGTCACGTCCTTGTTTTAATTGAAGCGTTGTATTCCTTAATATTGGTCGTAGGGAGGTGCCGAAGTCCCCAACTCTATGAAAATTAGTCTCCCCTAAATCCCTTAAAGTCAATTAATTTATCTAGGATCTACAAGCCGCAATTCACGCAATAAATACAACGAGGAAAACCAATAGTGCACTCTATGGTTGCGTTTTATAAGACGTTCAAGCTAATAAATATAAGAACTTAGCCAATTTTCTTATCCTAACGCGAGGCAATCAATTAAACAAGAGACGACAAATCAATGATCAATAACTAGGTTTCATTAGATCTAAGCAAACACTTAATAACTTAAGCTAGCATGTTAAAGTAAAGAGAAGATAAACACATAATCAAACAATACATGGACATATCGAATGATCAAATGAATAACTTATCGCTATTGAAACATGAAGTTCAAAAGCTGTAAAAGCCTTACAAAAGTTGTAAAATTCGTATAGGGTTTGCCTCTGCAAAGTGTTACACGAATTATGAAAAACATACGAAAGTATATATAGATTTACAATTGTGACGGCGTCACTTGCAAAGTGTGACGCCGTCAGCTCGCCTCCAATTAGGGTTTCGTCTTCTCCAAGTTGCCGTTATGACGGCGTCGCTTAAGAACTCTGACGTCGTCCTGTGCTGTCTGACGCCATCCCTTTATAAATGTTCTGGGTCGTCTCTTGTTAACTTTGTACGAAATCTTGGTCTTCAATTACACCTGACGCCGTTAGGTTATAAGGTCTTCAGATTTGACTGACGGGTCGCTTGTTAATTCTGAGCCAAGAATCCATCTTCAATTGCAAGTGACGGCATCACGTTGTTGCTTGTGACGCCGTCAGACTCCCTTATCTGAAAGAATTCGGGACTTCGTTGTTTTCTTCACTTTTTCGTCCAAATAAGCCTTAAATATGCCGAATTCTAGATTTTTCGTCCCAAGTACCAAAAACGCAAAAAGAAACGATTTAGGGCAATATTTGATCATATAAATACGATTTTGGCCTTAAATGACCAATTAAAAAGGTACCAAATAATTCCTCATCAGGAATTAAGAAGAAAGTGTTCGTAGAATGGATGATCGACAGCTATTCGGATGGATCCGATACACCTAGAGGTGAAGACGAACCCTATGATCAAAGTTTTAAGAAATTCAAATCATAATTTGAAGGGGAAGTCTTGCAACTTCTGGATGAACATGAACTCAGCATAGGTATGAATGGGTACATATTGCAAGACCTATGGGAAAAGTGCGAAAAGACCTTCCACGCAAAACAATTGTTTTGGCATGAAAATAGGTTGGAAGAATTGGAGAAAAATAGCTGTGAAATGGAAGGAATTCGATATGACCCACCAGAAGTCATGGTAGAAACATTTAAGGTACGAAAATATACAATTAAAGGAATAGGAAGCTTCATATGCACCGAGAAGGTGAATGATAGGAAACTACCGGTTAGTCACATGAATGGAGAGAAATTGAAAAGGGTAATCAGGGAGGAGATGAACACCAGCTTAGGTGTGGATAAAACATATAACACCATGGCTTTGAGTCTAACTTAAAGACTCGTTAATAAACAAAAGTGCTTTTTCGGGAGACAACCTGAATTACCCCCTTTCCTTCCTTTTTATTAGTAAAGTTTGGTTTGGTATGTTTTGTTATAGCTTTGTGCAGGTGTTGGAGAAGGAAGGATGGTATGAAACTCACTATGGAGTGAATCACTCCTGGAATCTGTCCTCAGAGAGTTTTTATGGCGTAACACTGTGATTTGGTTACGCTGTAACCATCCTTAGACATCAGCAATTTTGTCAGGTTTAATTACTTACGGCATAACTCAACTTATGAGTTTACGCCGTAATCTTCTCCTGTAGCAGAAATTTTATTTAAAAAAAAAAAAAAAAAAAAAAAAAAACCTTACATGCCATAACATTGTATTAGTTTTAAATGAACTTTGTGGGTGTGTTCCCTGTAAACCCTCACGAGACTTCACTTGTCCACTCGGGACACCGAGTGGTTTAAAAGGCTTGTTGCATACGCTAAATGCAACCGTGATTCCTACGAAAGTGAGTTAGGTTTTTATTATTTTATTTCCCTTTTATTTTTAGGTTTATGCTTGTTGGTAATTTCGTGATTTCAGGGATTTGAATTTTGCTCATGAGGCGAAGTAAAGGCATGTCTTTTCAACGTGATCCTTCTACCATTTTTGGAGCAAATTTCAGGGGATTTCTCGTCCTAATTCTACTTTTCTCCTCTTATTATTACATGTTTGCGTACAAAAGGGTCTTTGTACATTTCAAGTGTGGGGATGAGAGTAGAATTATTACTTGAACTTTATTTGCCCCGTTTTTCTAGTTTATTTTGAAAAATTATGCCATTTAAATTTTTTTTTGACATGTTTTTCTTAACCGAACTAGAATTGACCTTAGCCGAGCACACTATAACCCTTGATTTCATTGGTGAGGTTTAGCCTTTCATTTTCCCCATATTACTCAAATCCACCAAATAATGAGTGTGCCGGTAGTATTGTAAACTTTAGAACTTGGCCTTTACATCATTTTGAGACCATAGACGAGTAGTCTGTCGAGTTAGCTTGATATATTTGGGAGGGATAGTTCGAGAAGGCAATGTTTTTGGATTTACACCCAAATAGCCCATATGTGTATTATTGTGTGTGTTTATCGATTACTCACCTCGACTTTTCGACCCCCGTGTAAACCCTTTTGTTGCACTCACCTTTAGTGCAAGATACCCCTAGTTACACCCTTTTGAGCCATTCTTTTCGTTTCTTGACCCATATCATGTATTGTTTCGTTACGCCTGTTCGCCTTAGCCTACCGTGTAGTCTTAGTTTATGATTGGGAAGTTGCCGTTTGCCAAAATTTGAGGTTTGGGTAGAGAGATTCAGGAATCACGCCTACATTGAAGACATATCTTTGAAGATCATTGAAGACCCCTCATATTCCTCATATATGATTCATTTCAAGTGGGGGGATGACTTAGTTATTTATTTATTTGTAGTTGAAAAAAAAAGTAGTTTATTTATTGTTTATTATAAAGGGATAGTGCAAACATTATAAGCACTAATCCTTAGTAATTATGGAGCTTATTGGACTAGTATCGAGAAGTTTCCCTCGGTCACATTCGATTGAAGATTTGAATTGGTGGCGAATCTACACCAACTAGTTTTGAAGACCAAGTTAGTGTGCATATGACATCCACTTATGGCACACTAGCTTTTGACTTGATGATCCGGTTTTCGCGTCTTGAAGCTTGGATTTTGGATGGACGGTGAGCGGTGACGACTTGGTTGTAGGCTAAGATTATTTGCTTGTGTATTTTTATTTTTCACCATTTATGTGCATCCCATGTCTTATCCTACCATTCAGTCATGAATCATGCTTAGGCGAAGGAGTGAGCAGTCATTGGTGTCTTGGCCATGGATTTGGTCATGTATCGATGGTCTTTGTCGCCTTCTCCGTAACATGTTAGTAATGACAATTCACCCTAGCCTTATAAATTTGTTCACCCAATGTTGCCTTTAAGGATTGTCTTGACCTTAGCTCTAGTGGTGGAGATTTGTGTAACCGCCAAGCCTATGATAGAATACATACTATGACTGTGCAATAAGTGACCACCCCGAAATTGACACTTAGAATAGAGAGAGTATGAGTGTTTTGTTCCCATTTTGTGAGGTGTTAGGCTTTGATAAATTCTAGCATAGGAAGTTTTTAAACTCATATTTTCCAAGTCACCTAGGAGATATCTTTTTAAGAATGATTCTAACAAGGTCTACTTGAGGGCAAGTAGAGTTCAAGTGGGGGGATATTTGATAACATCAAATAATCCTGATATTTTAGTGTCAATTTCCCCCTAATATGCTTATTATTTGTATTGATTTACTTGAATATATACTCTTATTTCTTAATATATCATTTTCAGGTTATTAATGAGCATAGGAATAAAGAGACGCGGATTTGGAAAGTTATTAAAGAAGATATACAAGATTATGCTGGCCAGACAGAAGTTACGGCGTAAATCCACTCTCCTCTTACGCCATAACTATGATTTACACTAGAAGACCAAAGTCAACGCAATCCAAGGTTACGGCGTAACTCCTCAACAAGGTTACGCCGTATATATTTCCAGACTTAGAAGAATTTTATGGTCAAGATATTTACGCCGTAACCCATTTACAAGGTTACGGCGTAAAAGTGGAGAAAATCACTACGAGAGGTCTACGGTCGTAACCATTTTCAAGGTTACGCCGTAAATATTTTACTATGGATAAGATCGTATGAGATACGATGGTTACGGCGTAACCAACTCTTAAGGTTACACCGTAACTTTAGCGAGGCTATAAATACAAGCCATAATTCTGCATTTTCATCATCACTTTTCATCTCAAAACACCAAGTGACGAAGAGGGCTTCAAGAGAGACGATTTTCAGCAGCATACGGAGCATTTCCAAGGGAGAATTCACGCCATTACTACATAAGTTTTAGTTATTTCATATCATACTTTTGTATTTGATTCAATCTCATTCATTATGATCCTAAACATTGAATTTTCTGCATTATTTAATATGATTGGCTAAACACCTTTGGTGTTAGCCTAGTTATGAAATTGTTATTGCCATGATTTAGTTATTCTCGTTTTCGTATCGCTTTATGTGCATATTTTCTTTGCTTATTCGTGGGCACCCTTGTTTCGGCAGTGTTAATGTTTGGTAGTATCTAGGAAGCTAGAAGAATTGACCATCGGACCCTCGACGAATAGGATGCGAGTAGTGGTAAGAATTGACCATAGGACTACCACTATCTTGTGTGCGAATTGACCATAGGATCACCTACCAAACAGAGATACTTAAGAAGTTAGGGGAAACCTAAGTTCCAAGAGGCCGGGTTTCATAAGAATAAGTCTAGATTGTATCTGGTACTTAATGACTTAGCATAGGTTAACCCACGAACTCTGTCGATCGTATGATGACGAAATAGGAACCTATGTGTCATAGACTAGACGAATTTACCCGAGGAGTCTAGTGAAATTTACCCCCACATGAAGCGGTAGAAGCATTAATAGGAAAACTTAATTATGGCGTAACAAGATTAGTAACTAGGCTAGCACATTTCTCCCTACTGATTATCTCATCAATTTATTTTTGCTTTATTTCATTTCATTAGTTTAATTAATTAATCTATTCAAAACCCCCTTTAAAATATGTGACATTAAAACTTAATTTGGATCCGCACTCATAGCTCTTGGGACGACCTCGGCTTTACCAATTACTACACTACACACGATTGGGTACACTACCCGTTAGCGCTTAGGTAGACCTTAGGTAGACGAGAAATTATAAATATTAAAACCTGGTTTGAAATCCAGCATCACAGTTCATTAAGAAGAACTAAACTACAAGAGGCTCGAGATGAGACACCAATAATTCATGTGCCCATCTTGATTAACATGCTGCTTGACACCTAACATGATCACTTAATGGCTCAAGATCATCCAAATAATGTCGAGAAAAATGAACCTAACCCCGAAATTAATGTTGAACCACAAGAAATTCAACAGTCGTTGTGCAGGTCACAAAACAGAGGAAACCCACAAATTTTAACGATTACTATACCTATTTGAATGAGGCTGAATTTAACTTGGGGAAATGCAATGACCCTGAATCATATAAGGATGCCATTACTTGTGACCAATCGGCTCATTTGAGGGAAGCAATGAAAGATGAGCTGAACTCTGAGCAAAAAAACATTTGGGAACTCGTTGAATTAACAAAATGTGCAAAACCCGTTGGATGCAAGTGGGTCTTCAAGACCAAACTTGACCCAAATGGAAATGTTGAACGATACAAAACTCGTTTGGTTGCAAAAGCGTATACTCATAAAGAGGGTGTTGATTATAAAGAAACCTTTTCTCCAGTATCGAGAAAAGACTCCCTAAGGATCGTAATGGCCCTTGTAGCTCACTTTGACTTAGAGTTACATCAAATGTATGTTAAAACGACATTTCAATGGAGATTTAAATGAAGATGTGTTTATGGCCCAACCACAATGTTTTTAATCTAAATGACAAGAAATGTAATACCTGAAATTTAAAATCATGCAAAATTACCAAAATGCCCTTGTAACTTAAAATTTCACTTAATAATTAAATAAAATACCAAATTAATCCCAAACTCTTGGAATCTAGTACCATATGAAGTAAAATGAATTTTGCTTGAACTTTTTAACATTTTAAATGTCATAAAAATATTTGTATTAGTATTAAAATTTAATAGGGCCGAATATAGATATATATATATATACATTTATTTAATTAGTTAAAACACTAAAATCAAATTAGGAAAAGATAATTACTACAAATAAAAAGAGATCTTTGGAAATCAGAATTTTTACCTTATCACAACTCTATAACCGACATTCCATGCCCTCTCCTCTATATTAGGTTCGGTTTTTTTTTTCCAATATACGATTCTTAAATAAACCCTAAAAAATCGATTAAACATCCCTAAAATTCCCATTCGACACACAAAATTCCTGGAGCTGGTCTAGTATTTTTCTTGGCTTCTACTGAGTTTAAAGAAGGTTAGAAAAATAGGTGTTCGATTTATAGAAGCTTGGTTCGAGTGTTCTTGAATTTTCTTGTTCGATTTGTTCAACCGAGAGGTATGAAATTCTTATGCTTAATTCGTGGGTTCAAAAATTCATCTAGTATTTTTCTCATGATCCTTACATCATACAAGACTCATATAAAATATCCAAGTCAAATCATGCAAGCTTATTTGGTCATACGAATTATAAAGAGCAAAAACACGAATAAAATCTATATTATTGCATACGATTTTTCTAGGGCTTGTACATAATTTTTCTGGATTCTACTATGATCATATAACTCAGGAAAAATAGCCACTTGATTTTTTGAAGCTTAAATAATTTGTGTTTGAATTATTTGTGTATCGGATTATAAGAAAAAGGAAGAAAAAAATAAAAACCCTAGATATACGAATTAGGGTTAGGTTTTCTGGGTTAAATCTGGTTATTTAATGTATTTAATGATTGTATAATGATTAGATAATGATAGGTACAATTAGGGTTAAGTTTTGGTAATTAAAAATCTATACCGATTGGAAAATAAAACTTAAGGGGGTGTTTTGTAATTCTTTAAACTTGTGGGGTATTTTTGTAAGTCATGTTAGATCTGTGGTAATGTATAAAAAATATAAAAAGAGGGTCCTATGTGTAAATATTGCAAGTAGGAGGTTTAATTGGTTTATTAAGAAATTATATTAACCAAATTGTATTTATTTAAAATAAAGGGACTAATTGTGTAAATTCTGGAAACTTAAGGTTATTTTGTATAAATAATGATATAGAGGGTGTAATGTGTAATTTTGGATATTTAAGGGCTTAATATGTAATTATTAATAAATTGTGATTTCGAATTATAGTTTTATAAATTAAAGGGGCTAGTTTTGTAAATCTTGAAACTTGAAGGATATGATTCGTACCATGTGTTAAATTGATAAGTAATTCTGTAATTTGGTAAAATAAAGGGCTTGAAGTGTAAATATAAATATGGTAGGGATTAAATTGTGAATTATGTAATTATAGGGTTTATTTTGTAATTAAATTAACTAAAGGGGTATAGATTGTAAATTGTTAAACTTAAAGGGTTAAAAGTGTAATTCTGGATAACTTATGATTTAAAGTAAGTAACTTGTGATATTTAAATCTTGCTAAATATAGAAACCTACTAAATAAGGAAACTTTCTAAAAATGGAAACTTACTTAAAATGGAAAGATAACTAAAAACCATTTGTAATTCTGTCTTCTACTCCTTTAGGTTCGAAGAGGGAGTGATTTGACTCCTGTCAGTTTTGCTACTCTTGTGTTTTTGCTTGCTATTGAGTAAGGTACAGATATTCTGCCCTTTCAGTAAGGTGCCTTCGTTCTCTTGATTTCTTATCTTGATTCGTTTAGGATTTCCCAAGCCATTGCTATGTTTCCCTTGTATTGTGAACCTTGATATGATCCACTTGACTTGAACCTTTGCTTTGAACCCTTGTTTGATCTTTTGTTTTGAACCTTGCCTTGAACCCTGCTATGAACCTTGATATGAACCTTGCCATAAACCTTGACTTGAACCTTGATACACTTGATATTATAACTGGATTGAGAAAACCTTTTTAATTATTTATGAAAATGTTTTAAGAAAACTATTTTTAAGACTATTTTTATGAAAACCTTTTTAAAAGACCATTTTTATGAAAACTATTTTTGAAAGATCATTTTTACTAAAACCATTATTAAAGGATTTCTTTTAAATGAACTTTTGAATTGAACCTTTGCTATAAACCTTTGCTATGATCTCTTGTCTTGAACCTTGACTTGGACTTTGACATAAACTTGATATTTGACTTGGACCACTTGATACTTGATACTTGATATTTGGTCCACTTGATACTTGACACTTGATATTTGATACTTGGTCCACTTGATACTTGATACTTGACCCTTGACCCACGGTTTGAGACTACGAGCCACTACTAGGCATGAGGGTTTCATGTCCTTGTCATTGATGCACCGATGACTTGACTCTAGGGTAGGAGAGTGATGTCCTATCCCGTCCCTGACTTGATTTGACTTGTTACGTAGAGGAAGACATTGTGGCCTACTGGGGCGTATGGATGCATCCTAGATTTGACTTGACTTGACTTGTTTGATTATATTACTTGTTGTATTAGGTGACTGATGGGTATGTGCGATACACGTCTTTCACCTCTTGGGAGCTCATGACTCCAACCCCTTGGAGGTATCCCCTCATATTATACTTGGTATACCGAGGTCACCCCTCCGTATACATGTATACTTGTTTACTTGATTTGACTTGGCTCGTGGAGGATTACTGTTCCTAACCTTTTTCTTTACTCTTGTCCTTTACTTATGCCTTAACTCTTATTGATCGTACTTCATTTACTTTACATAATTTCCTATTACTGCTTTGTTATCGTTATATCTGTTCACTGAGCTTTCGTAGCTCAGCCGCATTTCTTTTCCTGCGGCAGGTTTTAGTTTGGAAGCTGGGTATGAGTGGAGAGTACCTTGGATTTAGAAGACCTTACTAGCTATTGAAGATGATTAGAAGCAATTATAATTAGACTTAGAAATTATTGTATTGTAACCTTGTAGTTTCAGATTTTCCCTTGTAACCCTTGAAATTCTATTGTATTATTTATGTCTTATGCTTGTGTTTGTTCTGATATGAAACCATCATTGTGACATCTTTACCCTTGTCGGGTCGGGGTGTTACAAGAACGTTTAGTTTGTAAACTTAAGAAATCTATTTATGGGCTTAAACAAGCATCTCGTCAATGGTATTTAAACTTTGATGAAGTTATAAAGAAACAAAACTTCATCAAGAATCTGGTATATCAGCGCGTTTACCTCAAGATGAGTGGGAGCAACTTTATTATAGTTGTCCTTTATGTTGATGATATCCTTTTAGCATGTAATAATACTTATTTGTTGCATGAGTCAAAACGTTTTCTTTCTAGAAAGTTTGACATGAAAGATCTTGGTGAGGCTTCATGTTATTGGAATTGAAACTCACCGAGATCGAGCCAATGGAACATTAGAATTATCCCAAAATGCATATATTAAACATGTGCTCAATAGGTTCAATACGTAACATTGCTCCCCCAAAGTCGCTCCCATAATTAAGGGTGATGTTTTTGGATCTTATCAATGTCTAAAAACTGAGGTTGAACCTGAGGAAATGAGGCGAGTTCCTTATGTTTCCGTAGTAGGAAGCTTAACATATGCCCAAGTTCGTACTCAACCAGATATTGCTTATATATGCGGCATGTTAGGCAGAGGCAGATTTAAGAATATATATTATTTATTTTTTATTATAGGTAATTCTACAAATAGCCCGATCTAGTAAAGTGTTAGGCTTTTTTAGCCCCAAAAAAGTCGCTTTCCCAAAATAGCCCAACACTTTAAGCGACTAAATCTGGGTGTGACATGTGGCGGAAAAAAGTCGCTTAAGCGACTTTCGATTAAGCCCAGCAGTAGAAACAGATGCACTAGCAGTAGATTGAAAAAAAAGTCGCTTAAGCAACTTTTTTTGAATTAAGCGACTTTTTTCCGCCACATGTCACTCCCAGATTCAGTCGCTTAAAGTGTTGGGCTATTTTGGGAAAACGACTTTTTTAGGGCCAAAAAAGCCCAACACTTTACTAGACCGGGCTATGTCTGTATTTAGCCCTTTTTATTATTATTATTTTTTATTATTATTATTTTTTTTGTTAAAAGATTTATACCCGGTTAATAATTTAAGAAAATACATTATTATACGGAGTACATTATTATGTCCTATCCGGTATTTAAAAATGGTGCACATCCCTAGCTAAAACGTGATAAATTAAAAACAAAAAACAATATATTCAAATTTAGTTGAGCGATATCATATATGAATATGGGTTGCATACTTGCATGGTTGTATGCAATTATGCATGGTTTGATTACGGATGGGCCTCTGCCTCATGACAATATGACATTGTCTGCATTTATAGATATAGATATATTCTAATGTTTATTACTCTACATAGTGTTTTACAAAAATATGTTAGCAGGAAAATGGAGTATCAGCGCATACCTAAACTTGGAAAATGAACTCAAATCTAACCAAAAAGCAGGCGCATTTCTTTATAACCTTTAAAAAAGTACCAAATTTTACATTTACGATCGTTAATTCTTAAGTAGTTAACAATGTCAACGCAAGAATACGAAGCTATCAGGACTTTACTCTGATTGAGTTAATTAAGTTGATCTGTGTGACTGTGCGCTCAAACCTGTTGATTAGCCAATCATATATCGAAAACCATGTGGTTGCGACTAGCTAGTACGTGCTGACCATACGTCAAGATGGTGGCGTGGCCGTGTTGTGCAGCCCCTTTACAAAGAGAGTAGGTGATTTTTAGAGAGAAAGAGGCATAGATTAGTGCATGTATAGGATGAAGATAAATATGAGAACGTTGTAATATAAAAGTCTGTGATTGATTCTTCTTAATTTTAACAGATAAATGAAGTTCCATTTATAGTAAACTGCAAAAATCATCTTTGTGGTTTGTTAAATTTGTCACTAATTATCCTTCTCAAAAACCATTGACAAGTATCATCTCTAAAGTGTCAAATGTCTAGCATTTTACATCCTTAGGGGTTGATTTTTGTAAAACTTTTTGCCAAAAATTTTGCAAAAATATTCCCTAAAGAGGATGATTTTTGCAAGACATTTGTCGGTAGTTTCTGACAGGAATGATTAGTCTCAAATTTGATAAATCACAAAGATGACTTTTGCAATTTACTCTTCCATTTACATTTTTTATAATGTTGTATAGATCATTTATGCAAGTTTAATACATCTACATTCCAGAGAACTTTGGGCGAAACTTAAAATAACATATCAATGTGATTAGATGGTACACACAAGTAGGGTGGCAATTCGGGTTGGCGCATTCGGGTTGACAGGTTGGCGGGTCAGAAATCCCCAACCCGAACCTGACCCATTTAAATCATCGGGTCAGATATGTCAACCCTAACCTGCTTACACATAACCCGAACCTGACCCATTTAACCCGTATATATACTTGGGTTGATGGGTTAAATAAATTACACGAGTTGAAGAGGTTAAACGAGTTTAGGGTTGACCCATTTAACTAGTTTTAAATATAAAAGTTGGCACATTACACGAGTTAAACAGGTTAAACGGGTTTTGCGGGTTGACCTGTTTAACCCATTTAACCCATATAATATAATATAAATAATTTTAGTTTAAGAAAAAAATCTTAAACGGGTTGGCGGGTCGACCCGGTTAATTTATTCCCAACCCGAACCTGACTTGTTTAATAAATGGGTTAGATGGGTCGACCCAAACCCGACCCGAAATATATTTAGACTCAAGCCGAACCTTTTAATTTTTGTGTCAGTTTCAGGTCGGTTTCGTGTCGGGTCAGAAATTGCCACGCCTACACACAAGTACACAATTACTCCGTATATACTTAAATAATAGAGTAAATTGCATAAATCGTCCTTGTGTTTTGAAAAAAATTGCATGTACCGTCCCTGGTCTTTCATAATTGCAGGCGGCCTTCCTGTGAGCAAACTATTGGATCATTTTAGTCCCTGTTACTAACGATGGTTAGTCCTTCCCCGCTAATTGATACAACTTTAAAGGCAATTTTGTCTTTCCCTCTTGTGGTACCTTTTGACTATCATTTTCCATCGACATGCATAAATCTAAACACCATCTTCATTATTTTGTCTTTTCTTCTTGCGATATTATTTATATAAAAACTTTTATCTAGATGTCTCTTGTAAAAGTCTGATTAAAGGGAAGGGGCCACCAAATGGGTATAATGCCAACATAAGTACATGTCATCATATCTTATGGTCCCTGAATCCTTCCTATTTTCATGTGCGATATTTTCATGGCTAAACTTGGAAAATGAACTCAAATCTAACCAAAAAGCAGGCGCATTTCTTTATAACCTTTAAAAAAGTACCAAATTTTACATTTACGATCGTTAATTCTTAAGTAGTTAACAATGTCAACGCAAGAATACGAAGCTATCAGGACTTTACTCTGATTGAGTTAATTAAGTTGATCTGTGTGACTGTGCGCTCAAACCTGTTGATTAGCCAATCATATATCGAAAACCATGTGGTTGCGACTAGCTAGTACGTGCTGACCATACGTCAACACACAACAAAAATAACGAAGTGTGAGACGATGGTGGCGTGGCCGTGTTGTGCAGCCCCTTTACAAAGAGAGTAGGTGATTTTTAGAGAGAAAGAGGCATAGATTAGTGCATGTATAGGATGAAGATAAATATGAGAACGTTGTAATATAAAAGTCTGTGATTGATTCTTCTTAATTTTAACAGATAAATGAAGTTCCATTTAGGGCTAACGAGCCGCGCGTTGCGACGGGTGACTGTATTTGTATGATAATTTTATGTTTGTTGGTTTATAATGTTTATTGTATAAAGGTTTTATTTGTTTACGGTTATTTTGAATTTTTATTAAGAAAGCCTTAGTTATGACAATTTAATTTGTCTGGTAATAGTTGTTAGACATTTTTATTTTGTGGTCTATGTTTTTATTTTTGTAGATGTGTATATTTTTATAAGAATAGTGGATTGTTATGATCAGTATTTACGGAAGGATGATGTACCCAAACCTATGTTCTATTACGGAGGTCCGGGTAGTTGTAATAATCCAACGTGTCCATGAATTATTTGTCACTTAAATGAGGGTTTTATTTATTTATTTATTTATTTATTTTTTTAACGTTCGCGCGTTATGGCAAGAATGTTTTGTTTAATCTAAATTTGTTATCAATGAATTCCCGAGCAATTGTCAACCAACATATGTGATTCATTCTCGTAAAGATTCTAACACACAGAAGACTCCTTTTTGAAAAAAAATATTTCATTATAAGTAGGTTTTAGTCATTATATTTTTGTGTACATAATCATGCTCTCTTGCTTTTTTAACTTTAATAAATACACAATAATTTTGAGTTTAATGACAATATGTTGAGTAAGCCACCTCTTCCTCTCTTGCTTTTTTAACTTTCTCTGCTTCCTCCAATGCTTCTTTTTCCATCTGATTTTCAAGCCCAAATCAGAATTAAGCGCAAAGTTAGAGATGACAATTTTGACACATGTAATTTGTAGATTGATTTATTTCAGCCATGCTATATTTTGAATGAGTCAAACTGGTAAGGGGCTACATAAAAAGATGGATTTTTAATGCTCACAATGTCCTACATCAGTTTTATTAAATAATACCATCGTTTAATAATATAATAATGTTCGTAATCATGTAAAAAAAGCATAAATCATTTATAAAAGAATTTAACAAAGGGATGATCAACCCATACTAAAAAAAGGAACGCCTTTTGAAAAGTTACCCAACACGCCCATTTGCCACCCCCATAGTTTGTGTATGCTGCCATACAGAAGCCAAGACAAACCTCTCTATTGGTGAAAACTTCTTGTACCACATCTTTTGCATACTCAGGATCATCACAGATCAGAATGTTGTCAAAAACAGCTCCAGCTTTCACCTGCATCAGTCAAATGATTATTCATGCACTGTGTAAAAAATCTAACTATGTGTGTTATATGTAAGTAAAAAGCATCCTCAGATGAGCTATAATAGGGGACCTTTACCTGCCAAATCTCAATTCCCACATACTTAATAAGCTTGAGCACATATAGATCATGATCATCTTCAAATTCTGTTGAGGTAAACAAAATGTAAGTCATTATCATCTATAGCTGAGATCTTTAGAAGCATTGGCGAAATTTATATGTTTTTTCCTCACGAACAAAGGTTTTCTTTGCATTAGTTTGTTTCTTCTAGTATGGGAAGCAAGTAAGCCTAAGGCCTATTGTAACAATGAGTGTCAATTAGTTTGGTGCATGCATATAAGCTAAATTTAAAAAGTTATATGATGCATAGCGATGTTAAACAAATATTTAAGGAGGTTTTATTTCTATTTGTAACTGGTTTGCTGGTAAGGTCGGGACCGTGGTCGTACGTGCATTTCTCATCGAACAAATACAGGAAAAGAATCATATTGAAAACGCTCCTCTGGGTAGTCGGCTGTATTATTAGCTTCTGTTTCCTTCAATTTGTAAGCACTTTTATCAACATTGTTAAAACACTTGTCGGTCAAACAATAAGATGAGGCACACGCTGAAGCATCACTAACCCTCACCTGCACTCTAAATCTGCAAAAAATTACACAAAATACTGATATTGTTACATGAATAAAAACTTCCAATATTTTTAATAAAAAAGACATAATTGTTTTCGTAAAATATGATTGCACCTTGGAACAACATCAAGGATATCTGGACCATAGGTTTCACATTTATAGTATTACGGATCTTCATTTTTCTACTTTTGTTGCTACTCGATTCAATATCGTTAGGAATAGCCTTGCAATGACACTCACAACAGGCAATATAAACCCACCCTTGTTCATATTCAATTGGCGTTATTGTTGCCAAAGCAACACAGGCACATGGCTACAAAGATGAACAGAATAAAATTTAGAAAATTTTAAATATTATTTGTTTCCATATATTTTTATCTAATCTATTTAATAGTGGGTATGGAATGTGCAAAAAAAAAATCTCCAAACGTCATTAGCAATGTCATTAGGCCATGAGTGTGTGGCTGAAATTGGTGTTTTACAAGGCTTTGCACTGTTCATGCTACTGTTTTTAACTATTCATGCACTGTTACATTGTGTTTACTATAGTATTATCATAGTGTATGTGGTTCAAATTGGAGTTTAACAAACTATATATATATTATTATATTATGATAGTACTAATTTCACTGTACACGTAAAATATCTAACTAATTATACATATAAAAATACAGATATGTACCCATGTAAAACATAATCACATCCCTACCAGAAAGTTCATCATAACATTTTTTTTGATCAAACTCTAATCTGATAATAACAATCAAGGTTAAACAAAAAACAAACAAAGCCAAAGATTCTTTCTTTTAGAGAGGTAATTATCCATCTTATCTTTGCTGTTTGTTACTTATTTTTTCTGTTTATTTGCTGCTGCCCTTTTTCTCATTTGGCTGTACTACTTTGTTTTCCCATGTACCCTGCAAAGTTGACAAAAAATTTCAGTTATCACAAGCTGTTACAACAGGTAACCACCAATGTTTATATATCCCAATCAACTTTTGTAATAAAACATTTATTTACTATGCAACAAATGTATAACAGGTATAGGGCACTCTTCAACCAAAACCCACGACTGCAAATAGTCAGACAACCATACCAAGACAAAGAACAAGAAAAAACGAGGAACAGAATACCATTGGCCATACTGTTGCGCGAAAGCCCACAGGCATATGCAGTAAGTTGCACTACATTTTTAAATCTAATTATCCATCATTAACCTATAGCTAAATGAAAAAAATACTAAATTTAAACTCTGTCTCTTTAAAAAAACAATAGGGTGTTCGGTTTACCTATGAAGAAACCATCACAGGACTTAACACAACCCGTGAATGGTACTACTCATCATGCACAAGTTGTAGTATCAAAGCACACGTAAATGAAGGTGTGTATGAATGCAGACTTCATGGCCCAATGGTAGCTCCAGATTACAGGTAAAACTATATTTTATCATCATTTCACAAAATTCAAAATTGCCTCACACAACTACCACATATATGCAGATACAATTTTAAAGCATATTTAACAGACACAACAGAAACAGCTATGTTTACATTTTTCTCACCAAAAGCCGATGATATTGTTGGTATGACATGTGAATCGTTGGTCAAGTCACTACAAAATCCAGACCCTCTGGAATTTCCAGAAAAAATGTTTTCAATCGTTGGGAAAAAACATATCTTCCAGTTTCATTTCAACACAGCTTCAAAACAAGGACCAGTAAATTTCATTTTTAATGACATCTTAGACAAGCCCGGCACACAACAACAAATTGCAGACACACCATCAGGTAATAGCCTAAAACGCTAACTATAAATGAATCATTATTAGTGAACAGCAGCTGCTTTGTAAAAAAATTATACTTATTTTATTTTATTTTATTTTTTCAGCATCAACAACAACACACCAACCTTTTGAAGATATTGTAGGCCACGAACCTCAGCCGCAAGAAATCTTTCCTTCTTTAGAATACACCGCATCAGCAACAACTGCTGCCATCCACCAAACAACACTAATACCTGCAAAACACCATCAACATCCACCACGTAAGAAACTATTGGTCATTGGAAAACATATCCTGTACTTTTACTTAAAAATTATCCTAAAAATCTATCTTTTTCTTACTGTTACAGTAATGCTACCACAAACGACACAAAACAAAACAAATGAACCACCAGCAGAGATCCCACTACAAGAACAAGACAATCCAGGTAACAACAACTTTTTTTATATATATATTTTTTCCTAAACTAATATTAAAACATCAAATTTAATCTCAAACAATAATTCCTAAATTTCTCTTAATGCAGATATAACAACACGACTAGCAGGCTATGCACACATGCACCCATCATCAAAGCAAGGAAAACAGCACACAGGTGATACAAGCGATAAACCTACAGCTGCTAAAAGATCACTCTTCCAAGACACATCAGCAGATACAAAAAAGAGCAAAAAAGAATGAAAGCATGCTTGAAAGTCACCAAAACACTTCTACCATCCACACTTTTGATAATCCATGTTGTCTCAGAGCATACAATAACATAGCTGCTAAATAGATTGTATAATATGCAAGTACAGACTACTGTCGTTCAAATGGCTTTTGCAACATCAGTATTGCTATTGTGAGTACATATATGAACAAAAAAAAATGTGCCAAAAGCTAATATGTACTGCACATTTACCATTACTTTTGCAACGCGGCTGCGCTACATCGAACACTAAATCACATGTAACAAAAAACTTTCACCTATGCTGTTGTTAATAGAAAATTTACTTTTGTAACATTAGTAATGCTATTGTAAATACATATATGAAAGCACAATTGTGTCACAAACTAACATGTATCATATTTGAAAAAACTTTCACCTATGCTATTATTAACATAAAATGATGGTCATCACACAGATATGCCATCTTCTCCCGAGAAAAGATAGCATGTAAAACCTTCTCGATCCGTCTATCACCAATTTGATGCGCAATCTTCAGGAATTTAGCGAACTTTGGAGCCATTGCATTAACCCTAACTGCGGCTTATGTTTTCCCCAAAACAGCAAACCCTAATTGTGAATAGAATGATTATCCCAAAACCTAATAATCAGCCCATATATGTTACGGAAGTTTTTTTAATACCCAAGGCCACAAATACCAATGGCCCAATAACTATTTCTCCAATTTTAAGATCAACAACAACAACAACAAAAAAAAACCCAATCCCGCCGTGGTAGGGTGTGGGGGAGGTGGGATGTAGACATATCCTACCCCTACCCCAAGGAAAACCCAGGGGTAGAGAGACTGCTTCCAAAGAGACCTCCGGCAAGTGCATGTGTGCGCGTGAGAGAGCAAAGGCAGGAGAGCAACCGAATAAACAAAGCAGGCAAAAGAGCAGGCAAAAAGCAAACACAGAAATGCAAACACAAAAACAGGGAAGAAACGCACGGGGCACAAAAAGCAAAGAGCAAAGAACCAAGGAAAAAACAGGCAAACAGAGGCACAAAAGCTAAGGCACAAAACAAAACAGACAAAGCAAAGAGGGCAACACAAATGGCCTAAAGCTAAGGCAAAGCAACCAAACAAAGCAAAACAAGACAACGCACGGGGCCTAAAGCTAAGGCAAAACAACCCAACACCTAGCCTAAGCTACCCGCTGATGACGTATAGTCCACATTCGGGTCACGAACCCGACCCATACTCAAGTCCATCACGAATGGGCTCAAGCCCATCACGAAGGGGCTATTGTGATAACGGTTTGGGCTTACGTTGGCCCAAACCTGAAGTTATTTATGGTCTTGATAGAATATCTCTTATTTATGGGATATGTATCAAGTAACCGCCCTATGCGGGATATGCTGAGGAGTGAGGAACACGAAACCAACTAGGGTTTCGTGTGTATATAAAGAGTTGATTGCGTGGTTTTGTAACCTTACAACAGGTTTTACCTCTCGAGGGATCTCAAGAGGCTTACAACCCCACCAGGCAGTGTACCTGACCGATGTAGTATAGTGTAGTGGTAAGTACGGGGGATTGATCGTTCTCCACAGGGAATAGTGTTCGTTAGGTATGAAAGGCTACTCTAATTAGGTCTAAGGGTTGAGGAAGATTCTTTTTTATGTTTTTATAATTTTATGAAAGCAAATAAAATCTCGGTTTTGAAGGAGTGGGCGGAATTAGTTGCTAGTCAACTAACCCAATTTACTACGAATGCAAATAAAATAAATAACTGAAAATAAAATGTGGTGAGAAACTTATGTGTGGAGAAATGTGTTTACTTAGATTTCCTTACTCCCTAACTACCTTTTACCGGTTAATTAGTGTGTATTAGTTGTGTGGATGACGGGTGTATTCCTTAATACCATTCGTGGGGTGGCGTACTTACTTCCCCAACTCTACAAGCTCCTACTTCACTCCTATGTCGAGCCGGCTAGGAAGCTCCTAACATGGGATCACTAGAATTCGCTTGTGCATTAAATACAACCATAAAAACCTTTAGTACGCGTTTGGTTCATGTTTCTTAAGACGTTCAAGCAAGTTACCGAATAGGAAGTTAGCCAGTTTTCTTAAGCCTAACATAGATAAACAATCATCCAATACAACTAACAACACACTAACAACCAATAATCAATAGCTAAGTTTCATTAGATCTAAGCAAACACAAGATAAAATTAGCCTAACATGTTAAACAAAAGACAAGAATAAGATAGAATCAAACAACACATAGACATATTGAATGATTAATTGATAACTTATCTTTCAATGAAACATGGAAGATCTCAAGGCAAAAAGCCCTGAAAAAGTAGCTGAATTCGTCCTAGGGTTTTATCCCAAAATTCCACACACTAAGCTCTCCCTTAATGACAAAAAATTAGAAAACTATATATAGATTTTTGGATCTGACGGCGTCACCTTATGGAGTGTGACGCCGTCACCTCGCCGCTTCTAGGGTTCCCGGATGACCTTCTTGACGCCGTCCCTCTTTAGCTCTTCAAAAATCCATTCTGGCTTATCAAGGCTTGACGCCGTCGAACCATGAACGTGACGCCGTCCCCTTATGATTTAAGCCGTGACGCCCTTGATCAAGTTAAAGCGTGACGCCGTCAGAATTCACATGCTATTTTCACTGGCTTATCATGAGTAAATTTCACGTCCAACTTTTCTTGCCAAAGCATGACGCCGTCCAGAGTAAATTGTGACGCCGTCAAGAGTAACTTTTAGCCGATTTTTGAGACTTTGCCGTTTTCTTCACTTTAATGCTCCAAAAACGTCCAAAATGCCTCCTTTTCCAGATTTCTCCTCAAAAGTACCTAAAATGACAAAAGGAACGATTTAGGGCAATATTTGATCAAATAAATACGATTTATGGCTTAAATGACCCCCTAAAAGCGGTACACTTTTCGCTTCATCAAATACCCTTACACTTGAGATTTGCTTGTCCTCAAGCAAATGCGCTTTTATTCTAATCAAAATACAAGTTAGGGGTCATTTAATGCAAACATAAAAGTAATTACAACAAATAATCGTTCCACTTCAATCATAATAAGCACGGAGATTATAAACTAGCACCTCACAAGTAGTGTTTAGATACTCACATCTCTCAAGTGTCATCAAAATAAATCTCATAAATGAAAACGGATAATATCTCTCACTACCTGTCATAGCAAATAGATTACCATAGGCTTGGGAAAGGATCGAAAACCTCCTCCACTAGGCGTAAGCACCTAAGATAAACTATCAAAGAGGGCTTTTAAATGGGTTATAACGTAAGGTGTAGGGAAAAGGAAAACACGGTTTTGTTGGATAAAGGATATTTTACTGGTGGCGAGTTAAAAATCTTGATCAATTACATGTACTATACAATGTTGCTAAGCCAAGACTAGACTCGATCTTAAGCTAATGATAAAATAACAAAAACATAAAATAAACATAAAATAAAACGGGATGGTAGTCCGTATGTTTTTTCTATTTTTCTTTTTCTCATTTTTTTGTGTTTTTTTTTTTTTTTTTTTTTTTTTTTTTTTTTTTTTTTTTTTTTTTTTTTTTGCATACACTTTTACCCTACCATCCAAAATAATACATCATAGGGGCATTGCATCCCCCTTACACTTGAACTTTTACATAACTTTACAAATACTAATCTAATGACTCGAATTAAGATAATTGAAAAACTTGGAGTACTTTTAAAATATTTAGCACATATGGGGGTAATAAATGATGTTCTTCCCCATTACTCCATTACACTAGTACTTTACCCATGAGTCCCAATCGTCCCAAAACAATATGTACAAGGATATGACTCGACTTAGCAACCATGTAATCAACTAGATAATTAACTTGGGTTTAAACAAATGTTGTAACAATAATGCACTAAAGATGAGTGCATACAAGGTAGGCTAAGGCGATTTGGGTGTACATTTAAGTGGGGTGTAACAAATTCTTCCTTTAAGTAAAATGCTTAAAGGTCGAAACGAAAAGATAGGCTCTGAGGGGTGTACTAGGGGTATCGTGTACTAAAAATGAGTACAACGCTAAGGGTGTGGGGGAATTACTTGACCAATGTAGCCAAAGTAATTATAACAAAAACACAGGTGTAAAACAATGGGTTAATCCTAATGCCTCTTATCATGTAGTAAATCTAACTACACGAATGTAGTCTCACTTGTGGCCTTGGAATGGTCCTAACGCAAGTTCTAGAATCTAAGTGCTACCGGTACACACATCATAGCATAAATGCTTTTCCTACCAATTCTAGGGGCGAACCTCACATATTTGGGGGTGGAAAATTTTTTAGTGGTACGGTTTTTGTGCTAGTTATATAACTCCTATCCGTGAGACGCTTATTAGAACTAAAGTTTCACTCCTATATGTTGTAAAAAATTTTAAATTTGGCACTAAAATTACCTTAACAAGTATTTCTCTCAGTTTTATTACACATCTATTATTAAACAAACAAAAATCAAGCGTATTGTATTCTCTAAAATCGTACTTTTACCCTCCCCTTACACTTAAGATGAACATTGTCCCCAATGTTCAAATAATAAGATGTAAAAGCAAAAAGTAAAAGAATGAAATCAAATACTCCCCTATTTCGCTCGGTGGATAATGAAATTACACGGTTAGATCTTCCTCCAAAGAGAATGTTGAAGCTTCATGACTAATGCATCGCCATAAGCTTGATTCCATAAACATCTCCTTGTCCAAAATAACCTGTTAAACCTGAGAAAACAAACACGAAAACCTGCATAACATCGGCGGGATAAAATCTATATATAAGGATATAATGCTTGTGGAATGATAATTTTGCAGATTCCTGGAGATTATAAGTTGGAGATTTTAATAAAACTTTTTATGAAAACAAAACTTTCAAAAATTTCTGGAAATTAAATATGACGCCGTCAGGTTATAACCCCTGACGCCGTCAGAAATGACCTGACAAAAATTTTCATTTTAAGTTTCCGGAAAATTTCTGGAAAAACCTTTACCTTACTTCCTGGAATTCCTGCAAAACATCATTATGACTCGATACAAGCATTTGACTCAAACAAATACGAATATGTATGTTAACTTATTATTATTATGATTCATGTTCATTTGTGTTCTAATAAACCGATTTAAATTTCCCTTACACTTGTCTTTTGCAAAATACCTTTATATGTAGTTAAGACAAAGTTAAAAACAAAATAAAGCATTTTCACAATTTTAGTTTTGAACATGAATCAATACTAATAAAAATTAAACACACATACGGAAACAAATAAAAACAAACAAACAAACAAATAAACACACAAAGCAAATAAATAAAATAAAGCTTGGGTTGCCTCCCAAGAAGCGCTTGTTTTTGTTCGAGTCATGAGCCTGACTCTACCCTTATTTAATGGATAAAGGAGAGGTTTTCCCTACACTTAGGATTAAGTGCGGGTGATAGTAGCGATACACACCAGCTCGGTAGGAGTATGCCACGTGAGGAAAGAGTGGTGGATGAATTATATGCTCAAAGGGGTGTGCTCCTTTCATTATAACCTTGCCTAGTTCACTTTGGTCAATGGGTGATTTTGAGTTTCCTCCTAAAAAGGGATCATCTTCTATCAGCTTCGAGAGACTCCTAGTTGGGAATCCATCTTGACCTAATAAACCCGGTTTAAACCCATAATATTTCTTGTGATCAATCATAAATGGGTGATGTAAGTATGTAAGGTCATGGTTCACTCCTATATTAGCTTCCACTCCACATGGCCTAGAGTCTACTACCTTAAACATAAAACTACCCGGACTACATGGTTTGATGGGTGGGTCGGGACCTAATTCAATTCCTAAGTTCACATCTAAGGATGGAAGATTAGGTAACGGTTTTGGTTTAGGCTCCGGTTCATCAAAACTAGGAACTTCCATAGAACTAAAAGAAAGGTTATGACTACAAGTATTTAAACCTATTTCTTCTAGTTTTGTTTGGTCCAAGGGCTCTACCTCTATTGGGGTTCCTATAGTCTCTTCTACTTCTTCCGGGTAAGTCATGGGTGGTGTGTGTGCCTCAAATGATGGTAGGACTTGTGGGGTACTTAGCAGGCATATGTTACTTACCTCATCATTCCTTATGTCAAGATCACCTATATCCTCATCATGTGTTTTAGTAGGATCTAACCCTAACATTTTCCCAAGTATCTCAAGTGCTTCTCTAGGCATCTCAACTTCTATGTCCGAATCATAAGGATCATCCTTAATATTCTGACTGCTATATTCAAATTGCCTAAAAGATTCATCATGTGTTTCTTGAGATTCAACGTCATCAATCATAAAACCTAGGTCTTTTTGATTAATGTGATCATGTTCGGCTAAATCCTCCATCACATCAAGGTCACCTATGTGTTTGTTTTGTAATATGGCATTACATGACATCCACTTAGGTATCTCAACACTAACATATTCATCCCCAAACAAACTTGTTTCATGATCCTCGAAATTTGCGGTCAATTGACTTGTACTAACGTTTGTTGGGTTGTCTACTATATAATAATATTGGGCACACTCTTCAATAGCTTCCCATGCTTTCTCGGCACTTAATTCCCTAATATCCCTGCCGGCAATATGGTAAATGTCCCTTTGGGCATGTCGGTCGACATGATTGTAAAAGATTTGAGTTAGGGACCAAAAATCGAAGTTATGATGAGGGACTTTTTGGAGTAAATATTTAAAACGAGTCCATGCATCATAGAGAGGTTCATCTTTATGTTGTTTAAACATCAAGATGTCATATGGAGTGGGTGAATTACGTGGTTGGTAGTATGGTGGATTCGCGTTCTCCATAATGGTGAACGGAAGAGTCAATGGAAATTACGAACAAACACACAAAGAAATAGATACTAAAGAAAACCTAGAAAAATAAAAAACTCACTAGAAGGAATCTAGTGAGTAGACCTATA
Source organism: Artemisia tridentata subsp. tridentata (assembly GCA_021014915.2). Taxonomy (NCBI): domain Eukaryota; kingdom Viridiplantae; phylum Streptophyta; class Magnoliopsida; order Asterales; family Asteraceae; genus Artemisia; species Artemisia tridentata. The sequence continues at coordinate 361,058,802 of CP139506.1, forward strand.
AAATAAAAATTCAACCTAAACAATAAATATTCCCTAGAGCGGGGGAAAAAAAAAAAACCAGGCGCCAAAAACTTGATTGCGTGGTTTTGTAACCTTACAATAGGTTTTACCTCTCGAGGGATCTCAAGAGGCTTACAACCCCACCAGGCAGTGTACTGACCGATGTAGTATAGTGTAGTGGTAAGTACGGGGGATTGATCGTTCTCCACAGGGAATAGTGTTCGTTAGGTATGAAAGGCTACTCTAATTAGGTCTAAGGGTTGAGGAAGATTCTTTTTTATGTTTTTATAATTTTATGAAAGCAAATAAAATCTCGGTTTTGAAGGAGTGGGCGGAATTAGTTGCTAGTCAACTAACCCAATTTACTACGAATGCAAATAAAATAAATAACTGAAAATAAAATATGGTGAGAAACTTATGTGTGGAGAAATGTGTTTACTTAGATTTCCTTACTCCCTAACTACCTTTTACCGGTTAATTAGTGTGTATTAGTTGCGTGGATGACGGGTGTATTCCTTAATACCATTCGTGGGGTGGCGTACTTACTTCCCCAACTCTACAAGCTCCTACTTCACTCCTATGTCGAGCCGGCTAGGAAGCTCCTAACATGGGATCACTAGAATTCGCTTGTGCATTAAATACAACCATAAAAACCTTTAGTACGCGTTTGGTTCATGTTTCTTAAGACGTTCAAGCAAGTTACCGAATAGGAAGTTAGCCAGTTTTCTTAAGCCTAACATAGATAAACAATCATCCAATACAACTAACAACACACTAACAACCAATAATCAATAGCTAAGTTTCATTAGATCTAAGCAAACACAAGATAAAATTAGCCTAACATGTTAAACAAAAGACAAGAATAAGATAGAATCAAACAACACATAGACATATTGAATGATTAATTGATAACTTATCTTTCAATGAAACATGGAAGATCTCAAGGCAAAAAGCCCTGAAAAAGTAGCTGAATTCGTCCTAGGGTTTTATCCCAAAATTCCACACACTAAGCTCTCCCTTAATGACAAAAAATTAGAAAACTATATATAGATTTTTGGATCTGACGGCGTCACCTTATGGAGTGTGACGCCGTCACCTCGCCGCTTCTAGGGTTCCCGGATGACCTTCTTGACGCCGTCCCTCTTTAGCTCTTCAAAAATCCATTCTGGCTTATCAAGGCTTGACGCCGTCGAACCATGAACGTGACGCCGTCCCCTTATGATTTAAGCCGTGACGCCCTTGATCAAGTTAAAGCGTGACGCCGTCAGAATTCACATGCTATTTTCACTGGCTTATCATGAGTAAATTTCACGTCCAACTTTTCTTGCCAAAGCATGACGCCGTCCAGAGTAAATTGTGACGCCGTCAAGAGTAACTTTTAGCCGATTTTTGAGACTTTGCCGTTTTCTTCACTTTAATGCTCCAAAAACGTCCAAAATGCCTCCTTTTCCAGATTTCTCCTCAAAAGTACCTAAAATGACAAAAGGAACGATTTAGGGCAATATTTGATCAAATAAATACGATTTAGGGCTTAAATGACCCCCTAAAAGCGGTACACTTTTCGCTTCATCAAGAGTCCTTCGACTCTCATTAAAGGTACGATTTACAAACCCTAACTCTTCAACCAAACACTAAAAACCGATTACTTACTCTCACGCCGGAGGATAATCGTGGGAGACAATCCACGTAAGCCTAACGGTGTCTTTTTTTTGTTTTCTTAGTGCGCAGGTCTCGAGCATTAAGATCTGATTGGTACGGAATCAAGGAATGCCCAACTTTTGTATCAACAAGTGGCGCCATCCGTGGGACCTTACACTAAGAACTTTGCTAAGAACTAGAATGACGAAGCATGGAAACCCAAATCAGCGGACTCCGCAGACAAAGAAAACACATGACGACCCACTGGGGAAGAAGCAGCAAACTGATTCTGCTGCTAAACCGCCTTCTGGAACAACCAGTGCGCCCAAAAGCCTAGGATCATACTCAGATCTGGCTTTTACCCCAGTAGAACCGATCACAAGGACTACCCATGCTACTACAACAACCACTAGCACGGTGGATCTAATGCGCACTCCCCTCACCATGCCAGAGTTAAACTTCACTGAACCGCCAAATGCGCCCACCCGAAACAAGGGTCCTGATTTGGAAACAGACACTCTCGCGCTAGAAGGAGTTGCGCCTGAACTAGCGCCAAGTGATTTCGTGTCCCAGAACTACGAAACCTTGGCTGCGCTGATGCGAGAGGAAGCGAAAAAGAGGTCAAGTCAAAGCCTGCACGCCAGGCTCAACTTCGACCCTGAGCATGAAGCATCCCCACCGCGCTACCGAAAGGAAAGACGCGAGAAGGATAGCCGCAAACACCCAGTGTTTACTAGGATTGGAAGGAAGGTTGTGGATGACAAAGCAGCCGACTTTCAGTATCTGGAGGAGCATGAAGATGGGGAATGGCGCGCCAATGTCCACACTAGGCTTGGTAGTCGCAGGGTTCATGATAGGCTTGGGCGACGGTGCTCCCCAAGCGAAAGCCCTTCAAGCTCTGATTTCGAGGATAGTCGGCGCAAGCGCCACAGAGGAGCAAGCTCGGATTCCGATGATAGTTGGCGCAAGCGTCGTAAAAGAGTAAGCTCATCCTCAAGTGATTCCTCGGACAACGAGGACAAAGAAACCGGACACTGGAAATCAAGGGGAAAATACCGCGACCAGGAAGACGAAGACATGTCTCGTCCCTGGCGCCGCCAAAAAGTTGATGCGTTCACTCGACGCATCAGCGATTTTTCGAAAAATAAGAGAAGGCGCATGCCTGCTAATGTCAAAACATATGACGGGACAGGTGATCCTGATGATCACCTAAAAATTTTTGAATCAGCAGCCACTATCGAAAATTGGCCACATGTAACACCCCAACCCGACAAGGGCAAAGGTGTCACAGATACGGATTCTTATCAGAACAAACACAAGCTTATGGCATAAATAATACAATAGGATTCCAAGGGTTACAAACAAAAAAATCTGAAATTTCAAGGTTTCAAACGAGATGTGCGATAATCACTAAGTCTGAATATAACTTTTTAAATCATCTCTAATCCAATTTAGTTAGCAAGGTCTTCTAAGTCCAAGGTCCTCTCTATTAATAACCCAGCTTCCAACTAAAACCTGCCGCACACGAAAAGAAAACGTGCGGTTGAGCTTACAAAGCCCAGTGAACAGATATATAATAAACGGAAACGAAAGCAAAAGAAATGAGAGTAAAAGTAAAAGAACATATACAGTATAACGAAATAGATAAGTAAAGGTACAGAGAGAGAGTAAAGGTTTAGGACAGTAATCCACCACGAGCCCAGAAACAGAAATGTCATATCCATGTAATCATATAAGAAATCCAGAGGGGATGCCTCTCAAGTACCCAGATAATATGAGGGGTGACCTCATGTATCCAACAGAAATATATGGAGTAGCTAGCTCCCAGAACATGAAAGACGTGGATTGCACCCATCACCAGTCACCAAATATCAGATATATCAGATCTTCACAAAACAGAACAAATCTAGGATGCATCCATTCGCCCCCAAAACAGAAATATCGGCCATAATCATATAGTGTGCACATATCAGAACAGAACAGGGACGGTGTGGTTAATCACTCTGACCACACAAGAGTCATGCCAGTGGTGCATCACAGACACGGCCATGTTACCTTCATGGCTAGGGAACAAATTTTGGCTCGGGTATCAAACTGGGAGTCAAAGGTCAAAGGTCAAAGGTCAAAGGTGCCTATTATAATCAGGGTGTCACATTAGAAAGGTCATATCAGAAGGTTCATATCAGAAGATCAAATATCCCAGATAAATATCCAAAAGGGTCAAAGTATCAGATGGTCAAATCTTCAAAAGGTTCAATATCAAAAGTACTTTTCAAAAGGTTTTCTCTTAAGGTTTATTTAAAACAATCCTTCGAAATAATTTTCATAAATGGTCTTTCAACTAGTTTTCATAAAATGAACTTCAAAAATAGTTTTCTTAAAGTCAATATATCATGCTTGAAAAACCCTTTCAAAATACTTTATTTAAACATTTCCATCTCATATCAAAAAGGTCTTCATATCATAGGTCCCAAAATCAGAGATCAAAGGTCGGAGCAAAGGTGTCATGGCAAGGGATCGTAACAGAGTATCAAATCAGAGATTTAATAGATCAGAAAAGAATCATAGGAAACCTTACAGAGAAGGTCAGAATATCTGTACCTTATTCCAGAAGCAACCACAATTCAGAAATGGATGACACAAAGTGGATCAGGACCTCTCTTTCTTCACACCTAGAGGGGGTAGACAAGAATTACAAACCCTTTCATTTTAAGTAATTTTCCATTTTAGCTTTTAGATTCATCAAGTTACTCTTTTAGTCCTTTAGGTTTCATAATTTACACTTTATACCCCTTTAGTTTCAAAAGTTACACTTTAACCCTTCAATTGTTCGTAGTTACACTTTAGACCCTTAATTTATCAAAGTTTCACAATGGTCACTCATTTTATCATATTATAAGAATGTATCCTCAATTTTACAGAATTTACACAATAGGTCCCTCTAGTTTTCAAAGTTACATATTTAGTCCCTTATTTTACAATTTCAACTTTATATTATTAATAATTACATATTAACCCATTAAATCACCAAATTTACACATAACCCCCTGAATAGATTATATTACTCAAAACAGCCCCAAGTTTCCAGAAATTACAAGTTTAGTCCCTCCATTTAATTATTTTATAATTCGTACCTTAATTAAACCCTAGAAACATTTTAATCCTTTAAAATACAAAAATGACACTAGACCCCCTCTTTTTATTTTTATACAGTAGGTACATGTTCCAAAATAAGTTCTAAAAATAACCCTTGAGTTTTAAAAGTTACAAAACTCACCCAAAACAATTTAAACCAATCGCATAACACTTTAATTAGCCAAAACCCTAACCCTAAAAATACAAATCATTCACCAATCATTAGATCATCATTAATCATCATTTAATCACTCAAAAATTGCCCCAAAAGTATAATCCCTAAATCGATTTACATTTTATTTCTTTTTCTTCTTTATTTTCTTTAAATCGGTAAACTAAATAAATCCACAAATAATTCGATTAGGCCCCAATAATTCGAAGTAACATTTTTCCCCGATTTTTATGATCATGTAGAGTCCAAATAAAATAAATAAGGAGCCTCAAAAATTCGGATTGAATTATTTATGTTTTATACACGTTTTTAAGATTTAATTCACAAATATTATAATAAGCATGCATGGATCGAATTATACATTTTATTTGATGTTCTTAACATATATAGGGTCTGAGAAAAATACCAAATCCAGATTTGAACGTGTGGAATGAGGTGTACGAATTCTTTTGTACGCGATTAGCCAAAACGGGTCAAAAATCACCACGACTTCAAAAACGATCTAAAAATCATGAAACCAATTTTCACAGGTCACATATGATGTGAGGAACACAAGAAAAATAAGAAACGAATTTTTAGGAGGTCGCAAGAATTAATTCGTTCCATACCTTATTTTGTTCTAGCGACAAAGAAATAATTCACCAAGATCGGACCAAGCTTCAAATAATTCGAATGGTATTTTTCCTAGTTCTTTTGGATGATGATCAATCACAGAAAAATGGTCTAGGGATTTTAGGGTGTCGATTGGAGGCTATATGGATTTATTTGTGTGTGTTATTTCACTCGGTAATTTAGGGTTATCAAGAAAGGGTGTGATTGATTTTTAAAATAGGAAACCGAGTCAATGGGGTGGGCTTGGACCAGAAATCTCGGCAAAATGGGTTGGCCAAATCAATGTGATTTATTTCTACCTTTAAATGCATTTATTTTTACTTTATACAATTTAAATGTTAATAACAATAATATTCGGCTCTATGGGCATTTTGGTAATTTTATTTCTTGTATAAATGTTAAATAGAATTGTTAAAATTATTTGGGATTCATAACTTATGCATTGCCAGAAGTTTGGAATTTATTTGATACTTTATAAACTTTTACTTAATTTCTAAACTTGCAGGGGCATTTTGGTCATTTTACATGTTTTAGATTTTTAGGGTTTTACAACTCTTCCCCACTAACAAAAAAAATTTCGTCCTCAAAATTTGCAGGGACATAGAAGAGCGAACATGACAGAAACGAGACAGAACATGCCGGATCAGATAAGCGTTACTTGCAGCAGATTTGGAATAGTTTAGCAGAATGGATCTTAACGTAAGATGACGGAGATAAACGGATGGAGTAAATTCTCTTAAGGTAGAGCAAAATGAAGTACATACTTGGTGTCTTCCATCGGATCATGATCATAAAATACTCAAAACAAATCAAGCCAAAATCTCAGAATTCAACTTGGAATGGAATTATTAGATCAAAATCCAAAATATTCGTACGAAAATCAAGAGGAAGTCAATGCGTCATAAACGGAAAGGAAACATGCGTATCAAATCATTCAAACAAACAGAAGGAAACAAATCATGCAGGCGATCTCTTCAGGCTGAGGCAGGAGTCGCATCGGCAGGGTCCTTCTTGTCATCCTCGAGGTTGTCCACGTTGCGGGGCTGGATTCGTACCACTCCATTCTCCTCAATGAAATTGGGGCACTTGCCTGCGTACCGAATGGCCGCTCCATCTTTGTAGATCACCTGGGTGGAGTACTCTAGCACTTCTGCTCCATCTTTGTTCACTATGGTCAGCTCCTCCTCGATATAACACGGCCATATACTAGCAGGAATTAACTTCCTCCTTGCCGTTCTCCATATTTTCCCAATCTTCCTGCTGCCGGTAGGATAAACGATGGTCCATCGTTGCTTTTTCCGTGCGGAGTACTCTCGAGCGCGCGTGGACACCATCTACACGATTAGCAGAACGATCAGAAGGAGTATATTGATGACAAAATAGAATACGAAAGGTGTCGACATGAGCAAGTAGGATAACGGAAGCAACGGAAGAGAGTGCGCGGACGGAAACCTAATGTCTACCCAGATCCTCACAGGTCAAATGGCCTAAGCCGAAGGTTTTCGGGTGCCTGTACGCTCTGATACCATAATTGTAACACCCCAACCCGACAAGGGCAAAGGTGTCACAGATACGGATTCTTATCAGAACAAACACAAGCTTATGACATAAATAATACAATAGGATTCCAAGGGTTACAAACAAAAAAATCTGAAATTTCAAGGTTTCAAACGAGATGTGCGATAATCACTAAGTCTGAATATAACTTTTTAAATCATCTCTAATCCAATTTAGTTAGCAAGGTCTTCTAAGTCCAAGGTCCTCTCTATTAATAACCCAGCTTCCAACTAAAACCTGCCGCACACGAAAAGAAAACGTGCGGCTGAGCTTACAAAGCCCAGTGAACAGATATATAATAAACGGAAACGAAAGCAAAAGAAATGAGAGTAAAAGTAAAAGAACAGATACAGTATAACGAAATAGATAAGTAAAGGTACAGAGAGAGAGTAAAGGTTTAGGACAGTAATCCACCACGAGCCCAGAAACAGAAATGTCATATCCATGTAACCATATAAGAAATCCAGAGGGGATGCCTCTCAAGTACCCAGATAATATGAGGGGTGACCTCATGTATCCAACAGAAATATATGGAGTAGCTAGCTCCCAGAACATGAAAGACGTGGATTGCACCCATCATCAGTCACCAAATATCAGATATATCAGATCTTCACAAAACAGAACAAATCTAGGATGCATCCATTCGCCCCCAAAACAGATCGGCCATAATATTGGCAATAATCATATAGTGTGCACATATCAGAACAGAACAGGGAAGGTGTGGTTAATCACTCTGACCACACAAGAGTCATGCCAGTGGTGCATCACAGACACGGCCATGTTACCTTCATGGCTAGGGAACAAATTTTGGCTCGGGTATCAAACTGGGAGTCAAAGGTCAAAGGTCAAAGGTCAAAGGTGCCTATTATAATCAGGGTGTCACATCAGAAAGGTCATATCAGAAGGTTCATATCAGAAGATCAAATATCCCAGATAAATATCCAAAAGGGTCAAAGTATCAGATGGTCAAATCTTCAAAAGGTTCAATATCAAAAGTACTTTTCAAAAGGTTTTCTCTTAAGGTTTATTTAAAACAATCCTTCGAAATAATTTTCATAAATGGTCTTTCAACTAGTTTTCATAAAATGAACTTCAAAAATAGTTTTCTTAAAGTCAATATATCATGCTTGAAAAACCCTTTCAAAATACTTTATTTAAACATTTCCATCTCATATCAAAAAGGTCTTCATATCATAGGTCCCAAAATCAGAGATCAAAGGTCGGAGCAAAGGTGTCATGGCAAGGGATCGTAACAGAGTATCAAATCAGAGATTTAATAGATCAGAAAAGAATCATAGGAAACCTTATAGAGAAGGTCAGAATATCTGTACCTTATTCCAGAAGCAACCACAATTCAGAAATGGATGACACAAAGTGGATTAGGACCTCTCTTTCTTCACACCTAGAGGGGGGTAGACAAGAATTACAAACCCTTTCATTTTAAGTAATTTTCCATTTTAGCTTTTAGATTCATCAAGTTACTCTTTTAGTCCTTTAGGTTTCATAATTTACACTTTATACCCCTTTAGTTTCAAAAGTTACACTTTAACCCTTCAATTGTTCGTAGTTACACTTTAGACCCTTAATTTATCAAAGTTTCACAATGGTCACTCATTTTATCATATTATAAGAATGTATCCTCAATTTTATAGAATTTACACAATAGGTCCCTCTAGTTTTCAAAGTTACATATTTAGTCCCTTATTTTACAATTTCAACTTTATATTATTAATAATTACATATTAACCCATTAAATCACCAAATTTACACATAACCCCCTGAATAGATTATATTACTCAAAACAGCCCCAAGTTTCCAGAAATTACAAGTTTAGTCCCTCCATTTAATTATTTTATAATTCGTACCTTAATTAAACCCTAGAAACATTTTAATCCTTTAAAATACAAAAATGACACTAGACCCCCTCTTTTTATATTTTATACAGTAGGTACATGTTCCAAAATAAGTTCTAAAAATAACCCTTGAGTTTTAAAAGTTACAAAACTCACCCAAAACAATTTAAACCAATCGCATAACACTTTAATTAGCCAAAACCCTAACCCTAAAAATACAAATCATTCACCAATCATTAGATCATCATTAATCATCATTTAATCACTCAAAAACAGCCCCAAAAGTATAATCCCTAAATCGATTTACATTTTATTTCTTTTTCTTCTTTATTTTCTTTAAATCGGTAAACTAAATAAATCCACAAATAATTCGATTAGGCCCCAATAATTCGAAGTAACATTTTTACCCGATTTTTATGATCATGTAGAGTCCAAATAAAATAAATAAGGAGCCTCAAAAATTCGGATTGAATTATTTATGTTTTATACACGTTTTTAAGATTTAATTCACAAATATTATAATAAGCATGCATGGATCGACTTATACATTTTATTTGATGTTCTTAACATATATAGGGTCTGAGAAAAATACCAAATCCAGATTTGAACGTGTGGAATGAGGTGTACGAATTCTTTTGTACGCGATTAGCCAAAACGGGTCAAAAATCACCACGACTTCAAAAACGATCTAAAAATCATGAAACCAATTTTCACAGGTCACATATGATGTGAGGAACACAAGAAAAATAAGAAACGAATTTTTAGGAGGTCGCAAGAATTAATTCGTTCCATACCTTATTTTGTTCTAGCGACAAAGAAATAATTCACCAAGATCGGACCAAGCTTCAAATAATTCGAATGGTATTTTTCCTAGTTCTTTTGGATGATGATCAATCACAAAAAAATGGTCTAGGGATTTTAGGGTGTCGATTGGAGGCTATATGGATTTATTTGTGTGTGTTATTTCACTCGGTAATTTAGGGTTATCAAGAAAGGGTGTGATTGATTTTTAAAATAGGAAACCGAGTCAATGGGTTGGGCTTGGACCAGAAATCTCGGCAAAATGGGTTGGCCAAATCAATGTGATTTATTTCTACCTTTAAATGCATTTATTTTTACTTTATACAATTTAAATGTTAATAACAATAATATTCGGCTCTATGGGCATTTTGGTAATTTTATTTCTTGTATAAATGTTAAATAGAATTGTTAAAATTATTTGGGATTCATAACTTATGCATTGCCATATGTTTGGAATTTATTTGATACTTTATAAACTTTTAATTAATTTCTAAACTTGCAGGGGCATTTTGGTCATTTTACATGTTTTAGATTTTTAGGGTTTTACACCACAACATGTGTGGTGCCACATGTTTAACTCTACATTAGTAGGGAATGCGCGCAACTGGTTCAGTAAGCTTCCACGCAGAAGCATCGGTGGGTTTGAAGAGTTGCGAAAGGCGTTTCGTTTAAACTTTACTCAGAGGAAGAAGTGCGCCAAAAACCCTGTCGAGCTCGCTAGGGTAAAACAACGCCAAGGGGAATCCACAAGCGCTTTCATGGAGCGCTATAAGGACGAATGCATACAGGTCAAGGCGTGCCCAGAAATACTAAAGATATCGGGGTTTATGAACGGAATCAATAACCCAGATCTGATTAAAAAGTTAAACGATAGGGTTCCCCAAACCTTTGACGAACTCATGAAGCGCACGAGGTCCTTCGTCCAAGGAGAAGCAGCCGCTGTGGATAGCAAGAAAGGCTACTCGAACCATAGGTCACAAGAAGAGCCAAGGAGACAATCCAATGACCAGAGTGGCAATCGTAACAAAAGCTATCGCAGTCAAGGGAGCGGACGGGGAAACGACAAGTACACCCCACTAACGAAAACTCCAAAGGAGATATTTGCGACGGAAGGTGCGAACTTTCCAAGACCCCCACCTATGCGCACCCCTGAAGATCGGCGCGTAGGGAACGGATACTGCGAATATCATGGACAGAAGGGCCATACAACTAATGACTGCGTCCAACTGCGCCAACTAATAGACAAGTTAGTAAAAGAAGGCAGATTGGACCATCTCGTTAAAAACATTAAGGACGGGAAAGACAAACAGAAAACTGGGGGCAAGAAAGAAGCGCCCAAAGACAAGGCTGACACAATCTACATGATACAATCATGGCAGCGAAAGACTAGGCAAAGGGTCAGCCAGAAATTTTCCCATGGAAGCGAAATCTCTTTCCCCACCTTGGCTGCGGACAACGCAGTGACAGAACCACTCACCATTGAGATAAATGCGGGGGGTCACGATATCCACCGCATGTATGTTGATGGAGGGGCTTCAGCGGATATAATGTATGAGCATTGTTTCAAGAGATTGCGCCCTGAGATACAAAGACAGTTAAGCCCAGCCACGACTGCGCTTACTGGCTTTACAGGAGAAAAGATATGGCCCATGGGACAACTGCGACTACTAGTCGCTGTTGGTAATAAGGAACACTCCATGACAGCCTGGATGAACTTTATGGTGATCAGATCTCCTTCGCCATACAATGGCATCATTGGAAGGTCAGGAATTTCGGCGATGCGCGCGGTACCGTCCACAGCACATGGGATGCTCAAATTCCCAGTAGAAGGCGGCATTGTCACCATCTACAACAGCGCTGCGCCACCAGAAGAGTGTAACACGATTACATGTGAAACGACGCACATTCCAGAACAGAGCGCAGCTAAGGTACCAAACCTAAAGGTTGCGATTCACCCTGAATACCCGGAGCAAGAAGTGTCGATTGGAGGATCGTTGTCTGACAAAGGCAGAGCGGCCGTGTGCGCGCTCTTACAAAGAAATCTGGATATCTTCGCATGGGAACCAAAGCACATGACTGGTGTACCACGCTCGATTGCAGAACACAAGCTAAAAATCCGACAAGGATATTCCCCAGTAAGGCAGAAAAAGCGCGACCAGGCTCCAGAGCGTGCAAAAGCCATTCTGGAAGAAGTACACAAACTTGTGGACGCTGGCATCATGCGAGAAGTCTATTACCATGACTGGCTCTCCAATCCAGTAATGGTCAAGAAGAGCGATGGTAGCTGGCGGATGTGTGTAGATTTCACTGACCTTAACAAAGCATGCCCACAGGACTGCTACCCACTACCAGAGATAGACTAGAAGGTGGAATCTCTGTGCGGATATCCCTTTAAATGTTTCTTAGATGCATACAAAGGGTACCACCAAATCCAAATGGCTAAGGAAGACGAGGAAAAAACAGCCTTCCACACAAGCCAGGGCGTCTTTTGTTATACAAAGATGCCTTTTGGCCTGAAGAATGCGGGCGCCACCTACCAGCGACTGGTAGATAATGCATTTGAAAAGCAAGTGGGCCGCAACCTGGAGGTCTATGTGGACGACCTTGTCATAAAAAGCCATACTGAAGATGAAGTGGTGCGCGACATTGAAGAAACATTCACAACACTACGAAAGATCAACATGAAGTTTAATCATAAGAAATGTACTTTTGGCGCTACAGAAGGCATGTTCCTAGGATATTTGATAGAACCAGATGGAATTAAGCCATGCCCAGAAAAAACAGAGGCTGTCATCCAACTTCCTTCACCGCGCACGTTGAAAGAAGTTCAATCTCTGAATGGAAAGCTAGCCGGTTTGAACAAATTCCTGTCTAAATCAGTGGATAAGTCACTTCCTCTATTTAAAACACTCAAGAAGTGTACAAAAAAGGGAGACTTTCGTTGGACTGCGGAAGCGGAAGAAGCTTTTACACAGCTTAAGCAACACATAGCAGCGCTTCCTAAGCTAGTTGCACCCCGACCAGGGGAGGAGTTAATCGTCTACTTATCTGCGACTCATGGAGCGGTCAGCGCAGTGCTACTGACAGATAGGAACTCTGTACAAACGCCGGTATATTTTGTAAGTAAAGCACTCAAGAAGACAGAGATTAACTATAGCCCAATGGAAAAACTGGTCTTGGCATTAGTATTCGCCGCCAAGAGACTGCGCAGATACTTTCAAGCGCACCCAATAGCGGTAATCACAGACCAACCAATCAAGCAAGTTATCTCCAAACCTGACGCATCGGGGCGATTACAAAAATGGAGTGTGCTACTAGGCGAGTATAACATCTCTTACAGACCACGCACTGCGGTTAAAGGGCAAATACTAGCAGACTTCATCATCGAAAAACCAGATACCGATGACACACCTCCACCGAGCAAGGTAGAATTACAAGAACCATGGGTCCTGTTCACCGATGGATCTTCATGCATGGATGGGTCGGGCGCTGGCCTTATCCTCACTAATCCAGAAGGAATGGAATTCACTTACGCACTGCGTTTTGAATTCACAGCCACGAACAACGAGGCAGAATATGAAGCCCTAATCGCTGGATTACGCATTGCAAATCGAATGGGTGTACGTAACCTAGAAGAAAATGTGGACTCCCGATTGGTAGCCAACGATGTGTTGGGCGAATATGTGGCTAAAGAGGATAACATGGTCCAATACCTCGACAAGACCAAATCGCTAATACAAGGCTTTGACAGGTTTACCATTAAGCAAATTCCTAGAGGTGAAAATAAGAAAGCGGATGCGCTAAGCAAGATCGCATCTACTAGCTTCGCGCACCTGTCAAAACAAGTTTTAGTGGAGATCCTAAATAACAAATCCATCTCGGAGATGGAGATATCCACGGTAATAGAGGAAGAGAATCCTACGTGGATGACCCCTATTATCGAATTTATAAGCAAGGGCAAATTACCCGATGAGCAGAAGGACGCTCGACGGATACGGCGCACAGCGCAGAGGTTCGAACTTAGAGATGGTATCCTATATCGGCGCTCATTCCTACAACCATGGCTTCGGTGTGTTGGACCTCTTCAGGCAGATTACGTACTCCGAGAGATCCACGCTGGTTCATGCAGCATGCATTCAGGACCACGGTCCGTCGTAGCGCGAGCATTGCGCTCAGGATACTATTGGCCTACTATGCACCGTGATGCGCGCGATGTGATAAAGAAATGCAACGACTGCCAAGTTCATAGACCCATCCCGCGCAGACCACAACAAGAGCTAACACATATCACTTCTCCATGGCCATTCTATAAATGGGGCATTGACATTGCGGGTCCTTTCCCTGTCGCAGCGGGAGGACTGAAATTGTAACACCCCAACCCGGCAAGGGTAAAGATGTCACGTTAATGGTTTCATATCAGATCAAACAAAGCATACTTCAATAGTAATACAATAAATTTCAAGGTTACAAAAGAAATACTAAAAGTACAAGGTTACAATGGAATAAAACTAAATACTAAGTCTGTAGTTGCAAATCCTTCTAATAATCTCTACTTCAGAATACTATCAAGTCTTCTAAGTCCAAGGTATTCTTCACTCATCCCCAGCTTCCTACTAAAACCTGCCGCAGGATAAAGAAATGCGGCTGAGCTACGAGAGCTCAGTGAACAGATACATATACAAAGCAGAGAATAACGAAACATGAATATAATATAGGCAATGGGAATGTCATAAGGTATAAGCAAGCAAAAGATTAGTAAGGGAAATATAGGATAGTCATCTACCACGAGCCCAGAAACTCAAAGTCATAATCTCAACATCATAATCTCAAAGTCATAGTCTCACAATCAGAGGGGATACCTCTTAGGCAACCAGATAATATGAGGGGTGTCCTCATGTATCACAATAGTGGAGTGATCAGCTCCCAGAAAATGTGAAAGGCGTGTATTGCACACAAGCACCAGTCACCTCAAAGTCATAAACTCAAAGTCATAGTTAAATCCACTAAACAAGATGAACCTAGGATTGCAATCCATACGCCCCAAAACTCAAAGTCAATCTCAAAGTCATAATGGCCATAGTATAATATAAAAGGGACGGTGTGAGAAATCACTCACCCACACGTGAGTCATGCCAGTGGTGCATCACAGACATGGCCAGGTTACCTTCCTGGCTAGGAAAACAGAAATGGCTCGGGTATCAAACTAAGAGTCAGGTCTCAATGTCACAACAGAATGTCATATCAAAAGGTCATATATCAGAAAGTATATCTCAACATCTCAGAAGCAAATATCAAAGGTTCACACAAAGGAAACATAGCAATGGCTTGGGAAATCTTAGCTGAATCATAACTCAAAATCAAAATCAAGGTTCATCTCAAAAGTTCATTTCAAAACTTCCATCAAAAGTCCATTTTAAACAATCCTTTATTCATGATTTTCATAAAACGATCCTTTAAAGTAATTCTCATAAAAATATTCTTTCAAAACGGTTTTTCATAAAAATTAGTCTTCCAAGAATAGTTTTCATAAAAGCTAGTAATCATTTATATAAGAATTGGTTTTACCTCATTTATAAACCTCTTTTAAAATAGCTTTTCTCCAAACATTTTCAAGATATAATTAGAAAAGGTTTTCATAGCATAGCTTCAGATCAGTAATCATATCAAATGGAATTCAACCGGGGAGGTTCAAGCAAGGGAAATCATAGCAATCAAATCAGAAACTAATGGATTCAGAATACGAGAGAGATCATGAGAAACCTTAAAAGAAAGGTCAGAATATCTGTACCTCGACAAAGCACACCAAAATCAAAGCAACGACAGAAATAGAGATGGATGATCACTCCCTCTTCACCCGATCTACAAATATTCATAAGTTCTCTTATAAGTTTCATATGATCGTAAGGTTTCATTTTAGTTCTCATTCCATTTGAGGTAACTTTGGTTATTAACATTCTCGTATGTCAAATTAAATTATTAAGGATGATCATATTCGTAGTTTAGGGTTCATGATATCTTTTACAAAAATCTAGGGTTCGTAAAGTATGTTTCCATGATTTAGGGTTCATTAGGTAATCATCATAAGTTTAGGGTTTAATATGAAATTCTCATAACTTTAGGGTGTAAAGTGTAATTACTATAAAGTTACAGGTGTTTACAAGTTAGGTCCATTAGTTTTAGCAATTAACCATTTAAACCCTTTAGTTTATAAAATAAACACAAAACACCTTTTAATTTCCTTTTTAACCTTTTTATAATTTCTCACAGTTTTATATACGAAATTATTAGGTTTTCTATAAATTGTAAACTGTATAAGAACTCAGTAATAAAATTCCCAAAAATTCCCAGAGATGCTAAAAGGTCTTAAGTATTTTATCTAATTTTTCCAGATTTTATTAAGTAGCATAGCTATGGATTAAAATTCACTTAAATCAACTCGTCCAGATTTCTGATTAATTTTACTATACGAAAATTTATTAATCAAAAAACTTTTAAGAAAATTTCAAAAAAATCTACAAAAATTCCAGGAAGTAATAGACATCCTAGATATTACCCAATTCAAAGGAAAACTCCTAATTCGATACGGTTTGGAAATTAAAATTCAAAAACCCGGACTGATTTTCCAAACTCACAAATCCGATCAGACACATAATTTTCCAAAAATCAAAAAGTAACCTTCCAGGCCTCCATAAATTACAAACTAAATTTTCCCAGGTATCCGTTTCATTGAACTTAGTTTTAGACTCTTAAAACACCAAAATATACGTTCACATCATTTAGTTACAGCCGGTTAAAGTCGAACAAAGTTCTGGGTCAGTAGCAGTTCTTCATAGGATCGTGTATAAGTTATGGGTTTTAACATGTTACCTCTTTAATTCTTAACAAATAATGATTATAGGTTAATCCAAAACATATTTAGGTCAATTATCACAGGTCTTAACATAATGAAAACAAATTAAAGCCATCACACACACCAGGATCGAGTTACATATCTTAGATTTTAGGGTTTTATGATTGTGATTTCATGTGTCATGTTCTTTTATTTCTTGTTAACTCTTTTCATACAATTATATATGGACATAACTCGAATAGAACAAGGATTGAACAAAGAAAAGGATAATACAATACCCTTGTAGATCAAAGCAGGAGAGAACCACAAGAACGCACACCACAACTCTTCTTCCTTTCTTTCTTTTGGGTCCGGTCGAACAAGAACAAGAGCAAAAGGGTCGGTTAGGGTTTAGGTTACATAAACACAAATGAATCAATGATGAACATGGTTACCTTATGATAGATGAAACACGAATTATACAAGAAGATAATGATCAATTCTTCTTCTTCTTCCTTCCTCTTCTTGATCGGATGAAACACAAGAGAAAAGATAGAGTGGATCGATTAGGGTTTTTGGGATCAATTCGAATGAATTAATTTATGGACATGAATGATTACCTTGGACAAGGACAAACTCAAGAACACCAAAATCTCCTTGATGTGGCTGCTGTAGATCGAATATGGAAGAACCAAGAAGAATCCGTGACTTGTTTTTAGAGAGAGAGAGGAATTAGGGCTATGTGATGGATCGGTTAATAGGAAAGAAAAGAAAGCCGTGTTTTGTGATTAGTGTAGATTAGGAAAGGATCAATCACATTAATGGATAATTATTTATTTAACCAATCATGAACTTGGACTCTATTGTGGTCAAGGGGGGGGGGTAATGTAATGTTTTATTTATATTGGAACTTAGGTTAGTGTTACTTAGTTAATATTTGTAAGTTCTCAAAATTTAAATTCGAGGGTATTTTTGTCTTTTCGGATTATATAAATTTCGGGGTTTTACAACTCTTCCCCTCTTAAAAAGAATTTTTCGTCCTCGAAAATTGAAGTCGCAAAGTGAAACGAAGTCGTAGCAAATCGCACAGATCATCATAATATTCTCATGCCCGAGGAGGTTCTTCCAAAAGATCTTCAGACCAAAAGTTTCTCATGACGCAGATCAAAACGAGATGGGTTCGAATTCCTCAGAAGGAGACAAATTAGGTTGATTCCGATCAAATGACCATGCAACAAAATGGAGGGTAGGTGAATCTTCCGGAAAGCTCATATGGAAATACGAACAAGATTTCAGATCAAATTAACTATATCAACAGTTGAGAGTTTTACAAGAATTCAAGATTTATAACAGAGGTCAACAGAATGCAAAACGAGAGTCCAAAACTCATCCAGATATTTAACGAACGAAGGTAGAGTATACGCATAGGTAGAATGAACCTAAAGTCTCACTAATCACGGATAATCCAACGGAATTTCAAATTCTAACTTCTTGGGTACTCCCCAAGATATCCTATGCCCACAACAAGTGCACGTTATATGATGTAAGTATTATCACGTTGGCCAGACGTCATAATACCGACATCATATAAATATGCCCTCATGATGGTCATACTTTATCTCAAGTCGTAATCAAAACCAACAATCTAAATCCACCTAGTACTTCTACAGTCTCAGAGGTCAACAAAATCAAATGCCATAGTCAAGAGAGAAAACAAAACTATTCGCAAGAGTATCAAAATCCCAGATTGCCTAGCAGAAATGAGGTACGCTGTCACAAGCATCATATCTTCCACAACTCGCCAAAATCTCTCAAAACAAAGTCATCACCGAACATACGAAAATTAAACACGAAACTGAAATGCTTCTAGGGAACTTAAATCATAAGAGGATCTCATTACTATATAACGAAACTTAAGAGGGTCAACGGAAATGAAAGTTAGTCGTCAATAACTTCGGCTTCATAGAATCAATTCTTCCAAACATAAAGGGTCTGCTACAAAAATCCGTTCATTCAACACATCCAATCTCCTCAAGTCCGGTTAATCTGTCTTCGTCCGTCCATCAATCGTGAAGTGAAACCAAAATCGGGAATTTGTGTCTGGTTCGTCGAGCCTCCTGCAGTTCTTCTTGGAATGTGATGGAGTAATATGAATTTCTGACATGCTCTTTAAATTTCTTCATCGTCTAGTCTACTTCCGCTCTCAATTCACCTTAGTACGACTAAGATGAATAGGGAAGTGAGACTGCACGTCTTCATCGGTTCCAGGTTCGCCATCTTGACTAGATCTTCTGCATCGCCAACACTTCTACCTTGTAAGAAATGTCTTCACTCTTCAGGGTAGCCGCCATTGTTGTCAACTCCAGGTCAGACAATGAAGTAATTCTTCTGATGCGCTTCTAGTTGTCTTGATGCATACGAAAAACCTTCTGTGCTGAAAGGGAGTATAATCGAGTCTCTTTCTCGAATGCCCTAAAATTCGCTCCGTCTGAAGGTATGGAAGCAAATTCCTATTTCAGCTTTTCCAAAATTCCATTCTCAATCAAACTAAGCTGTTTCTCTCTGTCCACGAAATTTCTCAATGGTATTATAAGTTGCAAACGTCTTCCAGAATTCTTCTGCAAAGTTCAAAAGGTTTCAGTTCTCCATTCTGTTATCGGTCTTGACCACATGGTGATAGTTTTCAAAACTTGCGGGATTTAAAGAGATATCCTCAATCAAGAACATCGTTGTCTCAACAAATATCCATCTCCCAGAATGCACAAATAATCGTCAAATTTCTAACAAGATGCAAAAATGATTTTCATGCACTTCCTCGTCTCCGAATGTACCATTAAGTCATACAATGACCATTTGCCCAGTACTCACGAGGAAATATCATTTATCAACTTCACAAAACCGTCAGAGCTTTAGCTAATACTATTAGCGTCACTAGCCGTCATAGCAGTCGTTTACGAATATGGAAGGCGATTCCAAGAATAAAATCAATTCATCAGAAGGGAAACTTCGCGCTCTGAAATTAAACAAACACATAGTCGTTTCAGGGTAGAGGAACATTGGCTCTTAACAGTATTACGGTTCAACTTCCATATCTCCAGTCGCCATCCTTCTTTATCACGAACGAAACTAAAACACGCCCAGAAGATACACTTAAGCAAACTTACTTCTGGTCTCCGGTTGCTCAAATCGACTGGTATGACCCCGGACACATCTGAAATACATCTACGCTTGGTGACTAGAAAATCTCTCGGTATCAAGTCGAATTCCACTTCACACTCCGGTGAAAAACTTGGTGGTTCAAACAGGAATCATATTCAGAAAATTCAGAGTGCCAAATAACTCTCAAGATGAGGTTCATTCATTGGTGTACGAGATGGGTTCTAGGAAAACTTCATGACCGCGAAAATAACACACGAGTCTCCAGAGTAATAGTGATAGCAAAAGTTTAACAAGCGGTATTCATGGTAGGGAGTTCAAAATTGTTGCAGACGTCAAAGGTGAGACATAGAAGGGTAGTTGTCAATATCTGACTGATCAATCAACCAATTCCTTGTCAGAATAAAATCGAAGTTAACTATCCAAAGAAAGACGGATCACACATCAAATCTTTATCATTCAAAAGTGAGGGGGAAAACATTCTTATACTCGGGGTGACACACCACAAGACTTCTCATAGGGGCAGAGATGGGTGAAACGAAATCAAATAGTGTCAGAAGATTCAAAGATACTTATCAAAAGCAAGAGACAAATAAGAGAATACATCAAGTACATCATCGCCATGGAGGTTCTCAGAGTGCCCGAAGGGGAGTCAAAATGATTAACGAAGGATCAAAGATCAGAGTCAAAATCTGAAGATGAGGATCAAATAGTGTCAGGCAATTATTATGAAATTCTCAATGCCTTCAAGATTTAATCAGGTTCAAATCTTAGGCGGTGCAAAACATAAGCTTTCGCTTTCCAATAGTGATATTAACAGGATCTAACCAAAAGTAAGGCACGAATCAGAGTGATGCGGAAGCAATGATACTTACATAGATGTCTTAGTCTACCCATTCCTCACCAGTAATAACTTAAGTCCTTATAGGGAAATCCTAGAGTGAATTTTCAAAGGTTGTCTTATGAGCGCCTACAGTGGAAACTTAGGGGTCCAAACTTCACAGGCCAAGGGTAATTGTATTACAAATCGCAGCCTGTCTCTCTGATACCATAATTGTAACACCCCAACCCGGCAAGGATAAAGATGTCACGTTAATGGTTTCATATCAGATCAAACAAAGCATACTTCAATAGTAATACAATAAATTTCAAGGTTACAAATGAAATACTAAAATTACAAGGTTACAATGGAATAAAACTAAATACTAAGTCTGTAGTTGCAAATCCTTCTAATAATCTCTACTTCAGAATACTATCAAGTCTTCTAAGTCCAAGGTATTCTCCACTCATCCCCAGCTTCCTACTAAAACCTGCCGCAGGATAAAGAAATGCGGCTGAGCTACGAGAGCTCAGTGAACAGATACATATACAAAGCAGGGAATAACGAAACAGAAATATAATATAGGCAATGGGAATGTCATAAGGTATAAGCAAGCAAAAGATTAGTAAGGGAAATATAGGATAGTCATCTACCACGAGCCCAGAAACTCAAAGTCATAATCTCAACATCATAATCTCAAAGTCATAGTCTCACAATCAGAGGGGATACCTCTTAGGCAACCAGATAATATGAGGGGTGTCCTCATGTATCACAATAGTGGAGTGATCAGCTCCCAGAAAATGTGAAAGGCGTGTATTGCACACAAGCACCAGTCACCTCAAAGTCATAAACTCAAAGTCATAGTTAAATCCACTAAACAAAACGAACCTAGGATTGCAATCCATACGCCCCAAAACTCAAAGTCAATCTCAAAGTCATAATGGCCATAGTATAATATAAAAGGGACGGTGTGAGAAATCACTCACCCACACGTGAGTCATGCCAGTGGTGCATCACAGACATGGCCAGGTTACCTGGCTAGGAAAACAGAAATGGCTCGGGTATCAAACTAAGAGTCAGGTCTCAATGTCACAACAGAATGTCATATCAAAAGGTCATATATCAGAAAGTATATCTCAACATCTCAGAAGAAAATATCAAAGGTTCACACAAAGGAAACATAGCAATGGCTTGGGAAATCTTAGCTGAATCATAACTCAAAATCAAAATCAAGGTTCATCTCAAAAGTTCATTTCAAAACTTCCATCAAAAGTCCATTTTAAACAATCCTTTATTCATGATTTTCATAAAACGATCCTTTAAAGTAATTCTCATAAAAATATTCTTTCAAAACGGTTTTTCATAAAAATTAGTCTTCCAAGAATAGTTTTCATAAAAGCTAGTAATCATTTATATAAAAATTGGTTTTGCCTCATTTATAAACCTCTTTTAAAATAGCTTTTCTCCAAACATTTTCAAGATATAATCAGAAAAGGTTTTCATAGCATAGCTTCAGATCAGAAATCATATCAAATGGAATTCAACCGGGGAGGTTCAAGCAAAGGGAAATCATAGCAATCAAATCAGAAACTAATGGATTCAGAATACGAGAGAGATCATGAGAAACCTTAAAAGAAAGGTCAGAATATCTGTACCTCGACAAAGCACACCAAAATCAAAGCAACGACAGAAATAGAGATGGATGATCACTCCCTCTTCATCCGATCTACAAATATTCATAAGTTCCCTTATAAGTTTCATATGATCGTAAGGTTTCATTTTAGTTCTCATTCCATTTGAGGTAACTTTGGTTATTAACATTCTCGTATGTCGATTTAAATTATTATGGATGATCATATTCGTAGTTTAGGGTTCATGATATCTTTTACAAAAATCTAGGGTTCGTAAAGTATGTTTCCATGATTTAGGGTTCATTAGGTAATCATCATAAGTTTAGGGTTTAATATGAAATTCTCATAACTTTAGGGTGTAAAGTGTAATTACTATAAAGTTACAGGTGTTCACAAGTTAGGTCCATTAGTTTTAGCAATTAACCATTTAAACCCTTTAGTTTATAAAATAAACACAAAACACCTTTTAATTTCCTTTTTAACCTTTTTATAATTTCTCACAGTTTTATATACGAAATTATTAGGTTTTCTATAAATTGTAAACCGTATAAGAACTCAGTAATAAAATTCCGAAAGATTCCCAGAGATGCTCAAAGGTCTTAATTATTTTATCTAATTTTTCCAGATTTTATTAAGTAGCATAGCTATGGATTAAAATTCACTTAAACCAACTCGTCCAGATTTCTGATTAATTTTACTATACGAAAAGTTATTAATTAAAAAACTTTTAAGAAAACTTCAAAAAAATCTACAAAAATTCCAGGAAGTAATAGACATCCTAAATATTACCCATTTCAAAGGAAAACTCCTAATTCGACACGGTTTGGAAATTAAAATTCAAAAACCCGGACTGATTTTCCAGACTCACAAATCCGATCAGATACATAATTTTCCAAAAATCAAAAAGTAACCTTCCAGGCCTCCATAAATTACAAACTAAATTTTCCCAGGTAGCCATTTCATTGAACTTAGTTTTAGACTCTTAAAACACCAAAATATACGTTCACATCATTTAGTTACAGCCAGTTAAAGTCGAACAAAGTTCCGGGTCAGTAGCAGTTCTTCACAGGATCGTGTATAACTTAGGGTTTTAACATGTTACCTCTTTAATTCTTAACAAATAATGATTATAGGTTAATCCAAAACATATTTAGGTCAATTATCACAGGTCTTAACGTAATCAAAACAAATTAAAACCATCACACACACCAGGATCGAATTACATATCTTAGATTTTAGGGTTTTATGATTGTGATTTCATGTGTCATGTTCTTTTATTTCTTGTTAACTCTTTTCATACAATTATATATGAACATAACTCGAATAGAACAAGGATTGAACAAAGAAAAGGATAATACAATACCCTTGTAGATCAAAGCACGAGAGAACCACAAGAACGCACACCACAACTCTTCTTCCTTTCTTTCTTTTGGGTCCGGTCGAACAAGAACAAGAGCAAAAGGGTCGGTTAGGGTTTAGGTTCCATAAACACAAATGAATCAATGATGAACATGGTTACCTTATGATGGATGAAACACGAATTATACGAGAAGATAATGATCAATTCTTCTTCTTCTTCCTTCCTCTTCTTGATCGGATGAAACACAAGAGAAAAGATAGAGTGGATCGATTAGGGTTTTTGGGATCAATTCGAATGAATTAATTTATGGACATGAATGATTACCTTGGACAAGGAAAAACTCAAGAACACCAAAATCTCCTTGATGTGGCTGCTGTAGATCGAATATGGAAGAACCAAGAAGAATCCGTGACTTGTTTTTAGAGAGAGAGAGGAATTAGGGCTATGTGATTGATCGGTTAATAGAAAAGAAAAGAAAGCCGTGTTTTGTGATTAGTGTAGATTAGGAAAGGATCAATCACATTAATGGATAATTATTTATTTTACCAATCATGAACTTGGACTCTATTGTGGTCAGGGGGGGGCGGCATATTAACATGGCTTAGTTCCTTTTTCTTTTTTTTTTTTTTTTTTTTTTTTTTTTTTTTTTTTTTGTACAAGCATTATAATGTAATGTTTTATTTATATTGGAACTTAGGTTAGTGTTACTTAGTTAATATTTGTAAGTTCTCAAAATTTAAATTCGAGGGTATTTTAGTCTTTTCGGATTATATAAATTTCGGGGTTTTACAGTCACCCTAGAAATTCCTTATTGTGGCAATAGATTATTTCACTAAGTGGATTGAAGCAAAAGCAGTAGCGACAATCACTGGTAATCAAGTAAAACGCTTTGTTTGGGAAAATATTGTATGCCGCTTTGGATTACCTGGGGAGATTGTTTCAGACAACGGAAAACAATTTCGTGATAACCCGTTCAAAGACTGGTGCGCAGAGTTAAATATCACACAACACTTCGCATCAGTTAAACACCCACAAACCAATGGTTTAGTTGAGCGCGCAAATCGTAGTCTAGGCGAAGGAATTAAAGCGCGCCTGGACAAACACAAAGGAAGATGGGTGGACGAATTATCGCATGTCTTATGGGCGCACCGTACGATAATTAAAGTTAGCAATGGAGACACTCCTTTTTCCCTTGTCTAGGGAACAGAAGCTGTCATACCAGCTGAAATTGGCATGCCAACTATCCGCACCGCGGAAGTTAACGTCGCGACCAATGACGACGAACGATGAATAGACTTGGACCTGTTGGAAGAAAGGCGCGAGCGCGCAGCTATACGTGAGGCAAAATCCAAGTCAAAGATGAAGGGATACTACGATGCTAAAGTTCGAAGCACCTCATTCAGACCAGGCGACTTTGTGTATCGCGCTAATGATGCAAGCCACGCAGAAGATACAGGTAAACTTGGACCAAAGTGGGAAGGACCCTATGAAGTCATTGAAGCACTAGGACAAGGCGCGTACAAGCTGCGTGACATGGATGGCCGTGAGCTACAACGCACATGGAATATCTGCAATCTCAAGAGATGCTATCTTTAGGAAAGGTTACGACCCAACACACAGACACTTTTGCACTTTAGTAAGTGCCCAATAAATATCCGTGTATTTACATTTTTGTTTCATTTAGACAAATGTTTCTTTTTTATTTTTACAAAAACTTGCAAGTATTAATAAAATGTTGCGGTTTCTAGCTAACTCCGCGACACACTTTACTTTATTGTCTACATATTATTTATGTCTCAATATGGTTTGTTACATTATATTTTGCCTACATGGCGTGCATGCACTAATTAAAAACCCACGATGGTAAAAGGATGAGTAAACCTACTAAATGACTCGTTGAGTAAGAGGGTTGCAAACCCATCAACATCGGATCACGCATCCTTGTTAGACACCTTACTCTCAAGACGTTGAAGTAAGTTCGATGCGTACCCCACGACGGATACACATCAATGCACACTGTGCGCGTTTAACAAATTAGGAGTTAAGACAATTAACCCCTTAATATGGTATTAGTAGCACGCTGCAATCCATACACTTATGCACCCCACGATGGATACACAACAACTTGTAAATTTCATACACAATTATGTTATATACAATCATGTCACACACGACTATGTCATAAATTTCATACACGATTATGATATAAGTGATTATAAATCCTTGTAACTTTCTTTAAATGTGTTTATACAAACGGTTTGATTCTTAGACATCTTTTATGCAAAGACGAAATAACTAAGTACAAAACTTGTAACCACAATCAAACTTGATACAATATGCGTACAATCGTATTTTTCCAATCAACACTTTATTATGGATAACAAGTTCATAAAAAGTACATATTCAACACGCATATGTACAACAAAAAGTGGACATACCACACAACATCACTACATCAAAACTACCAAGACATGCTACGAGTACGCCTGAGCCCTGAGCTACCCGCTCAGCGCGCCACACAACCAGCATCTTTAAGCCTCTGCAACAGCTCAGCATCCTTGGGTGCTACCGTTGGCACGCTAACAGGCACTCCATCAGATCTGGGAATGTGAGCCGCACCAAGACCACAAAGAATGGCCTTCCTCTTCATGCCCTTCTTCTTGGCAAGTCTCATCTCATGGGCTTCTAAGGACGCCTTCAATGGAATTTCTTTCTCAAGGGAAAAAGGGTTGAGGATGTCACGGGGACGAGCAAAAATAGGCACATGTAGCTGCGACACGTCTGGCTTCAGAAAGTAGTCAAACTGTTCCTCAGCGTCTTCGGATAAGTGCCTAGCCAAAGTCAAACCCTGCATGATCACGCTTATGGGGTAATCCTGGTCACGCTCCAGCTGTGCAATATGAGGAAGCTCAAAAAGTTTCAACTTCTCCATAGCAGCAACAAGTTCACCATAGGCGTTCTCATTATAACCAGGTACTTCAGAGGGAGACATAGCCAAAACCTTGGTCGCACACAGCTCCTCTATAGCTTCTGCCTTACCACGTGCCAGTGCACATTGAACCACACCCCCAAATGAGTCCTTGACCTCTCGAGACTCCAGCGTGGTCAAGGCAGCAAGACGCAAGCCATGGCTGATAAGCCACCTGCGCTCAGCAATG
This sequence comes from Artemisia tridentata subsp. tridentata, assembly GCA_021014915.2. Lineage (NCBI taxonomy): Eukaryota > Viridiplantae > Streptophyta > Magnoliopsida > Asterales > Asteraceae > Artemisia > Artemisia tridentata. The sequence continues at coordinate 361,085,524 of CP139506.1, forward strand.
GTTGACACCAAATGCGGATACAACTCCTCATCATATTCGATGCTGAGTTTGCGCAGCTTGAGCTCCTGATTCTCCAGTGAACTCTCCACAGCCTTGCGGAACTCCTCCAGGTTAGAGAAGAGTTTCCCTTGTTTAGCTCCATATATCTCAAGGCCCAAAGGCAGGAGGCCTTGTACTCTTTTGCTCCAGTGCGCTCTTTATTCAGTTCGGCCATGAGCGACATCTTCTCATCAGCAACTTTCTGGTCATACATAGCAGAGGCCCTCAATTCAGCCTGCGCATCAGCCAACTGCGCCTTCAGAATTTCAATCTCCTTGTCTTTCTGCGCAACCAGGCTACCCTCACCACCATATTCAGCCTGTAGCCGCGCAACCAATGAAGCCTGGTGCGCAGCAGCCAACGCCAACTCCTCTATAAGGCGATTTCTTGGCGCATCTCCAGAAGTTTTCTCCTCATCCACTGGACTCTCAGGCACAAACTCACCAACATATCCAGAACCAGTCTTGGGTGGCGAGTTCCCAACATGTGCATCATCATCAACAGCAGTTTCAGCACTGCACGCAAAATAACAATGTTACTATATAGTATTAAACACGGATTAAAGGATTGAAGATCCAAAGATACAAGTACTTACTTGAAGGGAGGAGTCTTATGCGATGACGCACCCTCCTCAGATGATTGTCTGACAGAAATAGCAGGGCGCTTACTTGATGTCCCTGCGCCATCATCACCAGACGATCTCTTGCGCTTTAACCCTTGACCCTCCTCCTCAGACTCATCCATAGCACTCTCCGACGAGTCTATATGCAACAACTCAACAGGGATCTGCGACCCAGGAGCGGGAAAGCTACGCAGAGGAGTAGCCATAGTAACACCTGTGGGGACCTCCCCTATCTCCTCTGTCTCCTCCTGCGCGATCACCATCGTGCGCCCTGCAGTAGCCTGAAGTACTGGCTCCTCTCCATCTCTCAATGGGCGCACCCCCACGATCACTTGAGTGGGCTTCGCCAAGCGAACAACATCAAACAAATCCATCTCTGCGCAACAAAACAACAAACAAACACAAAGTATGTTAGATAAGCTATAAAAGGAAGAACGCTTACAACTACTAAGCGAAGAGGAAGGAGGAGACAAGCACCCACCCCGACTATTTTCATCAAAAAATGTAGGCACTTCTTCCGCACTACCGAAGTAATTGTGACTGATGCCCATGTGCACTAAAAACTCTTCTGGGTACGCTTTGATCGGTATGCGATTGGTATTTATCATATCCGCATCAACCACGTTATACAATCCGGGGTCTGGGCGCTCGTCTCTCGGTAATGATTCTCGAGTGTAGAACTCAAAAATCCATGGGAAAAATGCCCTATCAACCCAAAAGAATTTTTCTCTCCAATCCCTCAGTGCATCTAACTTCTCCGTATAACACTGCAGTTGCCCTGCACGCTTGGAGAAGGAAACCCACCTGTTTGACCACGACGTGTGGTAAAACGCGCGGAAAAGATGAATTGTAGGTTCTATCGCTAACAAGCGACAATTTACTTCAAAATTGGTAATCTTTGCTGCACCTATACAGTGCAGCTGGGAAATGTGAAGACGATAGTGATTTATAATATCGCACAAAAAGAGGGAAATAGGTGCACGCTGGTTAGCGAATTCGAAAAAAACGCGTGTATACCCCTACTTTCCCTTGTGGGAAATTCGCTATTGACGCATTTGCGGCCGGAACGACCAGATGCAATGCGAGAGGGATGTAATAATCTGAAGTGAACTGACGAAGTTCATCCTCAGATAGATCGGAATTAAAATCGGACAATTGAAGAACCATGATTAACCTTCAATAACTATTATAAGCGCACGCGCTATTACCTTAGTTCTTGTTGATTTTTTGATTGCTGTTTGGAGGTTTAACAATGGCGGAAAATGATGGTTTTTACTGTGATAACCACAGTGAAATGATGGCTCAAGTTTATATAGGGTTACACATATTCGTGGATGAACGACATGTGTACCCCACTTGTTCTAATCGGATGGTTGGGAACCCAAAAGGTAAAGCACTTTTTCACCCACCCTCACGATTTTCGAAGAAGATACTTGGACTAGGTTAACTTGCTAATTTTGGCGGGAAATACTTGAAACTTCCCCGCTACGCATCGAGGAATATTTTTAGCTACAATTGTTAGTCTAGCGTCCGCAATTTCGCATTACGCACACTAGACTGGGGGGACATGATGACGTATAGTCCGCATTCGGGTCACGAACCCGACCCATACTCAAGTCCATCACGAATGGGCTCAAGCCCATCACGAAGGGGCTATTGCGATAACGGTTTGGGCTTACGTTGGCCCAAACCCGAAGTTATTTATGGTCTTGATAGGATATCTCTTATTTATGGGATATGTATCAAGTAACCGCCCTATGCGGGATATGCTGAGGAGTGAGGAACACGAAACCAACTAGGGTTTCGTGTGTATATAAAGAGTCCTTCGACTCTCATTAAAGGTACGATTTACAAACCCTAACTCTTCAACCAAACACAAAAAACCGATTACTTACTCTCACGCTGGAGGATAATTGTGGGAGACAATCCCACGGTAAGCCTAACGGTGTCTTTTTGTTTTCTTAGTTTGCAGGTCTCGAGCATTAAGATCTAATTGGTACGGAATCAAGGAACGCCCAACTTTTGTATCAACACCCGCAAATCCTAATTTTATCCCTCCACGCCTTCCTATCTGAGGTCATATCTTCGGACAAGAGCAGCTCCTTCATGTCGAGCTTAAGTCTATCCTCCCATCTGAGTTTGGGTATACCCCTCCTTCTCACACCGTCCACCACTAACGGTTCGACTCTTCTTACTGGTGCTGATTGGGGCCTCCTCTTTACATGACCGAACCACCTGAGCCTTCCTTCTCTCATCTTCGAAATAATAGAGTCGACCTGTCACACCTCGCCAATGGCGGAAACGCGAGTGCAACATCATGGATATCATCACAACACTTGGTGTCTAAATAGAGAAAATACTACATGCAAATAAATAGAGCAAAGTACAAACACAAAGTGTCGTAACGATACCCCAAAATAAATATCCAAAACAATCTCCAAGATATCTCCATTAAAACATAAAGTAAATGAAAGACATTCAAGTATCACAAACAAAATCCATCTTAATCAAACTAAACTCAAAGATAAGCCATCCTCAATGCAAACTAGGTCTCTTCTAATCACGCCCTTCTATCTTAGCCTTAGAATGCTCACCTGAAAATGATGCTTAAAACGTCAACATAATGTTGGTGAGATTCATAGGTTTAAGACACACAAAACACCTTTATATTTAGTCCACTGTGATTATGAAACATAGCATAGCAGGACAGCAAAGATATATAGTTATTATACACTAGCATGCAATCATAGCTTACGGGACGGAACGTGCCCACCGATCCAAAATTTGGGACGGAACGTGCCCACCGATCCAAAATTTGGGACGGAACGTGCCCACCGATCCAATAACCACCACAATTGGGACGGAACGTGCCCACCGATCCAAGTTCACAATAATTGGGACGGAACGCGCCCACCGATCCAATATAACTCCCCTTCCGGCCGGACATAATAATAATGAGTAGAGCCACTAGGGCATCTTCCCACTCGTATAATCACCACAAATAAACACCATAATAACATGTAGTATAAGTATAATAACAATTACACGTCCATGCATTTTATAACCACATAATCACAGTAACTCAAAAATAATTTAAACAAGCATCATCTCCATCCCAAGTTTAAAACAAAGTAAAAATATGGGACTATGAACTCACCTCAAATCCGCAGCTTCCAAGTTATCAACACACAAATCTATATCACAAAAATAACAATCACGTTACACGCGACCAAGCTAAAAGCCATAGTCCATGTAACACACATATGATGGATGTCTAAGGTTCATATAACCCACTATGGATTACCTAGACACCATACTAATCACCACCCAATACTTGACACTCACTAAATCCCTTTATTAAAACTTTCAGAAAATGCAGATTTATAGGGTACATTCACCCACATAAAATCACGGCGAATATTGCTTCACAACTCACACCAAAAATTAACCATGATCCTTCATAAGCATAAAAGCTTGTCCCAGAAGGCCATACACTAAAAACCCACACAAGTACTCAATGAAAAATCAAACATATCATCTATCCAGATTCGGATCTGATCGGACATCAAAAAGTTTTGACCTCATAGACCCACCCGCACAACTTATTATCATCTAATTTTCGCGTGGAAGTCAAATATAATATAGAACTTGATTCCCACAGAAGGCCTTATCCAAATTCCACTTTCAAAGCCACCTTTGACCTCAATACTTTTACCCTAATTCTGTCCCGGTTTAACTGTTTTGACACCTTAACTCATAAAATTCGTTTGACTGACTTCCCGACCTCGAAAACACTTGTGGTCGGACTTTTTGGAAAGCTCTTTCACTGAACTATAATTTAGACATAAAATTCATGATCTAACTCATCTTCATCTATTAATTACAATTGTATCTTTATAGACCTTTAAATCTGCCAGATTCATAACTCATTAATTAACATGTTTTAAGCCCTAATCTCTACACCAATCACCATATTATTAATAATTAACACTCCCAATATATTTAATATCATTAATTTATAGAATTTTATAAACCCTAGATCCATCACAATTGCATTACATGAATCAATAAAAATTAATTAAACTTAAGTTTTATAAACTTACCTTAATACTTGAAGAATGTAAACTCTAAAAATAATTTTTCTTCTCTTCTCTCTAGTGGTTGACCGAATTTTTCATTAAGGATGAATGAGGGTTCTTGGTTTTGTATTTATAGGCCTTTATGGAAAATTCCAGATAACCTAATATTTGGTAAGTGTATTTGTAGTCAAATTTGGTTTCCTAATTATCCCTAAAAACCCTAAATTCGTTTTTTAATATATCCCTATATAAAAAGTTTGTTTTTTTTTATTATTATTAATTATTACACTTAAAACCTTGTACCTTTGATATTTTATAAAAACCCTATATCAATTTTTAACACCTTACGCGATAAATCTTCATTTTTACGACAAACCGGAAAAATATCATTTTCAAAATAAAGTTTCCAAAAATAGATTTTTCACACTTAACATAAGTATACTCCATAAATATAACTCCCACGTAACTTACTAATGCCCAAATAGTTGAACGGAGTCTCGTTACGCAAAACCACAAAACACCAAAACTACACAAGTCATTTCTACACCACAAAGGCGATCAAAATGAACTTTTCCCAAAATTCACACTACTCAACTCATAAAGAAAATATCACATCAAGGGATTTAGTGCTAACACACGTACTCAATACCCATATACCACCCTCGTATACCACTTATATCACACATAAACACATAATACACCAAACACAAGTTAAAATAGATTAAGACTGTTAGTCGAACTAACCTGCTAGAATCACGGTTGTTACATTATCCCCCACTTAGGGAAATCGCCTCCCGAGATTTAACTACTCGAGTCACCAGTAACATTAGCCAAAGAAAATTTGTGGATACCCAACTAGATAATACCACGCCAAAAACCATAAATCACTAGCACTTCTTATGACTATGGGGAATTCTACCACGCCATACAGTCACAGAGAAAATACCACAAGATATGGACCACTTGAATACTCAAATACATACGATAGAAAACATTACCGACGATCCAACGACACACGGAAATATACATTACTCCGATCAATAACCCGAATACCCTGTACCGAACTTCCATGATCTAAATCCAACTACAAATGATCTGCTCACCCACGCTAGGGTGCAATTAGCAGCACCACAATCTTGAACAAAAGAAGCATCCAACGTCAAATTTGTACTCCCTCTTAATCCATTTACTTAAGAATGATAAGCCGTACTCATCTACAACCACGTACCCAAAGCTCTATAAACCGTATGCCACAATCGCGAAGTAAGTATCTCATCATGATCTAAGATGATCGACGCAAAACTTCATGTCTCACGTTCCCAAGTAAACTCAGGACCACGCTTGAAATCCCAACGTACCTCTACCAACGCTATCTTACCACGTTTCATACTCTTAACTTCTCGATCCATAACCTCAACAGGTTCCTCAACAAAGTGAAGTGTCTTTTTAATCTTAATCTCCTCTAATGGCACATGCAAACTAGCATCCGCCAAACACTTCTTCAAATTAGATACGTGAAACGTATCATACACACTACTTAACCCTTCAGACAATCTCAACCGATATGCCACAAGTCCAATCCTTTCCGTAATCTCAAACGGTCCTACCTATCTAGGTGCTAATTTTCCTTTCTTACCGAAACGCACAACACCTTTCCAAAGAGACACTTTCAGCATTACAAGGTCACCAACACTAAACTCCAAGGGCTTACGGCGATTATCCGCATAGCTCTTTTGGCGATCTCTTGCTGCCTTAAGTCTTTCCTTAATCTAAAACACCTTATCTGTAGTCTCTTGCACTATTTCAGGACCAATTAGTTGGCTCGTCCCAACTTCTTTCCATAAAATAGGCGATCTACACTTCCTCCCATACAACATCTCAAATGGCGCACATCTAATACTGGAATGATAACTATTGTTATAGGAAAACTCAGCCAAAGGCAAATGAGTATCCCAGCTTCCTCCAAAATCAATATCACACACTCTAAGTAAATCCTCCAAAGTCTGAATCGTTCGCTCACTTTGCCCATCCGTCTGTGGATGATAAGCAGTGCTCATATCCAATTGTGTATTCAACGCCTTTTGCAATGATTGCCAAAACCGCGAAGTAAACCTACTATCACGATCTGAAATAATCGACACAGGCACACCATGTCTCGCCACAATCTCATCAATATAAATCCTCGCCAGCTTTTCCATCTTATAATCTTCACGAATGGCCAGAAAATTTGCAGACTTCGTCAGTCTGTCCACTATGACCCATATCGTGTCATGTCCACTACTCGTCCTAGGAAACTTTGTAATAAAATCCATTGTTATTCTCTCCCATTTCCACTCCGGAATCGGCGGCTGCTGCAACAATCCTGAGGGTTTCTGATGCTCAGCCTTAACTTTCAAACAAGTCAAACATTGGCTAACATATTCAGCTATTTCCCTCTTCATTCCCGGCCACCATTAAGCATCTCTAAGATCATAATACATCTTATCCAATCCTGGATGAATCGAATATCTCGATTTATGAGCCTCATCCATGATCAACTTTCTTACACCTCCTACCGATGGAACCCATATCCTATCTAAGAAATACAGTCCACCATCTTCCCTTTTCTCCATTTGTTGACCTAATCCACGCAACATTTCAGCAGTCGCATTCTCATCTTTGAGAGCTTCTTCTTGCGCTGCCAATATCTTACCCTTAATTCCCGACTGTAGAGTCATTCACATCGCTCGCACACGCTTAGGCTTAATCCGCTCCTTTCTACTTAAAGCATCAGCTACCACATTCGCCTTTCCAGGATGGTAGCGAATCTCACAATCATAATCACTAAATAGTTCAATCCACCTCCTTTGCCGCATATTCAGTTCCTTCTGATTGAGGATATGCTGAAGACTTTTATGATCCGTATATACAACACTCCTTGTGCCATACAAATAGTGTCTCCAATTCTTGAGAGCAAATACCACCGCACCAAGCTTCAAATCATGAGTCGTATAATTCTTCTCATGAATCTTTAACTGTCGAGATGCGTACGCTATCACCTTACCTCTTTGCATTAACACACACCCAAATCCTTGATTCGTTGCATCACAATACACAACAAAATCATCTGGCCCATCAGGTAACGTCAGAATAGGTGCATTACATAAACTATCCTTAAGTGACTGAAAAGCCACCTCCTGCTCTTCTCCCCAAACATACTTCTTGTTCTTCTGAGTCAACAAAGTAAGGGGTTTAGCAATCTTCGAAAAATTCGCTATAAATCTTTGATAATATCCTGCCAATCCTAAGAATGAACGTATCTCGGACGGCGTCGTAGGAGCCTTCCAGTTCTTGACCGCTTCAATCTTACTAGGATCTACATGAATTCCTTCACTATTTACCACATGTCCAAGAAAATGTACTTCCTCAAGCCAAAACTCACATTTTGAGAACTTGGCGTACAACTTCTCCTTCTCCAATAACCCAAGAATTAATCTCAGATGTTCTCCATGCTCCTCCTTTGTCTTGGAATAAATTAAAATGTCGTCTATGAACACAATCACGAACTTATCCAAGTAAGGCTTGCAAACGCGATTCATCAAATCCATGAATACCGCAGATGCATTCGTCAGCCCAAATGGCATAACCGTGAACTCAAAGTGTCCATAACGAGTTCTAAAGGCGGTCTTCGGAATATCCTCCTCATGCACTCTTAGCTGATGATAACCATAACGTAGATCTATCTTCGAAAAGAATCGAGAACCTTGCAGCTGGTCAAGGGGATCATCGATCCTAGGAAGAGAATACCGATTCTTAATAGTTAACTCGTTCAACTCTCGATAGTCAATACACATCCGGAACGAACCATCCTTCTTCTTAACAAATAACACAGGTGCTCCCCACGGAGAATGACTAGGTCTAATAAACCCCTTCTCCTGAAGTTCTTGCAACTGCGCGGACAACTCCTGCATCTCAGAGGGTGCTAAACGATATGGGGATTTCGCCACAGGTGCCGCTTCAGGAACCAAATCGATACGGAATTCAACTTGACGGATTGGAGGCAATCCGGACAAGTCCTCAGGAAAACGCCAGGAAACTCACATACCACAGGAATTTCTTCTAACTTAACTTCTTTGGCTTTCGCACTCTTAAGGGATTTCGAATCACTCCCTACACTCTCTCCTTGAATCCGAAGTATAATGCCACTCTCCAAAGGAATTCGAACAACCTTTTCGTGGCATATGACCTCATCCCTATGCTTAGATAGCCAGCTCATCCCTATCACCACATCAAAATTTCCATGCCCAAAAGGTATCAAATCAATTATGAACGGGATACCCTCTAACACTATGGTACACCCACGAATAATCTTGTCAACCTCCACCTCCTTACCACTAGCTATTTCAATCACAATACTAGGTCTAAGTTTACTAGGCTCATCATTCAATAGTCTAGTAAATGAACCAACTTAAATACCACAACATTAGCACCAACAGATAATCGAGGTATCAGCATATGATAGGTAGAATGGAATCTTACCACCCACACCTTGCTGCATACAACGATTTCCCAAACGGTTAAGAGAATACATCTCTAACCATACAACCATCATCAACATGATATCACATAACACCTACCATAACATATAACAACAAACATCAATCAATGTAATCATGGTCACAAGTCCACGTGTGTGACACCCTTATAATTATGTTCGCGATCATAGTTATAAGGCCTATTCCACACGTATACTTGCTTTCAAAACTACACATCTCAATGATAACGCACCTATATCACATAGCACCTAATATACAACACAATTCATGCTATCATACTTGCAAGTCCACCTGTGTTGTGAAGCATGTATAATTATGTTGGCCACCATAATTATCTATGCTTCCTTTCACAAGTGTACTTCCTCCTATGACCACACTTCATGCAAACAATCATCTCACATGGAACAATTCCAACGATCATGGAACAATTCCAATGACCACTTTAACTCTATAGTCAAAATCACATAGATAAAACTGATCCAATATTCAGGAGTAATCGTGCTCCAACATGTCTCCCGACGGCAAAAGACAATATAAGAATTCCAAAACATGACACAAAACAAAAGACGTCGCACAAAGGCTCAAACTCTACTCTCGCACTTGCCTCCCCACTCAGATCGGTTAAACTTACTACCTGCTGCGGACTCCAGATTCGATACCACGTCATTCCATCCTAACTCCCCTCCATTTTTGCTCAACCACCCATTCCTGTTTCTCTCTTCCAACTCCGCATGATCCACAAGTACATACAACTCACGAGGTTTAGACAGAAACACCTTTCCTTCATATGAGAAGTGAGGACACTTCCTAGAGTACTTGGTATCGGCTCCATCTCCAACTGTCACCGTGGTTGCAAACCTCTCCACTTCTTCTCCATTAATGTTTTCCATATACATCCCATCCTTGAACGAACATAGATTTATGCTAGCAGGAACTCGAATTCTGCGGTTAGTCCGCTTCATCCTACCACTTCCCTTACAACCGGTAGCAAAATGATAGCCCAACGAAACTTCTTACGCGAGGGAGGTCGACGTATACAATACTAAGTATGAGGGTCCAATCGGCGTCCGAAACTCGACGAAACTACTCATAAACTCAATAAGAAGAAACACGTAAAATACCATACTCACACATAGGCCCTAAATGCAACTATATGAGGGACTCCTAGGTTATAGTCTAGGTTCAACCACCTACTTCTCTATAACCAAGGCTCTGATACCAATCTGTCACACCTCGCCAATGGCGGAAACGCGAGTGCAACATCATGGATATCATCACAACACTTGGTGTCTAAATAGAGAAAATACTACATGCAAATAAATAGAGCAAAGTACAAACACAAAGTGTCGTAACGATACCCCAAAATAAATATCCAAAACAATCTCCAAGATATCTCCATTAAAACATAAAGTAAATGAAAGACATTCAAGTATCACAAACAAAATCCATCTTAATCAAACTAAACTCAAAGATAAGCCATCCTCAATGCAAACTAGGTCTCTTCTAATCGCGCCCTTCTATCTTAGCCTTAGAATGCTCACCTGAAAATGATGCTTAAAACGTCAACATAATGTTGGTGAGATTCATAGGTTTAAGACACACAAAACACCTTTATATTTAGTCCACTGTGATTATAAAACATAGCATAGCAGGACAGCAAAGATATATAGTTATTATACACTAGCATGCAATCATAGCTTACGGGACGGAACGTGCCCACCGATCCAAAATTTGGGACGGAACGTGCCCACCGATCCAAAATTTGGGACGGAACGTGCCCACCGATCCAATAACCACCACAATTGGGACGGAACGTGCCCACCGATCCAAGTTCACAATAATTGGGACGGAACGCGCCCACCGATCCAATATAACTCCCCTTCCGGCCGGACATAATAATAACGAGTAGAGCCACTAGGGCATCTTCCCACTCGTATAATCACCACAAATAAACACCATAATAACATGTAGTATAAGTATAATAACAATTACACGTCCATGCATTTTATAACCACATAATCACAGTAACTCAAAAATAATTTAAACAAGCATCATCTCCATCCCAAGTTTAAAACAAAGTAAAAATATGGGACTATGAACTCACCTCAAATTCGCAGCTTCCAAGTTATCAACACACAAATCTATATCACAAAAATAACAATCACGTTACACGCGACCAAGCTAAAAGCCATAGTCCATGTAACACACATATGATGGATGTCTAAGGTTCATATAACCCACTATGGATTACCTAGACACCATACTAATCACCACCCAATACTTGACACTCACTAAATCCCTTTATTAAAACTTTCAGAAAATGCAGATTTATAGGGTACATTCACCCACATAAAATCACGGCGAATATTTCTTCAAAACTCACACCAAAAATTAACCATGATCCTTCATAAGCATATAAGCTTGTCCCAGAAGGCCATACACTAAAAACCCACACAAGTACTCAATGAAAAATCAAACATATCATCTATCCAGATTCGGATCTGATCGGACATCAAAAAGTTTTGACCTCATAGACCCACCCGCACAACTTATTATCATCTAATTTTTGCGTGGAAGTAAAATATAATATAGAACTTGATTCCCACAGAAGGCCTTATCCAAATTACACTTTCAAAGCCACCTTTGACCTCAATACTTTTACCCTAATTCTGTCCCGGTTTAACTGTTTTGACACCTTAACTCATAAAATTCGTTTGACTGACTTCCCGACCTCGAAAACACTTGTGGTCAGACTTTTTGGAAAGCTCTTTCACTGAACTATAATTTAGACATAAAATTCATGATCTAACTCATCTTCATCTATTAATTACAATCGTATCTTTATAGACCTTTAAATCTGCCAGATTCATAACTCATTAATTAACATGTTTTAAGCCCTAATCTCTACACCAATCACCATATTATTAATAATTAACACTCCCAATATATTTAATATCATTAATTTATAGAATTTTATAAACCCTAGATCCATCACAATTGCATTACATGAATCAATAAAAATTAATTAAACTTAAGTTTTATAAACTTACCTTAATACTTGAAGAATGTAAACTCTAAAAATAATTTTTCTTCTCTTCTCTCTAGTGGTTGACCGAATTTTTCATTAAGGATGAATGAGGGTTCTTGGTTTTGTATTTATAGGCCTTTATGGAAAATTCCAGATAACCTAATATTTGGTAAGTGTATTTGTAGTCAAATTTGGTTTCCTAATTATCCCTAAAAACCCTAAATTCGTTTTTTAATATATCCCTATATAAAAAGTTTGTTTTTTTTTATTATTATTAATTATTACACTTAAAACCTTGTACCTTTGATATTTTATAAAAACCCTATATCAATTTTTAACACCTTACGCGATAAATCTTCGTTTTTACGACAAACCAGAAAAATATCATTTTCAAAATAAAGTTTCCAAAAATAGATTTTTCACACTTAACATAAGTATACTCCATAAATATAACTCCCACGTAACTTACTAACGCCCAAATAGTTGAACGGAGTCTCGTTACGCAAAACACCAAAACTACACAAGTCATTTCTACACCACAAAGGCGATCAAAATGAACTTTTCCCAAAATTCACACTACTCAACTCATAAAGAAAATATCACATCAAGGGATTTAGTGCTAACACACGTACTCAATACCCATATACCACCCTCGTATACCACTTATATCACACATAAACACATAATACACCAAACACAAGTTAAAATAGATTAAGACTGTTAGTCGAACTAACCTGCTTGAATCACGGTTGTTACACGACCTCAAGCTTAGCTCTGAAAACCCCGTTCGGGATCATGTCCAACAAGGTTTTACCGCAAGTCCATCTTAGCATTCTCAGCTCCGCCACCTCGACCCTGTTAGCATGGGCCTTCGGGATAGGCCAGCACTCAGACCCGTACAACATAGCCGGCCTAATCGCCACCTTATAGAATTTACCCTTTAGCTTTAATGGGACGTTCCTGTCACAAAGGACTCCCGACGCCGCCCTCCATCTCGCCCACCCAGCTCTAATCCGGTGGGTTACGTCCTCATCTATCCTCCCTGATTTGTGAATCATCGATCCCAGATATCTAAAGGACTCCTTGGGTGGTAGGATCCAGTCACCGATACGAATATCCATATCTTCGTGGTGGCCTGACTCGATCGTCCCAAAATCACATCTCATGTATTCAGTCTTCTCTCTGCTCACTCGAAGACCATTGTCCTCTAGGGCCTCCCTCCAGAGCTCAAGTCTGTTGTTTAACCTTTCCGCCGATTCTGCCACCAACACAATGTCGTCAGCGAAAATCATGCTCCACGGTATGCCCTCTTGGATCCCTCGAGATAACTCATCAAGAATCAGTGCGAAGAGGTAAGGGCTAATGGCCGATCCTTGGTGTAGTCCCACTTCCACAGGGGAAAACTCCGAGATACCCACTGTGGATCGTATACGGGTCTTAGCCCCCTCATACATATCTTTAATGACTCTTATGTACCTCCTTGGTGTTCCTTTATCAATTAGAGTTCTCCAAATTAACTCTCGAGGAACACTATCGTATGCCTTTTCTAGGTCAAGGAACGCCATATGCAGGTCCTTTTGTCTTTCTCTAAACTTCTCCATGAGGCTTCTGAGAAGGTGGATAGCCTCAATCGATGACCTCCCTGGCATAAAACCAAAATGGTTCTCAGACACCCTCGTCTCCCTTCTCAGTCTTCTCTCAATGATTCTCTCCCAAAGCTTCATGGTGTGGCTAAGAAGCTTAATGCCCCTATAGTTGCTACACACTTGCACATCCCCCTTGTTCTTGTAGATGGGGATGACTTCACTGAGTCTCCATTCTTCTGGCATCTTATTACCGGAGAAGATCTTGTTGAAAAGGCAAGTCAACCATCCTACCCCCTCATCACCTAGACACCTCCAGGCTTCAATGGGGATTTGGTCCGGCCCTACTGCTTTGTTTCTCCCCATCTTCTGAATTGCCGCCTTCACTTCTGGATGGCTAATCCTCGAATAGTAGCACTCTGGCCGTTGGCTAGGGTTCTCTTCTTCTCTATCTTCCGTATACCCTCCGTTGAAAAGAGAGGAAAAATACTCTCCCCATCTTTTCCTAATATCCTCTTCGTTCACAATGGTTCGTCCGCCTTCATCTTTGATATATTTTATGTCACCTAAGTCCCTCCTTCTTCTCTCTCGGGCTTTAGCAATCCTGAATATATCGTTTGCTCCCTCCTTGGAGTCCAATTTCTTATACAAATCTTCGTACGCTTTGTCCTTCGCCTTAGCTACTGCCTTTTTCGCTTCTCTTTTAGCTACTTTATACCTCTCTTCTGCGGCGGTAATATCAGGCTGGTGTCCCTCTCGGCATGAGAGGAGCTCTTTGAACCTAGCTTGTTTCGCTGCAACTTTGGATTGCACTTCCTCACATACCCACCACGACTCCCTGCTGCTGGGCTAGCCACACCAAGGGAATCCTTTGCAGCGTCTTTAATTATGCCGGCAAGAGTGTTCCACATCTGGTCCGCGTCTCTAGCAGTCAATTCCTCCGACCTGATAGAAAGTCCCTCTAATGCTTTCCCTCTAAACGACTCTGCCGCCTCACCTCCCAATTTCTTCCATAGGATCCTCGGCAACCCGGCCGCAACTCTCCTATGTCTTTGCCTCTCCAAAATGGCATCCAGTGCTAACAATCTGTGTTGGGATGAGCATGCCTCGCCCGGGAAAACCCTGCAGTCTCTACATGCTCTAAGATCCCTTCTACGTACAAGCAGAAAGTCAATCTGGGAGTTGAGGCCCCCACTCTGGAAGGTGATCAAGTGAGCATCTCTCTTCTTGAAGAAGGAGTTCGCTACTACCAAGTCGTGTGCCGTAGCAAACTCTAAAATCGAGCGGCCTTCGTCATTCCTAACTCCATAGCCAAATCCTCCGTGGGCCCCCGCGTAACCATCCGATCCCGCTCCTATATGACCGTTCAGGTCGCCCCCTATAATCAACCGTTGATCCGACGGGCACTCTCTAACAAGCTCGTCAAGCGAGTCCCAGAAACTCTTCTTCTCTGCCTCACTCCGGCCCACCTGAGGTGCGTAAGCGCTGATCACATTTACGGTCTCTCCCTCGATTACCAAAGTAATCGCCATGATCCTATCGCTACTCCTGATCACTTGCACTACATTGTCCTTGAGACCCGCCGTCAAGATAACTCCAACTCCATTTCTCGCGGACCTAGAGCCCGAGTACCAAAGCTTGTACCCGTTACCCTCCCTCGTGCTAGAACCTTTCCATTTAGTCTCCTGGAAGCACGCAATATCCACCTTATGTCTCCTCAACACTTCGGCCAGCTCAAAGAGCTTACCGGTCAAAGTCCCAACATTCCAACTACCCACCCTAATCTTACGAGAGGCCGCTACCCTAGCATAACCCCTACCCACCCTAGGCCCGCCTACCCCGCCTACCCTGCCTACCCCGCCGGAAAGACATGACCTCAAGTGACCATCACTAACCGCGGCGTCTATCCTACCCCGAGCACACTACAGCCAAGAGAAAGGCACTAAAGCAAAGACGGGAAAACAGGGACGACCACACAAAACAGCGCAACAGGAAGACCGACTAAAAAGAAAAACAAAACTAAAAGAAGGCCTCACGTAAAAAGAAAAGCAAAACAGGAAACAAGCAAGCAGCCACCACAGGCAAAAATCAACAGCAACCTAGCAAAAGGCAGTCAACCAACAAAGCTATTAAAACCAGGCTATAAAAAAAATAAGAAGATAATAAAAATAATAAAACAAGGCTATAAGATCAAGGCTTTCTGGCCGGAACAATTTTCCGGTGATCGGATGTGGTCGCCGCCGGCTGCCGGCTCGGACTGAGGCGGCGAGAAAACTCGGATCTGCCTCGGAAAAATGAGGTACACCACCACTCGCGGGCGGTGAATGACCTTGCAGCTGGAATTTGGCCGGAGAAGCGCCGGAAAAACAAGAAAACCGCCACACACGGACGGCGCGTGGGGGCGCATGGGAACTCCGGCGGAGGTCCGGTTTGTAGGGTTTTGTTCTTTGTAGTTTGAAGAAGCTGATGGTGTATTTTAATTTAATTGATTGTAAATGATGATGGTGCAATTAGATTTTTTTTTTTTTTTTTTTTTTTTTTTTTTTTCCAATTTTAAAATACAAACCAATAACTATTTTTCCAATTTCATTACACAAACAATGAATACAAATAAAAAAAACACCAATATGCCAAAAATTCTTTAAAAAATATATGTACATTACCAAAAAACACGTTAAATTTTTTTTTTACAAACCCGTAAATACAAAACGTAACTTTCTTACAAAACACCACGCCGCAAACACGTATTTTAAAACCCATACATACAAAACATATAACACAAACTATGAACACAAAATGTCCTACAAAACACCCCGCCGCAACGCGCGGGCTTCCCAGCTCGTTATACTAATACGGTAGTTAAAAATAATAATTTAGTGATGGTTATAGAATCGGTACCTCAACAATGTCCATAAGTTGCTCAAAGTTAACATATTTCGTTCCAGAAAAGAAATACTTCTCCTGTGCCTCAGATGATTCAGATATGAGGCTTGAAACTTGAAGAGAGGAAGTGTCATCACTAACTCGTTGGAGAAGCTTGAGGAAGTAGAAGAAATCGTATATCATGTATGAATGAAGATAGTACGTCATAGTAAAAGTTCATATAGTGGGTAAATGTATAAGATTAAGTGTAGCATAGTCATACCTTGGCCTGAAGTCATCAGTTTAAGGTATCTGTTTGCCGGTTCACCTTTGACAGTGGCCAATTTATGGGCTGTAACAGACAAAGATATTGATCGGTTTGGCAACGCGATGTTTGCTGCATTGATAAAAGTAAGATCGAACACGTCAGTGGATTGTGCTCAATGCACTGAAATTGCAGATAAGTCAGAAGTGAACATACATGAGGTCAGAAGAAAAGGGGAAAAAAAATCAAAAAGTAAGTCCGTTGAAGTTAGTGAAATTAATTATTCTACATTTGCTTGTGGACACAGACCAAAAGTTGGGTCATTTATGGGAAATGTCCGCCAACCTTGTGGACTACCATTTCTAATTGGAGCTGCTCCAGTATGCTATGGTGTTCCAACAGGTATTATGAAGAAATTTTAAGTCATATGCAACTCTGAACACTATCTAGGAGGCCTGTTATTGGTGGACTCGTGTGTATCAGCGGATTAGGCTTTACGTCAATGATCACTTAGAGTCTTTCGATTGTACCGCTCAAAGGCTAGGCTTTAGCCGGAGCCTGGGGTACACCATCATAGAAGTATTTAGCTTACGGCTTATATCAAAAAGGGGCAATCCTTTGTACGATCAGTGTATGTATGTCAAATGATTATGACAACTCTATATTTAGTGCAATGGCAACTTGTGAGTTGTGACTGACTTGTTTCCTATTTATTAATCATGTTTTAGTTATTTTTACAGATAGTGTTTATGGAGCCTCTGGAAGTTTGAACACATGAGTGTATACTGTATAAATTTGTGAAGTGATTGTAACATGTTTTAAGAATTGCCTCGAAGGCAAATGACCAAACGAAACCGCAACTTTTTCCTCAGCTCTACTACCATCACCCAACTTCCACTGCGACCTTTGTTGTCCGACTCTGCCTTCCTCACCTGAAGTCATTAAAAAGAAATGACCAAACATGGTTATAAAAAGGTTGAGATAGTAGTTAACAGCTAAGGGGTTTAGTGAACAATTAAGTCAATACATACATCCTATCAAAAATAGGTTCATACGTCAGCGCTATACATTTAGTTTTGATTCTAATGATGGAATAAGATTTGAGTAAATAAGTATGTTGGTTCGGCATACTTTTAGTATTAATCCCGAACGCCCCTAAATCTTGAGACAAACCTAAATCAAGTAGAGATCTACATTTACCTGTGTTTCATCCATTACCCCTTTTCAAACAATGGTCATTTCACCTCCATGTACGTTGAAATTCTTGCGATCCATATGCCTACCAATAAAACATGGTTAATTTCCAACCTCTATTTTCATTTAAAAAAAATAAAATAAAATAAAAAATAAAAAATAAAAATGTATAGAAACTTGCATATGTTTCACTTCATAAATCTCAAAAAGATTAATTTTATTCACTTCGAGACCACCAGCCCATGACTGAGGTAGACCTGTTGACAGTAGGGTCAATACGCACAATTGCGGTCTAGCCAATATATCTGGCAAAGAAAAGCCGAAAAATTTAGCTCTCGGTTGTTTTGTAGTTTCGAGTACTGAAATTCAACACCTTGCCCATATTTGTCCATCTTGTAGATAATATGAGTGAAAAAGTTAAAGGATGTGTCACGGGCAAAACTTATAAGAAGCAATAAAGAAGAATAGTTGAGCAAATTACTAACTTACCCTTGGGCAACCAAATGGTATTAACTCTGAGTCTTCGGTAATGACAGCGTCTACATGCTTGATAATGGCTAAAAATGTCTTTTAGGCATCAGCCTCGTAAGGGGCCACGACATATGATATGTTTTCTTGTTTTAGAACCTTCAAAATGAAGATACTTAGTTAAGAAATAAGGTACACACAGTTACCACCATTTAAATGCACACATTCAGAGAAATTTAATTGTTGTTTTTTGATTAGTTGAGGATTGTAGCACGATTCACAATCTGACCTAGCATACATATCTGATAGAAAAATGAGTACTTCATACTTCATCTTGGTGATGCACATGTGGTTGAATATATAAATTAACTTATGGCGTTTATTACCTGAATTAATTCATACGCTATTGCAGGTGATATATCCACTGCCTTTTGATAGCATTCATAAGCTGCTGATGAATTTCCGCAAGATTCATGCTCAGTAGCACGGGCTAGATTTTCCTTCCTTGACCTGTGTAATGAAAACAAACACATGATGAACACACGAAACTTTATAACAGATAATATAAACCAGAAATATAGATGTTGGGTCATAATGCAGTCGATACAAATAAATTGCCGACCCAACAAAACTATATGATTTAGGCATAGATACTTGAAAGTGTAAAGTATTACTTTGCACGTTTAATCTCCTGCTCGTTCTTCATTGGTAAATGGCCTCTATCAAAGACTAAAATAGATACTACTGTATCTAAAATTGCAATTTTCCTAACTTCTTCATGAAAATAAAATTGGCCTAATTTTGTCACCAACTACTAATAGAAAATAGTAATATTCTTCTCTATGTAGTGTTGTTCCTTCAAATTTTGTCACCAAACCTATATTTTCTACAACCAACATATTACTTCTAAATCTACTAAATGGACAAAGCAACAATTCATATTCATGCCATGAAACACAGACAACAAAATCGGAAATAGTCTCACAGCTAATGCACATATCTAATTATAAGGCTGTTTTGCATACACCATCAAAATAAGCTTGGGTGACAACCGCCCATTTAGGGTATTACAAATGCATCTATCGACTGTGCCAAGTGAAAGTTGTAGTGATCTTACAACCAAATGCGGGAAAAAAGGATACTCTCACAGCATATTAAATTATCACCTCTAAAACTGATGACCAGAACAATTATGATAGCCAAGGACCTATGGCATATCTATAATTCTATCAAGGTTGATGACAACCTCCTTATGAAGCATACTTTTCAGTTACATAATTAAATACGCAGGCAAGAAAGAAAACAAAAATACCTGCAAGAAGTCGTATAGGTCATCACTCACACCTTGTTTGTCATGGCGAATATCTCTCTTATCAGAGTTATAACTAAAACCGGTCCCAGTAGGTTGGTCGATCAACATATATTAAGTTTGACGCCTGCGTTTGCACAAAAACATTAGTCATATGATATACAAAAAAATGTACATTAGAAAACAAACATTAAATTCAACTCTGATGTCACTTGAAAAATTCACAATCACCCGACATCCGCCAAGCAGTTTACGGATTTGTGTAAGACCACTTGAAAATAAATCAAATAAATTCATTGTGGTTATAAATTATAAACTATAAGTATTCGTTATAAGTTATTACTTGCCTATAAATTCATTAAAACATATTAAGCCCTCACAAATTGTAATAACCTGGATACAATAGCAATCGAGTTTAATTGATCCTTATTAATAACTTGGATGGTAAACCTCAAATCTTCTCAAGAAATTTATCAAACACATCGTAGGCAGCAAATCAAACGACATTTTTAAAAACCAACATGAAGAAAAACATACCATAATCACAATTAAGGGTCGGATCGAAACAACACATACCCATTATACAAAACACCAAATCAAAGCAAAAAATAATAATCAAAAGATAGAAAAATAAAATTACCAGGACCATAATCAAACACAATTAAAGCTAACACCATGAAATTCCACCTTAAGCAGATTTCAGAAATGAAATCGTACGTCTTCAATGTATTTCCAACAACGGCGATAGGGAATCACTATGTAGATGCGGTGATGACGGAAGGAGCACCGGTGTGGATGGAGTGGAGACGGTGATGAAGTGATGGTGGATATTATCTTGACTCTTGAGGTAAGTATGGAGATGTATAAGATTTGAGGTAGGTATGGAGATGTATAAGATTTTGGGGAATAGATAAAAAATTAAAGAAGAAAGGTATAGAGTTTAGATAGGAGTGAAAATGGTGGAAGAAGAAGAGGGATGATTGTTCTGGAAACTTGTGGTATCAATGGGGTGGAAAATATCCGGGAACAAAACGGAGAACGGGAGTGCTATAGTAGGCTAAATGGATGAACAGTGTTTCAAACAGTGTCCTACGGGGAAGCAACCAATAGGAAGGCGCTTTTTGCAAAACGGGACTTCGCGTCCAGCAGAGGTTACTATGCGAAACACTGTTTCGTACAAGCGTTTTAAGCCATCCCAATTCCGGCTTTTAGTATATATAGATAACGAGCGGGGTAGCCCGCGCGTTGCGACGGGAGTGTTTTGTTTTTTTTTTTAGTTACATGGCAGGGGGAAATTTTTTTCTTTTGGTTTTTTGTTTTTTGTTTGCAAATGCGATGGGAGTTTTTTGTGTTTTTTTTTAGTTACGCGGCGGGGCGAATTTTTTTTTTTTTTTATTTTTTTATTTTTTATTTTTTATTTTTTATTTTTTGTTTTTTGTTTGCAAATGTTGTACATTGTTTTTGTGTATATAGAGTACAAGGTTATCCACCCGTGGTTTTTTCTTTTTTTTTATTAATATGTTTTAATCTGTATATATATCGATCTCTATATATATTAGCAATACCTGACAACTAGGCCAAAAAAAAAGCCACTTGGCAAAAAAGAATGCCACTTGGCAAAAAAGAATGCCACTTGGCAAAAAAAAAATGCCACTTGGCCGAAAAAAATACCACCTGGCGTTAATCACACACTCTTTACACACACACAACACCGGATTTCTCTCCTCTCATTCAATTCTACCGTGAAATGGTCAATAACATTTAAAACTTTACTAAAAAATCTCACAAAATCATCTTATTTTTTATAATGATTGAATTCATAACACCAATTCTTATCAAATCACACTGCTTTCCCTTATTTTTTGCCAAATAATTTGTGATAAAACTCCAATTGATTTGATTTCCCTAATTCAAATCGATGTATACTTTCATCTTCATCTATATATACGGGAGGATTTGCAGTCTTCATGCCATCAACCCATCAACATTTCCGACTAACAAAAGTATTTCACAATGTCTGATTCACGCCTTCAATACTCAGGTTAGTTCCAATCATAATCATTTTTGTTTTTAAGCTTTGATTCGTATATTTATGATAATCATTTTTTGTTTTGAATCGTTTAATGATTTGTGTTTACTCGATTAAGATTAAAGTTCATGTTTAATATGTTTTTGACTTTGATCATGTATGATAATAATTTTGATTCGTAGATTTATAATAATCATTTTTTTTATCAATCGTTTAATGATTTGTGTTTAGTCGAATAAGATTAAACTTAATGTTTGCTATGTTTCTGACTTTGATGATGTATGATAAGTGTTTTTTTTTTATCACAACAAAAAGGAAACTAAAACAGCATTGTCACAATTAATTTGTTTTTACCTTTGATTCGTATATTACCAATTCATTATTTGTGTTTATATATTCGAAACAGGAATTATTAAATTCCATGGTTAACATGTTTGTCACTTTGATGATGTATGTTAAGTGCTGTATAAAATCTTTAATTTTGTGTATGATTTATATATTTGGAACAGGAATTATTAAATTCTATGGTTAACATGTTTGTCACATTGATGATGTATGTTAAGTTCATTCATTATCACATTCAACAGGAATTCTTTATTTCATTTCTCATGTGGTTTATATAATTTATAACTATGACATTCAACAGTGTTATTGATAATAGTAATTAGATAAATAATATTGTTGTAAATTTTTATATAAATCATTGATTAATTATTCTAAAATGTTAATCATTTTTGTATGTAGATGATGCAGCCTTGCTTAAGTCAATCTCAACCAATTTGAAAGGAAAAGGCGTTTTATCTGACGTTGATGATGCAGTCTTATTGAATACCACTACAGCCGGTGGAAAAGCAAAAGCCTCTATTTATGGGACCAATGATCAATTCACTGCCCTGACAAAGGTTGACCCTATGTTAGATGAAATCAAAGTGAAGGCCAGGTGCATCTCTTTATGGCATACCCATCCTGCTGGTAAACCGAATGATCCTTACAGTTTGGATATGGTTATTCAAGATGAGCATGTATGTATTCAACTTTCTTATTTTCTTATACAAAGAATGTACACATTATTGCATATTTAACTTATTAATTTAAATGCAGACCAACCGGATCCAATGTACAATAAGGCATGATGACATGTACCGTTTTGAACCATTGCTTAAAGAAGGACAGTGTTACATCATTTCTGACTTCAGTGTTGGTGAAAACAATGGTAAACTACCGTTGCTTCCGCACAAATACAAGATTACCTTTTTCAGGTCTACTGTTGTTACCAGGATTGACCCGTTTGATGATGATGTATTCGGGTTTAAGCTTGAACCATTCAGCGAGATTTTAACAAAAAAATATCATGAAACGGATTCTGTTGGTAAGTTTTTCCCAATAATAAACTTATTAGTGGCTTTTGACTTTAATATTTGTGTTCTTAAACTTACACAAAACAAATTCATTCAGATATTGTAGGAGCCGTGGTGGCGATAGGCGATATTGTTCCAGTTACAAACACACTTGTCAAAAAAGTAAGAAGGACCGTGGTAGTTGAGGACACTGAGTAAGTAACTTTATATTCATCATAGCTTATTAAACACTTTGTTATGTATTTTTAATAACAACCATGTTTTCATCTAAATACCAACTCACTCTTCTTGACATATCAGAGGGACTAGAGTGAAATGTACCTTTTGGGATAACTGGGCACACATGTTCACCCAGTATGCTACGACTGATGAATCCGTTGGTCCAGTAACGTTTGTGCTGCAATTGGGAAAAGTGAAATATTTCAACAGTAAGATTGTTTAGACTTTTAAATAGGTTATTACAATAACATTTTATACAACATTCATGTATGCATACTTTTCACTCTTTATTTACACGACATTTTTTTATTTCAGATGATCTTGCAGTACACAACGCTTTGTTTGGTTCCAGAATCTTTATCAACAAAGACCTGCCTGCACTTTCATCTTTCAAACAGAGGTATTTAAAATAATTATTAAAAAATATTTTGTTACAGATCCGTTTAGAAAAACCTAAATACATATAAACCTTTATAATTTATAGGTACACAGCGAAAGACGGCTACGTTGACAGTCAGCACAAGATAGATGATGAAGCGAAAAGTGTACCGCTTTTAGGGGGTCATTTAAGCCCTAAATCGTATTTATTTGATCAAATATCGCCCTAAATCGTTCCTTTTGTCATTTTAGGTACTTTTGAGAAGAAATCTGGAAAAGGAAGCATTTTGGACGTTTTTGGAGCATAAAAGTGAAGAAAACGACAAAGTCTTAAAATTATGCTGGAAGTTACCTTTGACGGCGTCAGGATTATCCCCAGACGGCGTCATGGCTTGGCAAAAGTGGTGGATGTGAAAATTACTCATGATAAGCCAGAGAAATTTGCATGGGAATTCTGACGGCGTCACCCTTTAATATGATCAAGGTCGTCACGGTATAAGTTAAAGCGGGACGGCGTCACGCCTAATTCTGACGGCGTCAAGCCTTGATAAGCCAGAACGGATGTTGGAGAGCTAAAGAGGGACGGCGTCAAGAAGGCCATCCGGGAACCCTAAAAGCGGCGAGGTGACGGCGTCACACTCCATAACGTGACGCCGTCAGATCTGAAAGTCTATATATAGTTTTGCAATTTTTTGTCATTAGTGTGGAACTTATTGAGGAACTTTGTGTGTAAAAACCCTAAGACGATTTTAGCAGCTTTTTCAAGGCTTTTTGCCTTGAGATCTTCCATGTTACATTGAAGATAAGTTATCAATTAATCATTCAATATGTCTATGTGTTGTTTGATTTTATCTTGTTCTTGTCTTTTGTTTAACATGCTAGGCTAGATTTATCTTGTGTTTGCTTAGATCTAATGAAACCTAGCTATTGATTATTGGTTATTAGTGTGTTATTAGTTGTATTGGATGATTGTTCATCTATGTTAGGCTTAAGAAAACTGGCTAACTTCCTATTCGGTAACTTGCTTGAACGTCTTAAGAAACATGAACCAATGCGTACTAAGGTTTTTATGGTTGTATTTAATGCACAAGCGAATTCTAGTGATCCCATGTTAGGAGCTTCCTAGCCGGCTCGACATAGGAGTGAAGTAGGAGCTTGTAGAGTTGGGGAAGTACGTACGCCACCCCACGATTGGTATTAAGGAATACACCCGTCATCCACGCGATTAATGCACACTAATTAACCGGTAAAAGATAGTTAGGGAGTAAGGAAATCTAAGTAAACACATTTCTCTCCACATAAGTTTCACCACCTTTTCATTTTCTGTTATTTTATTTTATTTGCATTCGTAGTTATTTGGGTTAGTTGACTAGCAACTAATTCCGCCCACTCTTTCAAACCCGAGATTTTACTTGCTTTCATAAAAAAATATAAAAACATAAAAAAGAATCTTCTCTCACCCTTAGACCTATTAGAGTAGTTTTTCATACCTAACGAACACTATTCCCTGTGGAGAACGATCAATCCCCCGTACTTACCACTACACTATACTACATCGGTCAGGTACACTGCCTGGTGGGGTTGTAAGCCTCTTGAGATCCCTTGAGAGGTAAAACCTGTTGTAAGGTTGCAAAACCACGCATCAAGTTTTTGGCGCCGCTGTCGGGGAATAGTTATTGTTTAGGTTGAATTTTTTATTTTATAGGTCTACTCACTAGATTCCTTTCTAGTGAGATTTTTATTTTAATTTTCTAGGTTTTCTTTAGTCTATCTATTTTCTTCGTTTCTTTGTTCGTAACCATTACCATTCGACATCATGGAAGATGGTAATATTCTTAATCCCAACAACCCACCACCACAACAACCACCACCACCTCCTAGAGCCCGTACTTTAGGAGAGTACTCCCATCCTAGCCACCATGGCTATCGAAACACCATTGAGCTCACTCAAGGAGCCAATGTCACTCCCTTGCGATCCGACACCATCCGGTTGGTGCAAAGCGGATGCGCATTCCATGGACTTCGTTCTGAAGATCCTAATCAACATCTCAAGGACTTTCTCAAAATCGTTGATTCTATAGACCTTGATGTTGCCACTCGAGAGACGACCCGACTGCGTCTCTTTCAATTCTCTTTGCGGGACCAAGCTAGTCAATGGCTAGAGCGTCAACCCGCAGGATCCATCACCTCTTGGGATGATCTCACCACTCGTTTCCTTGCTCAGTTTTTCCCACCGGGAAGAACTACCAAGCTAAGGAATGATATCTTGATGTTCCAACAACGTCAAGGCGAAACCCTCTACGAGGCATGGACTCGATTCAAGGACTTACTCCAAAAAGTCCCTCACCATGGCTTAGAACTTTGGCTCCAAGTCCAAATCTTCTATGACCATGTCAATCTCTCCACGAGGCAAACCATTGACCAAGCGGCTGGTGGTAAGCTACGTGATCTAAGTGCGGAACAATCATGGGCTCTCCTAGAAGATCTTGCTCTTTATGACAACGAAAGTTGGAATGATCCCCGTGATTTGAATAAAACGGTCAAGGCAATATCTTTGCCTTCGAACAATTCAAGCACTTCCGACCGTAGGATCATAGAACTTGAAGACCAAGTCAAGTTTCTCATGAAATCCTACGAGGCTCCTAAACCTTCAAGCCAAGTGAACAAAATCACTTCTTCGTGTAAATTATGCAGTGGTCCCCACGACACTCATGATTGCATGGAACTCCCCAAACAGGCTTTCAAAGAATTCGCATCCTCGCGAATCGATAAGGCGGGAGATGAGTGGCTCACCACTAATTATGGACCCAATAATTCCGAAGATAGGTATGAGGCATGGAAGAGTAAGCCAAATTTTAATTGGAATCAAACTCGAAGCGTATCATTCAATGACTCTCCCCCACTCACCTGGTCTGAACATTATCCTCTGCAACATACGCGTAAACAACAAAATCGCGAGGAATCACTGCAAAAATTCATTCTCTCTCAAGAAACACAGCTCTCCAAGCTTGAGAATCAATTCAGACAACAGCAAGTTGATATGAACAACAAGGTTGATAACCTGTTAAAGGTTATCAATGATCGCCTTGATGGCAGGTCAACTTGTGAGTTGACACGAGTTAATGAGATCAAGTCTGTCACGGTGACTCACCAAACACCCCCTCCTGTAAAAATCAAGCACCCTAGTAAACTCTTCAAACACATATCACAAAACGGAAAAGAAACTAGAGATACCCATACCCCCTCAAAACCACTCCACTTCGTGAACGTCATTACAACAATGCCTGTTCCTAAACCCCATCTGGAACAACAATCAACCGAGAACATGGACAATGAAATGGAGGGTGAAGTTCCTGAAAAGGACACAGAGGCGCCCGGCGACTATCTAGACTCACCAAAGAACTCTAATACTATAGAGTTGAATGATGGGGAGGGCTCGGAAGAGAAATCCGAAATGCCTCATGGGCTCCCAGGATTGCTAGACCGCCCCCTAGTGGAGGAACTTGAGAGGGGCACAGCAATTTTGCCTGTGGAATTTGGAGAGAGAATAGAGGATGGCGCTCACAGGGTCTTTAAGGTGTCTTGCACCACTAGGAAGAAGTTTATAAAAGATGCCTATATAAACCCCAACTCTTCTATGAATGCAATATCCCTTACTCTATATAACGAAGCCTTCACCAAACAGGTCAAATATGAAGGGTTTAATATCATCGGGGTAATAAGAAGGGTACCAATTATGATAGAAAAGTTCCTCTTTCATATCGAGCTAACTGTAATTAATAACATGAACTCTATCGTCAGCCCATCCTTAACTGGCCTTGTTCTAGGCAAACCATTCATAAAAGCGACGGGAGTGATACTCGATGAGGATGATAGGAGTGCATTATTTACCGATGGTGTCAGGAAAGTGATTTTTCGGGATGGCTGTGAAGAAGTGTATGAGTATCAACCATCAGCAAGTGGCAACACATGGGGGCTACACGATAGAAGGCCTGGCCGAATTAAGCGACATGATCCGAATAATCTCAAAATACCTTGCATGATTGGTCACAAGCATTTTTATAATGTTTACATTGACACATGTTTACCCAAAAATGTGATGTCCTTGTTTCATTATAACAACATTTGCAGATGGGGAATGATTCATAAAGGGAAGGACGACATTGGCATAGATGATGATGTACAGGTGTTTGTAGGAAACATGACATTCACTATGAGCTTCGCAATCGTCGATAATATCGAAAAGTACATCGATCCCAGGTTATCACAAGTTGTTTTTGGGGCACCTTTTTGCAAGGCCACAAGCTTGGTTGTGGACGAGCTCAATGGGATCATGACTTTCACCGATGGGATTAGGGAAATCTCATACCAAACACCTTACAAGATGAGAGAATTTAAGGAGATTGATTATGAAGGGCTCGATGGGTTAAGTTCCCAACTCGTGTTATGTGACGATGATGTGAGACGGGGATGTAAGAACACTTTTGACCTGTCGAGTGGATTCTTTATGCATGATAAGGAGTTTAGTTCTAAATACCAAAACAATCCTTTTGATCTCGAGGACCCGAAATACCTTCACTATGAAAGTGATTCTGACAGAGAGTCAAAGGAGAATGGCCTAGAAACAGTGGCCAATGATGGGATCACGTAATGTATGTGACTTTGAGTTTAGCTACAAGACTCGTTAATAAAGAAAAGCGCTTCTTGGGAGGCAACCCAAGCTTTATTTGCTTTGTGTGTTTATTTGTTTGTTTGATTTTATTTGTTTCCGTGTGTATGTTTAATTTTTATTATTATTGATTCATGTTCAAAACTAATTTGTGAAAATGCTTTATTTTGTTTTTAACTTCGTCTTAACTACATATAAAGGTATTTTGCAAAAGTTAAGTGTAAGGGAAATCTAAATCGGTTTATTAGAACAAATGAACATGAATCATAATAATAATAAATTAGCATACATATTAGTATTTGTTTGAGTCAAATGCTTGTATCGAGTCATAATGATGTTTTGCAGGAATTCCAGGAAGTAAGGAGTAGGTTTTTCCAAAAATTTTCCGGAAACGTAACATGAGAATTCTGTCAGATCATTTCTGACGGCGTCAGGATTTACAACCTGACGGCGTCAGGTTTAATTTTCTGAAATTTTTTTGAAAGTTTTGTTTTCATAAAAAGTTTTTATTAAATCTATAACTTATAATCTCCAGGAATCTGCAAAATTATCATTCCACAAGCATTATATCCTTATATATAGAGTTTATCCCGCCGATGTTATGCAGGCTTTCGTGTTTGTTTTCTCAGGTTTAACAGGTTATTTTGGACAAGGAGATGTATGTGGAATCAAGCTATTGGTGATGCATTAGTCTTGGAGCTTGTACATTCTCTTGGAAGAAGATTTAACCATGTTACTTCATTATCCACCGAACGAATCAGGGGAGTATTTGATTTCATTCTTTTACTTTATGCTTTTACATCTTGTTATTTGAACATTGGGGACAATGTTCATCTTAAGTGTAAGGGGGGTAAAAGTACGATTAGAGAATGCTATTACGCTTGATTTTTGTTTGTTTAATAGTAGATGTGTAATAAAACTGAGATAAATACCTGTTAGGGCAATTTTAGTGCCAAATTTAAAATTTTTTACAACATATAGGAGTGAAACTTTAGTTCTAATAAGCGTCTCACGGATAGGAGTTATATGACTAGCACAAAAACCGTACCACTAAAAAATTTTTCCACCCCAAATATGTGAGGTTCGCCCCTAGAATTGGTAGGAAAAGCATTTATGCTATGATGTGTGTACCGGTAGCACTTAGATTCTAGAACTTGCGTTAGGACCATTCCGAGGCCACAAGTGAGACAACATTCGTGTAGTTAGATTTACTACATGATAAGAGGCATTAGGATTAACCCATTGTTTTACACCTGTGTTTTTGTTATAATTACATTGGCTACATTAGTCAAGTAATTCTCCCACACCCTTTGCGTTGTACTCATTTTTAGTACACGATACCCCTAGTACACCCCTCAGAGCCTATCTTTTCGTTTCGACCTTTAAGCATTTTACTTAAAGGAAGAATTTGTTTACACCCCACTAAAATGTACACCCAAATCGCCTTAGCCCACCTTGTATGCACTCATCTTTAGTGCATTATTGTGAAAACATTTGTTTAAACCCAAGTTAATTATCTAATTGATTACATGGTTGCTAAGTCGAGTCATATCCTTGTACATATTGTTTTGGGACGATTGGGACTCATGGGTAAAGTACAAGTGTAATGGAGTAATGGGGAAGAACATCATTTATTACCCCATATGTGCTAAATAATTTTAAAAGTACTCCAAGTTTTTCAATTATCTTAATTCGAGTCATTAGAATAGTATTTGTAAAGTTATGTAAAAGTTCAAGTGTAAGGGGAATGCAATGCCCCTATGATGTATTATTTTGGATGGTAGGGCAAGAGTGTATGTCAAAAAAAAAAAAAAAAAAAAAAAAAAAAAAAAAAAAAAAAAAATCGAAAAATCAAGAAAAATACAAAAAATGAGAAAAAGAAAAGTAGAAAAAAACATACGGACTACCATCCCGTTTTATTTTATGTTTATTTTATGTTTTTGTTGTTTTCTTTCATTAGCTTAAGATCGAGTCGAGTCTTGGCTTAGCAACATTGTATAGTACATGTAATTAATCAAGATCTTTAACTCGCCACCAGTAAAATATCCCTTATCCAACAAAACCGTGTTTATCTTTTCCCTACACCTAACGTTATAACCCATGTAAAAGCCCTCTTTGATAGTTTATCTTAGGTGCTTACGCCTAGTGGAGGAGGTTTTTGATCTTTTCCCAAGCCTATGGTAATCTATTTGCTATGACAGGTAGTGAGAGATATTATCCGTTTTCATTTATGAGATTTATTTTGATGACACTTGAGAGATGTGAGTATCTAAACACTACTTGTGAGGTGCTAGTATGTAATCTCCGTGCTTATTATGATTAAAGTGGAACGATTAATTGTTGCAATTACTTTTATATTAGCGTTAAATGACCCCTAACTTGTATTTTGATTAGAATAAAAGCGCATTTGCTTGAGGACAAGCAAATCTCAAGTGTAAGGGTATTTGATGAAGCGAAAAGTGTACCGCTTTTAGGGGGTCATTTAAGCCCTAAATCGTATTTATTTGATCAAATATCGCCCTAAATCGTTCCTTTTGTCATTTTAGGTACTTTTGAGAAGAAATCTGGAAAAGGAAGCATTTTGGACGTTTTTGGAGCATAAAAGTGAAGAAAACGACAAATTCTTAAAATTATGCTGGAAGTTACCTTTGACGGCGTCAGGATTATCCCCAGACGGCGTCATGGCTTGGCAAAAGTGGTGGATGTGAAAATTACTCATGATAAGCCAGAGAAATTTGCATGGGAATTCTGACGGCGTCACCCTTTAATATGATCAAGGTCGTCACGGTATAAGTTAAAGCGGGACGGCGTCACGCCTAATTCTGACGGCGTCAAGCCTTGATAAGCCAGAACGGATGTTGGAGAGCTAAAGAGGGACGGCGTCAAGAAGGCCATCCGGGAACCCTAAAAGCGGCGAGGTGACGGCGTCACACTCCATAACGTGACGCCGTCAGATCTGAAAGTCTATATATAGTTTTGCAATTTTTTGTCATTAGTGTGGAACTTATTGAGGAACTTTGTGTGTAAAAACCCTAAGACGATTTTAGCAGCTTTTTCAAGGCTTTTTGCCATGAGATCTTCCATGTTACATTGAAGATAAGTTATCAATTAATCATTCAATATGTCTATGTGTTGTTTGATTTTATCTTGTTCTTGTCTTTTGTTTAACATGCTAGGCTAGATTTATCTTGTGTTTGCTTAGATCTAATGAAACCTAGCTATTGATTATTGGTTATTAGTGTGTTATTAGTTGTATTGGATGATTGTTCATCTATGTTAGGCTTAAGAAAACTGGCTAACTTCCTATTCGGTAACTTGCTTGAACGTCTTAAGAAACATGAACCAATGTGTACTAAGGTTTTTATGGTTGTATTTAATGCACAAGCGAATTCTAGTGATCCCATGTTAGGAGCTTCCTAGCCGGCTCGACATAGGAGTGAAGTAGGAGCTTGTAGAGTTGGGGAAGTACGTACGCCACCCCACGATTGGTATTAAGGAATACACCCGTCATCCACGCGATTAATGCACACTAATTAACCGGTAAAAGATAGTTAGGGAGTAAGGAAATCTAAGTAAACACATTTCTCTCCACATAAGTTTCACCACCTTTTCATTTTCTGTTATTTTATTTTATTTGCATTCGTAGTTATTTGGGTTAGTTGACTAGCAACTAATTCCGCCCACTCTTTCAAACCCGAGATTTTACTTGCTTTCATAAAAAAATATAAAAACATAAAAAAGAATCTTCTCTCACCCTTAGACCTATTAGAGTAGTTTTTCATACCTAACAAACACTATTCCCTGTGGAGAACGATCAATCCCCCGTACTTCCACTACACTATACTACATCGGTCAGGTACACTGCCTGGTGGGGTTGTAAGCCTCTTGAGATCCCTTGAGAGGTAAAACCTGTTGTAAGGTTGCAAAACCACGCATCAATAGAGCTGTTCACTCCAGAAAAATTCAAGATTACAGCTGAAGTATTCTTTAAAGGTTACTATTGCTGTCAAGGTTGGTGGCATCCGTGATGTTGTTCCGGTAAGCATTTTAACAATTCTTTTATACTTAATGTATAATCATTTATAATAACAAAAGTTAAAAAGTTATACTTACTAACTGTCATTTTATAAATACAGGATTCTGAAGTAGTTTTTTATGCCAAGATTCATCGCATACACAAAGAGCACGGTTGGTGTTATGAGGCATGCAAAAAGTGCAACAGGATTGCCAAGCCTATCAAAACTGCTGGTTCACAAGGAAGCTATGGTAAGAATAAGAAGCAGGCATACCAGTGTGACGCACATGGTACTATTTACCAGGTGATACCAAGGTAATACTTATTAATACACATTGGTAATTTGTTACTTTTAATTTAGTAGGTTCACAAGGGAGCTATGGTAAGAATAAGAAGCAGGCATACCAGTGTGACGCACATGGTACTATTTACCAGGTGATACCAAGGTAATACTTATTAATACACATTGGTAATTTGTTACTTTTAATTTAGTATTATTACTGATGTATAACACAACCCTGTATTTTCACCATTAAAAGGTTTAAAGTTATAGTGAGGGTCATTGATGAGACCGGCTCAGCTCCATTGGTCATGTTTGATACAAACGTCAATAAGTTGTGCACTGGGATTTCTGCGTGTGATATCATTACCTCAATTGGCAAGGACCCAGCTGACTTCTTTCCTGCTGAATTGAACACTATGGTTGGTAAAAAGATCCTGTTTAAAGTGTTGTTTACACAACACAATGTTAATTCAAACAGCCATGTTTACACGTGCAAGTCGGTTTCTGATGATTATGAGTTGATTGCTCATTTTAAATCTATGATTCTGTCTGAAAATGAGGTAATATATCCAAACAAATCATACGTACTCCTTTTGTTCTAACAGCCCCATCCATAAATTTATGCTGCCAAGTTATTTTTATGAAACACTGATAGCAATGTTATTTATTGTTATCACAGGGTCCTGATGATGCATTCAACACTCCGGAGATTAATGTTGTTAATCAAATGTCTGGTACTCCTAAATCTGATGTACATGTTAAGAAGTTTCTCCTTGAAACACCTCCATCACAAGCAGCGTCTTCTACAAGTGCTTCCCGAAGTGGTTCAGGTGGTGGTTCAGTCAACGGGAAACGTCAAATCATCGATTTGGATGAATATGCTGATGTGGAAGAAATTGTCCCTGACAACAAGAAGCCTCTTTTGGAACCAAAAATAGAGAAGGAGTAATCCCATATCTCCATTATCCTCTCCATGTTTATTTGATTTTTATTTTATGGTTCATTATGTTTTGAGACATTTGGTACCTCATTTGCCATTTCGTTATTAGCTTTTGTTTACATTTTTCTGCATAATAAGTTGGCATTTGCAATATTTGCAAAGTCATGGTTATCAGTTTATGTAAACATGGAGATTTGGATTATCAATGATTACTATTTTCAGTTTATTATTCGTAATTTTCGCAACAATTATTCATTACTTACTCTTTTTTTTTTACATTTACGTTATTCGCCTGGCAGATACACTACAACAGGTGCAACATATATTTGATTGTTGATACTAACCATGATATTTTGTGTCAAAGATTAGTCCACCATATACTGCAAATCATGTTCTCTTATTCTCCCAAATAATTGTATAACATATTTGTGTAAAAAATTAGTCCACCACATACATATATCTTATATTAATAATTATATCTTCTAATAAATATACACGAATTTCATAACTATTTATTACTTATTCATCAAATTAAAGTGTAAATGAATTTCAACAACTTTTAATAATCTTAACAACCTACCTTATTTTTCTTAATACCTTATTTAACTTTTGACTAATTTTGAAATACAACAATTTAATTAGAATGTATTTCATAAACATATGTATTTATAACTAATTGACCTTTTAAATGTATAACATCCCTAATAATTAGCAAATTTAAAAACGTTTTAACAACATACTTAATTTATCTTAATACCTAAATTAACTTTTGACTCATTTTGAATTCAAAAAACGTTTATAGTGGTATTCAAAACATCTTATTTTTCCACAATTCATACTTCACAAAGTTTACATTCAATTAAAATTATAGATCAACTACAATTGCAGTTATCATCAAACTCACAAAGAAGAGATAAGTTTTGTTCATAGTATTCATCATTTGTTTACATATAAATAAAGCACTACACAAAAAACTCTAAGTACAGGTATGAATGTTTTTATTTTTATTAACACACTGTTATTCAACATTCATGGTTACACATAATCCTTACAATATAACCCTTCATAGCTGTAATTTTTAAACCTTGCTGTCCAAATGCAGGCATGGATTCCAATAAGAAGAGGAAAACTAACGCCTACAACAGTAGGAAACCAGTTGGCAAAGAGAACACAAACAATATAAATAGCATACATGATAGTCTGTGTCAACCAATCCATCAAAAAATCCCAGTTACGCGTTCTCAATCCCTTGCTGTTGAAGGTCCATCGCATGCTGGAGATATTGTTAATAATCTTAAAACGAAAGTTTCAGTGAAAACTCCACTTAAAGATATTACTAACGGTAAGTTCACTACGCATCTTTAGATATGAAATTTTAGGTTGCATTACATTTGCACTTCCTGAATAAATATAAACAACTTTTTAAATGATTAAAATAGTAGAATGGTATATATAAGTTATGAATATGTTATTTTCAGTGACAGCAACCCCAATAGTTAGATCAAGCAACAATTCCTCGATACCAGGTACGTACAAGTAGTTATTTTGTCGTCTAACAAATGTAGTTTTACTTATATGCATAATATTTAACAATAGTTTAAATGATTTCAGTTCTTACATCACCAACTTTGCCTTTGTCGTTAAGTCCAAATGCAAGAGCCAGCTCCATTTTAAAGAACAACTTAACATCAGTGTCTCCTATTCGAAGAAGGGGACGGCCACCTACACGTTCTATAACAAATAATCTTGATTTACTATCCTCAATTTCAAACCATGTGGTTACTCCTTCGGCAGTGCAAAATAATACCGTATCTCAACCCATAAGAGGAAGTTTGTCTGAAACCACAAGTGAGGATTTGAATGTAAGGCGTCCCGGTCGGCCACGTAAACATAGTATAACCACTAATATAGATTTACCATCCTCAATTTCAAATAATGTGGTTACTCCTTGGGCAGTGCAAAATAATACCATATCTCAACCAATAAGAGGAAGTTTGTCTGAAACAACAAGTGAGAATTTGAATGTAAGGTGTCCCGGTCGGCCACGTAAACGTAGTATAACCACTAATATAGATTTGCTATCCTCAATTTCAAATAATGTGGTTACTCCTGCAGCATTGCAAAAGAATACCATATCTCAGAACATAATAGGAAATTTGTCTGCAGCCAGAAGTGATGATTTTACTATAATGCGTGGCGGACGGCCACGTAAATGTGGAATAACGAATAATTTAGACTTTGTATCCCCCATGTCAAATAATTCAGTTACTCCTGTAGTATTGCAACAGAATACCATATCCAATACCATAAGTGAAAGTTTGCCTTCAACTTCAAAAGAGTCTTTAACTCCAAGACCTAGGGGTCGTCCACGTAAGATAAACGCAACAACAGGTAGTAAGTTATTTTATTTTAAATTATTATATAATATTGTTAGAAGTATTTAATAATACCGTTTTAAAAATGGTATGTTTTTTTAATTTCAGCCATTAACGATGCATCATCATCAACACGAATGGCAAATGGAATTACGTCTAAACAATCATTGACAGAAGGTAATAATGTTTATATTGTTAAAATGTTATTAGCTTGCGTTGCATTTGCACTTCCTGAATAAACATAAATTCCTTCATATGTTATTCGTATGTTATTCACAGTGACAGAAACCCCAATAGTTAGATCAACCAACAATTCCTCCATACCAGGTACGTACAAGTAGTTTTCTTGTGTTATACCAAAATGTAGTTTTACTAATATGCATAATATATGTAACAATACTTTAAATGA
Organism: Artemisia tridentata subsp. tridentata; assembly: GCA_021014915.2. Taxonomy (NCBI): domain Eukaryota; kingdom Viridiplantae; phylum Streptophyta; class Magnoliopsida; order Asterales; family Asteraceae; genus Artemisia; species Artemisia tridentata. Next base: position 361,122,183 of record CP139506.1, read on the forward strand.
TTTCAGTTCTTACATCACCAAGTTTGTGTTTGTCTGCAACTTCAAAAGAGTCTTTAACTCCAAGACCTAGGGGCCGTCCACGTAAGATAAACGCAACAGCAGCTACTAACTAATTTTATTTTAACTTATTAAATAAAATTGTTAAAAGTAGTTGATAATACCGTTTTAATTTTTTTTTTCATTTCAGGCACTAATGATGCATCATCATCAAGGTTTCATAATACAACTCCAGTGCCGTTTAATTTAGGTGAATTCAAAATCATTTTTATATATAATATTTAACGTAAAGGCTTTTAACTTTTGTTGTATTAAATACAAATGCAGCTTCTACACCCCGTTCTTATAACATAAGAACAAGATCTGCAAGCAAATCAAGTATAACGTATGAAGGTAGGCAAAGAAATGCCCATACTGTTGCTGGCTCTACCACCAGAAGAATTGTATTTACCAACGATGGAGGTGTTGATTTTGAAACTCAACGTAATCCATTTGTTGGCATTTCAAGAGGTAAGAAAACTACGTACATTATAGAAATTATCGGTTTTAAGAACTATCTTATTTGTTTTTCTAATTTTAAACCGTTTGATATTCTTATTCAATAATGTTAACTAACATACCTTCTAATGCAGAATACCTAGATCATGGTGATCCAATTGTAGAATGCTCAGAATGTCATGCATTATTATGGAGAGATGAGAGTATGAGAGGTTCTAAGGAACTACTCACGGATTCATTTGCTCTATGCTGAATGAGAGGGAAAGTCCAACTTCCAGTCGCATTGAAACCCCCTCCACCATTGCTAATGAAACTTACAAAAAACGAACATCCGAAAAGCAAAGGGTTTTTAGAGAATATAAGACGTTACAACTCGATGTTTGCATTCACATCTCTTGGTGGAAATATTGACCACTCTATTAACAATGGTCGTGGACCCTATTGTTTCAGGTTACACGGAGAAAATTACCACGTATTTGGTCAGTTGTTGCCAAAAAGTAATGACAAACCGAAGTTTGCTCAATTGTACATATTTGATACAAGAAACGAAATCCAAAACCGAATAAATGTTGTCAGGTATTTTACAAGACAATTACATATCGTAGCAAAACATTATGTTATTTTCGTATGACATCTTATCTAATTTTTTTTATTAATATTATATAACTTTAACAGTGATGGACCATCAACATCCTCATACACACAAGAAATTGACTACCAACTAACAAAGGAATTGAAATGTATGCTTGATCAAGACAATCCATTGGTTGAGCAGTTCCGTATGGCCGGCCAACGTCTAACAACAGCAGGTGATGACGAGAATATAAAACTAAGGCTAATTGGAAAGAGAGCTCATGATGGTAGGCAGTATAACCTTCCATCTTCAGCCGAGGTTGCGGCGCTCATCGTTGGTGATTTTGATTCTTTAAGCAACAAAAGAGACATTATCCTCCACCCACATACCGGTGGTATGAAACGAATTAGTGAACTGCATGTCTCTTACCTTCCTCTTCAGTATCCACTATTGTTTCCCTATGCAGAGGATGGATATAGAACTGATATATACCATAGAGGTGTTACCGACTATACTCCTACAAACAAACGCTCCAGGGTAACTATGCGTGAGTGGTTTGCATACCAGATACAAGATAGGCCAGGAGTTTATTCAATGATTCTAAACTCAAGAAGGTTGTTCCAGCAATTTCTGGTTGATGGATATACAATGGTTGAGTCTGAAAGAATGACTTATCATCGAAAAAAGCAAACAAAGTTGAGGAGCGAAACATACACTAGGTTGGCTAGCCTTGCAAGCATGTCAAATCAACCTTTCGTTCTGCGTGGAAAAAAGGTTATACTATCTTCTTCGTTCACCGGAAGTCCGAGATATATGTTACAGAATTATCTTGATGCTATGTCAATTTGCAAAGCTTATGGATTTCCTGATCTATTCATTACATTTACGTGTAACCCAAGTTGGCCTGAAATTACACGATATATGGAGCTTAAAGGTTTGAAATCAGAAGATCGCCCAGATGCTACAACCAGGGTCTTCAAAATTAAATTGGACAACCTCATGAGAGATTTCAAAGATAGGCGCACGTTTGGGCATGTAAAAGGAGGTTAGAAAATTGCACATGAAACCATTTAATAAAAAAAATACAAATTGTGGTCATTTTTTCCCATATGTATCCCATTTTTTTAAATATGAAACTTTAGTAATGCTTATTGTTTATTAAAATGCAGAGTTGTACACTGTTGAATTTCAGAAGCGTGGACTACCGCATGCTCATATTTGTTTATGGTTGGAGGCAGCCAATAAATTAAGGACACCAGAACAGATTGATAACTACATATCTGCTGAAATCCCAAACAAGGACGCTGATCCAGAATTGTATCAACTGGTAACCGAAAACATGATGCATGGCCCATGTGGTCTTGAGCATCAAAATTGTCCGTGTATGGTTGGAAACAGATGCACGGAAAAATTTCCAAAAAACTTCAACGAGTCGACTTTCATTGATGAAAATGGATACGCTGTATATAAGAGACCAGACAACGGAAGGACAGTAAAGAAGAGTGGAGCTGATTTGCACAACGGTTTTGTTGTTCCATACAATCCAGGTTTATTGAAACGATATCAAGCTCATATAAACGTAGAATATTGCAATTAGTTTGGTTCTATAAAGTACCTTTTCAAATATATAAACAAAGGTCCTGACAGAGTCACAGCTGCTGTTGAGGATCAAGAAGTTGATGAGATTAAAGATTACTTAGACTGTCGCTATTTATCCTCATGCGAATCGGCTTGGAGGATTTTTCAATTTGACATACACCACCGAAATCCACCTATTGAAAGGCTTCCATTTCACCTTCCAAATGAGCAGTCGGTGCTTTTTGATGAGACTGAAAGTATTGACTACGTATTAGAAAAAGATTCAAACCACACGTCGAAGTTTTTGCAATGGATGGAACGTAACAAGACAGATGAGAATGCTAGAAAGTTGCTTTATGTAGACTTTCCTAAAGAATATGTTTGGAAGAATCAAGAGCGTATATGGGAACGTAGGCAAAAGGGTACTTCAATAGGCCGCATACATCAGTGTCCACCTTCTTGGGGCGAAATGTTTTACCTTCGTATACTCTTAAATAAAATTCCAGGTGTACAAAAATGGGACGACCTAAAAATGTACGACGACGTGTTGTACCCAACTTACCGAGACGCTTGCTACGCACGTGGTTTGTTGCAGGAAGACAAAGAGTACATCGATGGGATTATAGAGGCAAGCCATTGGGGAATGGGAAACTATCTGAGATCATTCTTCGTAATGCTCATCATGACAGATAGTATGTCACGGCCTGATGTCGTTTATGATAAGACGTGGCATCTATTGGCTGAAGATGTCCAGCATGTGGAATGTAGAAAGAGGAATGACCCAGGTATTAATATAATTTCTTTTTATACCCGCTGCAGTATTATATTGTTAAATTTCTTACAACCATTATTGTTTTTTAAAAATTACGTTTGTATAATTTGTATTCTACTTCTTATCAGATTTGGAGTTAACCGACCAACAAAGGTACAACATTTGCCTTACTTACATCGAGCACATGTTAAGGTGCAACAACAGGTCATTAAGGTCGATTGCGAACATGCCTTATCCTAATGAAATGTATACAATGGATGGGTACAACAGATTGGTTAACGATGAACTGAAATACAACAGGCCTGAATTGGCCGAGTTGCACCTAAAAATGTACCGGACCCTAACTGATGAGCAAAAGTGTATATACGCTAACATATTGGATGCTGTGGAACAAGATAAAGGTGGTATGTTTTTTGTTTACGGTTACGGAGGCACAGGTAAAACATACCTGTATAAAACAATGACAGCTGCGTTACGTTCTGAAGGAAGCATTGTGTTGAACGTTGCATCCAGCGGTATTGCAGCCCTTCTTTTAGATGGAGGCAGAACAACCCATTCTAGATTTGCAATACCAATAAATGTTAATGAGGAGTCAATGTGTTCCATCAGTGCGGACAGTGATTTGGCTGACTTATTACGCCAGACCAAACTCATTATATGGGACGAGGCACCAATGGTTCATAGGCATTGTTTTGAAGCTTTCGACCGCACTATGCGCGATATATGTAGAACAGACATGAATGAAGCTTCTGACAGAGTATTTGGAGGTAAATTTTAGTTGTCAATAATTTAAAAAGTTACATTCACATACAACTTTTTTCCTATTCATGAGTTACGTATACTGAAGAAACAAAATCATATTCTCAGGTAAGGTCGTTGTTTTTGGTGGTGATTTCCGACAAATTTTACCAGTCATTCCAAACGGTACAAGGCAAGACGTTGTGCATGCAACAATAAACGCATCTTATCTTTGGCAGCATTGTACTGTAATGAAGCTCACAGTTAATATGCGTTTGACAGTTGGATCAAATGCCGACGATATAGATGAAATTAGAGAATTTTCCGATTGGATACTTGCTATTGGGAATGGTGTAATTGGAGGAAAAAATGATGGTGAGTCCACAGTTGAATTTCCAGACGATATGCTCATACCAGATTCGGAAGACCATGTTGGATCAATAATTGGAGAGACATACCCTGATTTGAAAAAAAACTTATTGAATGCTGCTTATTTACAAGAAAGAGCAATATTAGCACCAACGCACGAGATGGTTGATTCAATCAACAAATCTATGCTGGACCTATTAGATGGAGAGGAGAAAGTCTACTTAAGTTCAGACAGCGTCTCACCAGCCGATGACGATTCGGATTTTTTTGAACACGCCTACACACCAGAGTTCTTAAACAGTATTCGAATGTCTGGCGTTCCTAATCATGAGCTTCATTTGAAAATAGGAACTCCTGTTATGCTGATGAGGAACATTGATCAGACGGCTGGGTTGTGCAATGGTACAAGACTGCAGATACTTCGTTTGGGTACGCATGTTATAGAGGCAAAAATTATATCAGGAGGTCAATTAGGTATCATATGTGCAATTCCACGTATGGTTATCTCTCCAAGTGACAACAAAATGCCTTTTAAACTGAATAGAAGACAGTTTCCTGTTCAAGTTTGTTTCGGAATGACGATAAACAAGAGTCAGGGACAAACATTGTCACATGTTGGATTGTATTTAGAAAAACCTGTCTTCTCTCACGGCCAATTGTATGTTGCCGTTTCACGAGTAAAGAACAAGAGAGGGTTAAAGGTATTGTGCTGCGACAACGACGGATTCTACAGCAACAGTACAACAAATGTTGTATTCAAAGAGGTCCTACACAAGCTTTGATCTTCACTCATTAATATTGTTCTTTTACTGTAACAATAAAATCTCATGAATATTAACTTCACCTCTTTTTTTTTCCACTCTATAGATGCCTGTCAATTTTTCACTACATCTTCAATTTATTGTTCGTATACTATCTTATTTGGCTTATTTCAAAATATTGTATTATCGAAGTTATGTTTCATCAATACTAACCAAGCACATTTTATGTACTCCTATAACTCTATTTTGCAAACTTAGATTTACATTTTGGCTTAAAAACATATTCTATTGTGTGCTTTAACAAACAAAATAATACAATCTAATAAAACTTTTTGAAATTTTATCTTCTTTAAAAAAAAAAAAAAAAAAAAAAAAAAACGTGTAAAACTTTGTGTAGTCTTCCATCATCCACAATTACTTCATATATTTTAGGAAATCATCCCAGTGTTGTTGAGAGAAATATTGAAATTCAAATAACAAGATATCATTTTCCATATAATTTATTGGTCATTAATATCTAAATATTTTGAAAATACACTACAAAAATACACTAACCAAAAAACTGTATATAAACTCCTACTAATATTTAGAGCTAACCGTATTTTTTTTATTCATTCTCTAGAGATGTCAAACACACCAAAGGTATAAATATTGTTTTGCATTTTGTTTTTCCAATTGTAAGTATTTGCTTTTTGTTATATGTGTTATATATATATATATATATGTATATATATAGATCGATATATATATATATATATTTTTTTTTGAAAATGTACGATAAATTGAACCTTGCAGAAATCCAACGAAGATAGCATTCATTGTTCATCAACAACTAATGATGTTGTTAAAAATGATATATCCGTTATTGATATATCATCTGACGATGAAATGGTATGGTTAGCAAATGTTCTTTTTTCTCTAAACGAATATGTATCTTATAGTTACAAGGTGTTGTTTAAATAATCATTTTCAGGCTCTTAAAAAAACAAAAAAAACGTAGAAGATTAACCAAAAATGGAGAGGTTGTAAAAAGCAATTTGATCGTTGTTAGTTCGTCAGATGATGACAAGGAAGCAAATGTTTCGGATACAATAACATTTGAAGATCAAACTCATAAGATTGGAAAAATGGTATGAAGTATACTCAATTATTAATATTTTTTGTGTGTATGCTAAAAACTATATACGACATAATAGTTTATTTTTTATTTTTTGTGTTTTCAAACGTAGGTTACTGACGATGAACAAACTACTCCTACAAAAATTAATCACAAAAACTATTCTCTCATTGACGAGGAAACTGATGAGGATCTTGATAAACAGAATAATCCAAGTGAAGATGGTGTGTGGGTAAATATCAATGATCTTCCAAAAGGTTTTGATGGTTACCATCATGTTAACAAATTCATTAATGATGAAGCCGAAGAGGATTTACAATATTCTGACCTCTATAGCGACCGATCAGTTGATGATGGAGATGATTTGGACGGTTTCATTGATGACAATACTCAAGATTCTGATGGTACCGATGTTGATTATGATACCGATGATGATTTTTGATGGTCAAGAATCCTATTCAAATAGCTTCATGTGCACCTAATTAATAAAATGTGTTTTCAACAACGTTGGCAGTTTTTGTCAAAGTTTTTTATAATTTAAGTTTTTGTTTCTATCTTTTTTATATTTCCTAAACTTTGTTGTTACATTTCGTACCGAATATAGTGAAACTGTTGAATAAAATGTTCTTCATTTATGCTTCATCGTTACTGTATATATATTTTACATCATATGCATATTCTTGTGCGCTGTCTTCAACGCGATTGTCTATGTTGAAACGTATACATTTTAACAATGCTGCAAGCATATTTTGTTTACACAAAGCAATAAGAAAAAAAAACCTGGATTCTAAAAGCAATTAAAAACATTACCATTAAAAACCACTACCATTAAACATTCATTGTCCTACAGCAGCATAAGTTGTTAAACATTAGACCATTACCAGTACTTTGTCCCTACTACATTTTCATTACATATTAAACTTTAAAGTGGACAACCCTACCCAAAAGGAGTTACCATAATACATCATAACCAACAAGTTTCAAAAGACCAACAACTGTTTATCAAAAGAAGAGAAACACACGAACCCACTGAAACAGAGGAACCTGGATTATCAGCAGACATGGAAGACAGGGATTTGTTCATCAAGATCGACGTCATTAAGAAAATGCATTAACCGGAACCTCATTAATTTGTTGTATCCAAAAGAGCATTCTCTTGCAAACTCTTTCCACTTCGCGTACACTGCAATGTGGGTCTTCCTTCCCGTTCTCCCAATGTGCGGCACCACCTTCAGTCTCATCGTCTTTTGATAATCCTCGTGCTTGAACACAGCATGATGATACATGTACAATTTGTGTCTGTGACAGAAATTTGCAGGTATTGTCTGCACCAAAATGTTTAATTTGTTATTTATTATTACATAATTATATGCGAAACATTATGCAGTACAATAATATAAAATTGAATATTCGATACCAATCTTTGTTTGTCCACAGTCAACGCGTACGGCGTATAGAACGTATCATCATCCTCTTCATAGTGGTCCATGTGCCACTCCCATTGGCATATATGCTTCAATCGATCATCATCTGCAAGTGGCAAAACGCATTTAAATTTACACATACGTTACTTAAAGCCAAATAAAATGTGTATATGTCATTGTGTTAGTCGTATAACTTACTAAGTTCATGATATTCCAATGGAAGATGAGACTTTTTCAAATGACTTGCACCATGAAAAACGACCTCTGTGTGTGCCTCTCCTTCACCATCGAATGCAGTTAAGAAGATCCGACCAAAAGGTTTTTTTGCAAACACTATTGTCATTCCCATTTCAAGCTTTAGAGTCTCAACAATATTGTTCCATGAACCACTGTCTACTTCAAACATGCCCCCATTAACACGTTGCAGACGGACAGGCAATAGAATCCCATTAGCCACAACAAACAATTCTTCGTTTCGCGATACTCCATTCAGGAAGGATGCATCGATTGTCTACAAGTAATAGACAATAATGAGTTTTTGTGAACAAAACAACAATTTTATATAAAACACATTGCCTAATTTTAAGGTACATTCAAATACGTTATATATGGTCTACCTGTGGTACATTTGGGTATGTGTGATGACGTGTCATAAACCTTGCCATCCTTCCAGTCACTCTATCATAACCGCCATAATCTATTCCTCTAGCATTATATCCTGCTACATAAAAGGAGTCCTGTCCTTCTTCAACAAAATGCAACACTCTAGCTCCATCATCAAAATGTCCCAAAAAAAACTCCTTCCACTTATCACCATGAACTTCTATTGTGCCGTCCCTTAAACTTAAATCTACCCTGAATTTATATCCTTCGTGACCAGTCAAATAAAGATGGGGATTCCCATTGTAGCCTTCTCTAAGGTAAACAGAGGGTAGTATCTTCAAAAATGTTGCAAAAATATTAGTTTTACCAAGTATAGTAACATTACCTTTGTCCTACATCTTAAATTCAAACTATGAATTACCTGTGAATATTCATAACTGTCGGGGTTTACGGTTACCAAAAACTCCATAGGCGTCATAACACTAACAAAGTAACACTATACGTGTCAGAATACACATAAAATCTAACAAAATTAGATAATATTTGTATGATATTCAAATATACTCTGTATTTTTGGTTTTTATAAACCCCTTAACATATATACCTAAATGAGCAACATGAAAATTCATAATTCACAATTTTTCTTTACCAAGCAAATCTAAACTACTTATATACCTCCAAATGAACCCTCAACTTCAATTTCTCCACATTTTTAAAAAAATAAATAACTAACTACAACTTCATGATGTATCATAGTTACCAGACTGAATAGTAAATCATAAGCTCCAAATATTGCAAAAATCAAAGCATAATTTAACAAGATCGTTCAAAGTATTTATGCAATTACACATTCATCTTAATAATTGAATCAGTAAGTAACAATGTAAGTGGATCATTAGATAATAGATCATCTAAACACATGCATAACATTAAAAAAAAAAAAATAAAAAAAAAAAAAAAAAAATAAAAATTAAGCGTACCTGGAAATTTCTTGAAGCCGATCAAGAAGATGTAACACTGTAGAAGAAGTTGATTTGTTGCATTGAGCTATGTGTGAGCAGTTTTTATGTTTAATGCTTGCAGTCAAGTTGATATAATTTGATGATTACACTATTGAATACTTCCTCATACACTCTATTACTCTATTTTTTTTATAAAACCTCTTTTACTCTTTTACTAATCCATCTACAAATGGTTATAGGTAAATAAATTAAGTATATGTAAAATGCTAAGCCACATAACTAAACCTTATAATCGACTAAAACGTATAATGAGTCAAACCATCTAACATGTATAGTTATGTAACTAAAAAAAAAAACGGCACATGCGTTTTTAGTTTACTTAAACCACCAAAACATTATTTTCAAAATAATTATTGAAAGTTTATAAAAAGGACTAAATTGTTTCCTCACAGTAACCAACCACGTGAAGTATGATTTGTTACCGGTCGTATACATGCGCAATGAGTAAACAAGAGTAGATCATATTTTTCAACGTCAGGCGCATACAATTTTTTCCATTCTTATACAAACAATTTTTTTAACCTTACCAAATCATTTTAACAATAAAATGTACGTCAACAACTTTAGGAAAATCCTTACCATATTGAATAAAGAACCTCAAATGCTCAAATGTACGACAACAAACTTAGCTAAATTGTATCGCGGACAATTGTTTGTTCCGCTTTAAACAGTAAATAACAATATATGGTTAAAGTTATTGTGATCATACACCGATTGAAAATCTACACCAACAATACATGAAATGTTTTATTTAAAAGAAGTCACAAACAAGATTTGATTTACATTTATTTTTTTTTTCTTCTTCTAATATTCAAATTAAATGTCATCAACATTAATTTTAGCTCTATTGTTTTTCTATGTATAAATGCGTATGAATTGTTCATTTTTTTACCTCTTCACATTATAGTTTATATAATTCACAAGTACCATACTCTACACATAATTTTAATACTTAAGGATAAAGTTGAACAAATGAATTCCTAAAATAATTTGATAATTTTTGTTACGAAAAGACATTCAATGGTAATTTTTTCGTCTATATTTTTATGATTTATATTCATACACTTTTGATTTCCCTAATAATGAACATGTACATTCTATAGAATATATATAATTCTATCATTTCTAAAAACATTAAAAAAATCTACACAAGAAAAGATTAAATAAAAATAAGTTTTAAAGCATTCGCAACGTAAATATACAGTATCATATGGAATCAATTAAGTGACTAAAGGTAAATAAAATTTTATCTATATAATTGATATTTCTTTATCATTATCATACCTATAAAATTAAAAAACAATGCTTCTATATTCTTACAAAAAATGTATTTTCGTTTTTCATACCGTAAGTGTATAAATTCAAAAACATGCTAATAACATTTTATTTAAACAATAAATTCGTACATAATATTATTGAGATAACATTAAACATGTTAAGGAAAGGATTACCAATCTTTAATTAAATTGTAACAAATTCCTATAATTTAGAATGATTAATATGTAAACATTTAATTTTTGAATTTGAAAGATCAGCATTATCAAATCCTTGAGATAACATTGCCTTATTTTTCTCCATATAACTTATTATACGTTATATAATTTCACATTCCACAAACAAATTATACTTTCATAAGCCTGCAAATCATGGATTCGTCAATGAAGGAAAACCAGCAACATGAGGAAAACCATGCCCAGTAAGTTTAAAAAGCTTTATTTCATACGCTTCATGCTCTGTTTCATTAGTTTTGCCATGCATGAAAGAACATCTTCATTTTACAGGAAGCAAGAAGACTCACCAAAGGACTTATCTACTAAAGAATCGGTTGGATCAACAGGTAAAATTAAATTGTTGTATCCATACTAATTATAACAGATAGTGTGTAAATCCATGTGAAGTTATATCATAATATTCTGTAACCTGTCGATTACTCACCTTTAAATTATGTGGATCTTTGCTAGATGGAATACATGGTGATGGAAAGGATGAAGCAATGAGTTCAAAAATACATCCGGCACACTGGTACTTTAAAAAGCTAGCACAATTGAGGAAAAAAAAAGTGGGAAAAGTTTGAAAGGATGAACAAGAAACTAAACTCAAAAAAATATAAACTCAGCAGGCTTCAGGCAGCCCGAAGAAGGTACAAACAAATGGAGGTTGAGGAAGACCAAGTTGTTTCCGACGAAGAGGAACCGGAAACAATAGATTACGACAACCTCCATTTGGCATTCGATCAAGAGAAAACTCACAAGTTTCATTGTTAACTTTATCTTCTTTTGATCTGTTTATGTTTATGTAACTTTTATAATGAACAAGATGATTTGTTTTTCACATAATTGTCCATTTGCTTCATTTTTATACATATTACAATTCCAATAACTTACACCACCAAATTGTCCATAAGCACAAACAAATAAACTTCCTTGATTACATCTTTAGATGACTTTAGATGAATTTACACCACGAAATATGTAACCACAGACAAGTCCAAAACTTATTAAGCATAAACAATTTTACATATTCCATTCTAAATGGTAGTAAGTCCATATATAAAGCCCAAAACAAGGCCAAAACTTATTAATCCTCAATGGATTGTACAAGTTTATTAGGCATTTTTTAAATAATTAAAAACATAATAAGCTACAATTAAGCTCTTTTCAGATTATAAGCATTATTTTAGAATGTTGATTAAGCTGTTTCAAGCTTATAAAAGTATCGCAAAAAATTATCAAATGTTTTATGATGTTTGGACTTAATATGCATATTATGTAACAAAATTATATATATAAATTAAAAGTGATTAACAATATATTACATGAGACTCGCCCGGCCTCGAGGCCGGGTCATGAAAGCTAGTATATATATATATATATATATATATATATATATATATATATATATATATATATATATATATTTAGCCATTTGGTTTGTGTTGTATTTTGTAGGTGCCTTATTTATCATTGTGGTGAACTTGGGTTTTTTTTAAACTTACAAAGTTTGGGATGAAGAAGTGTATTTTAATTAAACACATACAATGATGGTCATTTGGGCCTGTCTTATTTTATTTTTTTTAACATACGTTTTGGGCTTAAGTCCTCAGCCCGTATGAGTTATCAATTTGGGATAAATTGCCTTGAAGAGTTAGGGTTTTTTTAGGGTGTGCTTTGTTTTTGGAAAGCCGTTTTTTCATCTATAGGTGGTGGGTATTGCAGATGTGGTTTTAAGCTATGTTGTTGTTTTATTTATTGGTGAGAAATCGAATTGTTCATATAAATTAAGTTATTATTAATGTTGATATAAATTAAGATATTATTTACAATGGTTTAGATGAGTAACTATAGTGTTTTTATTATATGTGATGTATGCAGTAATGAGTTTATGTGTCCATGTGTGTTAGACAAGAAAGTTTAGTGTTTTGATTATTTGTGGATCTAATGAGGCAAAAGACTTAGAAAGTGAAATCGTGGGTTTTATAAATAAGGTTTATGAATGGGGTGTTGGGTTTGGTGAGTTGATCCATAAACGGGGTGTTGGGTTTGGTGAGTTGATCCGAGAAGGACAAAGTTTTATCCATTTTTATGTGGCACACCTTTAGGTATGTGGGTGTTGTTCTTGATCATCTTTTTTGTGATTAAATTGTGAAATTGAAGGATTGGGTCTTTGGGAAGCGAATAGTTTTGATGATCTAAGTGTTAGTGTGCGTCTATATGCCATTGATGCAGTTTAATCCAAGATTGTTGATTTAGGATTGATATGTGATATATATAACACTAGACTAGATTTAAATTATGAAAATGAAATGATGCAAAGGGTTTATGAACACACCCTAAACTAAGCACACAAAATTGGTAGCCGATGCATACTATTGAAATTATTACACTCATAAACATATAACCACAACCAATTAAAAGAAAAACTTACCACTGGTATGAACAAAATTGAAAGAATCACTGTGTTGATAGTGTGTGTAAATACATTGTTGGGAATTATAATTTGATGATTACAAAACTACATGTGCTTATATGAAGACGTGTGAAACAACAAGGACTAAATGTAATAAAATAGTTAGCTTCCTTAGAAAGATATATAGGTTTTTGTTGTAAACCCTATTTATAAAGGGTATAGGGCGGCAGTAATAGTATCCAGAAAATGTAGATCTCTCAATGAGAGTCGAGTAGAAACGTGTGATTGTACACGTTTTTTAGTAGTAGTAGTTTATTTTTATCAATAAAACGGTCGTTCGTTTAATAAATTCAACCTTGTTAAACATTATTGTTTGTTCTTAATTATCCGCTGTGATTGTCAATAATGTTTGTAAAACATATCCTGGATGGGGCTAAACGATCTTCAACAAGTGGTATCAGAGACAGGGGGCTCGTGATCTAGGATCCATAAGGTTTTTCTTGAAGAAAAAGGCAAAATTCGAATCTGGAACAATTCTCGTATTTTTCTGCAGGTCAGTTTTCAAACGGTGATGACTTTTTCGTTAACCATTGGATCGGGCTGAAATTTTTACTGGAGGTTCTTGGCATATCAAGGGAGATTCTGACCGAAGGGATCTTCATTCTGAGCTCTCAGTAAAAAGATATGAATTTTCTAAAAGTCTGCTGCAGAAAAGAAAGTACGTCGAATTTTAGGGTTTTTCTTGATTCAACTTCATGATTTTGGTTCTATTCATGTTATATCATTATGGAAGTTGGCTTATTTTCTGTTTGGTGTTGATGATACATGTATTGAAGCGGCAAATAGTATGGTTTTTAGCAGATCGACTTGCTTTTCGGGTTTCCTGGTTTTTCTTTCTTGCTTCTATAGAAACCCTAGGTATATTTGGCTGATGGTGATCTGGTATTTCTTCTATGCTGTTGTGGTTATAATGGTTTGAATGGAACTATATGATTAGGGTTTCATAACCCTAAAATGGTGCGTTCAAGACTTTGTGTTTCTAGTTATATGGTTCATGTGACACTGGTATTCTAACACTAGCTTGTAGCTGCTGTTTCGCGCTGCTACAGTTGGAGATTGTTCTATGAATGCTTTGCTTCTTCCATGATGATACTGGAACGTATGGTGTTTAAGGGAGTTGTGTTATAAGATTGGTTCTCTTAGTACTGCTTGAGAACAGTTCGTACTGCTCGCGAGATCGACTTCATACTTCTAGCAGTTTGTACGGCTGGGATTATGACTTTGTACTGCTGCCATGTTCGAACTCGTGTGTGAGTTTTTCTTTCATTGATGTTATATCAGCTTCATACCTCGACAAGAAAGGCAGTATGGAATGGTCGTTATACATGCATGGTGAGACGGTGATCAGTTATTTTCTTATTCCATCATGGGTCGGTGGAGTAAATATAATATGAGCAGAGACAATGTCCATTGAATGATATTAATAGAGAACATGGGACGGTGCCTCACTGGTTTTTGATTTAAATTGTCAAATTTACCTTCTCTTTGTCGCCTTATGCAATTGGACGGTGGATGTTTAATATTACTTTTCATGAGATTTTGCATGGTATTGGCGAATTATGCATGGTACTGATTGCCACAATGTGCATTATACTGGATGTCAAAGATAATTGGACGGTGCGCTTTATCTTAATCTCACTTTGGAAGGTGTTCTTTAATGATATCAATTCACTCATGGGACGGTGTCTTGTCATAAATCATGGTCGGTGATTAATCTATTATGGGCTAGTGCAACGCTTTCATCCAAGCAGATTGGTTATTCATATACGTTGCATGTGCTAAGTTCTTTTATTTATTGTTATTCCATCATGCGACATGAGATTAACGAAGTGAGGGGAAGTATATGTATATTAATTTGGAACAGGTGGTTCCAACACACACACGGGGAAGAGACACACACAGGATATTTGATTTTTGGATTTGGTTTTTATGTTCGTTAAAGATTTATGGCTCAATTTTATTGGCCAAGTGGATTAGTTATTGCTTATTTGACGGTGAAGTGGAATTTTTCAAGTTTGTGTTTTATTATATCTTAAGTAACACACTTTAAAGATAACTTATTCGTTCGTTCAGGTGACTACGAATTGACAAAACACTTGAAGGAGTTACGTTATTGTGCTCAGTGTTTATTGTCAAGAGATTGCAATCTCCTTATACGTTAAGTATACGTTCGAAGTCGTATTTAGTACAAGATATAGGACACAAGGTTGGTTTATTCT
This sequence comes from Artemisia tridentata subsp. tridentata, assembly GCA_021014915.2. Lineage (NCBI taxonomy): Eukaryota > Viridiplantae > Streptophyta > Magnoliopsida > Asterales > Asteraceae > Artemisia > Artemisia tridentata. Next base: position 361,137,821 of record CP139506.1, read on the forward strand.
ACTTCCGCATCGAATTGGTAATGGTTGATTTTCTTCTTCAATACATACAGCCTAAAGAATTGGAGATTCAAATGGTTAACATATGGGTTTCAGGGGAAGCTTAATGTTTAAATGTTTACCATTTATATGCTACATCGAGGTGAAGATTTTTGCTACTGCTAGTTGATATTACTACTTCTGATTTTTGATTTCTACTGTTTCAAGTTCATTTTTAGTGCGGAAAACTTAATGGTGGGTAATTTGAAACATTGGAAAGATGGATTGGACGTGGGGTATTGATTTGTGGTTGTGAAGATCAAAGTTGCAGATATTTGTTCCCTATTTGATGATGACAAAAAGGGGAAGAGTATTTAACTATAAATTGCAACTTGAAGATCCTTGATGATATGCATGGATTAAGGGGAAGACGACATCTTTCATACATGGTTTTGCCATATCAACTAGGGGAAGATTGTTAGGAAAGTGCTAATTGATCCAAGTAGGTCCACACGTTATGGATCCAAGTAGCCTTGTTACTTGTTAGACGACTTGAATAAATTCAAATCAATCTAAGTAAGAAACTCTAACACGAATTGTTAATGCTAATGCGGAATCTTAACACTAACAATGAAGAACACAATAACTATAACTAACTTCGTATATTAATTCTTTTAATCTATACGAATACAATCTTCGTCATTATCAAAAACTAATGCCTAAGGGTTCCTTTTATACACTAAGGAAACCCTAGATACAAAACGTGTAGAAGGATATACGTATCTTCTCTAAAGATATATCCTTTCCTAACTTATAGCTAACCGACTTCTATATTACATATTACATAACCAGACTTAATGACTTAAGTCAACAAGACTTAACTACAAAATACTCTACCAGACTTAACATACGACCAGAACTAACCATGACCAGAATTAACTCATTAAGTCTTCTTTCGTACCTTGTGATAATTCCCAACAATCCTCCCCTAACTTGATCTTCATGCTTCATGAACTTCAAGTTCCTTCTGAATAAGCTTCTGAGGATTGAATCTTGAACTCTTGGAATTATCTCTAACACTTCAAAACTTCAAATCTGATCTTTATGCAGCAACTTGACTTGAATAATCTTTTCACCATCTGATATGTAATCCATCTGATCTTCACAGCAACCATGACTACTTGTACATCAATTCTTTTAAGTTTCATACTATTCTCATCACTTCCAGGTGTGTAAACTCCTGTGAGAGGTGAATCATTGAAAATTAATGGATTTGATGTCTCTTTACCAATAGCCATCACTACTGGAGTAGCCAATGTTTTGGTGTGTAAGACCATGGTACATTGATAACCATATGATTTTTAGTAAACCATCAACTATCAACGGATTTTTTTTGTCTTTACCAAAAGCCGTTTGCTTTTGGACTAGCCAATTCATTTGATGGAATGCACCTCATCTTGGTGAATTGATTACCATGTATGGTTTTCCACAGCCTTTACCACAAGCCATACCTTGTGGGCTAGCCAACTCTTCACTATCTCAGATATGGTGAGTTGAATACCATACAATTTTTGGTAAATTGCCAACCATAAACGGATTTGGAATATCTTTACCAAAGCCGTTTGCTTTGGATTAGCCAGTCCTTATGTGGATTAGACATGGTGGACTGATAACCATTTGTTGTGTTAGTGCTATGCACCTTCACCAAGTGAGAAGTTCCTATAATCTCACTTAACAACTTGAAAATTCTTTCAAACACACTTAAACACCCCAATATGATTCTTTTAAAGATTTTTCCTTAATCAAATCAAGCAACTGCTCATAAACTTCATCCTTCTCATCTGCATATAACTTCTTTTCCAACATTGCCTTGCAGACCCTTGATGATAAAGGATATTCCACTTCTGCAAGCATATAAAGAGTTGCACTTTGTAAAGATAAACAATGTACCTTACATGTATGAAAATACCTCCAAATAACAATCCTTTGTTGATCTGTCAGCTTCCAAAGTTCATCTTCCTCTGAAGGTGGCTCAAACATTACTTTTAAATCTCCCCAAAAGACCCTCTCAAACTCTTCTTCAGGTGTATTGTCTCCATGTTTGATGTTTACCAACTTATACAACTCCTTAAGATCTTCTCTACTCACATCATTCAAAATTGCTGGAAAATTAAGGTATACAACATCAGTGTTGTCCTCCCTTATGATCTGATAGGCTGCTCTTTGTCCAGTCCTGATTATGTGATATTTTACAATTTTAGCTGGTTCCTTAGAACTTTCAGGAACTGTTCCCATAGTACAACCCTCAGATGAAGGTTCTTCTTCTGATTCCTCCTCATGTACTACCTTTTTGGACTTACTCTTTCTTGCTATACTTTTCCTCCTTGTAAACTTTATGACTGGCTTTTTAACTTCTTTCTTTTCTTCCACAACATCAGACACTTTCTCAGCCTTAGATTCTTTTTCAATTACACTTACCCTTTCATCCACTTTCTCAGCTTCTATGAATGGTTCAGATTCTATCACTTTTTGTCTCTTGAAACTTCTTCTCAAAGAATCTTCATAATCCACTGGCCTATAGCCTTGATCTCTCTCATATGCATTCACATATTCAGCTTCAATTTCCTCAAATGATTTTCCTCTCATCTTTTCCCATGTTGAGTGCATCATGTTCTTTAGATACATCTTCATACCATGCATCTGTTCTGCTTTAGACATCCTTTTGGGAACCTTGGTTTTCTTCTGAGTTTGCCTTATCACAGACATAAAATCCCCCAAAGTTTCTTCATTCCTTCTAGAATTTATAAACTCTGCTAGTTGTTTGGCTCTCTCCTCAGCAGTCAAACCTGGAGTAGCTTTAAGTTCCTCAAGCTTTGTCCTCAAATCATCATCTTTTTCAATCATTTGCATCAGTGGATCATCAGTAGTTTCTTCTTGCAAGCAACTCATCTTGCCTCTTTTGCTCTTCCTCCTTTTCTATCTCAGCCTTTTCCATTGCTTTTATTCTTGCAATCTCAGCTAAAGAAGCTTGCTCTTCTCTTTCTTGTCTCTTTGATTTCTTTGGTTGAGGAGTTTCAATAAGAATCTCCTTTCCTTTTCTCTTAGCACCAGCAGATTCTTCTTGAACAGACTTATCAACCTCACCAGACTTATCCTTACCAGAATTAATAGCCTCATTACCAGAATTAACCGCATCAGACTTATCACCAGACTTAATCAACTCTTCATCAGATTCAATCTCTTCATCAATTAGCACTTTCCTTTTTGGATATTTGCTTTTCTTCCTTTGTTGTTGAATTTTACTCAGAGATTGAGCTAATGTTTCTGCTGCTTCCCTTCCTTCAGAACTTATATCTACTTCATCAGTTGGTTTATCCATAGTTGGTGTCTTAAATACTTGTTCTTCCTCTAAATTCCTCCCCTGTTTGGAAGAATTTTCATCCTCACCTTCTTGGTCATCAAAAGCAACTCCTTTCTCCTTCATAACCTTCTCCAGCTCTTTAACCCTCTTGACCAAAGTTAGGATAGCCTTACTCTTAGCATTGTTTGCCTTCTCCAATGATTCTATTCTCTTAACCAAAGCAGGCACCAATGTCAGAAGATCCTTTACAGACATAAGGTTGGATTCCTCCTCCTGAATAGGACTTGGAATATGGGTTTGCTGTGGTGGTGAAGATGATGTGGGTGTAGGTACCCTTGGTTGAGATGGTGATGGACTTGGGTGTGGTGTTGGTGATCTTGGTTGTTCATGAGCTTGCTCCACATTGGTTGGTTCCATTTGTTCAGCATTAGATGTACCTGCAATGTTAGTTGAACCAGAAAGCATAGCAGGCAAGAGTGGCCAATGTGCCCCAGTGAATCCCCTTTTCATGTTTGCAAAGATTTTAGGAGTAAAAGCCACAATCACATAATTCTGCATTTTATCTTCAGGTTCAAAATTCAAAATCATTTTCAAAAATCTTGGGTACATCAAAAATTTGTGTTTGCTGTTGACATTTGCTACCATGCCATCAAAAATGAGTTTGGAAAAGCTAAAAGACCTTCCAAGTGAAAGACAGACCAATGCAGAAGCAATGTTGCTTCCAAACTGATCCCATCCACCACTCTTGGGACATAAGCAATGGAGCAAATGATGAAGTAAAAACCTCCACTGTGGTGTAAAATAGCTTTTCCAAAAAGTAAAAGTACCATCAGTGGGATAGCGTATGGTTCGCATACCCTCAAAAAGATCATCATTAGACAAAATATATTCCCCTGAGGCATCATCCAAGTGAAGACTACCCCTAATGGATGCCTCAGAAATGGTGAAGTCATGGGTGTCTATAATTGCCCTTAACTGTGGTGTACCATCAGCCAGGGTTTCATAGGTCACAGACCCCCAAAATTGCTTAACAAGAGAAGTATAAATTGTAGGATTATGAGTTAAGGCGTACCGAAGGTTAGAAACTCTTAAGAAATCCACAATCTGCTCGAAACCTCCACTTTGATTTGGTTTCTTCAAGAAACCAGCCTGGTTATGCTTGTCACAAAACTTTAGTGAAGCCATAGTCAAGAGAATGATTAAGTGCTGGTTTAGGGTTTGAGTACTGGTAGTTAAAAAGAAAGTATCGTAGGCCGAAAATAATGATGTTTTAAAATTGGAAGCAAATAATGAATAAAAGTGAGATATTTTATCAAATTTTATCCTTATATACTTCTATTTCTCGAAAAATACGCAATGGTAATATTTTATCAGAAAAATCATTATTTTACTGACCAGACCTAACGGTAATAAAATTTAATTAAATTTTACACTACCAGACTTAAAATCGGTCAACCAGACTTAATCATTGTGTTAGTGCAAATATTACGATATTTAAACTAAATGATTTCTTCGGTTTTAATAATGACAAACATGTAACCTGTAATACATAATGTAAAATGTGCAAGTTACTTGTAAACACAAATCATCAATGCATATTTACATCAACACCTCCCGACGTCTCAAGTATGCTTCAACGAAGTCGTAGATTTCCATCCCGACATAAATCACTCAAGGTATGGACAAACAAATCTACTACTTGACAAATGATCAAAGGATTATATTTTTCTAAACTTCACATTTTTATAAATGTGACAAAACATTTTTCAAAAATACATTTTACAAATTATTTTTTAATTAAAAAGAAATGTTTTATTTGGAAAAATCATTTCAAATTATTTTGAATTAGCAACAGTCATTTTCCCCCCCAAAACAGCTCCAACTTCCCCAAATAAACCTTCCCCACTAAAGACAAACGAAGGAGCGTCTACGGCACCATTAAATAGGTACGGCTCCATTAAATTTAACGGAGCCGTCGGGTATTTAGTGGAGCCGTGGGTCTGTAACGGTCAGATTTTCCTTTGCCTATAAATAGTGGACCATTCCACACTTCCAACTTGATTTTTCCAGTCCTTTTTCTCTGGTCTTATCCCTCTTCACTTAGATGACTTTCTTTGATCATTTGGAGAGTCTTAGGTTGTTTAAGAGTGATCCAATCATCCACTCAAGTGATCCTCTTCATTCCTCTTGATTAGCAAGAGAAGAACACAAAGTATCCTAGATACAAAGTGTTGTCATCCCTCTTGATTAGCAAGAGAAGAACACAAAGTATCCAAGTAGATACAAAGTGTTGGAGTTGTTAGGTCTTGTAACATTTGTTACACTCTTGATTGTATCATAGCATACATCAAGATTATTTTTCTTTTGTGAGAGAGTGAGTCAAGATCATTGTGATCTTAAGAGATAGTGAAGATCTCTTGAAGCCATTGGGCTTGTGTGATTGATCATGTGGATCAAGGGTAGATCGGGTAGATCGTGGTAGATTGGTGCTAGCTAAGATTAGCACTCGACATCTAGCTTAGTGTCGGAAAACAAGTTAAGCGACGTGTAACGGTTTTCTCCGCCTGAAGGGAGTTTGTTGATTAGTGAAGTAACTCTCGAGTTGGGTACTCGGGGAGTGGAGTAGGGCGAAGAGGAGCTTCGTGACCGAACCACTATAAATCACCGTGTCTGGTTTGCGCCTTCTAACTTATCTCTTTACTTTCATTTTATTCCTTATCGCTTTATGTTTATATTTGCATTGTGTTTATGCTTGTGTGGCTAGTTGCTTATGTTATGTATGTGTCATGGTTGATTGTGCTTGTGTTGTAGTTTAATTTATTCATCCCTAGATGATACATAACCATTGTTGACACTTTTCATATTACGTCACACTTGATCGGTTATTTGATACAAAAAGTTTTAAGTTTTTAAAGGGAAACATATTCACCCCCCTCTACAGTTTCCACAATTGGTACCAGAGCCACGTCGCTCAAATTTTTAAAACAAATGGTTTTCAAAATTGAGTACGATCCATGTATCAAATTACCCATGAAGGTGATAAAAATATGAAAAGTATTTAGTTACTTAATACTTACAAGTTTTGTTGTTAAGTATATGTTGTCATACTAGCTTGAAGGTTTTCTTAAATTGATAAAAGTTGGTTCTGTTCAAAAACTGATGTCAGACGTACGGCACCGTTAAATATAACGGACGGCTCCATTAAATATGGACGGTACCGCTAAATTTAACGGTACCTTCGTCTGTTTTTCAGAATTCGGTAATTTTCAAAAATTCGTATAAAATCAACCGTAAGTCCGTAGGAGTCGTGCCACCTATCGTTTTAAAAGTAATTGAGTCTACTTTCACTTAAAAATATTTTTAGAAAGTGATTGTAAAGTGAAATTTACGGATGTCTTTAATTCGTAACAAAGAGTCTTTTCCGGTCATGCCGATTGCACAAAATTTTTTGTCAAATCACAAAGTGAACATCACACGTTGATGCATTCATGATTTCAAAGTGTTGAACTTGATCAAATCTTTGAATGGGGTGGAAAATAATTCATTTTCAAATAAAGTCAAGCTAAGTGTACATTGGTATACTTAATACACAAAATGACGATAAGTATCTTTGTGTGTTATGCTAAATGACTATTTGCTTTTCTTTATGTCTTAGTATTATTAGTTAATACTTTTGTATGCTTATTGTTATCTCTAGTTGAGCTAATTTTATTTATAAGCATAAATGTCCTTCATGCCTTGTTGCTATGTGTCGAATAATAGCTTTTCAGCTTATGCGTCAATAGGACTTAGGCTAGACTTCTTGCACTAAGTAGCGTAATTGATTTTGCATTGCATATAGGCATAGACCATTTTTCTTGCATTTGTTGCAAGTTTTTAAAATGGTTTAGTAACCTTCTTAGGAATAGAAACTAAGTTGGTAGATCATGTGTGTCGAAAGATATTGTCTTACATAATTATTTTTCAAAAGGTTTAAGTGTAAAAAGTATATCACCCCAAAATACTTAACACTTTCATAAAATCCGTAACATGATCTTTAAAACATTACATTAGTTTATCTTGTTTGACCATGGGTTGTCTAAACAAGATAAAAGGCCATTTTAATACATTAGTATTTAAGTAAAAGAAAATGTATTAAACTTGCATTGATCTAACACATATACAAAATGTTTTTAAACATTTAGTATTTTACGTATGTGGTATAAAAATGGTTAAGATAATTATTTTTATACTAATGAGGTGTCGAAAAACTAAGAGTATTATACATAATAATATAAATAGTTTTTCTCAAATAAAAATAAATGACAATATCAAAGTAGTAACTTAGTTTGTCATTAACCTCACACATACAACTAGTGTTAAAATAAATGGAACACACTCCTTAAATTTTTATTTTCTTTTTAAAAAGGGAGTGATTGTGAGGGTCAAGAAAGATTTCGAGTACATATCAATTCATTATTCAAATTATGATTGATATCATCATCGAATCTAATTGACAAGTTTTCGAGTGTGGACATGAAATTGGAGTCATTATTTGTTTAGCTTCAAGATAACATCAAAACATGATGAAACATATTATCTTGAATCTACATACTCAATCACACTCGATTGTTATGAAAATAATGACGTCCTCAAGACGAAAATAATATGCATCGGATCATAACTCACACTTGTGTTGAAGATGCCATATTGAGTCTTGTTGTCCAATAGTTGTGTTCCAAACATTAAACTAATATGTTTAAAAGATGCATAAAATACACAACTAAGTAGGAGTGACAACTTGGATGTTTCATCCGAAATATACAAGTAATTTACATTGCAATGAAATTAGTAAATGTGTCATTTCCGAAAAACCAAACAAGAGCAAACAAACAACATATGTAAACTTTGCTCATGAACGACTCAACACTCAATGTCACATGTCTAGTAAAAGTGTCACACATAATATGTTATTAACTATTATGTAAGTCATCAATCTTTGAGAATATCACATGTATTTCTCTTATCAAAAGATTGACAAAGGATAACTTATATCCCATGCATCTTATTTTCTTTGTGACATGAATGGTTATGTTACAAGAGAATACATTGCATCATGTTAACAAATGTAGGATATTAGAGTTGAATAATAACCTAATACGTCATGTGTCATTGCATAAACAAGTAAAATTAGTCATACACTAAAATACTTGTTTCACAAAGCATTCATAAGAGTGATAAGTTTCCTCTTAGAAAAGCATACTTGTTGAAATAAACAGTATGTCTCATTTTAAATAAAATGCTCACAAGATCTATTGAGGTAAGTAACCTTTACTAGATTCTCACTCAAGATATGCAAAGGAGCATTCTTGAAACACACACGATGTAGTAGGTTCTACATTGTATCACATTAGAGTGTCTCTTGGTTCTAGGAAACCAAATCATGTTAAAATAACATGTAACAACTCAACAAACAAAGATGTTGTCCAAGAGATCATAAAATACACCATCTCCATCAAACAACCTTTAAATCTCAAACACGAAATTAAAACATCTCGCTTGCCTTTGTTAGGAGTTGTGTAAGATATGTCATTTTCTTAACCTACTTTCAAAGTATGGTTAATTAAGTCATATTAGGCCATGTATAGCAAAACAAGATAAAATCGTCTTTGCTATACTTCGATAGGCAAATATAGGAATTCAAATTCTTCTAACATGAGAATGACTACTGGAGAACCTATCGCACTAGAAATTCAATTTGACCTAACGGTTGGATTGCTTCCAGGAGAGAAGTTGGGTTGGTGTATAACCCGTAAAAATGGTCGTGTTTAGCCTTAATTGAGCACCACTAGTGATAGTCTCATACTCATTCTCTAACTTGAAAAGTTTTCATTCCTACATTTGACTAGAGATAGTTTACATCGGTAAACTTTATCTCCCGTTAGGATCTCATTTTGAACAAGTAGTAACTAGGATCTTCCTTAGCAAACCTAGATTGCTTGCATCCCACATATGTGTTTCAAAATGATAACATGTTTTCATAAGATATGATTAAATGTCTTCGTGATCTTAAATGCTAAATGATTATCATGTTCTGCATGATGTTTGCATTTATTCGTTATGTGCATTCTACATGATTTGCTTGCACCCACACTAGGTCATTTTGACACATTAGGAATTAGGTATGCCTATCACTATGAACCCTTAGAAGTCATAGAGTCATACACTAGTGTCAAAACCCATAAGTTAGAGTAGTCGCGAAGTTGTCCTAATTCCCTAGTCATCCCTTTGCCTTCTTCCAAGCAATACACCCTTTTGTCATGGGTAGGTTAGATACAAACCCAGTAGAACTCAGAGTAGGATTGACAACTTAAATATTTCATCCGAAATATTCAAGTAAATTTAACTTGCGATCACAATTGTTAAATGTCATATCCGAAACATCACATTCAAGCCTTTTAACAATGTATGTTAAAACGCTCATCCAAAAGCTAAAAGCTTACGTCTACCCTCGGGTGACAAAGGACTCACGAGTTACTATATAAGTGATTAGTAGTTCCTTTCATCCTCGTGTGTATATACACATCTTTAGATCCCAAACCTTGCTGCGAATCAGCACCATAGGCCTAGCTTTACGTCTTTCAAAACACCGTGAAACACTCGCGTGCGAAGCACCTCAAAATCCGTAAATCAACCAATCCTCTCAACCGAGAATCCCTTAACCGTCTCCGTCTAGGTCTAGGAATGATGGAACTTATTCCATAAATCTTATGACTATTTAAATATTTCACTGGAAATATTGAAGTCATCTCATGTGTCTCGTCTCATGACTCTTTAAATATTTCACTGGAAATATTGAGTCATTCTTCACATCACTTTAATGACTACCTAAATATTTCTTCGGAAATATGAACGTCATCTCTCACGTCTCGTCATATGACTTCTTAAGTCATTCCTATCATCCCGCTCATGACTATTTCAATATTTCTATGGAAATGTTAAAGTCATCCCTCGCGTCATACCTTATAACCTTTCATCCCCTTTATGACCTCTCAAAAGTTTCGCGGGAAACATTGAAGTCATTTCTCTACTAATCACCCATGACTTTTTAAGTCATCTTTCTCATTCGTCTCATGACTTTTAGAATTTTCTCTAAGAAATTCTAAGTCATTCCCTTTCGACTTGTCACATGACTGTTTGAATATTTCACGAGAAATATTAAGTCATTCCTTGCGGTTCGTATTCCGACTAATTAAATATTTCTTGGGAAATATTATAGTCATCCTCCAAAACACTACTTATAACTTCTATTTATTTCACGGGAAATATTAGAAGTCAACCCTCATCCAATGACAACTTAGTCAATTTCCTTGGAAACACTAAGGTCATTTCATGTCATCTCTCCTAGTCGTTTTCATCAAAAAGTTTATTAGGTATAAACTTTTTCCTCATGTCAAAAAGTCTTACTAAATAAGTAAGATTAATCAGCCAAAAGTCAAAACAGAAGAAAAATGGCTCAATCAGACACACGGCTCCATTAAAGAGACACGGCTCCACTAATGTTTAGTGGAACCGTGGAGCTGTGCATCTGAAAAACGCGCCTATTCACTTTTCTTCTGCACAACTTTTTTCAAACAAACCCAAAACCATTTCCTCGTGCCATCAAAACCCACTCAATGTAGTCTTGAACCCAAAACCATCTCCTATCAGAATAGATTGTATCTATCATCTGATTCCTTAGCCTTTTTCCGTCACACTTCCGCATGGTACTAAACACTACCAATGCTTCCGCATCCCACTCACCTTCCACACACCTCAAGCGAAGAACCGCTAGGATAAGTTGAGATAACCCCACTAGAACCTTGTCACCAACCTCACAACTCTGAAGATTTTATCTTCTTAACCCTTAGGATATCTCCTAGTAATCGCATGCCTCATCATAATATTCTATGAATATTCACAATGATTGAGAAGAGCTACGTGACTTCAAAGGTGAAGTTTATCGTATGCTATCCACCACTTGTCATGACGTTACTAAGCTCATCGCTTTCGTCAACGTTTGTTTTCCTCTTTATCTTTTACATCTTGTCCGGATGGTCATAGATTAAGGGGGAGTGAAAACACACTCATATAGTCTTTCACCAAACACCCTCAAGAACACACAAATGTGGTTCTTACTCTCTAGGAAACTTCCCTTTAGCTGCCCAGAACTAGGCTACATAGGAAAATTCGTGACTTCCAGGTCACGGTACTGTTAAATAGGCCACGGTACCGTTAAATTTAACGGTACTGATGAACTCAAATAAGTACATTTTATTACTATCATTTATCCTATTAATTTGACTTGTTTTACTATATTATGTATGAGGATTGATACTTAATCGTTTACTTTTGTAATTCTCAGGTAAAAACAAGCATTTGGTGAAACTTAGCGATTTTGGACTGATTATGGAGCATAACATGCAAGAAGTTAAGAGTCTACTGAAATGAAGAAGATCAAGACTAATCTGCTCTAGATGCGCCGCATCTCACTCATGACATGCGCCGCATCTCTATCAAGATATCACCAGATACGATCCAAGATACAAGAGGACATGCGCCGCATCTAATCATGGAGTTACGCCGCATCTTCTGGCGGTGTACGAATATTCCTGAATATTATAATCTTGGACCCCACGCGAAGTTAAGTACATGCGCCGCATCTACTTACTAGATGCGCCGCATCTTCCTTCAGACAGAAACTATAAATACCCCAAGACCAGACGAATTTCGTACGGAATATAATATAACCTAAGTCCGAACAGAAGAACTAAAGGACGAATTCAGTCAAGGAGGCAGCACAAGACACACCCAAATCAAAGATACAAGAGCTGTAAGAAGGTGCTGCATGTGTTTAATTCATTAAGTAGTTTTGTTTTATTGTGTTAGCAAACTTTAATTCATCAGGATTGGTGGCTTGTGTAATGTGACAACGAAAGATTGCACTCCCTTTAATACTTGCTTTCCCATCAATTAAAGTTTATATGTTGATGTCTTTGGTTACTACTTATTAGTGCATTGATAACCTCTGTGTTTATTAGTGGCTTGCGGGCATTTGACTACGGGACATAATGTGGCTCCCACGGTTATTACTAAATTGATCACTTAGGAATAACTTTTAGACATAAGTAATCATTAAGGGTTTACTCGCCGATAAGATTAGGACCAACGAGAAAGGGTTAACTACATACACTTCATATAAAGCTATCAATAAAACAAGTGACAATCTACTTAATCATAAGGACAGCCCTCTTATTGTCTCAAGTATCTATCTGTGTACGTGTGTGCTACTTGCTGATTCGTGCCTATTGGATTATTTTATTATTTAATTGCAAACAAATCGTGCCAGTCTCTCAGGCTGAAACCCCCTTGCGTTAGGATATTAAAATACTGATTAGAATAACGAGATAATACGTTCCACTCTTAGTGATCGACACTCTACTTACCATTATCTTCATACTGACCGGGTACACTGCTCGTTAAGTGTGTGTGTTATTGATAAGTCGGCTAAATATAAATTTAAAACTTGAGTAGGCATTAAAACTGCCAAAACTATACTCCAACACACGCCCATCAAGTTTTTGGCGCCGTTGTCGGGGAGTGAATTGTTATTATCTGTTAATTTAATTAGTATTTTAATTAGGTTTTTCTTTTTATTAGATTAATTGCATCATTGTACTATTTTGCATATTTGTTGTATTGTGTGATTAATTGTTTTCTTTTATTTTTGTGTGTTTATTTTTGTTTGTGTGTTTAATTTTTTGTTTTTATTTTTCGTATTTTTCTGTTCTGCTATCGTTGTACTGTGCTAAATCAAACGATACGGCGCATCTGATCTCTCAGATACGGCGTATTGCGTTTAATTTTTAAAAAAATACAACGCGTTTAATTAATTCGATACGACGCATCTTTTCCCCAAGATACGGCGTATCTGTTTTTAATACGAAATTTAAAAAAAAAAAAAAAAAAAAAGCAATAAAGTAATACGACGCATCTGCTTTTGCAGATACGGCGTATCTGTTTTTAATAAGAAAAAAAAAATTTCTAAACGTTAACGCCATACGACGCATCTGCTTTAGCAGATACGGCGTATCTATTATTTTAATTAAAAACAGTTTGCGAATTATTAAACAGATACGGCGTATCGATCTCTATCGATACGGCGCATCTTTCTGAATCAAAAATCGATATTTATTTTTAAACGTAACGAAAATACGGCGCATTAACTTTCGTTAATACGACGGATTTAATTTTAATTAGAAAAGCTGATTTTTGATTAATTAATTCGATACGGCGCATTCTTAAATTCTAAGCGGCGTATCTATTTTCTGAATAAAGTCTGATTTAATTTTAACGTATTAAGATACGGCGTATCCAACTTTTTGGATACGGCGCATCGTCTGCAGATATCAGCTATTTTTATTCTTATATCCGTTTCTATATTCATTAATTTCTCTTCTAGCGAACAAATCCTACTGATGATTTTACCTTGGATGACAGATTTTGCTATGGAAGACATGTCAGTTAACGGATATCTTGCTAAGGAATGCTTGTTTTCAGATTCATTCAATGTACTCATGATCGATGCAGATTTATTCTCTTGGGAGACTCCTCTTGAAGCTGCTTTTAAGGAATTCATGCGTTTATGCAACATTGACAAAGAGGTATTCTCTTATGATGTATTTGTGAGGTACACTGGAGAAGAATTGTCGCTCTTATGGCCTATCATTGAAGCCGAAGGATTGAACTGGACTACTATCGAAGAAGATGATGGGAAATTCTATCTTGCATACATGGATTCAAGCAACGAAAGCTATGGTGGAGGCAATACCCAAAACTCTTACATGCCTTATTCCGAACAGTACTGGGGATTGAATGAGAACTATCAGGATAATGACATGAATTATGCTTTGGCGGAGTTACTATTTCATGGGAAATTGGTAAGATTGATAGACCTCTCCCTCAATGATTGGCTAGAACTCAAATATGGTAGTCCGGAATTTGCCCCTGCAAATGAAGTCAAGGAGATTATGACTTCATGGTTGACTCGGAGTTTTAAGAAGCAATTTAACGAGTTCATGGAGATAAAAAAGAATATGATTGGAAAGGTTTGCTTTGACGTTAACCACGATCCTCACGATGTTGATTTTTCAGAATGGTTGGCTAGTAAGTTTAATAACCATAAGTGCATGGATCGTGCTACTAAAGGGTGGTCTGACAAGTTAAATGATGCTTTATGGGCATTTCGTACAGCCTTTAAGACACCGACGGGATGCACTCCATTTCGTCTTGTATACGGAAAAGCATGCCACCTACCGGTCGAAGTTGAACAAAGTGCATATTGGGCTTTGACGAATTGTAATATGGATATGGAAACTGCGACGAAGAACCATTTCATGGAACTTAATGAACTCTATGAACTAAGAGATGAGGCCTACAAAAATACTAAGATCTACAAAGAAAGAACTAAAAGATGGCATGACTCGAAGTTACGTGGGGATAAAACATTTACTATTGGAGAGAAAGTGCTACTATTTAATTCAAGATTAAAGATGTATCCTGGTAAACTTAAATCAAGATGGACGGGACCGTTCGTTGTCAAGAAAGTGTATCCATATGGAACTATTGAAATATGCGATAAAAATGGTTATATATTCAAAGTGAACGGGCAACGTGTGAAGAAATACTTTGATAATAAAATTGAGGATAATGAGAACGAGGTGGTGGAGTTTGAACCTGAAGTATTGGAATGAAGAGCTGAACGTGAGTCTAACTTGAAGACTCTGGAATAAAGACAAGTGCTTACCGGGAGACAACCCGGAATTATCTTTTATTATTCTGTTTTCTGTGTCGAGTCAGTCAGGCCCGCATGAGGATACGGCGCATCTCAATTCTGAGATGCGACGCATCTCCTGCAATGGTCATATCTTATTTTATTTTTCTGCATTTTTATTTTCGACTTTAAAACTATTTATCAGTTTATTTTAATGCGGCGCATCCCTGGTTAAGGATGCGGCGCATCTTTATTCTGATCCGTATTTATTCCAGGATCGATACGGCGTATCTTCTTCCATAAGATACGGCGCATCGACTGACCTGATGATTTTCAGTTTTAATTTTTAAGTTTTATTTTTATCTAACTACTAATGTATTATGCAAGCTTGAACCTTTCTTATCTTAGGTGTGTTTTAAAGTATTGGTGGTATTATAGTTTCCTGGATTTCCTGTGGATACATCAAGTATGAAGCTTTAACGTTCTAATCCACAAGAAGTTGATTTTTGCTCTTATACTAATGGAGGATCATACCGAGCAAATCTCAGGGGAGTTTTTCTGTTCTAATTCTTTTATTTTCCAGTTTTTAACCTTTTATACAAACAACGAGGACGTTGTTTAACTTAAGTGGGGGGATTGGAGAATTAGAACACTTAACAATTACTTGTCCTAAACTTTTTCAAAAAATTATGCTTAAAATGTGCTTAATATATCAAACTTAAAAATTTTTTTAGCATGTTTTTGTTTAAGATCTAAGTTGCATAACTGCACACATGACGTTATTTTCAAAAATTGTGATTTTTCAAAATTCACAAATCTATGAGTGTGCCGGTGACTTGTAAACTTTAGAACTTGGCTTGTATACTATTCGAGACCACCATAATAAGTATTATTTATATAATTGGAGTGACTTGTCTAAATTGGTAAAATTCTAGGATTACACCCAAATAGCCTATTATTTGTTATGTGTTATTAACTAACTACACTGGTTAGTTAACCCCCGTATAAACCCTTTTGTTACTCTCATTTTTAGAGTAAGATACCCCTAGAAAAACCCTCAGAGCCATTTCTTTCGTTTCTTACACCTATGTTTAAAATGTTTCGTTACACCCTTACACCTTAGCCTACCCTGTAGATTAGAATCCGTGGTTGGTTGATTGCTATAGGCAGAGTGTGTTTCCTTACATTATCTGTGTTCGCGTGCGTAATTCATTATCTATGGTTAGGTCGGGAAATTGCACAATGCAATTGGAGTAAAAGTAAATATTGTATATCTTTGAGTTTATTTTTCGTGTGTTTACTACTTTCACTATTACCATTATTTCTGAAGTCATGAAAAGTATGGAAAAATTATCCGGAAAGAAAGTTATAGTGATGTGGTGAAATTTTGCACATCTATGTTTATGTTTAATTAAAAAAAAAAAAAAAAAAAAAAAAAAAAAAAAAAAAAAAAAAAAAAAAAAAAATCGAAAAAATAAGAAAAGAAAAAGAAAGAAAGAAAAGTTGGAAGTTTGTTTTAACCAACTTATGTAAAGTTATGTAAGTGGTCGATATCACCACTATTTGTTGTACTATATCTATGGATTGAATGGGAATTGGCAGTTATGGGAACGCCAATTAAGGTTTATTCTTTGATTAAGATTTTGTTGAGTATAATTCGTGTCTACCTAAAGCGTGTGTTTCAAGTGTTAAAGCGTGAGTTATTCGATGATATGAGTCTTATTCATGGGATGGTTGGGATAGTGATTAACCACACTTAGGATTTTGATTTATTTGTTTTGTTTATTTTTATTTTTGCACCAATTTATATCCCAAATGTTATCCATGCCCTTTATTATTCTTTATCCAACCAAACCTTTGATTTATTGAGATTAGGGATTTGAGCAATCTTAAGTATCGTAGTCGTGGATTCGGCTATGTATTTATGATTTTGTCGCCCTTTTTGATATATTATTATTGGTGAAGTTTGGACCTATCTTTAGCCTATTCGAGTTAAGGATTTGAGCAATTGCAAGTATCGTGTTCGTGGATTCGATCATGTATTTGTGATTTTGTCGCCTTTTCTGGAATTTGAGATCGATAGTGAAAGAGAATAATTAACCCTTAAGCCTAAAAACCCTTTTTACCGCTTTAGACTTGTTACTCCTTAGCTTTAGTGGTGGAGATGTGTATACTTGCCAAGCTTATGATAGAATATTCGTCGCGACTGGACAGTTAAACGATTAGATTTGCTTTTATCAAACTTATTTTATTTTACTTCTAATTCGTTAAGTGTTTAGTTGTGTGATTATGAAATAAACGAATACATGCTTAAATATAAAAATAAATCCTAACATCTTTTAGGATACATTTTCATAAAAGAAATTCTAAGGTTTACTTGGGGACAAGTAAAGTTCAAGTGGGGGGATATTTGATGAACTCAAATAAGTACATTTTATTACTATCATTTATCCTATTAATTTGACTTGTTTTACTATATTATGTATGAGGATTGATACTTAATCGTTTACTTTTGTAATTCTCAGGTAAAAACAAGCATTTGGTGAAACTTAGCGATTTTGGACTGATTATGGAGCATAACATGCAAGAAGTTAAGAGTCTACTGAAATGAAGAAGATCAAGACTAATCTGCTCCAGATGCGCCGCATCTCACTCATGACATGCGCCGCATCTCTATCAAGATATCACCAGATACGATCCAAGATACAAGAGGACATGCGCCACATCTAATCATGGAGTTACGCCGCATCTTCTGGCGGTGTACGAATATTCCTGAATATTATAATCTTGGACCCCACGCGAAGTTAAGTACATGCGCCGCATCTACTTACTAGATGCGCCGCATCTTCCTTCAGACAGAAACTATAAATACCCCAAGACCAGACGAATTTCGTACGGAATATAATATAACCTAAGTCCGAACAGAAGAACTAAAGGACGAATTCAGTCAAGGAGGCAGCACAAGACACACCCAAATCAAAGATACAAGAGCTGTAAGAAGGTGCTGCATGTGTTTAATTCATTAAGTAGTTTTGTTTTATTGTGTTAGCAAACTTTAATTCATCAGGATTGGTGGCTTGTGTAATGTGACAACGAAAGATTGCACTCCCTTTAATACTTGCTTTCCCATCAATTAAAGTTTATATGTTGATGTCTTTGGTTACTACTTATTAGTGCATTGATAACCTCTGTGTTTATTAGTGGCTTGCGGGCATTTGACTGCGGGACATAATGTGGCTCCCACGGTTATTACTAAATTGATCACTTAGGAATAACTTTTAGACATAAGTAATCATTAAGGGTTTACTCGCCGATAAGATTAGGACCAACGAGAAAGGGTTAACTACATACACTTCATATAAAGCTATCAATAAAACAAGTGACAATCTACTTAATCATAAGGACAGCCCTCTTATTGTCTCAAGTATCTATCTGTGTACGTGTGTGCTACTTGCTGATTCGTGCCTATTGGATTATTTTATTATTTAATTGCAAACAAATCGTGCCAGTCTCTCAGGCTGAAACCCCCTTGCGTTAGGATATTAAAATACTGATTAGAATAACGAGATAATACGTTCCACTCTTAGTGATCGACACTCTACTTACCATTATCTTCATACTGACCGGGTACACTGCTCGTTAAGTGTGTGTGTTATTGATAAGTCGGCTAAATATAAATTTAAAACTTGAGTAGGCATTAAAACTGCCAAAACTATACTCCAACACACGCCCATCAAGTACCGTGTGGTATTTAGTGGTACCGTACCTATGTTTGACGAATTTTCACTGTTTCCTTTAGATCCCTGCATTCCTAACCTCAAACCTGCAAAATTTTGCAAACTCACATACACCCTAGGATTCCCTCACTACACCATAGGACTCTAACACCAACTTTAGTTCGAATCCCACAACTCTTGCCTATATAAGGCCTCACCATTGCAAGCTTATCTTGCATCTCACCTTCAAACCTCACATTAACATCATCATCACACTCAACCCTTTTAGCTACACTTCACTCTTGACAGTGATAGTTAGTCTAAGAACCTTAACCCATAGATCATCACACTCACACCTTACAACCTTCAACTCATCGATCATCACACTCAAACCTTATAACCTTCAACTCATCCCACTCAAACCTTACAACAACCTTCAATCCTCACAAACACATGAAACCCTTCATGCACCAAATTATCTCTAACACACAACTAGGATCATCCAACCTAGAAACCTAGAACTTCGTTACCTTAACCCCGTTAGAGATATCCACCAACAATCCTGTTAGGATCACATACACCTTTTCTTTTTCCCTTTTGAAATATATCATGCATCTCATTGTCAGTGCAAACGATATATTAACCTAAACCATCCTTTCCCACCTTTCCTCAAAGGGCAAAACCAACATCTCCAACCACATCATCATCATCCTCCACCTTTAGGATTCCTACACCCTTACCTCCACCAAGTCCACCACAACCTTTAGCTATCACACTAACCCTATCACCATCAAACCTCTTTGGACTTGGCACTAACACATCATCCTTATCACTATCACCATCACCACAACCACTAATGGGTCATCCCATTACTTATCCCCTACAACCACATAACCCAAGTTGTCCTTGTTGTCACCACAACCAACACTCTCCCACCTTATGGAATCATTCAGGTATAACCTCTATCGAGTCTACTTTATGGCACGACTTGTCATAATAGTAATCATTTAGAGTATGTCTTATCAACAAACTATCCTTAACATCAATCATCTTAGGTAGATGATTATGTTGTTCAAAAGGTTTGTTAGAACTTTCCTCCCGATGACAACTTGGAATAAGTCATTTAGTGCGTCAGTCAATGAACGAATCTCATTCTTGATTAGTGTGATTGAGTGAACAATTTCATCTTAGGATCTCGGTCGGGTTGTGACACTTACGTGTTAACATAGTTTAACACATGCATGTCTTGCTATGTGTATTGTATCCCTATAATGTTGCTCCTATACTGTTATATATTATGCTGCACGAAGCTAACCCTTGATGTAGGAAAAGCCTTTGTAAGAATTTGATCCATGGATCCGCTAGATACTAAGGTAAATAAACAAGGGGTTTAAGTCACCATAGGGGAGCATTGAGCCAGGGGGAGCTCGGGAGTATTTGAATACATAGCATGGTGTCGTCTTCACAAGTGTTGATAGAAGGCTTCACTAGGATGATGCAAACTCGCCTTTCTAGGAAGAAAGGAATGTAGTTCAATAAGGGGGAGTAGGGAATGAATTCAAGGGAGGGCTCGAGGCAACTACCTTTTTTATTCGACAAAAGGGGGAGAAGGGGAGTGTAAACAGGTAACTTTTACATTTTACTATGTGTTACGGTTTACATATTTGTCATCATCAAAAAGGGGGAGATTGTTAGTGCAAATATTACGATATTTAAACAAAATGATTTCTTCGGTTTTAATAATGACAAACATGTAACTTGTAATACATAATGTAAAATGTGCAAGTTACTTGTAAACACAAATCATCAATGCATACTTACATCAACACCTCCCGACGTCTCAAGTATGCTTCAACGAAGTCGTAGATTTCCATCCCGACATAAATCACTCAAGGTATGGACAAACAAATCTACTACTTGACAAATGATCAAAGGATTATATTTTTATAAACTTCACATTTTTATAAATGTGACAAAACATTTTTCAAAAATACATTTTACAAATTATTTTTGAATTAAAAAGAAATGTTTTATTTGGAAAAATCATTTCAAATTATTTTGAATTACCAACAGTCATTTTACCCCCCAAAACAGCTCCAACTTCCCCAAATAAACCTTCCCCACTAAAGACAAACGAAGGAGCGTCTACGGCACCATTAAATAGGTACGGCTCCATTAAATTTAACGGAGCCGTCGGGTATTTAGTGGAGCCGTGGGTCTGTAACGGTCAGATTTTCCTTTGCCTATAAATAGTGGACCATTCCACACTTCCAACTTGATTTTTCCAGTCCTTTTTCTCTGGTCTTATCCCTCTTCACTTAAATGACTTTCTTTGATCATTTGGAGAGTCTTAGGTTGTTTAAGAGTGATCCAATCATCCACTCAAGTGATCCTCTTCATTCCTCTTGATTAGCAAGAGAAGAACACAAAGTATCCTAGATACAAAGTGTTGTCATCCCTCTTGATTAGCAAGAGAAGAACACAAAGTATCCAAGTAGATACAAAGTGTTGTCATCCCTCTTGATTAGCAAGAGAAGAACACAAAGTATCCAAGTAGATACAAAGTGTTGGAGTTGTTAGGTCTTGTAACATTGGTTACACTCTTGATTGTATCATAGCATACATCAAGATTATTTTTCTTTTGTGAGAGAGTGAGTCAAGATCATTGTGATCTTAAGAGATAGTGAAGATCTCTTGAAGCCATTGGGCTTGTGTGATTGATCATGTGGATCAAGGGTAGATCGGGTAGATCGTGGTAGATTGGTGCTAGCTAAGATTAGCACTCGACATCTAGCTTAGTGTCGGAAAACAAGTTAAGCGACGTGTAACGGTTTTCTCCGCCTGAAGGGAGTTTGTTGATTAGTGAAGTAACTCTCGAGTTGGGTACTCGGGGAGTGGAGTAGGGCGAAGAGGAGCTTCGTGACCGAACCACTATAAATCACCGTGTCTGGTTTGCGCCTTCTAACTTATCTCTTTACTTTCATTTTATTCCTTATCGCTTTATGTTTATATTTGCATTGTGTTTATGCTTGTGTGGCTAGTTGCTTATGTTATGTATGTGTCATGGTTGATTGTGCTTGTGTTGTAGTTTAATTTATTCATCCCTAGATGATACATAACCATTGTTGACACTTTTCATATTACGTCACACTTGATCGGTTATTTGATACAAAAAGTTTTAAGTTTTTAAAGGGAAACGTATTCACCCCCCTCTACGGTTTTGACACATTGACTCACCAGACTTAACTAAGGAATCAGATAAACACTCATGAAAAGCAATATCAAGGCTTCTGATCATCACCAATCCATGTGTTTTCTGCAAATGTTAGTCCCAACACCAAGAAAAACCAAGAAAACATACAAACAAACGATTTTACAATTTAAAAGCAAGAAAAATTTACTACCAGAATTAAAACTACTAATTTTTTTTTAAATTAACCAGTATTAAATCTACTACAAGAATTAACGCCTAAGACTACCAGAATTAACTACTGAGTACTGGTTCTACAAACTTTACATTTAGCCTCCCCTTAAATGTAACCTCCCCTTAAACTGAGCTATGGGTTCATCATACCAATATTAACCACTAAGTAATTAAACCTAGGTCCATCAAAGGCTTTGGTTAATAGGTCTGCCACATTAAGATCTGTGTGTATCTTTTCCACTCTAATTAGCTTCTTTTCAAAGCAATCCCTAATGAAGTGATGCCTTATTTCTATATGCTTAGTTTTAGAATGGTATACAGGGTTCTTAACTATACAGATAGTGCTCTCATTATCTATGTGAATTATAGTGTTCATGAAGTTCAAACCATAATCCAGCATTTGATTCTGAATCCACAAGACTTGTCCACAGCAATTGGCAGCTGCTACATACTCAGCTTCTGTTGTTGATGTAGCCACAATGGTCTGCTTCTTGCATTGCCAGGAAATCAATCTTCTTCCAAGGAATTGACAACCTCCTGTTGTGGATTTCCTATCAAGACTTGCTCCAGCATAGTCACTATCTGAATAGGCTTCCAGGTCAAAAGATGATTCTCTAGGATACCAAAGGCCCAAATTGGGTTTGCCCTTTAAGTACCTAAAGATCCTCTTCACAGCATGAAGATGTGAAGTCTTGGGAGTAACCTGAAAATGAGAACAAGCACACACAGCATACATAATATCTGGCCTAGAGGCCGTTAGATACATTAGAGAACCAATCATAGATCTATAAAGATGCACATCCACATCCTCAGCATCTTCATCCTTTGTCAATGGCACTTTGTTCTCTATGGGAGTGACTGCATGCTTCACATTGGTAAATTCAAACTTCTTCAAGATCTCTGCAACATATTTGTCTTGAGAAATGAAAAGGCCATCTTCTTTTTGCTTCACTTGCAGTCCTAGGAAAAATGTAAGCTCACCCATTGAGCTCATTTCAAATCTTCCTTTCATTAATCCTTCAAACTCCTCACACCAAGACCTTTTTGTAGAGCCAAAAATGATATCATGCACATAGACTTGTACCAGAATGATATCCTTCTTATCCCTTTTTATGAATAAGGTCTTGTCTATCACACTTCTTTTGAACCCATGCTCTTCAAGAAACTTAGAGAGTGTTGCATACCAAGCTCTAGGAGCTTGATGGAGACCATACAATGCTTTTATGACTTTATACACCTTGTTGGGATTGGCTGGATCAACAAAAACAGGAGGCTGATGTACATAAACCTCTTCTTCTATAGTGCCATAGAGAAAGGCACTCTTGACATCCATCTGATAGACTATGAACCCCATATATGATGCATAGGCTAAAAATAACCTAATAGCCTCAATCCTGGCTACAGGAGCAAAAACCTCATCATAATCTATCCCCTCCTCTTGTCTATATCCTTGTGCTACCAATCTTGCCTTGTTCCTAACCACTACTCCTCTTTCATCCTTTTTGTTCCTGAAGACCCACTTTGTGCCAATCACCTTAGCCCCATTAGGTAGATCTACAAGAACCCAAACCTTTTGCAATTTGAACTGCAACAACTCCTCTTGCATTGCCTCCACCCAACTCTCATCTTCAAGTGCTTCAGAGACCTTGGTGGGTTCCTTTTGAGAAAGAAAACAAGCAAACAAGCAATGTTGTTGGTCCTTGTGGTTGACCCTTTGCTGCTTCTTGATAAGACTGATAAGTGCATGAGATTCAGGAAGCTTTTGCACTTTACTTCTGGTTTGAACAGCTGACTTTGGATCACCAATTATCTGACTTTTGGATGAACTTTGTGAATTCTGAGTGTTGGAGCTGGACTTACATCTACTTCAGTGGGTAGGTTGTTGAAGTCAGTAACTACCCCTTCTTCATCATAAGAAGCCCCCTCAAAAATACCTTCACTTGGATTATCAAAGAACTCAAGGTCTGGTATCTCAGAATCATCAAAATCATCATTTGGAGTAGAATCAAGTTGAGCAGAATTAACAGCATCACTACCAGTATTAACTAAGTTAGTACTGGTAGCAGAATTAATGAATCCACTACCAGAATTAACCAAGTTAGTGCTGGTATCCTTCTTACTACCAGACTTATCCAGGTTAGTGCTGGTAGTCTTCTTCCCAAGGTGTTTCTCAGCCAAAGCATTCACTTCTTCTCTGAAGGATAAGATATCTTCTGAAACTTTTGTAGCAGGACCCTCTTTTTCTTTTGGTTGAGGCTTGTTCACAGTCTCCTTCCTTTTTGTAGAAGATTTCTTTGTTCCTTCATTAGCAGCAACATGGTTGACTTCTGTGGTAGGAATCACAATAAGCTCCTCAATTTCTTTTCCTTGATCAGCAGTGCTTGCACCTTGAGTACCTGCATTGTTAGGCACTTGTATGGAACCTGCATCAGGGTTAACTTGATTCTCCTTGGAGACAGGAATATAGTTCATAGAATCAGTTAAATAATCAAGATCAAACATCTATCTATGACCTAGTCCCTTCACATTGGGTTTTTCCTCAAGAAAATTAACATGAAGATTTTCCTCTACTTTCTTGGTCACTAAATTGTATACCCTAAAGGCCTTACTATTCAGTGAATACCCAGCTAGAAACCCCTCATCAGACTTCCCTTCAAATTTTCCAAGCACACTCAAAGTATCAAGAATGGTCACATGACACCCAAAAGGCCTTATATAGCTAACAACTGGTTTATGGCAAAAAATAAGCTCATAAGGTGTTTTATTTTGAGGCTTGGTCACTCTAACCCTATTGAATATGTAGCAAGCAGTTGCTACTGCTTCAGCCCAAAAGGTTGTGGGTAAGAATGAGTCTGCTAGCATAGTTCTAGCTGCCTCAATTAGGGTCCTGTTCATTCTCTCAGCAACTCCATTCTGTTGTGGAGTTCTAGCATTGCTATATTGTTGCTTAATTCCTCTATCACCACAGAACTCAATCATGCTCCTATTCTTAAATTATGTGCCATTGTCAGTCCTAATGATCTTCACCTTTTGGTTAAGAAGGTTTTCTATCTGCCTAATGAAAGTTTGAATTAAATGACTGGTTTCGTCTTTCCTAGACATAAAGAATACCCAACAAAATCTAGTACAATCATCAGTTATGACAAGGCAATAGCTAGCATGGTTGATAATCTTCACAGATGTAGGGCCAAACAGATCCATGTGTAAGGTATGCAAAGGCTCAGTAACAATCCTATCTAACTTAGCCTTACAAGAAGTTCTATGTTGTTTGCCCTTATTACAAGCTACACAGGCATGGTCATTCCTAAAAACCTTGGAAGGTAAGCCTCTAACTAAATTACCCTTCACAAGTTTGTTCATATTCTTGAAGTTAACATGACCTAACCTTTTATGCCACAATTTAGATTCATCCAATGTGGCTTTTGCAAGCAAACAGGCAAAACCTTTTGCAGGATCAGGTTGCTTCATATCAAAACTGTACATGTTGTATTGTCTAGGAACTTTAAGAAGGATCTGACTTTCATCAGGCATCTTAAAGTCCGAAGTCAATACAAAACATTCAGTTTCACTAAAAAGCACCTTATGCTGCTTATCACAAATTTGTGATATGGAGAAAAGGTTAAACTGCCCTAGTTCTTTTACAAAAGATACATTGTCAAATTCTAAATTGCCTACAACAATTCTACCTTTACCAGTTATCTGACCTTTACTTCCTCCAAAGGTAACAGAACCTCCTTGGAATTCTTGAAAATCCTTCAGATGATTCTTGTTACCAGTCATGTGCCCAGAGCACCCACTATCAAATATTCCTTTGTCTTCCATGTTCTTCAGTGGATGTTCCTGCACAAAAGTAGAGAAATTAGTTTCTCTCTAGGACCCAAGCCTCTGAAGACTTGGGTCTGCCCTGTGGATCAACAAATTTATAAGTCTTGTATGAGCTTGATCCACTGTTGTTCTTGGATTCATAGGTAAGTGTGTTCTTAAAAGGATCCCAAGACCAACATGCTGGGGTCTTAACAGCAGAATCCCCATTTTCCCTTACAGCACTTGAGCTTGAAGCTTGTGCTGTACTATTAGCAAAAGGACTCCTCACAGGTGAATGAGGTTTGTAAAAATTGTTTCTTTGATTATATGAGTTCACCTGTGGTCTATTTATTGGTTGTCTGGGTCCAGAATGATTAAACCACCCAGAATTAACACTTGGCCTCACATAATTAACATTTTGACCAACAGAACTAACATTTGGTCTACCAGAATTAAAATTTAGTCTACCAGAATTAAAGTTTGGTCTTCCAGAATTAAAGTTTGGTCTACCAGAATTAACAGATGACCAACCAGAATTAACATTAGGCATACCAGAATTAAATTGTGCTGGTCTAGTCACAAACTTATTAGCATGATTAATCCTGTTAGCAGTATTCCAAACTGGTTTATCATTCATATGGCCAGTATTAACACTCTTACTCTTTCTAAGTTCAGCCTCTCTTTTCATCCTAACCTCATGAAAATCACAGTCCCTAATCAAATGACTTAGACTACCACACACAAAGCATCTTTTAGGACCAAAACTGTGGTTTCTCTTGTACTCTCTTCTCATCCTATCATGTTTTGGTGACTCTTGATTTTTGACAGACTTCCTAGGAGATTTTATGTGAGTATCACAACTAGGTTTATCTGTATGAGGTTTGGGTGTAGTCACAACTGGTTCACTATTTTTGACTGATTTTGACTCAGAAACATCTTTAGGTGCACTCTCTGATTCTGAATCAGACTGCTCAGAGACATCTCTAGTAGATCCTTCACTGTCATTGGTTTGACAAGTGGAGTATTCACTAGATTTGTCATCTGAGTTGCCTGTCTCAGGATAGATAGGACCCTTTTTACCATATACAAACAAAGAGTCATCTAGGTCCTTCTTTTGTAGAGGAGTGTAATCTCCACTTAATGGAGGTGGCACCACTTTAAAATTATCAGTTTTAATGAACCTATTGTACACTGGTCTACCAATAGAATCCTATTTTCTACATTTGAACACAGATCTGTCCATCTCTTCCTCATAGCTTAGAACTTCACTATCTGACTGTATCCCATAACCTAAGCCAATTTTACTTGTAGAGCTCATACTAGATGCTATTAACTTATCCTGACACTTAGCAGAATGGGTCCATTTGTCTACTTTCTTTTGCAATTCGTCTCTT
Organism: Artemisia tridentata subsp. tridentata; assembly: GCA_021014915.2. NCBI lineage: Eukaryota > Viridiplantae > Streptophyta > Magnoliopsida > Asterales > Asteraceae > Artemisia > Artemisia tridentata. Next base: position 361,165,287 of record CP139506.1, read on the forward strand.
TCCTTAACAGATTTCATGCCTGTTCTTCTATATCTCTTAAGTTTTTCATCTTTTTCATATATCTCATTAGCTTGAAAGGTGAGTTTTTCATTTAAGGAAGCTTGTTTGTTTTGATAGTTAACTATTTGTGCTTCTAAAGTTTTAACAGCTTTAGTATAAGCAAGAATTTTTACTTCCTGATCACCTATTTGTGTTAATTGTTCATCACACAAAGCTTTAACATGATTATATGAATCAATGCATAATTTTGAGCACAAAAATACCTCATTATTGGAACCAATAACCATAAGTGCATGGTTTGGCTCTTCTTCCTCCTGAGTGTGTTCATCCCAATTCACAGCTCCAGCTTCCAATGTCATCAAGCTCATCTGATTCTTCTCCAGCTTGTTATCCTTTGGATAGTCTGAATCTCTTTTCCTGTTCCCATCAGTAGGCTTCTTCTCCTTGCAGTCTCTAGTGAAGTGTCCATGCTTATGGCAATTGTAACATTCAACAGTCCTTCTAGTATAACCCACTGGTGTCTTGTTATCATACCTAATATTCCTCCCAGTCATCCTTTGGAACTTCTTGACCCTTAAAGCAATCATGGCAATTTGCCATTTGATGTCTATCTCTTCCACTTCAACATCATTGATTTGTTCCAGATCCTCACTAATGAAGTTTTCATCTTCAGGTTGATCAGCAAAGAATGAATAAACTACTTCATCAGCAAAGCCCTTAGGAGCAGATCTTTCCCTTGTACGGCTAGTAGAAGCTTCATAACCAACAGACTTAACACTGCCAGACTTAGTGTTGTTAGTGCTTGATTGCGTGGTTTTGTAACCTTACAACAGGTTTTACCTCTCGAGGGATCTCAAGAGGCTTACAACCCCACCAGGCAGTGTACCTGACCGATGTAGTATAGTGTAGTGGTAAGTACGGGGGATTGATCGTTCTCCACAGGGAATAGTGTTCGTTAGGTATGAAAGGCTATTCTAATTAGGTCTAAGGGTTGAGGAAGATTCTTTTTATGTTTTTATATTTTTATGAAAGCAAGTAAAATCTCGGATTTGAAGGAGTGGGCGGAATTAGTTGCTAGTCAACTAACCCAAATGACTACGAATGCAAATAAAATAAAATAACAAAAATGAAAAGTGGTGAGAAACTTATGTGTAGAGAAATGTGTTTACTTAGATTTCCTTACTCCCTAACTATCTTTTACCGGTTAATTAGTGTGTATTAGTCGCGTGGATGACGGGTGTATTCCTTAATACCATTCGTGGGGTGGCGTACTTACTTCCCCAAACTCTACAAGCTCCTACTTCACTCCTATGTCGAGCCGGCTAGGAAGCTCCTAACATGGGATCACTAGAATTCGCTTGTGCATTAAATACAACCATAAAAACCTTTAGTACGCGTTTGGTTCATGTTTCTTAAGACGTTCAAGCAAGTTACCGAATAGGAAGTTAGCCAGTTTTCTTAAGCCTAACATAGATAAACAATCATCCAATACAACTAACAACACACTAACAACCAATAATCAATAGCTAGGTTTCATTAGATCTAAGCAAACACAAGATAAAATTAGCCTAACATGTTAAACAAAAGACAAGCATAAGATAGAATCAAACAACACATAGACATATTGAATGATTAATTGATAACTTATCTTTCAATGAAACATGGAAGATCTCAAGGCAAAAAGCCCTGAAAAAGTAGCTAAAATCGTCTTAGGGTTTTATCCCAAAATTCCACACACTAAGCTCTCCCTTATGACAAAAGATTAGAAAACTATATATAGATTTTTGGATCTGACGGCGTCACATTATGCATTGTGACGCCGTCACCTCGCCGCTTTTAGGGTTCCCGGGTGACCTTCTTGACGCCGTCCCTCTTTAGCTCTTCAAAAATCCATTCTGGCTTATCAAGGCTTGACGCCGTCTAACCCTGAACGTGACGCCGTCCCCTTATGATTTAAGCCGTGACGCCCTTGATTTAGTTAAAGCGTGACGCCGTCAGAATTCACATGCTAACTCACTGGCCCGTCATGAGTAAATTTCACATCCAACTTTTCTTGCCAAGGCATGACGCCGTCAAGAGATGATTCTGACGCCGTCAAAGGTAAATTTCAGCCGATTTTGAGACTTTGTCGTATTCTTCACTTTAATGCTCCAAAAACGTCCAAAATGCCTCCTTTTCCAGATTTCTCCTCAAAAGTACCTAAAATGACAAAAGGAACGATTTAGGGCAATATTTGATCAAATAAATACGATTTCGGGCTTAAATGACCCCTTAAAAGTGGTACACTTTTCGCCTCATCAAATACCCTTACACTTGAGATTTGCTTGTCCTCAAGCAAATGCGCTTTTATTCTAATCAAAATACAAGTTAGGGGTCATTTAATGCAAACATAAAAGTAATTACAACAAATATTCGTTCCACTTCAATCATAATAAGCACGGAGATTACATACTAGCACCTCACAAGTAGTGTTTAGATACTCACATCTCTCAAGTGTCATCAAAATAAATCTCATAAATGAAAACGGATAATATCTCTCACTACCTGTCATAGCAAATAGATTACCATAGGCTTGGGAAAGGATCGAAAACCTCCTCCACTAGGCGTAAGCACCTAAGATAAACTATCAAAGAGGGCTTTTAAATGGGTTATAACGTTAGGTGTAGGGAAAAGGAAAACACGGTTTTGTTGGATACGGGATATTTTACTGGTGGCTAGTTAAAGATCTTGATCAATTACATGTACTATACAATGTTGCTAAGCTAAGACTAGACTCGATCTTAAGCTAAAAACGAAATAACAAAATAACAAAAATATAAAACAAACATAAAATGAAACGGGATGGTAGTCCGTATGTTTTTTCTATTTTTCATTTTCTCACTTTTTTGTATTTTCTTGATTTTTTTTTTTTTTTTTTTTTTTTTTTTTTTTTTTTTTTGCATACACTTTTACCCTACGATCCAAAATAATACATCATAGGGGCATTGCATTCCCCTTACACTTGAATTTTTACATAACTTTACAAATAACTATTCTAATGACTCGAATTAAGATAATCGAAAAACTTGGAGTACTTTTAAAATATTTAGCACATATGGGGGTAATAAATGATGTTCTTCCCCATTACTCCATTACACTAGTACTTTACCCATGAGTCCCAATCGTCCCAAAACAATATGTACAAGGATATGACTTGACTTAGCAACCATGTAATCAATTAGATAATTAACTTGGGTTTAAACAAATGTTGTCACAATAATGCACTAAAAATGAGTGCATACAAGGTAGGCTAAGGCGATTTGGGTGTACATTTTAGTGGGGTGTAACAAATTCTTCCTTTAAGTAAAATGCTTAAAGGTCGAAACGAAAAGATAGGCTCTGAGGGGTGTACTAGGGGTATCGTGTACTAAAAATGAGTACAACGCAAAGGGTGTGGGAGAATTACTTGACCAATGTAGCCAATGTAATTATAACAAAAACACAGGTGTAAAACAATGGGTTAATCCTAATGCCTCTTATCATGTAGTAAATCTAACTACACGAATGTAGTCTCACTTGTGGCCTTGGAATGGTCCTAACGCAAGTTCTAGAATCTAAGTGCTACCGGTACACACATCATAGCATAAATGCTTTTCCTACCAATTCTAGGGGCGAACCTCACATATTTGGGGTGGAAAATTTTTTAGTGGTACGGTTTTTGTGCTAGTCATATAACTCCTATCCATGAGACGCTCATTAAGATCAAAGTTTCACTCCTATATGTTGTAAAAAATTTTAAATTTGGCACTAAAATTACCCTAATCAAGTATTTCTCTCAGTTTTATTACACATCTATTATTAAACAAACAAAAATCAAGCGCAATTGTATTCTCTAAAATCGTACTTTTACCCTCCCCTTACACTTAAGATGAACATTGTCCCCAATGTTCAAATAATAAGATGTAAAAGCAAAAAGTAAAAGAATGAAATCAAATACTCCCCTGATTCGCTTGTTGGATAGTGAAATTACACGGTTAAATCTTCCTCCAAAGAGAATGTTGAAGCTCCATGACTAATGCATCGCCACAAGCTTGATCCCATAAACATCTCCTTGTCCAAAATAACCTGTTAAACCTGAGAAAACAAACACGAGAACCTGCATAACATCGGCGGGAAAAATCTATATATAAGGATATAATGCTTGTGGAATGATAATTTTGCAGATTCCTGGAGATTATAAGTTGGAGATTTAATAAAAACTTTTTATGAAAACAAAACTTTCAAAAATTTCTGGAAATTAAATCTGACGCCGTCAGGTTATAAACCCTGACGCCGTCAGAAATGACCTGACAAAAAATTTTCATTTTTAGTTTCCGGAAAATTTCTGGAAAAACCTTTACCTTACTTCCTGGAAATCCTGCAAAACATCACTATGACTCGATACAAGCATTTGACTCAAACAAACACTAATATGTATGCTAATTTATTATTATTACGATTCATGTTCATTTGTGTTCTAATAAACCGATTTAGATTTCCCTTACATTTATCTTTTGCAAAATACCTTTATATGTAGTTAAGACGAAGTTAAAAACAAAATAAAGCATTTTCACAATTTAGTTTTGAACATGAATCAATAATAATAAAATCAAACACACATACGGAAATAAATAAAAACAAACAAACAAACAAATAAACACACAAAGCAAATAAAACAAATAAAGCTTGGGTTGCCTCCCAAGAAGCGCTTTTCTTTATTAACGAGTCTTGTAGCTAGACTCAAAGTCACGCTACCCTATGTAAGTGAGCTCGTCATCAAGGACGTCTTTAGGGTTAAGCTTGGATTGAAGTTTCCTATTGGTTCGCTTAGTACGATATATCTTTTCAAACTTCTCTCCATCCGGGTCATACAATGTCATCTTGATATGCCATGACCCATCTCCATCTTTGGGTGGTTTATCCCAATTCCACTTATGATCATCTTCCTCACAAATCCACTTATTCATTCCTAGGTTAATTGGCAAAACTCCTAGGAAATCAATCATCTTTCTAAAAACTAGAGGGTCTTCAAATGGATCCAATTCGGTGTCCCTAGCCAAGAGTTGCTCCACCGAATGCGTTCGGTTAACAAAGTCCTCTTCTAGGTAAAATGGGCGTTGGGGTCCTATGAAGTCTCTATCAATCCAAGGTCCATATCTAGATGGTCTCCTATTTGATTCTAGCCAATGTGGTGTTGGTTCCTCACTAGTATCATAGGCATGTTTCTTAACATCATAGACAGACCAAGTATCTCCTTCTCCTACCGCTATCTTGGATTCCTTACAATCAATCATAGCACTAGCGGTCGCCAAAAATCCTCTACCTATCAAAAAGGGGCATGTAGGGTCGCTAACCATATCAAGGACGTGGAAATCGGCTAAAATGGTTAGTTTTCCAATGTGCACTAACACGTCCTTAACTACTCCAACCGGGTAAGCAACACTTCCATCCGCTAAGCCTATTATTACCTCGGTTTCTTCAAGTTTTCCAAGTTTTAGAGAGGTGTAGAGAGGTAACGGAAGTAGGTTAAGGCTTGATCCAAGATCGGCTAATGTGTCATAAGCCTCCGAATTACCGACCTTGCAAGGTAGAACAAATAAGCCCGGATCATCTAACTTCTTAGGTAGTTTGTTTTGAACGAAGGCGGTCCCTTTTTCGCCTAATTTGAGCTTCTTCTCATCCAACACATCAACAACCGGACTTTCAAGGTGGAGCTCCTTGAATTCTTCGTCAAGGTTTTGAGTGGGAGGTGTTTCAACTATGTTGTTGACCAATTTGGATGTCATAACTTCTTGGTCATTTGGAACGACTTGGGTTTGTTTGAAACACGTGCTCATGGAATTGACCGAATAATATTGTGGACAAGAACTAGGGGACGAAACCGATGAAATAGCGTTGACATTTAGTTTCGGGTTCTTGACCGTGTTGCTAGGGAGTGCTCCCATTTCTCGGTCATTGAGGGCTTTCAACAAGGTGTCAATCTTATCGGTCATCTCGCTTTGTTTTTGTTTGAAATCGGCTTCAAACTTGGCTAAACGAGCTTCTTGAGATGCCATAAATTGAGACATCAATCCTTCAAAGTTATCGGTACTACCATTGTCGGAAGGATTGTTGTTGAAAGTACGGTTCGAGTTGGAACCGCTTGATTGGAAACGATTAGGTGGGTTGGAAGAATTGGTTTGTTGTGTGTTTTGGTTTTGTTTCCACCTAAGGTTCGGGTGATTTTTCCATGAGGGGTTGTATGAATCACCGTAATGGTTTGGCTCGGGTTTGAAAGTGTACCACTTGTCTCCCGCTCCGTCGGTACGCGAGGATGCGTAGTCCACAAAAGCTTGTTCGGGGAGTTCCATGCAATCACGAGTGTCGTGGGGACCACTACATAATTCACATGAAGAAGTGATTTTGTTCACTTGGCTTGAAGGTTTAGGAGCCTCGTAGGATTTCATGAGAAACTTGACTTGGTCTTCAAGTTCTATGATCCTACGGTCGGAAGTGCTTGAATTGTTCGAAGGCAAAGATATTGCCTTGACCGTTTTATTCAAATCACGGGGATCACTCCAACTTTCGTTGTCATAAAGAGCAAGATCCTCTAGGAGAGCCCATGATTGTTCCTCACTTAGATCACGTAGCTTACCACCGGCCGATTGGTCAATGGTTTGCCTCGTGGAGAGATTGATATGGTCATAGAAGATTTGGACTTGGAGCCAAAGTTCTATGCCATGGTGAGGGACTTTTTGGAGTAAGTCCTTGAATCGAGTCCATGCCTCGTAGAGAGTTTCGCCTTGACGTTGTTGGAACATCAAGATATCATTCCTTAGCTTGGTAGTTCTTCCCGGTGGGAAAAACTGAGCAAGGAAACGAGTAGTGAGATCATCCCAAGAGGTAATGGATCCTGCGGGTTGACGTTCTAGCCACTGACTAGCTTGGTCCCGCAAAGAGAATTGGAAGAGACGCAATCGGGTCGTCTCTCGAGTGGCAACATCAAGGTCTATAGAATCAACGATTTTAAGAAAGTCCTTGAGATGTTGATTAGGATCTTCAGAACGAAGTCCATGGAATGCGCATCCACTTTGCACCAACCGGATGGTGTCGGATCGCAAGGGTGTGATATTGGCTCCTTGAGTGAGCTCAATGGTGTTTCGATAGCCATGGTGGCTAGGACGGGAATACTCTCCTAAAGTACGGGCTCTAGGAGGTGGTGGTTGTTGTGGTGGTGGGTTGTGTGGGTTAAGGATATTACCATCTTCCATGATGTCGGATGGTAATGGTTACGAACAAAGACACGAAGAAAATAGATAGACTAAAGAAAACCTAGAAAAATAAAATAAAAATCTCACTAGAAAGGAACCTAGTGAGTAGACCTAATAGAAATAAAAATTCAACCTAAACAATAACTATTCCCCGGCAACGGCGCCAAAAACTTGATTGCGTGGTTTTGTAACCTTACAACAGGTTTTACCTCTCGAGGGATCTCAAGAGGCTTACAACCCCACCAGGCAGTGTACCTGACCGATGTAGTATAGTGTAGTGGTAAGTACGGGGGATTGATCGTTCTCCACAGGGAATAGTGTTCGTTAGGTATGAAAGGCTATTCTAATTAGGTCTAAGGGTTGAGGAAGATTCTTTTTATGTTTTTTATATTTTTATGAAAGCAAGTAAAATCTCGGATTTGAAGGAGTGGGCGGAATTAGTTGCTAGTCAACTAACCCAAATGACTACGAATGCAAATAAAATAAAATAACAAAAATGAAAAGTGGTGAGAAACTTATGTGTAGAGAAATGTGTTTACTTAGATTTCCTTACTCCCTAACTATCTTTTACCGGTTAATTAGTGTGTATTAGTCGCGTGGATGACGGGTGTATTCCTTAATACCATTCGTGGGGTGGCGTACTTACTTCCCCAAACTCTACAAGCTCCTACTTCACTCCTATGTCGAGCCGGCTAGGAAGCTCCTAACATGGGATCACTAGAATTCGCTTGTGCATTAAATACAACCATAAAAACCTTTAGTACGCGTTTGGTTCATGTTTCTTAAGACGTTCAAGCAAGTTACCGAATAGGAAGTTAGCCAGTTTTCTTAAGCCTAACATAGATAAACAATCATCCAATACAACTAACAACACACTAACAACCAATAATCAATAGCTAGGTTTCATTAGATCTAAGCAAACACAAGATAAAATTAGCCTAACATGTTAAACAAAAGACAAGCATAAGATAGAATCAAACAACACATAGACATATTGAATGATTAATTGATAACTTATCTTTCAATGAAACATGGAAGATCTCAAGGCAAAAAGCCCTGAAAAAGTAGCTAAAATCGTCTTAGGGTTTTATCCCAAAATTCCACACACTAAGCTCTCCCTTATGACAAAAGATTAGAAAACTATATATAGATTTTTGGATCTGACGGCGTCACATTATGCATTGTGACGCCGTCACCTCGCCGCTTTTAGGGTTCCCGGGTGACCTTCTTGACGCCGTCCCTCTTTAGCTCTTCAAAAATCCATTCTGGCTTATCAAGGCTTGACGCCGTCTAACCCTGAACGTGACGCCGTCCCCTTATGATTTAAGCCGTGACGCCCTTGATTTAGTTAAAGCGTGACGCCGTCAGAATTCACATGCTAACTCACTGGCCCGTCATGAGTAAATTTCACATCCCACTTTTCTTGCCAAGGCATGACGCCGTCAAGAGATGATTCTGACGCCGTCAAAGGTAAATTTCAGCCGATTTTGAGACTTTGTCGTATTCTTCACTTTAATGCTCCAAAAACGTCCAAAATGCCTCCTTTTCCAGATTTCTCCTCAAAAGTACCTAAAATGACAAAAGGAACGATTTAGGGCAATATTTGATCAAATAAATACGATTTCGGGCTTAAATGACCCCTTAAAAGCGGTACACTTTTCGCCTCATCAGTGCTGCCTTTGCTTTGAGAGATAAAGGCAACGTTTGAAGAGCTTGAAGATGCTTTAGTGTTTTCCTTGATTTCCTGTTCAAAGATCCTAAGATTGTTGTACAGGTCATCTGTGGTCATTGAGTCAACTTCATCCTTCATCCTCATGGTCATTGACACACTTGACCATTCTGGTGGTAGTGATCTAAGGAACTTGTGGTTTGCATCTTCCTCAGATACCTCAGCACCATGAGTTTCCAATTGAGTTAGAAGATGCTGAAACCTGTCATAGCCTTTTTCCAACCCCTCTGAACTGGATACACTAAAGGCTTCAAATTGCTGTTTAAGAACAGCCTTCTGCATCTTTTTAGAGTTTGCATTCCCTCCAAATCTTTTCTTAGTAGCCTCCCAAATTTCCTTGGCATCATTCATGCCATGAAACCTTCTCAAATGCTCTTTGGGAATTGCCATTAGCAGCATAGTCCTGGCCTTCTTCTCCTTTTCAACAGCCTGTATCTCTTCAGCAGATACTGGTGGTAATATCCTAATCACCCCATCTTTACCTTGTGAAATCCTTTTCTTCGAATTTCCATTCTGTATAACCTTCCAAACTTCACTGTCAATGTACTCCAAATAATGTTCCATCTCCATGGCCCATATATCATATTCTTCTCTCTTCAGAACTGGAAGTTTTATGTTGGATATGGTTGTTGTTGAAGGGATGATTGGTTGTGGTTTAGATGTGCAGGTTTCAGGGTTTTCATCTTCATGGTTTGATTTCTCATCATCACTGTTGTGAACTGAGAAATCATCATTCTTATTGGGATTTTCAACGTCAGACATTTTGAAGGGTTTAGGTGAGTGAATTTTAGGGTTTGGTTGTTGTGTTTCTTCAACCTCAGAGTCTTTTTACAGGCTTTGATACCACTTGATAAGAATCGTTTAGGCTCAGGTTGTTTAGACCTTTTATTTAGGATAACACAATAACAATGATTAAACATGTACTACGCAGCGGAATAATCAAACTATCATTATTATTGCTAAGGTTTTCCTCGTCATCATCACTACCAACTAACAAACTTACAAACCTAGGCATCCATTGTAGGAACTTGATGCCTAGAATACACACACACCTTTTTCTGGAATTACATCTCTAATTCCTGTCTATAAAAAAATACGCCTCTAATCTCTTTATATAATAGAGATTAGGGTTACAAAGACTTTAACAATTAACATAAATAGTCCTTCATCTTTGTCTTCATAAGTCTCCTCCATCTTTCATCTTTTGTCAATATCAACTCTAAATTTAATTCCTAACATACATGTTAAAACTGATAATGTATAATCAAAATAAAATTAAACTAATTTAAAAAATAAATCAAATCAAAGGATTTGATTCAGTTTTTGAAGATTTTGCTTGTTTCCAATGTTACTTTTTCAGTACAGTTCGCACATTAGCCGCAATTCGCACACCGTCGTTCGCACATTTGTATACAAAAGTCAAATGGGCACGTGGGGTTATTGGTGGGCTGAATTATTGGTTTGTCTGGACATGTGTCAAACTGTTTGTGGATTCGCACATTCGCACATGACCTTTTTGGGAAAAGACATAATTTTTCTACTATTTTTTGAAAAAAGTTTTTTCAAAGTCCCTTTTTGGTAATTAGCCCTTCCATTTATAGTAAACTGAAAAAATCATCTTTGTGGTTTGTTAAATTTGTCACTAATTATCCTTCTAAAAAACCATTGACAAGTATTATCTCTAAAGTGTTAAATGTCTAGCATTTTACATCCTTAGGGGATGATTTTTGTATAACTTTTTTCCAAATATTTTGCAAAAATATTCCCTAAAGAGGATGATTTTTTCAAGACATTTGTCGGTAGTTTCTGACAGGAATGATTAGTGTCAAATTTGATAAATCACAAAGATGACTTTTGCAATTTACTCTTCCATTTACATTTTTTATAATGTTGTATAGATCATTTATGCAAGTTTAATACATCTACATTCCAGAGAACTTTGGGCGAAACTTAAAATAACATATCAATGAGATTAGATGGTACACACAAGTAGGGGTGGCAATTCGGGTTGGCGCATTCGGGTTGACAGGTTGGCGGGTCAGAAATCCCTAACCCGAACCTGACCCATTTAAATCATCGGGTCAGATATGTCAACCCTAACCTGCTTACACATAACCCGAACCTGACCCATTTAACCCGTATATATACTTGGGTTGATGGGTTAAATAAATTACACGAGTTGAAGAGGTTAAACGAGTTTAGGGTTGACCCATTTAACTAGTTTTAAATATAAAAGTTGGCACATTACACGAGTTAAATAGGTTAAACGGGTTTGCGGGTTAACCTGTTTAACCCATTTAACCCATATAATATAATATAAATAATTTTAATTTAAGAAAAAAATCTTAAACGTGTTGGCGGGTCGACCCGGTTAATTTATTTCCAACCCGAACCTGACCTGTTTAATAAACGGGTTAGATGGGTCGACCTAAACCCGACCCAAAATATATTTAGACTCAAGCCGAACCTGTTAATTTTCGTGTCGGTTTCAGGTCGGTTCCGTGTCGGGTCAGAAATTGCCACGCCTACACACAAGTACACAATTACTCCGTATATACTTAAATAATATTACGAATTACGGATGCTACAATGATATGTGAAAATTAGAGGTGGAAACTAGCCGAGCTGTTCCTGAAAAGTTTGGAATCAGATCGGTAAAAAGCTCAAACAAGACTAGCCTAAATGAGCTTGAATCCGAGCTCATGCTTAAGTTTGCGCTCATTTAATAATCGAGCTCGAGCCCGAGCTTTATATATAAAGATCGACTAGGCTAACGAGCCTAAATGAGCCTTAGAAATATATACGTATATATATTGTTTATATGTATAACTATTTATAAACGAGCTTAAAAGAATTAAACGAGCTTGAGCCAAGTATGATTAACGAGCCGAGTTTCATTTGAACTTTATTTCGTTCAACATGTCATATAAATTAGTCGAGCGTGAGCCAAGCTCTCGAGCTTGTGAAAATTTTCATGAGCCGAGCTCGAGCTCAATATATGAAGCTCGAAACGAGCTCGAGATCGAGCTCTGACATGCTCGGGCTCTGCTCAGCTAGTTTCCACCCGTTAAAATATAAAACAGCCATATAAATATATAGATTTTATGTATGCATTTTTTATGTTTAGCTCAATTATAGTCGGCCAAACCTGTATATACTATATGTCCTACTCAATTTAGTAATTTTTGTCGGTTTGATATGATAAGAATATATTATAAGAGATATCCTTTGCAAAGTAAAGAAAGATAAAAACGCTAGAAAATCACTCACAATTTGACAAGTGTCCACCACCTTCTCCCTCTTTTTTTTTTTATTAAATTCGGTTGGGGGCATTTTGGTCATTTTAACCTATTTTTTTATTCCACCGCAAAACTTCAAACGTAAATAACTTTCAAACGATAAACTTTTATGAAAAACCGATTTCACCATAATTTTTTAAATTTAATTCTCTTTAATTTGGTATGCATTATGATATATGAATCGCAACTTTTTTTTCAACTTTTTAAGTGGGTGTTGATTTTCTTGAAATTTTTGGCATTTTCGGCTCTAATTTTGCCTAGTTTAAAGGCCGAATTTTGCAAAACTTAAAACACGAAAGTTGTAGCTTTTTGGCAATTCTTTACCCATAAATTTGAATCACTCAAATCCGATATGACATGAGTGAGATATCGCACGTTAAAGATGAACAATAACTGATGAACGTTATAAAAAATAACTGATGAACGTTATCAAAAAATAACTGATGAACGTTATAAAAAATAACTAATGAACAATATCAAAAATAACTGACGAACGTTATTTTTTTAAAACTGCTGAACATTATAAAAGATAACTGATGAACGTAATAAAAAATAACTGATGAACAATATAAAAAATAACCGATGAACGTTATTTTTTCGAAAACTGCTGAACATTATAAAAAATAACTGATGAACGTTATAAAAAATAACTGATGAACAATATCAAAAATAACTGATGAACGTTATTTTTTTTAAAAAAAAATAATAACTGATGAACGTTATAAAAAAACTGATGAACAATATCAAAAATAACTGACGAACGTTATTTTTTCGAAAACTGCTGAACATTATAAAAAATAACTGATGAACAATATTAAAAATAACTGATGAACGTTATTTTTTCGAAAACTGCTGAACATTATAAAAAATAACTAATGAACGTTATAAAAAATAACTGATGAACAATATCAAAAATAATTGATGAATTGATAAACATTGTGTTTTTATTAGAAAAATTGATGAACTGATGAACAATACTAACTTGAACTAATGAACATTATAAAAATTAACTGATGACCAAAACTAACTAATGAAGTGATGAACATTATCAAAACTAAGCGGATCAAATACAAAGTTATGCAGTCACTTTTTAACAAAAAATCACACCTTTTTATAACAAAAAAACTCTCACAGACTTTCATCAAACACCTTATAAACCCAAAAAAAAAAAAAAAACTCAAATGCGTTACTAATTACATCACTAATTATAAACATATATTTACACATACATGCCATAAAACTATTGATGCCAAAACAATGGTTCATTTCGTCACAACTAATGGATTGATATCATGTATGTTTAGCCATTCAAGTTTAGTGATTTCATTGTGGAAAACTAGAAGGGGGTTGAATAGTTTTCCCCTTTTTTTTAAGTTCTTTTAAATTTTCTTAAAAACTTTACTATTGGAAACCTTTGATTCGATTCTTATGTGCAACCAATCAAAACAAATATGAACTACACACTAAACTAACTAATTATAAGTAATGAAATTAAAGAGAAGAGATGGAAAGATCAAACCGGGACAAAGGGATTTATAGTGGTTCGGCTACGAAGCTCTTCTTCGCCCTACTCCACTCCCCGAGTACCACACTCGAGAGTTTCAAGCACTATGTCAACAACCTCCCTTTAGGTGGAGAAAATCGTACACGTCGCTTATCCTATTTCCAACACTAAGCTAGATGTCGAGTGCTAATCTTAGCTAGCACCAATCTACCACGATCCACTTGATCCTTCTACTTCACACACTTAACACACAAGACTCAAGAGATCTCCAAGATCTCACAAGATCACAATGATCAACTCTCTCTCAACTCACTCTAACCTATCTAACCTTGATCTTCTTGATCAATCACACAAGCCCAATGGCTTCAAGAGATATTCAATATCTCTATAAGATCTCAATGATCTTCACTCACACTCTCACAAAAGAAAAATGATCTTGATGTATGCTATGATACAACAAGTGTGTAACAAATGTTACAAATACCCTAACTAAAACTACAACTCTTGTATCTTCTTTGATACCTTGAGTTCTTCTCTTGCACTTGAAGAGGAATGACAACACTTTGTATCTACTTGGATACTTTGTGTTCTTCTCTTGCTATTGAAGAGGAATGAAGAGGATCTCTAGGTTGGATTGGATCACTCTTGAATAAAAGAAAACTAAACTAAATGATCAAGAAGAGAGAATGGTGTGGGAGTATTAAACTCAGAAGTTTCTGTGTGAAAAAGGATGCCCAAAATCTGTGAAGTGGGCTGGTATTTATAGGCAGAAAAAATCTGGCCGTTATAAATGGACGGCTCCACTAAATCACACACGGCTCCACTAAATTTAGTGGAACCGTGGAGCCGTGTCAGACAAAAACGCTCATCTTTTTGTATTTTCTGGTGAAAACTTATTTGGGGAAGTTTGGAGCTGATTTTTGGGGGGGGGGGGGAATAGCTGTTACGTATTTTAAACTTATTTTTCCATTAAAACATTTCTTAATTATTCAAAAATAATTTGTAAAGTATATTTTTGAGAGAAATGTTTTGTCACATAAAAATGTGAAGTCTTAAACACAAATTTACTTCTTTGATAATTAGTTAAGTTGTAAATTTGTTCTAGAGTGATTTGCGTAGAAACGGGATCTTCCGATTAAAAACTTGTTTACGTTAATTATAACGTAACGTGATTTCACATTTTGTCATCCTCAAAACGTGAAGTAATCGAAAGATAGAAATAACATTTTTAGAAAATTATTTGCATCAACAATCTCCCCCTTTTTGATGATGACAAAACATAAACTCATTTTAGGTTAAAATTAATTTTAACAAGTTTTTAATGAGTTTACTCCCATTTCTCCCCCTTTTTGTCGAAGCAAAAAGGTTGCAAAGGCTCCCCCTTGATGTATACTCCCCCTCGTTTGGAGGACACCAAGGAATCGAGCAATGATTCGTGCTACAAAACAAGGTTAGATAACAAATATACACGATCTAACATGTAGCACTTATGAAAAATATCCAACCACAAAAATGACCAAGTAGCCAGGCCCCCAAAAATAAAACAACCACATAAAATAAAACATCAATTCATAAAACAAACAAGTGTCATACATATGTATGACTACATAATAAGCATAAAAGGAGACAACAAGAAGCATAAATCCCTAATGACTAGAGGCAAGCTTCATTTCCAAGAGGGGTCCTAAAGGTTTATTGTTGAAAAACTAAACATGAACATGTCTAGTTTTGTGGGCTAGGAGGTGGTGGAGATGGTGGGATCATTTGGGGTGGTGGTGGTGTCAAAAGATGTTCCACATAGGAGAACATGAAGTGAATTTCATCTCTCAAGGAGAAGATGAGGTTACGGTTATGGAGGAAACATATGCAATTAGGACTATGTAGATCAAAGAGATGGGGTTGGATAGGTTGTGCCATGATAGGGGAAGGAGGTGGTGGTAAGTTTGTTGGTGATGGAGTTGGCATGACATAGTCCAATGAAGTTATGGGTGAGAGTGTGTAGTCCATTGAGGATGGCATGGTGTTGAATGAAGAAGATGATGAAGATGTTGTATAGGTAGAGGATGTTTTGGAAGGTGCATTAGGTGGAGATGGTGAGTTGGGAGTGGCTTGGGAAGGTGGTGTAGTTATTTCATCATCTTTTGTATGATCCACAAAGAGAGGCTTTGATGGTAGTCTTACGGTTATCCTTGGTTTCTTTGAGATGTGGGTGGTTGATCCTTGTGTGGAGGACATGGTGTTTGTGTGATGTGAGGTTGAAGATGATATGCAAGATAATCTTGCAAGGGTGAGGCCTTATATAGGCAAGATGGGTGAAATTTGAATTAAAGTGGATAGGAGTATCCTATGGTGTAGCAAGGGAATCTTAGGATGTATGTGAGGTAGCAAAATTTGCAGGTTTGAGGTTAGGGTTGCTGGGATTTAGGAGGAATAGTGAAAAATCCGTTAAACAGGTACACGGTACCACTAAATACTGCACGGTACCATTAAATTTAACGGTACCGTGGCCTATTTAACGGTACCGTGACACTGTAGTCACAAATTTTCCTGTATAGGCTAGTTTTTGGAAGCTAGGGGATGTTTTCTAGGGGAACTAGTTCCTGGAAATGATAGTGCCTCAAATCACTAAAGATTTATTTGCCTAATATGTCCCATATCAAGCTACTTCTAGCATATAAAGATTATCATGTAATTTACCAAGATAATCACAAGCATGCAAACATAAGTGACAAAATAAGCTATCATCCAAATATCACATAAAATATTCATGCAAGGTAATAGATTAAATGTTAAGCATGCAAGATGACAAAGATTATTAATCCCTAATATAATCTATTATAGATAAATCCTAATAGATATGTTAATCCCCTCATAACTACTTATGACTTGAGCTTTCTCCCGTTTTCATCACACTCTCGTCTTGAGCATGCATCTCATTCTCATGATTTGTATTATCAAAGGGTGCGTATGTGACAAATGGTAAAATTTCCCTAATATTTATATTATTGACAATTCATTTTCTGTGACTAGGACATCTAACTAGACCGTTATGTGTTAAAACGGATAACAGACCTGCACATATTGTCACCCAAAAATCTCACCAAGGAATAGTGAAATTATCACATCTAATAATTTACTCATGATTATTGTATTGAAAACGGGAGGTTATCCCAGTTTCACACGGACTGACACCACACGCCAACCAGAAATAAATATGAGGTTCAGAAAATGTTAGTGAATAATTAAGGACTCAGAAATAAATTCAAGTATTACATAACGACTCTAAAAATATAAACTCTCAAATTTGTGACGGTTCCGAGAAGGGTCCGAATTTGACACAGTTTAATGAAACGCGGGTATAAAAATACCACCCTTTAACAAATATTTAATACATATCTAAAATTAAATATCACTCACCCACTAACACACATACCAAAAACCTGTAACCCTATTTTATCTTTTGTCCGCCCCCATCTCTTCCCCATACACCTTCGAACCATCACCATCCTCTAACACAGTTAATATCAATTTCTTTTGACCTAGAACTTTGTCCTCTTCGTGAATCACAAGTCCACCTATGTTAAGAACCCATAGAAATGGAAATAGCACCCAAAAGGGAGGATTATTTTCCCCAAAAAATCGAAAGACCCATGGAGTTACTCTCCAATATACTCCATAAGTCTGCACCTCCAAGGGGTGATCGAATCACAAATTCATCAAAATACACCAAAGATCTGAGAAGTTCTTAAGAAAGGAAGTATTGTGATTCGATTTGGAGGTTTGGGGTTAATTGATATTGGAGCAGTGGGTCTCGGATTTGAAGGTTCACTGATGAACTCAAATAAGTACATATTATTACTATCATTTATCCTATTAATTTGACTTGTTTTACTATATTATGTATGAGGATTGATACTTAATCGTTTACTTTTGTAATTCTCAGTTGAAAACAAGCATTTGGTGAAACTTGGCGATTTTGGACTAATTATGGGGCAAAACATGCAAGAAGTTAAGAGTCTACTGAAATGTACAAGATCAAGACTATTCTGCTCCAGATGCGCCGCATCTCACTTATGATATGCGCCGCATCACTATCAATATTTCACCAGATACGATCCAAGATACAAAAGGACATGCGCCGCATCCAAAGATAAAGATACGCCGCATCTTCTGGCGGTGTACGAATATTCCTGAATATTATAATCTTGAACCCCACGCGAAGTTAAGTAAATGCGCCGCATCTACTTACTAGATGCGCCGCATCTTACCCTCAGACAGAAACTATAAATACCCCAAGACCAGACGAATTCGATGTGCCATATATATTAGAAGACCGAAGACCAGAAACCTAGGACGAATTCAGTCAAGGCAGCAGCACAAGACACACCCAAATCAAAGATACAAGAGCTGTAAGAAGGTGTTGCATGTGTTTAATTCATTAAGTAGTTTTGTTTTATTGTGTTAGTAAACTTTAATTCATCAAGATTGGTGGCTTGTGTAATGTGACAACGGAAAGATTGCACTCCCTTAAAACTGCTTTCTCATTAATTAAAGTTTATATGTTGATATCATTGGTGACTTTTATTAGTGCATTGATAACCTCTGTGTCTAGCTGAGCGTTGATTGGGTCGTCATGCCTCTGCCCTCGCCTGTTTATTAGATCGCCTATGTATTCTATGGTCTGTAGAAAAGTAGGAGAAAGATAAACGGGATAGTCATAAGTAATCATTAAGGGTTTACTCGCCGATAAGATTAGAACCAACGAGAAAGGACTTAATCTCGGTGCGTTGCATCGAACTATACACTTCATATAACACTAGCAATAAAACAAGTGACAAACTGCTTATCATAAGGACAGCCCTCTTATTGTCTCGAGTATTTATCTGTGTACGTGTGTGCTACTTGCTGATTTGTGCCTATTGGTTTAGTTTATTATTTAATTACAACCAAATCGTGCCAGTCTCTCAGGCTGAACCCCCTTGCGTTAGAATAGGTTGTATAGCTAACTTAATATATTAAAATACTGATTAGAATAACTAGATAATACGTTCCACTCTTAGTGATCGACACTCTACTTACCATTATATTCATACTGACCGGGTACACTGCTCGTTAAGTGTGTGTGTTATTGATAAGTCGGCTAAATATAAATTTAAAACTTGAGTAGGCATTAAAACTGCTAAACCGCAACGACACGCGACACGCATCATTCACTCAAGAGTTCATCCTTCAAGAAAACATTGTAAGGTTGATATTGATTCTGATTCAATTAGTTAGCGTTATTTTATTTATCTAGAATCATTCATGATAAGAATTATTAGGTCGAATGAATAAGATTGGGATTGATTTTTTTTTTCTGTCGATTTGATACCCAGAAACATAATTGATTTTGAGGAGAAACTTAAGAAAAATATTGTTAGATGGGTCGAATAAGAATTTTGATAAAGTTAATAATTGTTGTTGTTGATTGTCATTAGAGTGGCATTGGATTGGTAGAATTACGTGTTCATCCTGTTTGTGTTGTATTCGAAGTCACCAAGAGGCATAGGTTCAGGTTTTGGAACCACGAAAATATTGTTGAATTAAGTTAGTGACCGGATCTAAACACACACGTTGTGTTGGAGATACTTTGAGTATATACTTGATAGCACGCGGAATTTACTACCAAGTACTTAGAAGAATATGAGTTTGTGTTTGGTGATTGATTAAGTAAAACAATAAGAACACACAATATCAACCAAACTATCACTTCAATATATCGAACGATTACAATTATGAACGTGAAGGATATTAGGTATTAGATGTATTCGATCTGAATGATATATATATATATATATATATATATATATATATATATATATATATATATATATATATCAAACCCTAATCTAAGGATCTCCTTTTATAATGTAAAGAGTCCTGTACAAGTAAAACATCTAACCGTATCATTCTATACTAATAAGATATTTACCATATCTTTTCTATAATTATCTTCACACGGTTTCACTTTGATCTCATAAGCAGTTCTAACTGTTCTTCCTTCAGTAGTCCTAACTGCTCTTCCATCAGCAGTCTTAACTGTTCTTCTATCAGCCGTACTAACTGCTTAAGTTTAATTCCCAACAATCCTCCCCTAAACTTATGATTTCGATGCAAATCAATAAGTTTCTTGAATTAAACATCTGATTTCATTGATGGGGTAGATTCTTTCAAATACTTGACTTAAATCACGAAACACTTTGGGAATTATCTTCACGTATCATACTCTTTTGGTCAACTCCTCAAAAATTACCAAAATTAATTTAATTCCATCAAGGACTCAATTCCTTATACCAACCCAAGAGTTAATTCTTCATATCAACCACGCATTGAATGTCATTAAACCTTCATTAACTCTATAAAGACTCATATATCCACACAAATCTCTTTCAACACAAATCTTTAACTCTTCAATCACAATGAATTCTTCTTCACCAAACATCATAGAAATCTCATCTGACTCTTCTTCAGATTCTGAAGATTCAGGTTGGAACAACTATTTTCCACCAAATTATTCTTCAACTTCAAGAGTTAATCTTTCAAAGAAAAAGATTAAAATATCCTCATCTGAAGAACCTTCCTCCAATGAACTTCCTCCTTATGTGGATGATTCATCCTCCTCTTCTGACTCGTCTGACGATGATGAACTTCGAAAACTATCAGACTTACTGACAAAAGAATTTGAGAAAGCAGCATCATCAGTGAAGATCCCTGTTCCAAAGAAGAAGCCTGAGAAGAAGCAAGTTCCATCTCCAAGATCAGTAATACTGGCACTTCCCTACAAGAAGGTGTCTGACCTCATGGGTAGCAGAGGAGCCCGCAGCAAAACCATGCCGGATATCATTGGAAAAGGAAAAGGAAAGCTTGAGTAGTTGTGTTGTGTTTGTGTTGTGTAGGTTGTTTTGTTGGTAGTTTGTAGTTTTTGTTGGTTTTTCCTCTTGTAATGAATTGTTGGTTTTTCCTCTTGTAATGAATCCATCTCTATAATGAATAGACTTTAAGCACTTCTTTATAATTCATCTTCTGACTTCTTAATTCCTCCCCTGAATTTCATAATCATCAATCATCTTTAATAGCAACTAGAACAAACTTTAATCCTCCCCTGTTTGGAAGAATCCTCACCATCAGATGAACTAGAACATAGAATCCAAGCTCAGCATCAAAAGACCATTTGGACAAGTTACCATCAATTCAGTTGTGTAGTTTCAAAACTGCTCTCAACACTTCCAGATGTATTACCTTCTGAGAGAGGTGTATCACAGAGCATAAACTCAGTAGGAACTAAGTTTTTAACAATCAGTAGAAACTGGTGAAGCCAGCAGTTCAGACTATTAACCCCAGCAGTACTAACGGTTAGCAAAAAGTTTTCAGAGATAAATTCAAATTTAAATTTTAATGTGGATTCGAAAACATTTTTGTCCACTTATAGTTTTTAGCAAACTATCAGCTATGAACGGATTTGACTTGTCTTTACCAATAGCCGTTTGCTATGGACTAGCCAACTCTTCACACTTAGATTTGGTGAGTTGATAACCAACCAGTTTTTGGTAAACTGTCAACCATAAACGGATTTGAGTAGTCTTTACCAGAAACCGTTTGATCTGGACTAGTTGATTCTTATGTGGATTAGACATGGTGAATCAATTACCATTTGGTGTGTGACAAGCATTCACACTTGACAATCCAAACCACCATACTTTTCAAAGCACAATCCAAAGCAAAAAGCTTTTCTTAACCTGAAATGTTAGTCCAAAACCAAAGAAAATACAATACACAATATTCTCTTTTAACAGTTATCACAATTGACTAACAAAATCACAAGCAGTACTAAAAATTTATCAAGCAGTCTCAACTATACAAATAGCACAACTAACAGTACAAATTCCAAAAATATTTAGACATTAATCGTTTGAAGGATTAAGCATTCCAATACCTGTTACCAAGTACTGAAATCTGCTTACATCAAAACCTTTTGTTAAGAGATCAGCAAAGTTGTTATCAGTGTGTATTTTAACAACTTGAATTAACTTCTTTTCAGCACAGTCTCTTATAAAATGATGTCTAATTTCAATATGTTTAGTTTTTGAATGTTGAACTGGATTCTTAATGATACACATTGTACTGTTATTGTCTATATGTATAATTGTGTTTAAGAAATTGTACCCATAATCAAGCATCTTGCTTTGAATCCATAGAACTTGAGCACAACAACTTGCAGCTGCCACATATTTTGTTTCAGTAGTAGATATGGCCACCATAGTCTGCTTCTTACACTGCCAAGAGATTAATCTTCGACCTAAGAATTGACAACCACCTATTGTAGACTTTATATCCATGCTAGCACCAGCATAATAAGAATCAAAGAATGCAACAAGATCAAATGCAGACTCTTTAGGATACCATAGCCCCAAGTTAGGCTGTCCTTTAAGGTATCTGAAGATCCTTTTTACTACTGTGAGATGAGACACCTTAGGATTTACTTGGAATCTTGCACAGGCACACACAACAAACATAATATCAGGCCTAGATTATGTAAGATACATCAGAGACCCAATCATAGATCTATACATGTGCACATCCACATCTTCACCACTGTGATCCTTTAATAACAAATGTGTCTCCTTGTCAATTGGTGTGCTAGCAACCTTGGCATCTGTGAATTGAAATTTCCTTAAAATTTTACCAACATATTTATCCTGAGAGATAAATATACCATCTGACTTTTGCTGTACTTGAAGACCTAGAAAGAAGGTAAGCTCTCCCATAGAACTCATCTGAAATTGGTCTTTCATCAGCTTTTCAAACTCCTTACACATCTGTTTCTTTGTAGAACCAAAAATGATGTCATCTACATAAACTTGTACTAGTAGAATATCACCCTTGTCCTTTTTAATAAAAAGAGTTTGATCAATTTTCCCTCTATGAAACCCATTCTTTAGAAGATATTTAGCAAGAGTTTCATACCAAGCTCTTGGAGCCTGATGCAATCCATATAGAGCTTTCACCACCTTATAAACCTTGTCAGGATGCTCTGGGTCTATAAAACCTGGAGGTTGTGTAACATAAACCTCTTCATCAATAGTTCCATACAGAAATGCACTTTTCACATCCATTTGATAGACCATAAACCCCATAAATGAAGCATAAGCAAGAAATAATCTTATTGCTTCAATCCTGGCAACTGGAGCAAAAACTTCCTCATAATCTATACCATCCTCCTGAGTATAGCCTTGAGCAACCAATCTTGCTTTGTTCTTTATCACAATGCCCCTCTCATCCTTCTTGTTCTTGAAAACCCACTTTGTACCAATCACTCTCATTCCCTTTGGTAGATCAACCAGAACCCAAACATTTTGAATCTTGAATTGAAGTAGCTCTTCTTGCATAGCTTCAACCCAACTTGATGAATCTAAAGCCTTTAACACATTCTTGGGTTCAACCTGAGATAGAAAACATACAAACATACACTCATGCTCATCTTCATGATATTTCTCTTCATAAACCACACTGAGAAAACCATGATGATCTGGGTCTTGAATTTGCCTTCTGGTCTTGACTCCAGATTGTACATCTCCTATGATATTGGTAAGTGGATGATTCCTATGTACAATAGTATGGGGAGTAGAAGGAACTGCATAGCTAGTAGGCATGTTTTGCAGACCATCTCCAAAGAAATCAAACTCATCAGCTTGAGAAGCAGTATCAACTGGTAAATCAAGATGAGATTGACTTGGTCCAGCAGTATCAATATTTTGCTCAGCAGTTGGAACTCGAGGTTGAGCAGTGCTAACTCCATTGGAACTGCTCGTTGGAATTTCAGCTTCTTTACCATTCTGACAACTTGTTTCAGCAGCATCTTTCTCTTTGTCTACACCACTAGATGAAGGAATATCATCTTTCTTTGTAGAAGACACATTCACAGGACTTTCTTCCATGACAGGTATGAAAATGCAATCATCATCTTCCTCTTTTGAACTTGCATCATTGTTAGTATTTGTTCTTGTAACAGTCACATAATTCATGGAATCTGAAAGACTGTCAATATCAAAGATCCAATAAGGACCTACACCTGCAACATTTGGTTTATTCTCCAAAAATTCTATCTGCAGATTTTCTTCTACCTGCTTGGTGCTTGTATTGTACACCCTAAAAGCCTTACTGTGCAGAGAATAACCAACAAAGAAACCTTCCTCAGATTTCCCATCAAACTTTCCTAGTTGGTCTTTGGTATTAAGGATAGTAACATGACAACCAAAAGGTCTCATGAAGCTTAAAGCAGGGGTTCTACCTCTAAGAAGCTCATAAGCAGTCTTATTGTGAGGTTGTACAACTAAAACCCTATTCAACACATAACAAGCAGTGCTAACTGCTTCAGCCCAAAATGAAACTGGTAGCTTAGAGTCAGCTAACATTGTCCTAGCAGCCTCTATAAGAGTCCTATTCTTTCTCTCAGCTACACCATTTTGCTGTGGGGTTCTAGCTACACTAAACTCCCTCTTAATACCTTTTTCTCTGCAAAAGTCATCCATCACTCTATTCTTAAATTCAGTCCCATTGTCACATCTGATTATTTTAACTTTCTTATCAACTAGGTTTTCTACTTCAACAATAAAGGTCTTAAGTATTTCACTTATCTCATCCTTAGTTTTCATAAAGAATACCCAAGAAAACCTACTATAATCATCAGTGACAACAAGGCAGTATCTCTTAAAGTTCAAGCTATTCACAGAGGTAGGACCAAACAAGTCCATATGTAACATATATAAAGCTTGAGAAATACAGTTCTCGGTCTTTGGCTTACATGAGGCTCTGTGTTGCTTACCCTTAAGGCAAGAAACACAAGTTTGGTCATTTAGAAAAAATTTGTTTGGTAAACCTCTTACCAACCCATGTTTAGCAATATTGTTAATGTTTTTGAAATTAACATGACCAAGCCTCCTGTACCACAACATTGATTCTTCCAATGTGGCTTTTGCAACAAGACAAGTAAGTCCAACCTTAGGAACTAGTTTATTCATCTCAACACTGTATGTATTATCCTTTATAGGGATTTTAAGCAATACTTGACTTTCATCAGGTAGCTTGAAATCAGGAGAAAGTATAAGATAATCCGTATCAGTAAATAAAACTTTGTTCTGTTTATCACAAATTTGTGATACACTGAAAAGATTGTACTTAAGTTCTGGTATATAATACACATTTTCAAAATCAAGGTTACCAGTTTTAATTACCCCTTTACCAGTAATCCTTCCTCCAACACCACTGCCAAAGACTACTGGTCCTCCATCCAGAGCAATAAACTCTGAAAGATTTGACATGTTGCCTGTCATGTGCCTTGAACATCCACTGTCTGAATATCCTCTATCTTCTTTGCTATTTGAGGGATGTTCCTGCACACAAAATAAAGGTGTTAGTTTCTTTTGAGGATCCAAACCATCACTGGTTTGGATCTGCCTTGTGCATCAAGATGAGAAAACTTGTTTGAGGTCTTTAATGCACCATTGGGTTTGGTAAAATGTCTATCCCAATGTGCTGAGGCCTTGACAACATTGCCCCTTTTTCCCTTAACATTTAAGTGCCTAGCAGTTGGATTTGCTGGTCTAGCAGTTGGAACTGCTGACCTAGCAGTTGGATCTGCTTGTTTAGTTTTAGGCACCCACTTCTGATTAGTCATTGATGTTTTCTGATAAAAATGCCTTTTAACTGTTTGTGCATGATTTGAAAATTGTTTTGCACTTGTAACAGTTTGCTTGTTATTAAACCACTTATTTTGACTAGCAGTTGAAACTGTTTTGATGCTAGTCTTTAACATAACAGCTTTAGGTGACATCATATGATTTGCATTAGGGTTTGTCAATCTAGTTGGACCATTTTGAGTTACCCTAGCATTGTTATTCCTGTTCACCCTTGCATTCCCAGTAACCCTCTTTTTCCATGGGTTAGAATCACAATAACCAGCCATATGATCAAAACTTCCACAAACAAAACATACTTTTCTAATCATAGCAAACTTATCATCCAATTTCTTAGATTTTGAGTGATTCCAGTTCCTATGACTACTCTCAGAACTTGATGATCTGTTTTTAGACCTATACATCTTAGCATATCTAACATTTTTCCTAACTGGTTTTTGTTTTCAGTCTTAACCACTTTAGGAGCATGTTTAACTTCTATCTTAACAAAATTAGGTTCATTCTTAACCTCTACATTCTCATCATCAGATGTCCACTCCTCAATGGTTGGTGCATCTGAGTTCCTATCAGAGGACATCTTTTCCTCAGAAAGGGATTTATCACTAGCACTCACAAAAGAATCTTCTGCCTTAACAAATTTAACAGGATTCTCACTAACCTTAACACCATATCTAGGAAAATCCATATCCTTAAACTCTTCTAAACCTGTATGAGCTAAATTGATTCTTGGTGGAGCAAACATTCCTCTAAAGGGGGGTGCAACAGACTTATAACCTAAACCAGATTTAGCTTTGTTAAGTATTTGACTCTCTACAATCTTTTTAACTCCGTTTGAAGTATATTCAAGAGTGTCTACACTTAACTGGATATTTTCTTTCTCCTTTTTAAGCTTCTCTAGTTCATATACAAGTCCACTCATTTTATTATCTTTTATTTCCAATTCCCTCTTTAAAAGACCTATCTCATCAGTAAAGTTTGACTCATTCTGTTTATAAAACACAATTTGTTCTTCCAAAATAGCTAATCCTCTTTTATGATTTGACAGACTAAAACTTATTTGATTATATTCAACTCTAAGATCATCATACTGTTTCTTAATATTTTCAAAATCTTTTAAAGCACGACAAGAGTTTGAACATTTTTCAAGTATATGTACCTCTGAGTCTGAGAAAGCCATCAAACCCAAATTAGCTTGTTCCTCTTCTTCCTCCATGAAGCTCCAATCAAATCCTGCTCCATCTACAGCTACCATAGCCTTGGAAGAAGGCTCTTCAACATTAACAGTTCTCCTTGACCCTTGCTGATTCGTAAACCCTTGACCCTGGTTGCTTTGTTGTCTTGGACCTCTACATTCCCTGGCAAAGTGTCCCAACTTGTGATAATTAAAGCATTCCACCTTAGACTTATCATACCCAGCAACATCTTTTCCATTGAAGGTAATCTTATTCCCAGTCCTTTGGTAATACTTCTTAGCCCTGATGCTTATCAAAGCCAACTGCCACTTTAAATCCATAGCTTCCAAATCATCTTCAGCAATTTGAAGAAGATCTTCATTAAAGATCTTTGACCCACCAGACTGTTCTGACATAAAAGCATATATGGTATCTTCAGTCAAGCCAGCAGTACTAGTTTTTACACTAGCAGTGCTAACTGTTGGTATAGCAGTACCAACTGCTTCTTCATCTTCATGATTAGAACTGTTTGAAGAAGATACAAAAGCCATATTCCCTGAACTGGAACTGGTGCTACCACTCTTCTTGACCTTTTGCTCAACAATCTTGAGATTATTGTAAAGCTCATTCATTGTCATATTCTCCAGCTCTGGTTTATTGCTCCAAACCACAACATAAGTATTCCATTTAGCAGGTAAACTATTTAGAAACTTCATGTTGAGGTCTTCTTGAGGTATCACAATCTTCAACACAGTAAGTTGACTGATGATCTTTTGAAGCCTATTAAAGATCTGATCCAAAGTTTCATTGCTTGATGTAGTGAAGTTCTCATAACTTTGCTTGAGTAGGGTTTTATGTGCCTTCTTGGTAGCTTCATTGCCACCAAATCTTTCCACCACTGCTTCAAAAAGAGTTTTAGCCGATTCGTAATGGCTAAAGTTCAGCACTTGATCATTAAGAATTGCCATTAGCAACAAATTCCTAGCCTTCTGATCATTCTTCTTTTTGATTCTCTCCTCGTTTATAACTGGCTCAGTGTTAAGCTTTGTGACCTTGGAACCATCAGCACGTGTTTCTTCAACAGCAACTGGTTTGAAGGAATCACCATTGATAATAATATCCCATAATGCATAGTCTTGCACCATGAAGTATTGCTCTATTCTGAGCCGCCATAAATCGTATTCATTCTGTTTCAGCATGGGGAGTTTAGCAAGGATTGAGGTTTGAGGTGTCTCCATGTCCATCTTCTTGGATTGCTAGTGAGTAAATACTTCTGATTCTTCTAAACTCAACGTATCAAAAACCTTGTCTCTGATACCACTTGACTGGATCTAAACACACACGTTGTGTTGGAGATACTTTGAGTATATACTTGATAGCACGCGGAATTTACTACCAAGTACTTATAAGAATATAAGTTTGTGTTTGGTGATTGATTAAGTAAAACAATAAGAACACACAATATCAACCAAACTATCACTTCAATATATCGAACGATTACAATTATGAACATGAAGGATATTAGGTATTAGATGTATTCGATCTGAATGATATATATATAGATCAAACCCTAATCTAAGGATCTCCTTTTATAATGTAAAGAGTCCTGTACAAGTAAAACATCTAACCGTATCATTCTATACTAATAAGATATTTACCATATCTTTTCTATAATTATCTTCACACGGTTTCACCTTGATCTCACAAGCAGTTCTAACTGTTCTTCCTTTAGCAGTCCTAACTGCTCTTCCATCAGCAGTCTTAACTGTTCTTCTATCAGCCGTACTAACTGCTTAAGTTTAATTCCCAACAGTTAGGCTATTAGACTCCATGTTTGTAGTGTATTCGAAAGCCCTAGGAACCACAGGTTCATTGTGTTTTGCTAAGTTATGTCAAAAACCCACTGTGACCAACAATGACTTAACCGAGCCATTGACCACCAAAACTTGGTGCAATGGTGGTCAGGATAGACGAGGAAAAACACCTCATCTAGAGGAAGTTTGATCCGAGTTAATAGCAACCATTTGACCTCAACCTATGAGTACTATACCCACGGTTCAAGCCTTGGAAGGCTCATTTGACCTCAAACCCAAAAACCTTAACGAGAAATAACACCATCATAGGGATGGTTAGAAGATTGACTGGAATACTAGAGACTTTGTAGGAATACACCCCAAGAAAAACTAGCAAGTGACGAATAATTAGAGTTCAAGTAGCTAGGCTCATGTGAGGAGAATTCCTCCTCTTGTCGACCTATAGGGGAGTCAAGAACACAAGGCGTTGTTGCCACTTAGACCCCCAATGACTCAAAGTCGAGTAGTACACGAATATTGGTTACGAAGTGAAGCTGAGACAGTGGATGATGACCAGTCTCAGTAGCAAAGAAAAGGTTCCAGGAAGGTAGCACCAAGTCGTTAACTTGGTGCACTTCTCTATTTTGCTTAATGAAATACCAGGCCAAACAGCCCAATGGCCAGGCCCAACTAGAACTAGCGATGCAGCCCACCTGATAGCCCAAATTGGCAGCCCTTAACCCAGGCCACAGATGGGCATGTGTATAACCCATTCGGCCCACCAGATTTAGTGTTAAACCCAACCCATTAGTGATTTAGTTTCCCCCTCTTCGAACCCCATGGGCCGCAGCCCACTAGATGTTAAATACCAAGTTGAATGACAGTTATACAAGAAATGTCGTGAGTAAATAAAATGAACAATAGCCGTTACAAAAATAATTTGTACTAACTAACTTTTAGATTAGTAATAGCCGAAGGACCAAAGGAACATGAAATTTCATTAACTTACATACAACTTGTATAGTCAAAATGTAAAACTTGACGAGAATTATTCAACATATAGGAATGTAGAAGCTATTATAGCCGGGAACAAAAGTGGAATTTTATTAACATGTATGTACGTAAAAGCTTGAATAGCCGAAATGTTAAACGCGATGAAAACGATTAAAACAACTAGACTAAATATATATACATTGTTATACAATTAATTTTACATACACTTTGGAAAAAAATAGAGATATATATATACTAGCATGAACTCGTGGTACTCAAATTCACGATAGGTGTAAACACTAACACATGTCGAGGTAGATAAAAATGCATTAACACTTATATTCGTTATGTTGACAACCAAATAAATTAAAAATGGATGTCACTAGAAACGTATCAACTCAATTAGAGTAAATTCGACGAAACGTACAATATTGTGTAAATGGATTATAATGAGGAACTAGTTAAATTACTCAAGTTAACGGTACATATTCAACTTCACACATCATTAGGTGATAAACGTCACATATATTAAGTCTTACTTTTAAAACCAACATAGGCGGACCTAACGAACAATATATATATATATATATATATATATATATATATATATATATATATATATATATATATATATATATAATATATATATATATATATATACACACATATCACAATTAGATTAAATTCGTTCATACCTTAGATCGTTAGATATTTCCCAACCCCCCAAGTACCATAACTTTAGGTCATTTGTAGAGTTACACCTCACCATCCCTTAGGAGAGACCTTAGTAACCACACTTGCCGCCACACAAGTGACAACAACATAGATACACTAAAACATTGAAATTAAAATCTGAAGGAACTTGAAATTTAATACTTGAAAACTAAGATGTGGTTATTTAATCTAGGTTGCGTGTTGCTGCCGTGCACTCTCTAATTTCACTGCATTCACTGTTCAGACCAATAAAGGTGAGTTTATAGCCCCATTTTTACTTTTACTTGTTTTACCAATATGGGGTGAGAAACATGCAAATCTTTTATGGACCATAATATTATTACTATTTCTCAAAACTATTGCGTAATTAGCCTAAGCCCTAAAACCCACTATCATGCCCATTTTCATGAGCCGTTAATTTCCTTTAGGAAGCGCGATTGCTTTAGATAGATCTATTGGGGTTACTCCCCCGTTCGGTTGGCCAGACAGGTCAAGGCGAACGTATAGCAAGTCGGACTTCGAGTGTATTGGGTTAAACATTTGCTAAGGGCCCCATAACTATTATTTATGTGTTAAAAATTAGCACACTAAACTGTCGAGCTTCGGTTGCATGAACTTAGTGCTAGCGCGATAGATACTTTTGTATGACATTATATGTGTTATAATGATCATGCTGGTCCAAAACTAATTATTTGATGACTTTATTTAAACCTATGAACTCACCAGTTTTTTGCTGAATTTTTAGCATGTTTTTCTCAGGTGTGTGATTTGACTTGGTATGGCAAGATATGGCAAGGCAAAGGGTCATGGAATTTTTTTTTCTGTCAGATTGGCAATTCTTATTGGAGACTTATTTTTATGAGGTACCACAATATTTAATGGGCCTAAATTCTATCTAAACTATGAATTATCTTTTGTAAAACTTAATCGTTGATTTTAATTAAAAATGGTGTATGTATTCCGCTCTTTGTTACCTTGTGTTGTGATTTCTAATCGTTGCACCCGCAAAGTAGCACCCTCAAAGTTCAGTATGCTTCCGCGACCGTTGTAAATTTTGGGGGTGTTACAGATTGGCATCAGAGCCTAGGTTATAGAGAACTAGGTACATATAAACCCTAAACTATAACCATTTTTATACAAAAAAGTCCATATGACCGCCATTTTCCTTGCTTGCCATTTTACTTGATGATTATCTGACTTGATTGCATGTTATGATTTGTGACTTGTTACTATAAGTATTATATGTATATATTTATATACACTTAACCCACACTAGTTATTATTACCGATATACTTACACACGTATACCATTTTGTCACAGAGTATGTCTTCCCATCCTATCCCACCGATTTCACCAAATTCAGAAGACCCGTACATGCAAGTGCTGCAAGCCAATAATGCACCGGATCCTGACCTACTCGAGCCCACACTCACAACAGCACTGCCTACTCCCAGTCAGCCTACTGGTCATGATACACAGCCTGCTTCACATACTCTTCCAGTCAGACGTGCAGCTCGCATGAGAGTTCCTGGTTATCAGATGAGGTACTCAGATTTTCTGTCATCATCCCAGAAGAGACCTCGAGTTATCTATACAGGAACTTCTACCACCCCAGTATCCGTTTCACCAGCATCATCTCCAGAGCATTCACCACCTCACCAACGGCTCAGGAGGGCCGATGATTCCTACTCAGAAGAAGAAGAGGATCCTGAGGAAGATCCTGAAGAAGAACCAGTGGCAGACCCTATTCCTGAAAATATTGCACTAGTTGAGCCACGACATGGAAAAGGGATATTGGAGGAAGTGCCTAGTACATTCGAGTTGGGACAGAGCTCCAGGGTAGCTCAGATTGTGGGGGAGGATAGGGATATGTCTCTCAGGTTAGGTTTGAGAGCTGCAGGATTACGAGCCAGGGATGAGGCTCCGGTCGCCTGTGAGATTAATGGCGAAGTATGGAAGGATATTGAATGTATTCACAGCACTCCACTCCAGGCAGGTAGTCCCACTTATGAGCCATCTTCACCTACTTTTGTGCCGCCATCTCCATCCATGCCGATTTCCCCTCCACCAGCTGTGTCACCAATGGCAGAAGAGGAGGAAGATGATGTCACCAGGTATTTAGTACAGCTGGGTGCTCAGGGAAACTTGTTGGACATTCATTCTGATCAGTTGGAGAGGTTAGAGAGACAGGATGAACAGGTCGGCAGAGAGCTTGCTGGAGTCTGACAGAGGTTAGGGGATATAGGAAGAGACCAAGCCAGAGCTTGGGATGCCGAATGGACAAATTGGCATTGTATGCATGAGCTGGAGTCAGTAATGGCTAGAGTCACGAGAGCTGAGCACGAGGATCGTAGGGAGGTATTAGCGTCAAGGAGACGTGTTGCACAACTCGAGACTAGGGTAGGAAATTTGGAGACCATCATAGCTCAGATGGCACGAGAGTTGAGACAGCTACGCATCAGACAGGATGAGTTTGAGAGTTAGGAGTTGAGATGTATCTACACTAAACTGGGTAGTTGCCAGTTAGTGGTAGTAGTAGTCTTTTATTTGTAGTCAAGGAACTTATGTTATTCTTAGACATTCAAGCTCGAATTTTGTATGCACCACCTTATTCTAATATATGACGAGCTTAGCCGACTATTTTATTGTGTTATCGTTCTTAAGAAATTTACCTTACCCATATAGATTACACTTGTACTGATTCTTCAAATCTTGATTATCTCTATCCTTCTTATATAGCAACATGCCTCCGAAGAAAGTAACCCGAACCACACATGCACAACCTACAAACCAAGACCCCGTCAGATCTGAAGCAGCAGCCCCACAGGTGAATCGAGCCATGCTCGATCAGCTCATAGAGAAGTGGTGTTAGGAATATAAATATTCAAATGAAGACTCGATCACCCCGTGTACTCAGTAGCATTAAATAGCTCGTAGGATTATATTAGTAAGTTAATATAGTTTAGTTATTATAGAACTCGTGGAGTGGGTCGGGTCTTTACCCACTGTCAGCTCGCTCTACAGCCCACTCAAGGCACAAATATTAGAACTATAAATACCCCTATCCACCTAGGGAGAGGGTTGGAACTTCTCACACATTCAACTAATACATTTCATCTTTCTCTCACTAGTTCCCATTCTCTCCTTCTCTCTCTAAAACTTTCGGCCAAATCCACCTCTTTTATGTGCTATATGTTATTGAATATGCTACAACTGGTATCAAGAGCCATGGTTAGGTTCTAGTGAGGGCATATTCTCAGTTTTGTGGAGTGATTTTGGCATTTGTTTTGTGTTTTGTTGTTCGAATAGAAAAAGGAAGAAAACCTTTAGGTTAAGCTTTGATTGTGGTTAAATTGGTTGAAAACGCGTACTTTTGGGTTCACAAAATTGTTTTACATCTTCCTTAATAATATACAACATTGTTCGTGTTAATTAGTGGAAGATTTGAAGAGTTTCTTGGCTGCGGTTTGACTTTCGGAAGGATTTTCTTCGCTGCGGTTTGTCTATCGGTAAAGGATTTCTGGTTGCGGTTTGAGTTATTTGGGAAATTGTTAGTTGCGGTTTGCCAAGAACCTCTGACTGCGGTTTGGAGATTAACCAAAATGGGAAAGACGACAAAAAAGGACGAAAAGTGACATTTTTGTCCTCTTATCATTGTGGTTTGTGGTTTTTGTCGTGTTGCGGTTTGTCGTTTTGTCCTACGGTTTGATTTTAGGTGCTGCGGTTTGACTCACTGCGGTTTAGGTCTTTGCGGTTTGAATTTCTGCGGTGTGGTGATTATGCGGTTTGCCAAGGTTGTGGTTTGACCATTGCGGTTTGAATCCTGCGGATTGGTATTCTGGTTCTGCGGGTTGATCTTTGCGGTTTGTCTAGTATTCCTGCGATTTAAGTATTGCGGTTTGGTATTCAGGATCTGCGGTTTGACTTTGCAGTTTGTCTCATGTGCCTGCGGTTTGGATATTGCGGTTGGTATTCAGGATTTGCGGTTTGACTTTGCGGTTTTTTTTGTGTACCTGCGGTTTGGTATCCAGGGTTTGCGGTTTGACTTTGTGTAACTGCGGTTTGATTCAAACAGTGACTGAGATTTGCTCAAATCATTACGATAACTCAATACTCATAGTCAAATAACGGTTTATTCTTGATTCTTGTAATATCCCGCGAAAGAACTTATTTCTCGGTTTAAATCAAAGAATTGTAAAATCCCATTCACTTCAACATCATGACAAGCACAGCTTCCGACGACATTCAAGCTGCCGGGTCCGATACCCGTCCTCTTATGCTTGATAGGACTGACTATGAGTCGTGGGCACAAAGAATTCGACTCTACTGCTTGGGAAAAGAGAATGGTGTTAACATTCTCAAATCCATTGATGAAGGACCATTTTAGATGGGTACCACAAGAGATGTTGTAACTACTGGTGAGGACGGAACGGTGACGTTTGGAATCGATAGGCCACGCATGTACAATGATCTGAATGAGGAAGAAAGGAAGAGGTACGATGCAGACATTAGAGCCTCCAACATTGTCATTCAAGGATTGCCCAAAGATGTTTACAAACTCATCAATTTCAACACAGAAGCAAAAGCAGTTTGGGATAATGTCAAAATGCTTCTGGCTGGGTCAGAACTCACAAAAGAAGATCGTGAGTCACAGTTGTATAATGAGTTTGAGCATTTTAAGATGAACCCGGGTGAGAACATTACAGACTACTATGTGAGATTTCACAAGTTGGTAAATGACATGAGGATCATCAGAATGACTATGCCAAACATCCAACTCAACTCAAAGTTTGTAAACAACATGACTCCATAATGGGACAGATTTGTTACTGCAGTGAAACTCAACAAAGGTCTGAGAGATAAAAATTATGAACAGTTGTATGCCTATCTACAACAACATGAGAAACATGCTGCTTATGATCGTCTGTTGAGCGAAAAACTCAATCCAACTGCACCAAATGATCCACTAGCATTTGTTGCAAATGCTCAGCCAATCTACCAATTGTCATCTGATCAAGCTTATCATCATCCCTATTCATCACCATCTGCTATGAATCCACAACTGGATTCAGGTTACTCTCACACCGACAAAATTATTGATAACCTCACCAACCAAGTGTCCTTACTTGTTCAACAATTCAAAGCAACACTCCCTCAAACTAACAATCAACTCAGAACCTCATCAAACCCACGCAATCAGGCAACTGTGGAGGATGGAAGAATTGTAGTTCAGAATGTTCAGGGGAGGCAAAACTTGAATCAAAGGAACATGGGTAGAGGTAATGTGCAGATCAGAGTAGGGAATGCAAATCAGGGGTAGGGGAAGCAACCCAAGTGTTACAACTGTGGTGGACTTGGACACATTGCCAAAAACTGCAATCAACCAAAACGTCCACAGAACTCTGACTATTTCAAGGACAAGATGTTGTTGATGCAAGCTCAAGAGAATGGAGCTGAGTTGGATGAAGAAGAATTGTTGTTTCTTGCTGGCGATGGGGGAAATACTTTTGATGCCGATGTGGACGAGCAGCCAATTCAGGACCTTGCACTTAATGATCCCAACATCTTCAAAGCTGATGATTGTGATGCATTTGACTCTGATGTGGATGATGAACCAACTGCTCAAACAATTTTCATGGCTAATATGTCCTTTGTTGTCTCATCATCTCAACAAGCTGGTCCCTCCAATGCATCTGTTATTTCTGAGGTACTTAAGATTTATGACACATATAACATAGAGGATGAACAGAAGATTCCCAACAGTGTACAACAGACAGATGTTGTTGAATCAGATAATGTTGACATGGGAAATAGTAATATTATTCCATATGAACAGTATGTGAATCACAACAACGTGTCTGATGTACCAGGTTGTGCATCTTTTGTTGAAACTATTGCTTGTGTTGTAGATAATGCTTGTAAGTGGCATGAGAACACTGAGTTTGTCCCTAATGACACCTTGACCACTAGACTAAACATATATAAAGATCAGGTGGCCATTTATGAACAAGGTACTAAATTTGAACTAACTGAACGTGAGCAGAAAATGGATAGTCAAATGCGTACACTTATAACTGAGCGTAATTTAAGGGAGGAAACATTAAAACAAGAGTTGAGTTCTTTGCAAAAACAGCTGGATCTGACTGTTAAAGAAAAACAGGAGGCCCAAGAGAACGTAAATACACTAAAACAAGACTTCAAGGAAAAAGAAACACAACTCTTAAATGATTTCTCCAGACTTAAAACCTTAAAGAATAAACTTGAAAACAAGTTGTACACACAAGACCAAACTAGACAGACTGCTCAAATGATTCAGAAGCACAAAAAGTTGTGTGATAAGCATAGTAAAAGTAATGTAGGTGAACCTAAATTAGCTCTCCTTAGGAATGATAGAGTAGCCCAACCTGCCTTGTATGATGCCAATGTGATGATTATGCCTGGTCATGCCCTACCTGATGTTTCATCTTTAGAAGAGAGTAATGAGACAGAAGTGAGAAATAGAGAAAGAATGAATGAGAAAATTAAGGATCCCAAATGCATAGCCAATCGAATAATAGTCAAACCCCATGATTATTATGAGGAGAATCGATTGACTGTGTTTGCATCTCAAAAGAAGTTAACGACTGAACAAATATTTTGGTCTTTAGATATAGAAAAGAGAAAGGCCGATGAGCTTGAAGCCAAAACTCCATTCCTTAGGAAAATTGCAGCTGCGACAGCATATCCTCCCAATACACCTAGGCATTTGGTCCCTTTGACTCTTCCCGCAGAATGTAAAACCTTAATTAGCATATATGTACTTGGTCAACTATTTGCTGATTTTGATAAAACATGTAAGAAGAGAATTACACCAACCGGAATTACTGAGGGGGAAAGGGGTTTTGAACAAACAAAAAGGTGTTACTTGACTGAGGTCATTCCATTCTTTAAATTACTCAAAGAACACTTTGAAGGGATGCAACAAACCCTTAAAACTGAAGTCAATCAGATGAAAGTAGTGTTTAAAGATATGGAAAATAAGGTAACTCAAAATGCGATAGAACTTAAGAGTCGTGAGATTGAGAGAAAGAACATTCTCATCACCAATGAGAATTTGATTGCTAGATGTATTGCACAGGATATATTTTATACTGCTACTGATTCTGCTTTAACTGCCTGTCAATTTCATGAGTATTCTATTGCATTGAATGTTACCCAGAATCGTGTTGTTGAGCTTGAGGGGGAGAATTTGAAACTACAAGAGAAAATTCAAAATGATGACCATGATAACATGGTTAAGCATTTTTCAAAACTAGAGGTTGATTATCTTAACTTACAATTAAAATATCAACACTTAGAAGAAAGATGTAAAATATCAAATGCCCAGACATCTTTGGATGCTCCTGAATTTGATACATATTTTGAATTGAGCAAACGTGATGAAAAAATTCAAGCTCACACAAACACGATTTGTTGGGTTTTGAAGATACCGCTGCTTGAAGTTCATGCTGCTGCTCATAAGACTTAAGGAAAAATACACTAAGTATGATACTGCTGCTAGGCTAAATCATACTACTGCTAGTGTATTCATACTACTGCCGATGTCTGACTGATGAATGGTGAAAATAAGCTAAGTGTCATACTACTGCTAGTCTACCAGGATACTGCTGCTAGAGTAATGATACTTCTGCTTATCAGATAATGTATAGTTTGTTAAGATAATTTAGGAAAAGATTTAAATTGATATTATCTTGTATAGAAAGTTTTGTAACCGACTAGGACTCCTTCGAGTATAAAAGGAGGATCTAGGGTTAGGGTTTAGGTACGTATTACGTATTGCTTTGTAATCGCTTCAAGGTTTCTTGTAACCCTGTTACTTTTGAGTAACTGTATTTAATATATTGAAGTGTTTTGTGAGAATTCGTTTTGCATTATTCATAATTCTTCTTAAGATCAAGTATTAGTTTCCGCATAATATTTGATAATGTTGGGAATTCTGCTAAGGAAGAATTCTGCTGATGGTTAATGCTGATGGTTACTGCTGAAGCTTTATGATTCTGCTGAAGAATGTTACTGCGGAAGTATAGATTGTGCGGAATGTGTTTCTGCTGATGGATAGTTTCCGCGTATTATGTTATTAGTTAGGATATGCATGAGTTTATTTAGAAAGTGATATTGCATATCTTGGATAGTTTTTAGATTATACGTTTCTTGTGAAACGGTTTAGGGTTGTTTAGGGTTCCTTGTCTATAAAAGGAACACGTCTTTATGTATTATGTACGAGTTTAGAAAAACACTTTTAGTATTAATCAAAAGATCCATAGAGGATCAAATCGTTCTTAGTAATTGTGTTCTTACTTGTGTTTGTTTTCCGCTATAGAATACAAGTAACTTAGACTTTCTTTTAGTGTGTTTGTGATTACATAAACATTACTAACGATCCACGAGCTCATAAAGATCTATCAAGGTCTATAGTTTCAACAAGTGGTATCAGAGCCTCGTGAGAGTCTCTGTGTTACTAAGAACATCTTCTCGTTTACACCCTCTCACACCCAATAACCATGCCTGGATCAGATGATGAATCTGAAGTTCACAGCAACAACAACAACAACAACAACAACCAAAACACCACATCTATGCAACAACTCAATCTCACCAATAGCAATGCAAAGTTTCCTTATCTTAAGAAGGAAGAATATGAATTATGGGCAATGAAGATGCAGAACTGGATCACCAATATTGATTGGAATCTTTGGGAAGTTGTCCGTAAAGGAAACAGTTTGAAGAAGCATTCTAAGGATGAACATGGTGTTATTACTATTCTTCCTCCTAGATCTGCTGAAGAGATTCTTGCAGTTCAAAGAGAAAATAAAGTGAGAACCATTCTTCTTCAAGCTATTCCAGATGACCACATGGGAGATTTTCACTACATGGATGAAGCAAAAGATATCTGGATGGCGATCAAGGCTAGGTTTGGTGGGAACGATGAGTCAAAAAGGATGAAGAAGTCGATGTTGAAACAACAGTTTCAAGAGTTTCAAATAACTGAAGAGGAAGGTATCCACAAAGGGTATGACAGGTTCCATAAGATTTTGAGCCAGATGAATCAGCTGAAGGCCAGACCTGACAATGAGGACTGCAATGCAAAGTTCCTTCGATCATTACCTCCCTCATGGCTACAAGTGAGCATTGCACTCAAAGCAAAAGGTGGTCTAGATATGCTTTCATTTGATGATCTCTTCAACAAGCTTAAGACTCTTGAACCTGATGTTCGAAGTCCCATTCGTACATCCACTCCTAACTACTCAGCATTTGTAAGCACCAGCTCCAATAAGATGACTCAGGCTTCAAGTTCAAGCTCCTCAGTAACATCTTCCTACTCTCAACCACAGTCTAGTGGTGTAATGGAGGATGTACTCCAGTCGTTTGTTGCTGATTATGAACATCAGCAGCATCTTGCTTTTGAGGATTTTGATCAGGTGGATCCTCTTGACTTGGAAGAGATGAATCTAAAATGGCAGGTGGCCATGCTTACTTTAAATGTCAAGAGGTTTGAAAAGAAGTCTGGAAGAAAGTTCGGGTTTCAGGGAAGAGAACCAGCTAGGTTTGATAGAAGGAAGATCAAGTGCTATTCATGTGGTCAGTTGGGTCACTTCTCTAGAGAGTGCAAGGATAGAAAGACTGGTGATGAAGTTCGGTATTCAA
The DNA here is from genome assembly GCA_021014915.2 of Artemisia tridentata subsp. tridentata. Lineage (NCBI taxonomy): Eukaryota > Viridiplantae > Streptophyta > Magnoliopsida > Asterales > Asteraceae > Artemisia > Artemisia tridentata. The sequence continues at coordinate 361,205,176 of CP139506.1, forward strand.
GCTATCAGAAGAATCAGGTGAATGCTGAAAACCCCAAAGCCATGGTCACTCTTGATGAACATATCAACTGGAAGGTGCATGATCCTGAGAATGATGATAATGCTGATGTTGGTGGATTGCTGGCTAGCTGTTCTTCAGAGGATAATCATTGTCAGAATGCCTTAATGGGCATATCTCAGGTACAAAATTGTGTATTTGGTTGTAGTGAAAGGTATAATGAACTTAAAAAAGAACATGATGAATTAAAAGCCAAATATCATGAAAGTTATATAGATGTTAAGGCTTATAAACACTCTTTAAAAACACTAGAAAGACAAAAAGTCTGGTTTCAGAAGAATGAGGTTGCTTATGGTGAAAAGATAGGGGTGTTAGAGAGAGATCTATTTTGTGCTAAAAATGAATTAAAATGTTGTGAAAAGGAAAAGGCTAAACTAGAGGTAGAAAAACAGGAAGTGCAGACTAAACTAGATAATAGCTTGGCTAGGTTTGATAAATGGAAAGATTCATCTAAAAATCTAAACAGGTTAGTTAACAGTTCCATGTCTGTAAAAACTAAGATTGGTTTAGGGTATGGTGATTACATAGGGAAAGATCAATTCTATGACCCTAATGAGTACAGTGTGTTTGACCCTGAACTAGTAGACTATCAAGCCCCTGTTAAGATTGTCAGTAATGGATTCTTACATGCTGTGCCTGGACCTATTAGGGGAGAACACATGCCATCTAGCACCACCACCTCTGACTTTGATGGATCACACCATCTTTATGGCAAAAAGTCAATTGACTTGCCAGACCCTGATTCTAATTCTTCTGACTTTGTCTCTTGTTCTGACAGTGACAAGTCCTCTGACCAAGGGTCTACCACCTATACCAGTTGTGATTCAAGTGAAAAGTCAGACCCTACAAAGACCTCTCCCAAGCCTTCACCCAAGACACCCTACAAGTCTGTTAGAATTGCTGCTGAGGATGTCAAGTCCAAGACAGTTTCTTCTGAAGACTTGTCTTTTAATTCTTTGCAAAATAATGTTTCTTATTGTGTCAAAAACAATCCTGTTTCTGTTGGTGATTTGAATAATTCTACTTGTAATGGAACATCTTTTTCTTTTAATAAATCTTCTAAAAAGAAGAAATGTTTTGTGTGTGGAAGTAAATCTCATCTAATCAAGGATTGTGATTTTCATGAGCAAAGAATGGGTGTTGGTCAGACTAAACCTAGACCAATGTGGACAAATGTTCAGAATATTCCACCATATGTCCCACAGGCATCTCATAGGGCCAGCAATTACGCTGATAGACATTCTGCTGATAGACATTCTCCTAAGAAACATTCTGCTGATAGAAATTTTCAGTCTGCTAGGAAAAGATATGTTGCTAGACCATTTGTGCAACCCACTAGTTCTTATTTTCAGAATGGTCTTTGGCCTGGCTTTATTGACCCAATGACTATGGGTATGGGATATTGGGATACTGCTGTTAAGCCCTCAGCAGGTTGTTTTTGGACTCACAAGGGACCTAATCTTCATAGAAGGTCCAAGAACAATGGTGGATCTTATCAATCTACATGGCCTAATTCTTATGATCCACAAGGCAGGCTCAAGTCAGTAATGACTTGAGTCTCCAATGTGTACTAACTTTTGTATAATTTTGTTGTATATGTAGGATCATCCTTTGAAAAGTAAAGATGTAGGCATAGTAGATAGTGGTTGTTCCAGAAGTATGTCAGGAAATAGGGACATGCTAGAGAATTTTGTACCCATTCAAGATGGAGGCATTGTGACTTTTGGTGGAGGAGATGGCAAAATCACTGGGTTTGGTACCATCAGAACACCTGGCTTGGACTTTGAGAATGTGCTCTATGTGAAGGAACTGCAACACTTCAACCTGTTCTCAGTATCACAAATATGTGATGGCAAGAACAAGGTCTTCTTCTCAGAGGATGAATGTCTTGTGCTTTCTAAAGACTTCAAGCTTCCAGCAGATTCCCCAATTCTGCTGAGAGTTCCCAGAAGATATAATTTATACACAATCAACCTGAATGAAGTCCAACCTGAAGGTGATCTGACATGCTTGGTGGCTAAAGCATCCATGGATGAGTCAAATAAGTGGCATAGAAGGATGGCTCATGTCAATTTCAAGACCATAAACAAGCTCTCTAAGCTTGGTCTAGTTCATGGGCTTCCCTCCAAAATCTTCACCAATGAACACAATTGTGTTGCCTGCAACAAAGGGAAGCAACACAGAGCCTCATATAAAGCCATTACAGCTGTGAGCACTATCTCAGAACCTCTCCAGTTGCTGCACATGGATCTTTTTGGCCCAGCTCAAGTCAGGAGCATTGATCACAAATCCTTCTGCCTGGTGATCACTGATGACTATAGCAGGTTTTGTTGGGTATTCTTTTTGAGAACTAAAGATGAAACATCTCCAATCTTAAAAGAGTACATAACCCTTGTTGAAAACCAGCTAAATAAAAAGGTTAAAGGGATTAGGTGTGATAATGGGACAGAGTTCAAAAATGCTGTCTTAATAGAACTTTGTCAGTCTAAGGGGATAAAAAGGGACTATAGCACTCCAAGAACCCCACAGCAAAATGGGGTTGCAGAAAGAAAGAATAGGACCTTAATAGAGGCAGCAAGATCCATGCTTGCAGACTCTAAATTACCCACTATGTTCTGGACTGAAGCAGTAAGTACTGCTTGTTATGTTTTGAACAGGGTATCCATCACTAGACCTCATATCAAGACACCTTATGAACTTCTCACTGGGAAAGTTCCTGATATTCATTACTTTAAACCTTTTGGTTGTCAAGTGACCATTTTGAACACTAGTGATCCTTTAGGAAAGTTTGATGAGAAGGCAGATGAAGGTTTCATTGTGGGATATTCAGCTCATAGTAAGGCTTATAGGGTATACAATTTAAGTTCTAAAAAGATAGAGGAGACCCTTAATCTGAGATACCTAGAAAATAAGCCTCATGTTCAAGGACAAGGTCATCCTTGGTATTTTGACTTGGATTACCTAACTGATTATTTGGGCTATACTAGATATGTTGCTGAACAATCTGCAGGTACAAAAGAGTCTCCTACTAACAATGCAGGTACCCTGGAAGAGGACTCAGGAAGTGAGTCTGAGCAAGATGAGCATACTATTGTTATACCTTCGTTTCCTCCTAACCATGTTGCAGGAAATACTTCTGGGGAGATTGAAGATTTGTCACACTATGCAGAGGACCTTGCTAGACTGAAGAAGCAGGAATTTGTAGCCAATCAAGAAGCTGAAAGACTAAGTGAGGAGTCAGCACAACCCTTCAGTGGAAACCAGGATTCTGCTGATCCACCTCATGTTTCTGCTGAAGTTACTACATCTGCTGATGGATCTTCTGAAGGTTCTCCCATGTCTAATAGTGTGTCCACAGACTTTGAGGAACCTTATACACGCTTTCCAAGTCCCTCTGATCTTGGAAATCACTCACCCAAAGCTGGTATCTTCAACTCAGCCTCCTATGACAGTGAATTTGGACCAAATATGACCAATCTTGACACCTCAATTGAAGTCAACCCCAATGCAACCAAAAGGATACATACTGATCATCCTCACTCCAACATTCTTGGTGATCCTCAAGCACCTGTTAGAACTAGAAGTTCTGTGAAAGGTTCTAAATATGGTCAAGTGGCTTTTCTTTCTTATGTTTCATCTCAGCAAAGGGACAATCACACAGACTTTAAGCATTGTCTGTTTGCTTGTTATCTCTCACAAGTGGAACCAACAAGTGTTAGTCAAGCTCTTGACGACTCCAGCTGGCTTGAAGCAATGCAGGAAGAGATGCTACAATTCAAGAATCAGAAAGTTTGGGTATTGGTACCACTACCTGAAGGGAAGATTGCCATTGGTACCAAGTGGATTTTGAAGAATAAACGAGATGCCAGGGGTATTGTGGTTAAAAACAAAGCAAGATTGGTGGCACAAGGATTCAGACAAGAGGAGGGAATTGATTATACTGAAGTATTTGCTCCTGTAGCTAGGGTTGAGGCCATCAGAATCTTCTTGGCCTATGCATCTTATATGGGTTTCATGGTGTATCAGATGGATGTCAAAGGTGCTTTTCTATATGGAGAAATTGATGAGGAGGTTTATGTATCTCAACCCAAAGGTTTTGAAGACCCAGATAATCCAAAGCATGTTTACAGGGTTGTCAAAGCTCTCTATGGCCTTCATCAGGCACCCAGAGCTTGGTATGCTAGGCTTTCATCCTTTCTGCTGAAGCATGGATACAGAAGAGGTGCTATAGACAAAACACTCTTCATTAAGAAAGATTCCAGGGATATCATCCTTGTTCAAGTTTATGTGGATGACATTATTTTTGGCTCCACTAAAGAAGCTTGGTGCAGGGAGTTTGAGGAATTGATGAAGGGAGAGTTTCAGATGAGTGCTATGGGAGAGCTCACTTTCTTTTTGGGTCTCCAAGTTCAGCAGAAACCAGATGGTATCTTTATTAGTCAGGATAAGTATGTTCAAGATATGTTGAAGAAGTTTGATATGGAGAATGTTAGACCTGCCACTACACCCTATGAAGCTCCCAAGCCAAAGAATAACCTTGAACCAGATCCTGCAGTGAATGTTCACTTGTACAGGTCCATGATTGGTTCACTAATGTACTTGACAGCTTCAAGGCCAGATATCACATTTGCTGTGAGTGCTTGTTCTAGACATCAGGTCACACCACTCACTTCCCACCTGAATGCAGTCAAGAAGATCTTTAAGTATCTCAAAGGCCAACCCAAGCTAGGTCTTTGGTACCCAAAAGAGTCTCCTTTCAAGTTGGAAGCTTATAGTGATAGTGATTATGCTGGTGCAAATCTGGATAGGAGATCCACAACTGGAGGTTGCCAATTTCTTGGAAGAAGGTTGATTTCTTGGCAATGCAAGAAACAAACCATTGTTGCTACCTCATCTACTGAAGCAGAGTATGTTGCTGCTGCCAATTGTTGTGGACAGGTTCTTTGGATACAAAATCAATTGTTGGACTATGGGTTTAATTTCATGAATACCACCATTTTTATTGATAACCAAAGCACCATATGCATTGTTAAAAATCCAGTTTTTCATAATAGGACTAAGCATATTGAGATAAGGCACCATTTTATAAGAGATGCATATGAAAAACATTTGATTAAGGTGATTAAAATACACACAGATGATAATGTGGCAGATCTGCTGACTAAAGCTTTTGATGGACCTAGGTTTCAACACTTAGTGGTCCATATTGGGATGGTTAACCCTTAAATGCTATGTTTGAGGGGAGGCATAGGCCTCAGGGGAGGCATATGCCTCAGGGGAGGATTGTGATTGTAAAGTATGTACTATTTTGTAGATTATTGATTATGTTTGCTAACACACTAATCCACTAATGTAATTTTAGTTTGTATGGTTTGGTTTGTTTGCTTTTATGTGTCTGTTTTGCAGAACTGCCTGAGATTGATGATTTTAAGTTGATGTTCTTCAAGATTAATGGGACATGGTCAAGTAAGCTTAAAGAGTGTTTCTGCTGAATGGAAGTACTGAAACAGAGATCAATTCATAATCAAAGACAAGTTGTTCATTCATTCAAAAGAAATTACAGCTTACAAACAACTTAATCAAGACCAATCCTATACAAGATCAACTACACAGACACAAGTTCCTATCATCTAATGCTGCACCAGGAAGACTAACAGACATGATTGAAGATGCTGAAGAACCTAGTTTTATATCTTTGGTCCTTGGCAACATCTCATCAGCACCTACTACATTTTTCCCTTTCCCTTCCCAGTCACCTCTGCACCCTTGCTCTTTCCTGTGTCCCTGTGGTATGAAACTCCAGTCCTAGGAGCAGGAAGACCAATAACCACTTCCCTTGTCTCTGGGAGTGGTGGATTTCTGGTGGGTGGCCTTGGTTGGGGTTGTGAAGGTTGGGGATTCTCTTCCCTGGTTGCTGCTGCTTCTCTCTCCTCTTCCTCTCTTACCAACCTATTGAAGATTGGCTCAAGACGCTCTGTGGAGTCATCAGAGCCCCTAGATGAGTCGTCTGGATCCACCACACTATCATCTTCTGAAGAAGGAAGAAAAGGGGACTTCCTTGTAGGTGGCTCGTCTTGGTGAGGATATCGAAATAGAGGTCGATTATCCTCAGATGATGAAGATGATGATGGAGGTTTGGGTGGATTGTTGGGTCTGCTTGAAGAGCCCACATCATGTCTTTTCTTGCGGGCTTGTTCCTTGGTGATCCCATACATTCTATATGAAGGACGTCTGGATGATTGAGGTTTGTTATCTCCTGAATCTGCTGATGAGTCAGAAGATAGATCAATGACTTCGGGTTGGTTATTCATTGAGTTGATAAGTGATTATTGATTGGATGAAGGTTTGATGGTAAATTAGGGTTAAGTGATTTGTGTGGATTGTGAATTGGGGTTATTTTATAGGCGAAGTCAAGTGGAAATGCTAATTAATGCTGGTTGGGTGGAAAATTAAAACTCAAGATCTTTACCGAAGATATTATTCTCTTGAGTTAATTCTGCTGATTGACTCTTCACTTCAGCAGATTGACCATCATTTCTGCTGAAAGGTTGATTTTGAATGGTGAAGTTACTTTACACGTCAGATAAGGTCAACCATTTGTTCCGATAAATTTTGACCATAATTGGGTAACTTCTATTTATAACCTATTCATATAATCTTCGCCCAAAATAACTAATTCCCTCTTCAAGTACTCTTCACCTATTCTTCATTCTCTCACAAGTTCTTCGATGGAGTCCTTACAATTCAAGAAGGATCACAATAAAGTTGCTTTTCTGGGAAAAGCGAAGGGACAGGAAATATATGACCCAATGGTTGATTTCATAAAGCGATCAAAGATTCATTTTGCTTTGACTCATTATCCAGACATAGTACATGAATCTTTGGTAAAACAATTTTGGGCATCTGCTGAGAAGCGGTCTGAGTCAGAGATAGTCGCAAAGATTGATGGAACGGAGTATGTTGTGACTGAAGCTTTGATTAGGGAAAGATTGCAGTTGGATGATGAAAATGGGGTTTATCACACCAACACAGCAGAGATACTTACTGGTCTAAGAGCAGCGGGTTATCAAAGTGAGGATACGACTATGTGGCTGAAGAACAAGTTTTGTCCCAAGTGGAGATTTTTGGTGCATACACTACTTCAATGCATCAGCAACAAATCTGGAGGATGGGATCAATTCTCTAGTCAACTGGGTTGTGGAATCGTGTGTCTTTCTCAGGGTTTGACTTATAATTTTTCTAAGTTTATTTTTGATAATTTGGTAGAAAATATTCTCAAGAAAAAGCATAAGTTTCTGATGTACCCTAGGTTTCTACAGATAATTTTAGATATAAATACCCAGGATAGAGGACATTATCCCATAGGAGCCCTTAGTGCCAAATTGTTTGCTTCTATGCGAACTCATTATGGTGGGGAGCATCATCCTCTTCTACCAGCTATGTTGCCACATGGCAATGATGATGCTAATGCGGCCAATGCTGCTGATGCTCCACCAGCTCCCAATACTGCTGATGGTACTCCATCAGTAGAAAGGGTTGAGGGCCCATCCTTAGCTGCTGAAGTACCTATAGTTTCTACTGATCATCCTCCACATTCCCCTGTTCCATCACCATCTCATGAAGCTCCTGAAGAGCTTGTTCCTGAGGTAGCGGAGACAATTCAGTCTCTTGATACTAATATTCCTACACCTCTTGAAGATGAGATTCCAAGACTGTCCACACCTAGCCCATTTAGAGACCCAATAGATGAGAACACTTCAAATTTTGAGCATATAAATGTTTCTTCTGAAAGGCCCAATGAAGCTCCCTTTACCACTGAGACATCAGCTGGTGGAGCTGAGGACCCTATTACTCTTACTTCTCTGTATACTTTACTCAACAGGAATGTTCAAGAAACTGAGAAGTTGAAGAAGGAACTTGCAGACACTAAGTCATCACTTGGTAATGAGATTGTGGTGCTGAAAAGAAGGGTTCAAGAATTAGAGGATAAACTTGGGCAGACAAAGAAGAGGAAGTTTGTGTTTGCATCTGATGATGAGCAGGAAGCTAGTTATTGGGATCATCTTGAGTTATTGGCTGAAGCTGCTCAGAAGACTTCTACTCCTTCACCTAAAGCTGCTGAATCCTCTCCACAAAGAGATCAGATTAAGTTCTTCAGAAAAAGGAGAAGACAGTATTTGAGCAAGGAAACTACACTACCAAATTTGTCTGTTGCTCAAGAACATGCAGATGATGCTCATGTGGCTTCTGCTGATGTTACCTCTTCCAAGGTGTCTACTGAAGTGTTTGTTGCTGGACGATACTTTACCTTGGAAACTACTGATGAAGTTACTGCTCCACATGTTGAATCTTCAACTCAACATGTTTCTGCTGATGCTTCTATTGGAGTTTCTGCTGAAGATATTGACAGAGTTACTAGTGTAGATACTCCTGTAAATGAGCAAGGAAGGGTGATTGGAGAAGATCTTGGTTCAGATCTTATAAGTGCAGAAGAAAGAAAGGAGCAAGAAAGGCTGGTTAAAGAATATGAGGATCTTGTGAAGAGTCAAGCATTAGCAAAACAGATGGCTGATCATTTTACTTCAGATTTGCCTCCTGAAAGGCAAAGAGAGCTAGATGAGCAATCAGCTCAATTCACTGATGCACAATGGGATACTTACACTCAACAAGCAGCATCCAATCCTAATTTGGCTCAAAGTATCTTAGGAGCTAACTTTGATAGTCATAACTTTGCTGCACAAATGGTAGCTCTTGGGCAACAGAGGAAGAAAGCTGCAGCTGAAAGGAGGAAGGCTATTGCTGCTCTAAAGGCACAAGCTAGGAGAGATAGACCCAAGACTGAAGCAGAAGAGAAGCAATATAGGAGGAATGTGGTCTATAATCAGTATACTTCTGTGTATAGCCATGGTTTGACAAAGAAGCAAGTTTGGGCTTTGTCTGATTCAGAGTTGCATAGAATTTATGATCAGATTATGAAGACCATTCACTCTTCTGATACTCCACCTAAGAGGACTGCTGAGAGTTTGGAGGCTCCATGTCTCAAAAGACTGAAGCAAGTGGAGTTAGGTACTTCATCTACTGGAGATATTCCTGCGGACTTTCACTCTGCTGAGCCTATTGTTACTTCTACCATTTCTGCTGATGAAGCTTCTGAAAAACAATCATCTGGGATTCATGTTTCTTCTGAAGCTCCACCCACTTCTGCTGAACCTTTTGCTGTAACATCTGCTGATCATGAAGATTCATCATTGTCTCCTTCTAATGCAGATAAGGGTAAACAAGCTGAACCGGCTGAGGTTCAGGGTAGCCAAGATGGGGACAAAGCTGATAGGTTACCTGTAGCAGAGGGTGTTGTTACCAGTTCTTCTATTCCTACTTCTTCTATTCCTTCTGAAGATACTACTTCTATTGCTTCGGAAGATGTCTCTATGGGAATTTACATCCCTGGTCGAAGGAAGAAGAGAATGTCACATATAGGGAAACATATTGCAAGTAGAAGATCAATTAGACTGGCTAAGCAAGTTCTCAGAGCTCAAATGAGTAGTTCTTCAAAGGAAGTAGATCTAGAAGCTACTGATGATTCATTTATTCAGGAAGGATCTTCTGAAACGTTTCCTGAAGGATCATACAATGTGTTGATCAGATGGACTATCACAGATGGACATATTAATACTATCTACAGGCAAGATCAATCTTATAAGAATTTCACTTTCTTGCAAGAAATTCTTCATTTGGTGGATAGGCAAGATCTGCAGACCCTTTACAAGTTGGTCACTGAGTATTATGCTATGCATACTCCACAAGGTTCTGGTCTATATCTCTTGGGTGATCTTCAAGTTCTCTTTGACTCTCAAACTCCACAAGGGAAAGGCTATTCAGTTTGGAAGGCTTCTCATAGATGGAAAGTTGATAGTTGGAGATTTTTTCCCATTCCCAATGTCCATGTGGTGGAGACTGAGTCTGGAATCCGAGTATGTATGTTTTCTGATCAACAATATCCATGGTCCATGACTCTGCTGAATCGCATGCTCCAAAGGAAGTTGGAAATTCCTCCAAATCCAATTGCTAATGATAGGACACATGCTGAACAATTGGTTGGGTTCATCAAGTCTAAGCTTCTGCAACACCAAGCTTCTACTTGATTCTGGTATTGTATATTATTTGTATATTTTCTATTTCTTTATTTCCTTTCTTTCTTATTTAAGTCTTAGTAAAAAAAAAAAAAAAAAAAAAAAAAAAAAAAAAAAAAAAAAAAAAAAAAAATTATATATTTTTGTACTAACTTTTATGCAGGTTTGTTGTATAACTCTGTTGATGGTTATCAACTCACCGGATGTGACTTGTGTCCATCAAAGAGTTGGCTAGTCCAAAGGGTACAGCTTTGGTAAAGACACATCAAATCTGTTGATAGCTGTAATAGCTTGCTCAAAGCTATAGGGTACTCAACTCACCCATGCTTCATTGCTGAGAGTTGAAATGGTCATCAATTCACCATGGATGTAACCCTTTATGGGATCCCAAGAATTGGCTAGTCCACAAAAGTATGGTTTGTGGTAAAGACATTTGGTATCCATATTTGGTTCTCAATTCACCAAGGTTCAGTTGAAACCAAAGAATTGGCTAGTCCTGAGCAAACGGCTACAGGTAAAGACATCTCAAATCCGTTTATAGTTGCTGGTTTGCTAATAAATCAGATGGTTATCAGTGTACCATAGTTTTCGAACTTAAACATTTGGCTACTCCTGTAGTGATGGCTATTGGTAAAGAGACATCAAATCCATTATTTTCAATGATTCACCTCTCACAGGAGTTAACACACCTGGATGTGATGAGAATAGTATGAAACTAATATGTTTTGATGTACAAATTGTCATTTGTTGCTGCAAAGATGTGAAGTTTCAAGTTCTACCATTCATAGTGCTATGGTTCATGTGATTCTTTGCTGCTGCTGTTCGAAGTCAATCCTCTTCTCATGAATTGTTACAGATCTATCAAGAATCTTGAACTTAACCATGTCAAATTCAAGATTAGGGGAGGATTGTTGGGAATTCTGCTAAGGAAGAATTCTGCTGATGGTTAATGCTGATGGTTACTGCTGAAGCTTTATGATTCTGCTGAAGAATGTTACTGCGGAAGTATAGATTGTGCGGAATGTGTTTCTGCTGATGGATAGTTTCCGCGTATTATGTTATTAGTTAGGATATGCATGAGTTTATTTAGAAAGTGATATTGCATATCTTGGATAGTTTTTAGATTATACGTTTCTTGTGAAACGGTTTAGGGTTGTTTAGGGTTCCTTGTCTATAAAAGGAACACGTCTTTATGTATTATGTACGAGTTTAGAAAAACACTTTTAGTATTAATCAAAAGATCCATAGAGGATCAAATCGTTCTTAGTAATTGTGTTCTTACTTGTGTTTGTTTTCCGCTATAGAATACAAGTAACTTAGACTTTCTTTTAGTGTGTTTGTGATTACATAAACATTACTAACGATCCACGAGCTCATAAAGATCTATCAAGGTCTATAGTTTCAACAGATAACAATTCAGGAACAATTTCTACACTTATTGTCTTAGATCTTTGTCTAAGATAATTAACACGATCAACTTGCTCAACTGGGATCAACAAGTGTTATCAGAGCTTGTGATCTAGAGACTGTTATCAAGAAGAATTTTCGTGAATCAATATATGTTCATCATCTATTGGAGCAATGGAGTCTGAATCTCATCATATGGTTACTGCTTCCAAGGTACCAATGCTCAAGGTTGGAGAATATGAACTCTGGAAGATAAGGATGAAACAGTACATAAGAATGTTGGACTACACTATGTGGGATATCCTTGAGAATGGGGATTCTTTGCCTAAGACAGGTGCTGATGGGTCTTTATTGCCTATCAAAACCAATGAAGAAAAAGTTCAAAGGAAACTGGAGATCAGGACTCATATTATCCTCTTAATGGGGATACCTAATGAGTACCAATTGAGCTTCAGTAACACCACATCTGCCAAGGAGTTAATGACTGCAATTGAACTCAGATTTGGTGGGAATGATGCCACCAAAAAGTCAAGGAAGAATTTGCTGAAGCAACAATTTGAAACTTTCATGGCTTCCAGCAGTGAAAACATCGATGGCACTTATGATAGGTTCCAGAAGCTAGTTAGTCAGTTGGCTCTTCTAAATGTCAATATTGCACAAGAAGATGTTAATCTTAAGTTTCTGAGGAGTCTAGCACCTAAATGGAATACTCACACAGTGGTCTGGAGGAACAAGACTGACTTTGAAACAATGACTTTGGTTAATCTGTACAACAACTTGAAGGTATATGAAACTGAAGTCAAGGGATCATCCAGCTCTTCTCCTAGTTCAAATAATCTTGCTTTTCTGTCTTCAAGCAACAAGTTTTCTGGCAGCTCTCAAGAAACACATTCTGCTGCTGGTTATATTGGTTCTACTGCTAGTGCACATGTTTCTGCTGCTAGCTCTACAAACAAAGATACCATCAGTGATGTTGCCATTTGTGCTTACTTGGCTGAACTTACTACAAGTACTCCTATTATGTCTCAAGATCTGGATCAAATTGATCCTAATGATCTTGAAGAGATTGATTTGCAGTGGCAGTTTGCAATGCTAACTATGAGGGCTAGAAGGTTTCTGATGAGGACTGGTAGAGAACTTAAGTATAGAAGACAGAGTAGTGTGGGTTTGATAAATCAAAGATTGAATGCTACAACTATCAGAAAAAGGCGCACTTTGCAAGGGAGTGCAGAGAATCCAAGAAGAATAAGGAGAACACAAGGGAGATTCCAATTGATGAGGCTAACCTTACTACTGCTATGATGTCATGTGATGGCTTGGGAGGTTTTGACTGGAGTGATCAAGCTGAGGATGGACCCAACTGTGCATTGGTGGCTGAAGAAGAACCCAAAGAACAACATTTTGCTCTCATGGCCTACTCTTTTTTTAGATCTGATTCTGAGGTATCAAATGAATCTGTTTGTTCATTTACATCATGCATTGATACTGTTGAGGAATTAAAATCCAGGAATGATTGTTTAAGAATGGAAGTAGAAAAGTTAAAACTTGATAATTTAGGTTATAAACATGGCCTAAAATCAGTAGAAGAAAAGCTTAACTTCCTTAGCCGAATGAAGTAGAGTATGTTGATAAGATAAATGGACTAGAAGTTCAGATTATTAAGAAAGACTGTGAGATTAAAATGTTAAACAAAAGAGTAGAAGAGGCTGAGAAAGCTAGTGATATAGCCTTATCCGACAAGGAAAAACATGTGATTAGAGTTGAAAAACAACACTTTGCTACTGAAGCCATAGACAAAGTTATTGAAAACAAACTCTTGAGAAAAGGAAGTGGTATAGGGTACACTGCAGTTGCTCCACCTAGTAAGCTAAGTGCCTTTGCCCCTCCAACTAGAACCTTGTCTTTCCTATATGAATCAGATATTAAACCTGTAGGTGAGTCCAGTTAATCTAAAATAAAGACACCTAAGGTTGAGAAAAAGTGGCATGAGGCACCAATCATTGAAGATTGAGTGTTAGATAATGATGATGAGGAGTATGATTCAACCCCTAAGAACAAATAGGAAGAAATTCCTACTTTTTTTGAATCAAAAGTAACTGAGGTTAAACCAGTAAAGTCTAAGGATAAATATGTTGAGTTTGTTAAGCCTAAACTAGGTAGCAGTATCTCTAGGAAAATAGTTGAATTTGATGAAAAACCTAGAGTATACCCTAAGAGGAACAATAACTTGCCTAGAGGAAATTAGAGAAATTGGAAAAGCCTAGTTTCACAAAGATTAGGTAGTGATTTTCAATTACTTAAAAAGGCATGTTACAGTTGTGGTAGTTTTGAGCATCTACAAGAAGATTGTTATTACTACCGAAGACCTGTTTGGAACCAATACAGTAGGGTGAACCATAGGAATTTTGTTAAAAAGACTCACCCACATCCTAAAAGAAACATGGTTCCTAAGAAAGTTTTGATGAGAGATGGTACTACTAGGGTTATCTCCACTGCTGCACCAAAAAGGCCCATTAAAAAGGACACAGTTGATATTATTGCTAAGGCAAAAGCAGATTCTACTGCTTTGCCACAAGTGGTCACAGACACTGTTATGGGCAATCACTTTTATGCTGTTAAGGCCTCAGCTTGCTGGGTCTAGAAACCTAAGGTCAAAGTTCTAGATCATGTTCTCAGACACAGTAGTGCACCAATGGAGTTGAAGAAAGTCGACTATTTTGATGCACAAGACATATCCAAGTCAGTAATGGATTGGGTACCAAAGAAAAACTAATTCTCTTACTTTTTTGCAGGGCAATCTACAAAAGGAGCTAAAGGATAAATGCATTTTTGATAGTCGATGCTCTTCACACATGACTGGAGACCAAAGCAATCTGGAAAATTTTGAAGCTTTGGATGGTGGATATGTTGCCTTTGGGAATGACCCCAAAGGAGGTAAAATTGTTGGAAAAGGTACTATTAGAACAGGCAAAATGGATTTTGAGAAAGTGTATTTGGTAAGTGGACTAAAGTTCAATCTCTTTAGTGTCTCACAAATGTGTGACAGAAAGAATTGTGTTCTTTTTACAGACACTGAGTGTCTTGTCTTATCTCTTGACTACAAGTTGCCTGATGATAAATTAGTGCTACTTAGAGTCCCTAGAAAAGACAATATATACAGTGTAGATATAAAGAACATCCTTCCCAAAAGAGATTTAACTTGTCTGATTGCCAAAGCCACAATTGATGAATCCAGGCTTTGGCATAGAAGATTAGGACATTTAAACTTCAAAACAATAAATAAATTGGTTAAGGGAAACCTTGTGAGAGGTTTACCTTCAAAGATTTTTGAAATTTCTGAAACCTGTGTTGCTTGTCAGATGGGAAAGCAACACAGAGCTTCTTGTAAGTCCAAAGTGGTGAACTCTATTTCTGAGCCCTTGTATATGTTGCACATGGATCTGTTTGGACCAACTTTTGTGAAGAGTTTGAATAAAAAGATGTATTGCCTAGTTGTCACTGATGATTTTAGTAGGTTTACTTGGGTGTTCTTCTTAGCAACTAAGGATGAGACTTCTGGCATTCTTAAGGCTTTCATAACAAGAGTAGAAAACCTGGTAAATCATAAGGTCAATGTAATCAGATGTGACAATGGAACTGAATTTAAGAACAATGTGATGAATCAGTTCTGTGAGGAAAAATGTATATTGAGACAGTTTAGTGTGGCTAGTACTCCTCAGCAAAATGGTGTGGCTGAAAGGAGGAATAGGACATTAATTGAGGCTGCTAGGACAATGTTGTCTGAGTCAAAATTACCCACTACCTTTTGGGCTGAAGCAGTAAACACTGCTTACTTTGTGCAAAATAGGAGTAAGGTAGTTAAGCCTCATAACAAGACCCCCTATGAGTTATTGCATGGTAGGAAACCTATGATAGATTTCTTGAAACCATTTGGGTGTCCTGTTACTATCTTGAATACCAATGACCAGCTAGGCAAGTTTGATGAGAAAGCAGACAAAGGTTTCTGATTGTATAATAAATTGCACTACCAGGCCTTCAATGGTGATCAAAGGATATATGGGGTGTTGAGGTTGCACCAAGCTTGTTCTTAACCTGAAATAAGAAATAACAAGACACTACGTTAAGTGATTGCGTAGGGGTTGGACCCTGCGAACCACCTCTGGCGTGCGAGTAAGTATGTGTTATGTTTAAGTAGGTTGTAAATGGCGAGAGTGAAGTTAACTTACATTGTTCTTGCCCGACTAAGCTATTTATAGGAGAGAAATAGGCCTTAGTGGGCGGTTGCACTTGTTTCAGAGATCATGGGGGCGTCCCATGATTTGTGGTAACCGCTAGGGCTTTGTAGCCCACGATCTCTATTTTGGCGGGAAGGCCTAAAGGAAGAGGAGACGTGGGTATGACCAGGTCAAGGTAGCTCTCCGTTGTAGTTCCTTCGAGAGGAATACCCCGAAGGGCTTAGGGCTTCGATTGGCGGATTCCCACATGGTAACCACTTCGTAGACGAATGGTTTTATGCCAATGAAACATGTTGAGAGATTAACCTGGGCCTCCGACGAGAGGGCTTTCTACAGGCTCGAAAGGGAGTCCTTCGACCCGTTCGGAGGGTACATCATCAAGCCCTCCAGTCGAAAGTGATATATACGTACAAGTATATATTGCATTCGACTCAAAAAATCAACATGCCTTATATCTTTCGCATTAAACTTTCGTACAAAAATAAATAAATGCCTAACTACCTTGCGCATTTAATGCAACTTAATCATCATTCTTCCACTTGGACTTTAAACGGCTATTATCTCGGTAAAAGTAAACGTCTTTTCAAAATTGAAACATCCATTTGAAGTCCGCGAACATATTAAGGGAAAAATAAACACGTGTACGGCCAGGATCAAAGATACGATGGGTATTTAAACCCGTAGGATGGTAAACCCTAGTTTACTTTCACCTTCCGCCCAAAATACACCAACACTGTATTGTGCTTTTTGTGCTTCCGTTGAGCTTAAAGGTAATTTTCGTCATCTTTCCTTGATCTTTTATTCTTTTAATATGAGCATGGCTGCTAAAAGAATAATTAGGGAACAAACATGCACATTGTCAAAAGCAGCATTGTCTGAGTTTCTTCGTGACTACCCCATACCTTCTGAGCTCAAAATCATCCTTCCCAGCAAAAGGTAAAATGTCTTTGATGCCCCAGAAGGGTATGTGGGCTTATATGTTCATGCGTTTACTCAGTCGAACTTTAGGATTCCCCTTCATCCTTTGATTTTGGAGTTTTTGCAATACTATAAGGTGCATATTTCTAGGTTAAACCCTTTTGGTCTTGCTAAGTTAACCACTTATATCGTAATGTGTAAAGCATACAGATATGAACCCACATTAGAGGTGCTTAGGGGTTTTGTGAATCTTTATCCTGGTGGGGATTGGGTAACCATTGCCAAAAGGGGTGAGCATGATGTGCCTGTTCTTGTGACAAAGCCCTTTTCAAACATTAGAAATTAGAAAGGGCAGTTTTTCTATGTTGAAAGTACAATCATACCTCCTGAGTATCCAGCCTTGTTGGACGAAGCATACATGTTTGATGAGAAAAAATACAATGACCCTTTGCCCTATGAGATAAGGAACGAGCCCTTGTACCAGCGTCTTGCACGCCATCCTGCTAATGTTCAGACGTTCCCCGAACCTATCTTGTTCATGGCGGGTATTGCTGACCGTTGGGAAGGGTCTCCGTTGCATCCTGAAATTATTTGTGAAGGAAGAAGTATGTACATTTCCTATTTAAATAAAATAAATAACTTATCTGCTGATATTCATCTTTTTTGCGTTTGTTTTTGCAGAAATGGCTTTCAGGAATTTTGTTGTCGCAGGAGGTGCCAAAGAGGTTAGCTTTATTCGGAAAGATCCCCAAGATATGAGCTACGGAGTGGGGTCTCCGTCAAGATCTGTGAACAACAATGACCTGGATGTTTCTCCTGCTAAACCTCTTGCTGTACTGCCTCCCATCAATCCTGTGAACATTGAGGAAGCTCCTCAGTTTGTGGAAAATATAGCTGATTTCGATGATCCACCTTCCGAGAGTGACCAGCTGCAGATCGTGGGGTCTTCCGGCATTGCTGATAGGGTGCGTTCCAGAAAAGGAACAAGTGCCAAGGCTATAAAGGCTCCCTCTAAGCGGAAACTGAACATCCCTACTCCTGCGTCCAGAGCCACCAAGTAGAAGACAGAGAAGTCTCGTGGGAAAGCAATCATGTATTCGACCGAAGAAATTGTTGATGATGATGACATCCATGGTGAGCAAGCTATCCTTGACTTTTCTTTTCTTAATATGTTCCATATCTTATAGTATTGTTATATGTAGGGTTGCCAAATACAAAGGAACTGCCAAATGCCCTCTCCTACCGCTTGCTTGTTGAAAATGTCACTCCTGTTGCTTGGAGGAACTAAATGAGTGAGATGTCAATTGAGAAGATTTGTGATCTTTATGACAAAAGTTACACCAGGCAAGCCATGTTGGACAACCAAATTAGCTTTCGTACAAGGGAGCTAATTAACAAGGTCAAAGAGGCTAAGGATGAGGTTGTTGTTATCGTTGCAAGGGAGAAAAGCAGGGAAAAGCAATATGCTGAGTTGGAGGCTAAGTGTGATGCGGCCATGTCAGATTTTGAGAAACACCCAAGGTATGAGGCCCTTCGAGCTAAGATTGATAGTCTCGAAGAACAACTAAAGGAGTCACAGAGAAAGCTGAAAATGGAGGAGGCTCAGGTTTCAGGATATAAGACTCAGATTTCAGCTCTGGAATCTAAGTGTACTGGTCTTGAGATAGAGAGGGCTAGGTTAAATGAAAGGGAGATCAAGCATTGTCAAGAAATGGATGGTTTAAGGATCGAGTGCAAGAATTTGAAGAAAGATAGAGCTGAGGTTGTATCAAAAGTTGTTCCTTACATTGCTATGGAGCTATAGCACAGTGATGAGGTAGGAGAAGTTGTGGGGAAGCTAGTGAACGCAGCCATGTTCTATGGTAAATGCACAACTCTGGAGGAAGTTGCCGAAACCAAGAAACCAGTTGTGCTTTCGGATGTGCCTTACTACCGTCCAAATTCTGTGCAAGAATATGATCAAGCTGGCAATGCGTACACTACGGCAGAGTACCCGTTCCTCTCCGAAGCAACCAAAGACCCCTCAGCATCTATCGACGTACTCCTATCCAAGAAACCAAAGAAAATCCAGCCTCCCTCTCCATCCAAGCGGACTATGTCTGTGAAGCCTCCGTCTGCAGCTCATCAAGAGGATCCAAACTCCTCAAAGAATGCTTGAAGGTTGCCATGTTGGCAGTAATTTAGTCTCTAAGGGTGGCATGTACCCTTTCTAAACAATTTACTATGGTTTAAGGCGTGTGCCTTTTTGTTTAAACAATTTCATCTTTTGCACTTCTGGGCTTTGACCCAGAATTTAGACAATTATCCTTATGCTTATGTTGGCTATGACTAGATATAGCCTTACGAATGCCAACGTGAGGGATTACATCCCACTTTTGATATCATGCTTATCTTCTCTTACGCTTTTTTTTATAAACGTAAACATACAACCTGAGGTTATAACCTCATTGTGTGTATTTTGAACCAAGATTTTTAGCAATCGTATAATTTGACTGCAACAGAGGGTTGCGACCCACTCCGTCTTTATCCTTAAGTTGCAGAGGGCTTTTAATACCCTAAGACTTTATAGGAAAGTTAATGTGAATTGTAGTGGATGTTATTTGTATACAAGACATGTGTCTTGCTTCATCCTTTCGACATTAAAACTTGTAAAGTACTTGGCTGAACGAATCTTTGTTGTATAAAACGAAACAAGAGATTTTGAGGGAAATGCGTTATATCATTAAGTGGGTAGGGAGGATTACATCATTTGAAGAAATGAACACTAAGACACCTACCATTAATGCTTCTTTCCCATGTGAGAAGAATGCGTTACATGAAATTGAAAAACAACTAAGTGCTTTAAAAGAGTAAGTCTTATATGTAAAACTTACGGAAGTTAGTGTCATATCCAACCTTGTTCATGACATTTTTTTCTCTGCCTTTCGAGCTTGTGTGCTTTGTTGTCGCAGCATTTCTCTTTGACATCGGGCCCTTCGGCTTGGCTTCACTTGCGATTATTCGAAGGACATATTCTTATATGCCCTCAGAACTTTGGGAAACTTATCTACCCACTCATGTTGATATTGCCCTAACTTTGTCTCGATTTCAATGACAATATCTTTGTCAACACAAGTGAACATTTGCTTTACATTCAGGCCTTCACAGAAAGATGGGAACACTCCTTCAGCAAAGTGTTTCCCTTCGTAAGAAGTGATGGTTTGTGGGACTCCAAATCTGCAAATTATGTGTTCCCACATGAACTTTTCCACATGCTTTCCCGTTGTTGATACCAAAGGTTTGGCTTCAACCCATTTGGTGAAGTGATCTATGGCTATGACTAAGAATTGTACCCCTCCGGGAGCTACTGCTAGAGGTCCAATTATGCTGACTCCCCATTGGCCGAAAGGCCTTGCTTATGTGGCAGGAGATGCGTCATACTTTAATGGCTTTCGAGCTTTTGAGTGTATCTGACATATTGTGCACGCTTTGATCACTCCCGTTATGTCTTCCAGTATGGATGGCCAGTAATATTCCCATCTTGTTACTTTTGAGGCAATGTATCTAGGACCTACATGTCTTCCACAAGATTTTTCATGAACATTATAGAGAATGCTCGAAGCCTGCTTCAGTCCCACACAACGAAGCCATGAAGATGAGAGAGACCTTTTGTAGAGATTATTGCCTATAAGCCTATATTGGGGGCTTTTGACTTTGACCCTTCGTGCTGATTTCGGATTATCAGGCAAAATACCACTTATCAAGTATGTCTTTATTGGAGTCATCCAGTTGGAGTCTCCGTCAGATGTTTCGTTTCGTGTAATTGACCTGTTGGCCAATACTTCTACTAGAACTTTGTTTGGTAGATGAGCAAAGGCCGTCGATGCTAACTTGCTTAAGGCCTCCGCCTTCTTGTTTTGGCTTCTGCGAACATGTGTTATCTTGGATGTTTTGAACTCCTGAAGAAGCTCTTTAGCTTTATCCAAATATTCATTGATGGTGGGCTGCCTTACTCTATAGGAACCCTTGATTTGATTAGTGACTGAAGTCGAGCCCACAAAGACGGAGAGGTCACGAACCTCCATGCCGTTTGCGAGTCGAAGGCCAGCCAACAAGGCTTCGTACTCTGCTTCATTCTTCGTAGCCTTGAATTCAAAACGTAGTGCATAACTGTACTCCTTTCCTTCTGGATTGATCAGAATTAGACCTGTTCCCAAACCATCAGAGCTTGAGGCTCCGTCTGTGTATAATTTCCATCCCTCCTTCGTCTTTGGGGGCGTTTCTTTATTTTGGCTGCGTCCGGAAGGTGCTTCGTTGAGGGCATCTGCGACTGTCTGACTTTTGATCGAGCTTTGACTATTGTATTTTGTTAATGAACTCAGGGCTTGCAGATCAGTGGTGGCTTTGACTTTCGAAGGGTTAGCCTTGATTCTTCGCTTAATTGGCCCAATGTGTTTGAACTCCTTAAGTTTATGCTCCGTGCCGAAGGGCTTGTCATCAATCATTGGTGTCCTAGGGACTCCAGTATTTCCAGAACATGTCCATTCGAAGGCCTTCCTCTTAGCTTTGTGTGGCTTCCCCAGGTCTGCCTTAAAATTAGCAGGGAGTTGCTTTCCGATTACCACCATTTGCTCCATATAGTGCTCATTTATCATAACGTTTTCTCCAGTATCCGTACCACTGAGAGCGGCCTTCGGAGGTTCCTGAGGACCTTCCTTGATTTTCTTGCTAACCTTCTTTCCCTGATCATAACTAGAAAGTACAGTTCCTATTCCGTAAGGTGTATGGAATTTTACTGCTGCATGTATAGTGGAGACTACGATGCCCATCTTTTGCATGGCGGTCCTTCCTATCAACAAGTTGTAGGGGGAGTTGGACCTTACAATGACTAATAAGAGGGTTTCCATTCTTGCGAGTTTACCTTCTCCAATGGTTACTTCTAACGGAACTTCTCCTAGAGGCCACGAATGCTCCCCAGAGAACCCTACTAAAGGCATCTTCGAGTCAACCCTTTGAGACCTGATCAAAGGCTTGAGCTTTCGAAAGCAATGCTCATATATGATTTCACAAGAGCTTCCGCAGTCCATGCAAGCTCTACTTACTTCTCGGCTAGAAATGAAGACTTTGATGACTACTGGATCATTCGAAAGGACTTGGTCTGTGATAGGGGGAAACATTATCTCCCCTATCTCGTTTGCCTCCTGCTCCGACACCTTTCTTTTCAAACTAGTTTTGCCCCAACGAACCATGAGTATGGGG
Source organism: Artemisia tridentata subsp. tridentata (assembly GCA_021014915.2). NCBI lineage: Eukaryota > Viridiplantae > Streptophyta > Magnoliopsida > Asterales > Asteraceae > Artemisia > Artemisia tridentata. Next base: position 361,227,161 of record CP139506.1, read on the forward strand.
GCTTCGAGAGGAGTAGTATCCTTGGCCAACTGAGTGTCGGTCATTTTTTCCTTGCCCTTCTTAATACCTTTCACCAGGTGTGCCAATTTCCCCGACCTTACGGCTTCTTCAATATGTTTCTTCAGCTCCCTGCAACTGTTCGTATCATGGCCATAATCTTCGTGGAAGTGACAATACTTGCTCGTATCCCTATTTTTACCCTTACTTGTCATGCGAGGGGGTGCTTCGAAAGCCTTAGCAGCCCTCTCCGTTGCAAGTATTTCCTTTGGAGATTTACTCAGACTTCCTAGCAAACCGTGATTAGGGCCTTTGTACGGAGAAAACCTATCTCTCTTTTTGTTCTTGTTTTTTGACCCTTCCCACATAGAATGCTTTGAGAACTTGTTGTTGTTGTCTCTATCGATCGGAGCACCATTAGTAGATACTTCCTTCACTTCAATCCAAGTATAAGTCTTTTCCATTAACCCTTTGTAAGTTGTCGGAAGGTCAGTGGATAAGAATTCCACCAAACTCCGATTTCGAAGGCCATGTACGAAACCTGAAATGCACTGATCTTCATGAAGACTGTAGGATCAAGTACTTCGAGCTTGATTGAGCTTGGTTAAACGAGAACCTCTAGGTGTAAGACTTGTGTTTATGCGGAAACTAAACAACAAGAATATTAAAGAAGAAAAGACAATGATCTTCTATGGATCAGACTATGAACTAACAATTGTATTATTGAATATTGTAATTGTCAAAGGTGTATTCAACTCATGGACGGGATGTTTCTTTTATAACAATAAGAAACCCTAACCCTAACCCGTCTTACAAGAAAACATGTGAAGAGATAAACGAGATCTCTTCTAAAAATAAATCTAAGAAAGTTTCTAAACCTACGGATAACAAACAATAATATCCGCAGCAACAAACACTATCGGCAGAAACAAAACAATACTATCGGCAGGAACCAACCGCAGCAGCAATGAAACACTATCGGCAGGAACCAGCTTCACTATCGGCAGCAATGAGAAATTCTTATTTCTCAGAGATCCCAATAATCCTCCCAGCAATGAGAAATTCTTATTTCTCAGAGATCCTAACAATCCTCCCCTAATCTTGAGGTTGACTAGGTTAACCTGCAAGATTCCAATGTGATAGAGCTTTAACTTCTCAGGCTTGAGGATTGCGATTTAGCAACAGCAATAATTAGTAACCAGCAGCAACATCTATAACCTGCAAGATTCCAACGTCTATAGCAGCAACTTCAATAGTTCAGCAGCAATAGGAAATCTTCTTCAAAACATGTAAACTGGTCACCATGACAGTCACTTGAACTTGGCTGCTACTGATGACAATATGTACATCAAATCAATTAAGTTTCATACTATTCTCATCACATCCAGGTGTGTTAACTCCTGTGAGAGGTGAATCATTGAAAATTAATGGATTTGATGTCTCTTTACCAATAGCCATCACTACTGGAGTAGCCAATGTTTAGGTGTGTTAGACCATGGTACATTGATAACCATCTGATTTATTAGCAAATCAGCAACTATAAACGGATTTGACTTGTCTTTACCTGTAGCCGTTTGCTCAGGACTAGTCAATTCTTAGGTTACAGCAAACCTTGGTGAATTGAATACCAAATATGGATACCAATTGTCTTTACCACAAACCATACTTTTGTGGACTAGCCAATTCTTTGGATCCCATAAAGAGTTACATCCATGGTGAATTGAGAACCATTTTCAACTCTCAGAACTGAATCATGGGTGAGTTGAAGTACCCTATAGCTTTGAGCAAGCTATTACAGCTATCAACGGATTTGATTATCACACCAGATCCGTACCCTCATGGTGAGTCAACTCTTTCTTGTCTGCAAGACATGGTGAGTTAAGTACCATTTATTGTGTAGGTGTAAACACCAACACTGTACCTGCAAGGTGTTGCTCAAAACCAACTTATTAGCACACAAAATATATAAGATTTTTTTTTTTTTTTTTTAATACTAAGAAAAAGAAATCAGAAACACACCAAAAGAAAAGAAAGAAAATAAGAAAAGAAACCAAAAGAAAGAAAGATAGAAAAATATACAACAACAACAAGAATCAGCCTCCCCTTAAGTAGATGACCCTTTAGCTGCAAGTTGATCTTTGATGAATTTGACCAACTGTTCAGCTGTGGTTAAATCATTTCCAATTGTATGCTTGGGAACTCGGACCTTCTGAGTGAGCATTCTCTTCATAAGTCCCTCAGATAAAGGATAAGTGACATCCACAAACATAGACAGTATCTTGCCAGAGATAAGCTCCACTACATGAACATTGGAAGATGGATATAACCTCCAAGAAAATACTCTCCAAGATGATTGATTTCCCCACACCAAGTTAGCCTTGTCTCCTTCCAATGAATTCATCAAGACTTGTAAATCTCCCCAAAGCAGTAGGCCAATCCCAGTAGGAGTATGAGATTGATAGTAATTATCCACTATCTTATAAAGATTCTCCAAATCTTTTCTTTCAACCTTATTCAACAGCTCCCTCAGAAAGGTAAAGAATTTGACTGTCCCATCAAGAGAAAACCAAACATTGACTTCACCTTCAGAAGTAGACCTAATCTCCCAATGAGCAATATGACCCCAAGAATGAATGGAATCACCTTCGGAATCACTTTCGGAATCAACCCTAACTAAATCTTGATCATCCACGTCAGTAATATCCCTAGAAGAAGGGTGGTGAGAGTGACTCTTCTGCCTTGTCCTTAGACCATATTGCAGGATAGGAACTGAGGAAGATGGTTCAGCAGAAACATAGACATTAGCAGCAGGAAAACCATCAGAAACAAGACCTTCTTGTGGTGCCTCAGATGTATCTACATTAAGACTTGGTGAAATGAATGTGGTATCCTGAGAACCTTCAGTAGGAACAAAGGAAGATGCACCAGACAATGTCTCTCCAGACTTCATTTTCTTTGCAACATCAGACTCTAAAGATGAAGACTCTCTTTTCTTGCTTTGTGGAATATCTGTCTGAACTGAAGAATTTATCCTTGCATAGGTATCAAGGAACAACTTTTGAATTGCAGCATCAGTCCAACCTTTGAAGTCACTGAGCTTGTAGTTAGCTTCATTCTTCAGATATACCTTCATAAAATTGATATTATCTTTGTTTGTAGGCATCTTAAATCATGACTTTTGTCTTTCACTGATCCTATGCATCAAGTCATTCCAAGAGGATGCTCTATGAGTCTTTAAGATAAATGCCTTGAGCTGATCTGACCTTTCATCTGAATCCAACTCTGAATCTTGAAGAATCATAAATCCATGAGCTCTAATAATCATATCAGAACCCAACAAGTATTCAACTTGCTCACTGAACTCTTCTGAAGTAGGATCTTCTGATCTTGTGTTATTCATAATCTCAGCTATATCCCTCTCATCTACAGACATTTTCCTTGCAAGTTCCTCATCTTGAGCAACCTGAGCTAGTCTAGCTTGTTCAGCAGCAATTTCCTGTGCACGCACCTTTTCAGCTATCTCTTCATCATTTTGAGTTGCTTCAGGAGGAATGGTGTCACTACCAGCAGCAATGGATGGGCTACCAACAGTATTACCAGGAACCTCAGACTTAGAAGAAATACTACCAACTTCAGCAGGAACACCAGATACATCAGCAGCAATGGTCCTTGTTCCAGTGAAGGCTTGAGGTTGAGTAGTGATAGTGTGCTCAGAAGAGGTAGGCACTTCAGTATGTGCACTATCAAGAGAAACAGAAGCCAGCACATTAAGGCCATCAAATGACATATCATCCTGATCTTCCTCAGACTCAGAAAATACAACCCTTCTTTTCTTCTGAGGATGTTGAGCTTCCAAAGAGCTAATCCTTTCATTTAGCTTATGGATAGTCTCATTAAAAGAGTCTTTGGTATCCTTGAGTTCCTTTTCCAAAGTCTCCACCTTCTCACTAAAACTCCTTTTAGTCTCTGTAAGCTCTGACTCTAATGCCTCAATCTTCTGCATAGACCTGTCAAGTAACTGGGACATAGAAGTGAGATCAGCAGCATCCTCAGCTCCACCAGCAGGAATACCTGAGGTGTTAGGAGCTTCATTGGACCTAGGTGGAGATACATGAAATTCTCCTCCTACATGGGTGTCTTCACTGAAAGTCTGCCTAGTAGGACTAGGAGTTGAAAGCCTTGAAGAAGAAGGTAAGTCCACAGAAGGTGTTGGCTGGACAACAGGTGTTTCAACTGTGATGGTCTGGTCATTGGGCTCATCAGGGTCATTAGTCTCAGGTGTAGGTGTGACTGGTCTAGGTGATGGTGGTAATGGGTCATCAGCAGCAACAGATGCAGATGCATCAGCAGCAACTGAAGTCCCTTCACCAACAGCAATGGATGCACTAGCATCAGCTGCATTGGGTGATGGTGGGACACTGACATTGTCAGCAGGAACTGGGTGGTCAGCAGGATTGACATTGTGTAACATGGCAGGTAATAAAGGCAAATGTTGTCCTGCAAAATTCATCTTCATCAAAGCAAACATTTTGGGAGTCAATCGATTCACTATCTTAGGGGATGTGTTAATGGTCTGAACACCTAAGATAATTTGAAGAAATCTAGGGTACATTAAAAATCTGTTTTTACCATGAGTGATATTTTCAATCATCCCCTCAAAAATATATTTTGCCCAATTATAGATCCTACCCTGTGACAAACAAACAAGACCAGAAGCAATGGGACTAGGACATTGGTCCCAACCACCAGTCTTTATACTCATACACTGGAGTATCGTATGAACAAGAAATCTCCATTGAGGAGACAGCTTATTTTTCAAGAATGTACAACTACCAGTGACAGGATAACCTATAGCAGCCATACCATCATTGATATCTTGCCTTGAAAGATCATATTCCCCATGCTCCTTAGGAAATTGAAGCTGTACCCGAATCAACTCCTCTGTAATGATGACTTCATGCTCATCAATAGTGGCAATAATGTAGTCCTCCCTTCCCACAATGTGTCTGACCTTAGCTGTTGCCCAGAACTGCTTAATCAGTGAATCATACACCGTCACCGGACAGTAAGTGAGTGCATAGCGAATAGATGACCCACGAAGAAATGCTAACACTTCATCATAACCAACACTTTTTGAAGCTGACTCTAAGGTATGCAACCTTGTTATGATCATCCTTGTAGCGAAGTGTTGACATTGTGTTGGATGAATGATCTAGGGTTTAAATGAGAAAATTAGGGTTTGATAGAATTTTGAGAAATTGAAATGAGAGAAGTGCAATTTTAGGTTAGGTTGCCAAATATATCACTTTAAATTGCTGCAATTCTCCGCACGTAACATTGACCAATCGACTTAAGAAGGTTTGACCAATCGGTAGCAACACTTGGTCAATCGGCAGCAATGAAGAGGTTTGACCAATCGGCAGCAATGAGGTGGTTTGACCAAAGTCAACCTTCCGAATTTAGTCATTAGGAATAACTCACCCGAATTAAATCTCAATACCAACCAACAATAAATTCGCACTGATCTCCATATCATTATATAAGCCTCAAAACAAATAACTTCATTATCACAAACCAAACCAAAAATCTTCAAAATCATGAGTTCATCTAAAAATCCAATTATTGAAATCTCATCAGATTCTTCCTCCTCCAGTGAGTCAGGGTGGAAAAATTACTTTCCCAAAACTGCATCATCTTCTCAAAACAAAGGTAAGGCCAAGGTTGAGGAGGATTCATATTCATCTGATCCTCTTCCATCAACTCCTTCGTCATTTGAGTACTCAAGCTCTGATGATGAAGGATCATCAGAGTTGAAGTCCTTGACTTATTGTCAGGGTGAATGGGAGACATATCCTCCCAATTTTCCCATCACGGATAAGCTAAGGGAAGAGATGAAGGCAACTGTGGCTCTGCTAACTGAAGAGATGGAAAGGACAACTGCAACCTTCTATAAAGTACCGATACCAAAAGGTAATGCAGATCTTCGAGAAGGCTCTAGCCGTGAAAAACCTAACCCTCGAAGTCGAAACAATCGACAACGTGAAAGCCAAGATCCAAGACAAAGAAAGAATCCCATCAGACCAACTCCTAAGCCAAGCCACTCTACTCCACAGCCAAGTCAACCAAAGGCAAAGCTCTTCAACTCCAGCCCCTGAACCAAGATAGCCAATCCCAGTAGTGTTGGCACTTCCAGCCCCCCCATGTGTATGAATAAATTAGCCATCAAAGGGGTAGGAGGTTCATGCCTGATTATATGGGTAAGGGTAAAGGGAAGATGGAATAGGTGGTAGGGTTTAGGTTGAGTGATGTTTGAAGGTTGGTATGATGTTTAAATGATGTTGATAAGTAGCTTTTGTAACTTGAAACTGAATGTACTTTTCTTTCTCATGATGAATGAAAATTACTGTCTTTAGTTTTAATTCCAAGCATTGAGAGATGGAGAGCTGCAAAACAAAGTTAGCTAACAAAAGACACTAAAAACCTGCAAAACAAAATTAGAGAAACACAAAACATAAAACATAAATGAATGAAAAACAAGACAAAATAACAAGCATTAGCCTCCCCTTAGGCTAATGCCTCCCCTCAAAACCAGCAAACAAGATTACAACAACATGATTAGTCAAACTTGACAATTACCAAGGATACCATGGAGAATAAGCCATTCCCCCTCCAAAGATTTGATTATAATAGGCAGGCCTGAAATCCCTCTGAAAATATGAAGAGGTACCAGCAGGAATGGTTCCCTGAATATCAGCAGGAACAGAGGAACCAACAGGAACAGGTCTATCAGCAGGAAAGGGACCCCTATAAAAGTTCATTCCTGTTGCTTGTGGAACATATGGTGGTATTTGTTTAACATTTTTCCACAATGATCTGGTCTGTTGTTGCCCACCATTCATTCTTTTCTCATGATAATCAAAATCTTTAATGAGATGATATTGACTACCACATACAAAACATGTCTTCTTCCTAACAGCCTTGTTCTTACTATAACTTTTATTAACATAGACAACATTATCACTAGTGGAACTAGAGACACATTTGTTTTTAACAGAATTAATAGAGCTGTTGTCTGAAAAGGCTGATTTAGAAGCAGATTTATCATTAGTTGTACTTGAGGACTCATGATATTTGGGTGTGGATGACTCTTCACTTGACTCACATGAAACAAAGTCTTTAGACTCTGCTTCTGAGGACTTGTTATTTGAGGAACATGAGACACAATCATTAGGTTCAGGTAAATCTCTGGTCTTTTTACCATAAACCATTTGTGACTCATCTGAGTCAATGTCAGAGAGAGAGTGGACAGGGGTAGGCATAAAAACTCCTCTGATAGGTGGAGGAACAACATTCATTCCTCCTTCTTTCACATACTTAACAGGTTTTTGATAGTCTACAGGTTCAGGGTCAAAAACACTATACTCATTAGGGTCATAAAATTGATTTGGCCCTATCAGGTTACCATACCCTAAACCTCTTTTAGTTTTTGTAGACATAGAACTATCGACTAACTTGTTTAGGTTTTTAGATGAATCTTTCCATTTATTAAACCTAGCCAAGGTATTGTCTAGCTTAGTCTGCACATCCTGTTTTTCTAACACCACCTTAGCTTTTTGAGACTCAGAATATTTAAGCTCATTAGTGGTGTTTTTCAAGTCTCTCTCTAAAACCCTTATCTTTTCCTCATAAGCTAACTGATTCTTCTGGAACCAAACATTTTGTTTTTCTAAGGTTTTAACCGCATTATCATAAGCTTGAACCTTAATAAAGTATTCATTATACTTAGATTTCATGTCATCATATTCTTTATTAAGAGTTGAATATAATTCTTGACAAGCAGGATTACATCTTTGTACCTGTGATGGGAATCCCATTAGAGCATATTCTTCCAAATTTTCTTTTGCTTGATAGGATTCATCTTTTTCAGTCAGCTTTTCCATAGACTTATTATGAAACAAACTCCTAATCTTCCTTGCGCACATTTCAAATCTATCACCTGATAGTGACATTGTGAAAAGATTCAAGAGAGACGATTCAACAATGTTTCCTTCTTTATCAGAGATCCTCACCAGGCTCTGATACCACTTGTAGGATCGAGTACTTCGAGCTTGATTGAGCTTGGTTAAACGAGAACCTCTAGGTGTAAGACTTGTGTTTATGCGGAAACTAAACAACAAGAATATTAAAGAAGAAAAGACAATGATCCTCTATGGATCAGACTATGAACTAACAATTGTGTTATTGAATATTGTAATTGTCAAAGGTGTATTAAACTCATGGACGGGATGTTTCTTTTATAACAATAAGAAACCCTAACCCTAACCCGTCTTACAAGAAAACGTGTGAAGAGATAAACGAGATCTCTTCTAAAAATAAATCTAAGAAAGTTTCTAAACCTACGGATAACAAACAATAATATCCGCAGCAATAAACACTATCGGAAGAAACAAAACAATACTATCGGCAGGAACCAACCGCAGCAGCAATGCAACACTATCGGCAGGAACCAGCTTCACTATCGGCAGCAATGAGAAATTCTTATTTCTCAGAGATCCCAACAATCCTCCCAGCAATGAGAAATTCTTATTTCTCAGAGATCCTAACAAAGACCCAGAATCTGTAAAGTTTCATCGGTGTACCTAGTAACGAAGGCCCTTGTGCTTTCATTTTCCTTCTGTTTGATGTTGTGCACCGTAAGATGGGTCCTTGTGAATTTATTTTGCTGTCTGAAGTGTGATTGGAACTTAGCTTTGAGATCGTCAAGATTGACAATGCTGCCAGGCTTTTGCCCGTTCCACCAAATACGGGCTGAATCCCGTAGGGTATATGTAAACATGTGACAGGCTACGGGCATAACCCATTTTTGCATCTTAATGGCCCCTTCGAACAAATGTAAGAAATTGTCCGGATCCCCCTTCCCATCATAAGTCCCAATATGCGAAGGCATTTTCAACCCATCAGGCAATGGGTAATCTTCTATCCACCTAACGAAGGGTGTAGTTGAACCCATGGGGTCCGAATATAGGCAATTATAGGGTGGTTCATATGTAGGAATAGTATTATATTGAGTATGACTTGGGGGTACTCCTATAGGAGCTTGGATAGGATAGCACCGATAGGGTGTGTTCATGCTAAATGGGTAACCACTTCCTACGGCATACGGAGGGTATACCTAGGATGCCCGTAGGGTATGCTTCTGTATGGTTGGGGGAGACTAGGGTTGCTAGGTTGTCCATTAACGGGTGGATATAACCCTTGAGGGTAAGATTGAGTTTGGAACGGAGGGTACATACCATTGGGAGGAAGATTTCCTCCCATATTAAATGTAGGCGGATTGCCTTCTACGCCTGATGCGTGAGAAGGCTGTAACGGAACCCCTGCTTCCATTCTTCCGAGATGCGCTGCTAACAACGGAGGTAAATTTACCCCCGTATCCTCCCTTCGTTGGCTCCTCCCGTTGGACCCTTTGGCAACCACTCCTTCCCTCCTAGTAGGAGCCCTTTCTGGGACCCCTTCAAATCCAACGGACCTTCTGCTTAGCATTCGACTGACTGGTGACCCAATCCTTAATGCTGAGAGTGTTGCTCCATGCGTCGGAGGCCTAGGCTCCGCCTCCAATTCTTCATCATAGTCATCACTGGAGTACTCCAACTCCCTTCGCATTTCAACATTCCGAACTTGCCTTTTGCGAGCCCTTAAGAGAGATTCCAACACTTCGTGGTTGGCTTCGACAAAGTCCGGGATGATAATAGGCTCCGGATTGGCTGATGTCGAAGTATGATGGTTGGGCGTTATTTCTGGGTGAGAACGTGTTGTGAATGTGGAAGCGGTTATTGAGGGAAGGTTGTTAGAGTCGTTGATTGGTATTGGTGCTAAGGTCGAGAAACCCGGTGGGGGAGTGTCTTCCCTTCCTTGATCCATGCCGGATATATAGTGAAAGTAGTTGGTTGGTTATAAGCTTGGAAATAACGAGACCAATTGTAGCGGTCCCACGGATGGCGCCACTGATTGTACAATAAATTGCACTACCAGGCCTTCGATGGTGATCAAAGGATATATGGGGTGTTGTGGTTGCGCCAAGCTTGTTCTTAACCTGAAATAAGAAATACCAAGACACTACGTTAAGTGATTGCGCAGGGGTTGGACCCTGCGAACCACCTCCGGCGTGCGAGTAAGTATGTGTTATGTTTAAGTAGGTTGTAAATGGCGAGAGTGAAGTTAACTTACATTGTTCTTGCCCGACTAAGCTATTTATAGGAGAGAAATAGGCCTTAGTGGGCGGTTGCACTTGTTTCGGAGATCATGGGGGCGTCCCATGATTTGTGGTAACCGCTAGGGCTTTGTAGCCCACGATCTCTATTTTGACGGGAAGGCCTAAAGGAAGAGGAGACGTGGGTATGACCAGGTCAAGGTAGCTCTCCGTTGTAGTTCCTTCGAGAGGAATACCCCGAAGGGCTTAAGGCTTCGATTGACGGATTACCACATGGTAACCACTTCGTAGACGAATGGTTTTACGCCAATGGAATGTGTTGAGAGATTAACATGGGCCTCCGATGAGAGGGCTTTCTACAGGCTCGAAGGGGAGTCCTTCGACCCGTTCGAAGGGTACATCATCAGTTTCTTTGTAGGGTACTCCACAAATAGCAATGCATTTAGGGTTTTTAATAACAGAACTAGACATGTGGAGGAAAATCTACATGTTAGGTTTAGTGAGAACACCCCAAATGTTGAAGTAACTGAACCAAACTGGCTCTTTGACATTGATTCTTTGACTAAGACCATGAATTATGAGCCAGTTTTGGTAGGTTCTACTAACAGGTCTGCAGGTACACAAGCTAACTCTCATGCAGGTACACAAGCTCAAAAGGATGCATCTGCAGAGGAGTTTGTATTGGTTGAAAAGTGGAAGTTTAATCATGTAAAACCCAAAATTTAAAAGCATGTAAAATGACCAAATTACCCCTAAAACTTTGTAATTTAATTAAAGCTTACATAAAATGCCACACTCTTAATTTCAATGCACCCTACACGTTTATTTGGATATGATAGAACCGAAAATTGTGATTTCCTTTTTGTTTTCACATGTTTAAATCAAGAGGAGATAGGAACAAATAAAACACAAAGTAATATCCTACTAAAATAAAAAGATTTTGATTTCCCTTGTCTAGCCTAATCTCACGCTATTCCTGTCAATTAAATTATTAGTTACCCAAAATAGTACACACGCTTTGCCTATTTCTTTTCTTCTTGGACCGAATATTTATCTTCTATACCTTCCTTTGCACAGATCATTATGCCAAAGAAACCTACACAATCTATTACATCGCCATGCATATCCCTACGTACCCCATCTTTGTCGACCATTTTGATTTCACCACAAACCTCTATAACACACTCACTTAAACCCTAAACAAGACTCCAGATCTTAGATACTTTGCAAGAGAAGGGGTGAGTGGTTGTGAGAGTCGAGACCTTAGTTTCAGTACGAGATCGGTTTTCTGCTGTGATTCGTGTTTGGGCGTGTAATGGTTAGGGTGCGACTGAGTTTTGGGTTCGATCTTACCTCATTGGTTCTTGGTCTCACACTTGTATTCCTGTTTCAGCCTCGTTCTCTAAGTCGACTTGAGGTATTCCTTGTATTCATACCGCTTATACACATGTCACTCATAAAACTCTTATAGGAAAACTCGGTTACATCAGTAAGTATACACGCACGTATGAGGCTATGATAACGCATGAAGCTATGAAAATGTATATGCATGCATGTTAAACAAGTAACACATTGAACCATACTCGTATAACCATTGTGGTATCGTTTATGAAACTACGTAAAATAACAAAGCCTATACGCCATGATCTGCTTGTGTCAAATCGTTGTGGACTGTTTAGTATTGTATATAATCTGTTGAGATCGTATCTTACCGGCTGCTTCGAGGTCGTGTGTAACCGCCCTTAGTCGACCTCATGTTATCATTTTTTTTGAAACTTTAGAACCTGGTAACAAACATAAAGGTTGGGAACACATAATTATTGACGTGTTTAAGTGTGATTTTATGTGAGAAGTTTTGTGATGTCTAACTCGCTAAATGGACTGGTTGTATCGACCTTTAGTCACAACCAGCAAACCTGTTTTGAGTCTCGTCTTCCAGCCCTATATCGATCCATTATTCAAGTAAAAGAAGCTCTAGTATCTTGTCATTATTGCCTCGTTGTTGGTCACAAAACCTACGCCCTTTTTAATCAGTTTTGTGTCATTATGTGACTGTTTTGTGTCACTTTTTCCATTCCATATGTCGACCTGTATATAAGTGTTGGTTTTGATGTGATGCGTTAACTAGTGTTAGTGTCTATTAATTTCTGCACTCAAACATATGATTGTTACAAGCTTCAAACCAAAAGAGCACATTTAAACACTATAACAGTGAACAATGCTTATTTTGAATTGTTGTGATACTGTGAAAGACATAGAAGTAAAGGGTACCTGGTTGGTGACGGCCAAATAAATATGAAATGCGGATAAGACCTACGAACCATTGAAGTGTAAAATTGGTAAACTTGAAGTATTAGAATCGTTAACATTGTTAAATTATGGATTTAAATGAATAAATTGTAATACTTTCATTTTAGACCTTTAACTTTAGTTTATTTTTAAAACCCTAAAACTTGGAAAGTTGTCACAATTGACCTTAAACTTTTATAACTTGTTAAAAAAAAAAAAAAAAAAAAAAAAAAAAAAAAAAAAAAAAAAAAAAAAAAAACACCTATTGTCCATAATACTGATTTACTGATAACTTAACCTACTCTGAAATAATTGAATCTTGCTAAATATGGAAATCTGCTAATTATAGAAACCTGCTAAAAAGAGGAAAGTTGCTACTTCTGGAAAGTTACCTAAAAAGGAAAGGTTACTAAAAATGGAAAGCCAACTAAAATAAGTAATGTGAATTAAACAAGCTATTAATAAAACAGATCATGAATTCATGTAGATCCACTGAAGATGGAGTTGCTTCCGACCTTGTTGTTCTGTTGTGTTTTCATTTGCGGTATAAGGTACAGATATTCTGAACCTTCTCACAGGTTTCTCATGATCTCTTTCATTTTCTGATCTGTCAGTTTCTGTATTAATTCCATTGATATGATTCCCTTTACTTGAACCTTTCATATGATTCCCTTGCCTATAAATCCCTGATTAGAACCTTGTTATAAGAATTTGATTATGAACCCTTCTGACATGTTATCTGATTCTGAGTTCCCTTGATAAACTGAACCCTGTTTTATTCCTTGATACTTGACATGATTCGTTCTTCACCTTGTGACCTGAATATGCAAACCTCTGAATACCCTGAAGATTCATTTTGACATTTTAACTAAAATTGGAAACTTTCCTTAATGATATGAAAATGTTTTTGAAAAGTTTTGGATACGATGTTATACAAATTTTTGAATTGGAACTGCACTAAAGGACTAAAGGTTTTATGAAAATCTCTTTTAAAGACTATCTGTATAAAAAGGTTTTACCAAACATCATTTTATGAAAGTCACTGAAAGATTATTTTAAATACAAGTTTAATATGAAACCTTTGAATCAAAATCTTTTCTATGAACCTATAAACCTTTTGATTATGAGCCTTTGATATGACCTATTGAACCTTGATTTGAACCTTATTCTAAACCTGATTATAAACTCTTGTTTTGAAACTTAATTTGAACTTTGATATAAGTATTAATCTGATATACTATTTCTGAACCTGGACTTGAACATTGTTATAAACTCTGGTATAAACCTATCTGATTTCTGAACCTCTGATATACACTTCTGTAACATCTGACATGGACCTTATAATCTGAACCTTTTGACATGACCCTCTGTTTATGACATGATACTTGACCTTTGACCCACGGTTTGATACCCGAGCCACCTCACTAGGCATGAGGGTTTCATGTCCATGTCATTGATGCACCGATGGCATGACTCTAGAGCAGGAGAGTGATGACCTGTCCCGTCCCTGACTTTATTTTATCTGGTATATATTGGTAGACTCTGGCCACCTGGGGCGTATGGATGCATCCTAGATTTGTTATGTCTCTGTTATCTGTTAGTATTTACTGGTTATATATATATATATATATATATATATATATATATATATATATATCTAGTGACTGATGGTGTGTGCGATACACGTCTTTCACAACCTCTGGGAGCTAGCTACTCCATATATATTTGATACATGAGGACACCCCTCATATTATCTGGTTACTGAGAGGACACCCCTCTGATTGATGATAATGGCATGGTTATATATATTATATCTCTGTTTCTGGGCTCGTGGTGGATTACTGTTTACCTTTACCATATACATTACTTTCCTTTGACCATTATTATACCTTGCACTGTTTTCCTTTACCTTTATCTATTTATTATTCCCTATCCTTTATCCTTACTCCTTTATTTATCCTTTAACTCTGATTATATCTGCATGACCTATGTTTCTGACACTCTGTACTATTCTTTATTACTTCTTTGTTACCGTTATATCTGTTCACTGAGCTCTCGTAGCTCAGCCGCATTTCTTTTCCTGCGGCAGGTTTTAGTAGGAAGTTGGGTAGGAGTGGAGAGTATCATTGGACTTAGAAGACTACACTGTGATAGATATTTTGTTATAGAGATGACTAGAAGAATTTTTTTTTCAGACTCAGTATTTATTCCTTTGTAAATTTTGTATTTCCTTGAAATTTCTTGACACCTTTGTATTCCTTTGTATTATTGATGAACTCAAATAAGTACATTTTATTACCATCATTTATCCTATTTATTTGACTTATTTTATTATATTATCTGTGAGAATCGATACGTTAATGTTTACTTTTGTAATTCTCAGGTAAAAACAAGTATTATGTGAAACCTGGCGATTTTGGACTAATTATGGAGCAAAACAAGCAAGAAGTTAAGAGTCTACTGAAATGTACAAGATCAAGATCATTCTGCTCCAGATACGCCGCAACACACTTCTTACATACGGCGCATCACTATCAAGATTTCACAAGTTACGATCCAAGACAGCAAAGGACATGCGCCGCATAGAGAAACGGAGTTACGCCGCATCTTAAGGCGGTATACGAATATTCCTGAATATATTAATCTTGGACCCCACGCGAAGTTAAGTCAATGCGCCGCATCTACTTATTCAATGCGCCGCATCTAACCCTCAGACAGAAACTATAAATACCCCAAAGTCAGACGAATTTTGTGTGCAATATACCGAGTACGAGACTTAGCAAAAGACAGAAGAAACCCTAGGACGAAGTCAGACGCATTAGCAGCACAAGACACACCCTAAACGAAGATACAAGAGCTGTAAGAAGGTCCTGCATGTATTCAATTCATTAAGTAGTTTTGTTTTATTGTATTAGTACACTTTAATTCATCAGGATTGATGGGCCGATTCCATGTGACTACGGAAAACCATGGGCACCCCTTAAAATTGCTTTCCCATTAATTAAAGTTTATATTTTGATGTCTTTGGTCACTTTTATTAATGCATTGATAACCTCTGTGTCTAGCTGAGCATTGCTTGGGTCGCCATGCCCCTTCCTCGCCTATCTATTCTAGCGTATACAAAATGTGGGCATCACAAATGCTCAATATTCTAGGATAGTGGGATAGACATAAGTGATCATTAAGGGTTTACTCGCCGATAAGATTAGAGCCAACGAGAAAGGGTTAATTATATACACTTCATATAAAACTAGCAATAAAACAAGTGACAAGCTACTTAATTATCAGGACAAGTATTCTTATTGTCTCAAGTATCTATCTGTGTACGTGTGTGCTAATCGCTGATTCGTGCTCATTAGTTTAATTTTCTATTTAATTATAACCAAACCGTGCCAGTCTCTCAGGCTGAACCCCCTTGCGTTAGATTAGGTTGTATAGCTAACTTAAGATATTAAAATACTGATTAGAATAACTAGATAATACGTTCCACTCTTAGTGATCGACACTCTACTTACCATTATATTCATACTGACCGGGTACACTGCTTGTTAAAGTGTGTGTTTTATTGATAAGTCGGCTAAATATAAATTTAAAACTTGAATACTGCTAAAACCACAACGACATCACGCGCGCACCAAGTCTTTGGAGCCGCTACCGTGGATATAAAAGAATTAGAGCAATACACACGCACACATCAAGTTTTTGGCGCCGCTGCCGGGGAGTGAATTGTTATTATCTGTTAATTTGATTATTATTTTAATTAGGTTTTCTTTTTAATTTTTAGATTCTAACCACTAACCCTGTTATATATTAGATTAATTGCATTCATTGTATTATTTGCATATTTTCTATTTTTGTGTGTTTTTATTTTCTTCAATTTTTGTTTCTTTTTTGTTTGATTTTATTTTTGTTTTTCTTTTTTTATTTTTCTGTATTCTGCTATCATTGTACTGAGCTGATACAAACGATACGGCGCATCTGTTTTCACAGATACGGCGTATTGCGTTTAATTTTTTATAAAATACAACGCGTTTAATAAATTCGATACGACGCATCTTTCCCCAAGATACGGCGTATTCTGTTTTTAATAGAAATTTTTCTAAACGGTAACGCCATACGACGCATCTGTTCTAACAGATACGGCGTATTGTCTATTTAAATTAAAAACAGTTTTTCGAATTATTAAACAGATACGACGCATCGATTTTTATCGATACGGCGCATCTTCTGAATCAAAAATCTTGTATTTTGAAACGTAACAAAAATTCGGCGCATTAACTTTTGTTAATACGACGCATTTAATTTTAATAAATATAATCGATTTTTGATAATTAAACTGATACGGCTCATTCTAAATTATAAGCGGCGTATCTGCTTTCTGAATAAAAGTGTGATTAAATTTTAAACGATTATAAGATACGGCGTATCCAACTTTTTGGATACGGCGCATCGTCTGCAGATATCAGTAACTTTTATTTTTCGTATTCCGTTTTCGTTGTTAATTTTCTGATATATTACTTTCTTGAACATACCCTACTGATGCTTTTGTGATAGTTTCAGGAAGTGCATGACCAGGAGTTCTACTAAGAACTTGATTCAACCTTTCGAAGATCTTGAACGAGCCCTACATTCGCTTAAAAGGCTTTTCAACACAAAAAGCTTTGATATCTCAAGTTCGTTCGAGCTTGATTACTTTTCTGAAGAGAAAGAGGAAGAAGAAACAGAAACAATGACGGAAAACACTACTATGGAGGAATACATGAACAAAAGCCGTGCTGATTACAGTTTAGGAGTTGCTAGACCAAAGTTTGATGAAAAGTCAAAGTTTGAGTTGAAGGGTCAGTTTCTCAAGGAGCTAAGAGAAAATGCTTTCAGTGGAACGGAACATGAAGATGCTAATGAACATGTTGAAAAGGTCCTCGAGATTGCAGATTTGTTTACTACAGAAGGAGTCTCTGACGATCAACTTATGCTAAGAATCTTTCCAATTTCGCTTAAAGGAGCTGCTAATAAGTGGCTAAGGAATGAACCTGCTAGTTCAATCACAACATGGGAAGATTTGAAGAGCAAATTCCTGCAAAGATATTGTCCACCTGCTAAAACTGCTAAAAAGATGGAGGCTATCAACAGTTTCAAGCAAGAGCCCGATGAAACTCTTTATCAAGCTTGGGAACGATTTAAAGACTTGTTGATGAAATGCCCTCAACATTACCTAAGTCCAATGCAGGAGATAATATTGTTCTATCAAGGATTGGACGTGCCTACTAGACAAATCTTGGATGCTAAGGGAGTTGTGCCTCAAATGAGTGCAGCCAATGCTAGAAAAGCTATCCAAGAAGCTGCTGATCATTCTCAAAAATGGCACGACGGAACCTCTACTAGATCTAAGAGCAGCACTAATTTTGACGGGTTTGCTGCAATTCAAGCTCAATTGGATAAAATTAGTAGAGAGATGAAGAAGCGTGATGAGAAAGTGTATGCTGCCCAAGTTGGATGTGAAAAATGCGAAGGACCTCACTACACTAAAGATTGCCCTAATAAGAATGAAAGTGAGACTTTTGAAGAAGCATACTACACACAATTTGGACAACCATTCCGACCTTCAGGAAGATTTAGGGAAGCTGCTCTGGGATACTATCAAAAGAACAACTTTAATCCCACTTATCAAGAAAAGAGGCAGACTTTGGATGACACTCTAAAGCAAATTATGGCCGATGCTGCTAAAATACATGAAGAGAACACTGCTATGATCAAAGAAATCCGAGCCTCAACGGATACTATTACAAGAAATCAAGGAGCTTCGATCAAAGCATTGGAACAACAAATCGGACAAATGAGCAAGGTTCTTCAAGAAAGGGGATACGGAAGTTTACCAAGCTCAACTGAAACCAACCCAAGAGATCATGTCAAGGCCATAAGCACCACTAAGGAAGTCACGCCTAACATACCTAGAAGATTGATGAATGGTAATGATGCTGCAAAGCCCGAATTTTTCTTTAATTCTTCAATCAGTTTAAGAAGATTACTTAATGAGAAGACAAAGATTGAAGAGGAGATCAAGGCTACAATGAAAGAAGAGAGCTCTGCAACCGACTTACATGCCTTGCCTCATAAAGAAAAGGACCCAGGAAGTTTTACTTTACCTTGTTCAATTAATGATATATCTTTCAATAATGCATTAGCTGACTTAGGAGCTAGCGTTAGTGTTATGCCCCTTAAGACATTCACTACCCTAGGACTAGGAAAATTAGCACCAACTAAGTGGCTTATTGAATTGGCTGATAAAACGGTAAAACGACCTGAAGGGATTGCTGAAAATGTGCTAGTTAAGATTGAGAAGTTTGTTTTCCCGGTAGACTTTGTTATATTAGATATGCCCGAGGATGTTAAGATTCCTTTAATCCTTGGAAGACCTTTCTTGTCTACCGCCCATGCTAAGATTGATGTGTTTAAAAGAAAAATCTCATTAAGGGTAGGGACTAATAAACTAGTCTATAAGTTCCAAAATCCTGTTAAAAGCATAATTAGAGGCGTCTATGTGCTAGGATTAAGAGAACGTATGGACCTCGATCTTGAAGCTAGGTTTATGGGAGAAACCTTGGTAAATAATGAATCACTTGAGACCTATAGTGGAGACTACATTGAATTAAATGATCTTAATTTACCAATAGGAATCAATGATCAATTTATGGAGGATTTTGAACCCGAAATTGAAGAAGGAGAAATTATGGATATACCTAGAGTCAATATGATCAACACTAAGAATTATGATGAATTTGAAGGATATCCTAGTTTCTGTGATTATGGTAGAAAGATCCATGTAGATTGTGCTTATAATTTACAATTTCCTTGCATGATAGGATTTAAACAGGTTAGTGCCAACTTTTTCCCTATTTTACCAATTAATGTAATGTCAAAAGATTTCTATAATTCTATAATGAAAAACAAAATTGAGTATAGAGGGAAAAACGTAGTTGGAATATTCATGAATGTACCTATTTTTGTTGGGAATTTAACTATTGTTACAGATTTCACCGTGGTGGAAAACATGGATGCTTATCGTGATGTTGAGATGGGTGACGTGATCGTTGGGAAACCATTTTGTAAGGAGGTCGAAATTAACGCTAAAAGATTTGAAGGAAAGATCACCTTTCAAAGTGGAAGCAACGTTATCACTTACATGATGCCTCGTGCTCACCCAAGGTTTAAACATGCCCCTAACAAATTTTGTTACAAATTTACACCATTTCTTTTTGTAGATGAAAATGACGCTGAGAAAAGGATCGAGTATCCGTACCAAAAGATGAAAGGATTCTACAAAGGTGTACTTGAATTGGGGCCGGAATATGTTCGTGACGAAGTAATTCGCAACTACATCGTGCACGGACATGTGGGGATCAATAGATCTAAATAAGGAGCTGAACGTGAGTCTAACTTGAAGACTCTGGAATAAAGACAAGTGCTGACCAGGAGACAACCCGAAAAATTTTTACTTTTCTGTTCTGTATTGAGTCTGTCAGGCCTGCAGAAGATACGGCGCATCTCCATCCTAAGATGCGACG
Source organism: Artemisia tridentata subsp. tridentata (assembly GCA_021014915.2). Taxonomy (NCBI): domain Eukaryota; kingdom Viridiplantae; phylum Streptophyta; class Magnoliopsida; order Asterales; family Asteraceae; genus Artemisia; species Artemisia tridentata. The sequence goes on from CP139506.1 coordinate 361,247,219, forward strand.
CATCGCCTGCACTGGTCATATCTTACTTTATTTTCTGCATTTTTATTTTTAACTTTAAAACTTTCTGTCAGTATTTTAATGCGGCGCATCCCTGGTTAAGGATGCGACGCATCTTCTATTCTAATTCGTATTTATTCCAGGCTCGATACGGCATATCTTCTTCCATAAGATACGGCGTATCGACTGACCTGATGATTTTTAGTTTAATTTTTCAGTTTTATTTTTACTAACTACTAATGTATTATGCAAGTTTGAACCTTCTTAACTTAGGTGTGTTAAAGTCTGAATGGTATTATAGATTCCTGCATTCTTGTGGATACATCATCTATGAAGATTAAACGTTCTCATCCACAAGAAAGATGATTTTTGCTCTTATACGAATAATGGAGGATCATACCGAGCAAATCTCAGGGGAGTTTTTCTGTTCTAATTCTTTTATTTTCCAGTTTTTAACCTTTGACACAAACAACGAGGACGTTGTTTAACTTAAGTGGGGGGATTGGAGAATTAGAACACTTACTTGTCCTAAACTTTTTCAAAATATGCTTAAAATGCGCTTAATATATCAAAATTTAAAATTTTTAGCATGTTTTTGTTTAAAGTCTAAATTACATAGCTGCACACATAACATTATTTCTAAAAATTGTGAACTTTTCAAAAATTCACAAATCTATGAGTGTGCCGGTGACTTGTAAACTTTAGAACTTGGCTTGTATACTATTCGAGACCACCATAATAAGTATTATTTATATAATTGGAATGACTTGTCTAAATTGGTAAATTTCTAGGATTACACCAAAATAGCCTTTATATGTTATGTGATATTAACTAACTACACTGGTTAGTTAACCCCCGTATAAACCCTTTGTTACTCTCACTTTTAGAGTAAGATACCCCTAGAAAAACACTCAGAGCCATTCCTTTCGTTTCTTACACCCTTGTTATAATGTTTCGTTACACCGTTACACCTTAGCCTACCCTGTAGATTAAAATCCGTGGTTGGTTAATTGCTTTAGGCAAAGTGTGTTTCCTTACATTACCTGTGTTCGCGTGCGTAATTCATTATCTTTGGTTGAGTCAGGAAATTGCACAATGCAATTGGTATGAAAGTAAATATTGTATATCTTTGAGTTTATTTTTCGTGTGTTTACTACTTTCGCTATTACAGTTATTTCTGAAAGTATGAAGAGTATGGAAAAATTATCCGGAAAAATAGTAATAGTAAAGTTGTGAAATTTTACACATATATGTTGATTCAAAAAAAAAAAAAAAAAAAAAAAAAAAAAAAAAAAAAAAAAAAGGAAAAAGTTGGAAGTTTGTTTTAACCAACTTATGTAAAGTTTTGTATTAAGTAGACGATATCACCACTATTTGTTATATATTATATTTATGGATTGAATAGGAGTTGGCCGTTATGGGAACGCCAACTAAGGTTATTCTTTGATTGAGATCTTGTTGAGTATAATTCGTGTCTACCTAAAGCGTGTGTTTCAAGTGTTAAAGCGTGAGTTATTCAATGATATGAGTCTTATTCATGGGATGGTTGGGAAAGCAATTTACCACACTTAGGATTTTAATTTATCTGTTTTGTTTATTTTTCATTTTACACCAATTTGTATCCCAAATATTATCCATACCCTATATTATTCTTTATCCAAACCTTTGATTTATTGAGATTAGGGATTTGAGCAATCTTAAGTATCGTAGTCGTGGATTCGGCTATGTATTTATGATTTTGTCGCCCTTTTTGATATAATATTATTGGTAAAGATTACTTGGTCCTATCTTTAGCCTATCCGAGTTAAGGATTTGAGCAATTGCAAGTATCGTGGTCGTGGATTCGATCATGTATTTGTGATTTTGTCGCCTTTTCTGGAATTTGAGATCGATAGAGATTAAGGAGAATGATTAACCCTTAACCAATAAACCCTTTTTACCGCTTTAGACTTGTTATTCCTTGGCTTTAATGGGGGAGATGCGTATACTTGCCAAGCTTATGATAGAATATTCGTCACGACTGGACAGTTAAACGATTAGATTTGCTTTTATCAAAATATTTTATTTTATTTCTAATTCGTTAAGTGTTTGGTTGTGCAATTATGACAAAAAAAATGAATACATGCTTAAATATAAAAATAAATCCTAATATCTTTTAGGATACATTTTCATAAGATTTATTCTAAGGTTTACTTGGGGACAAGTAAAGTTCAAGTGGGGGGATATTTGATGAACTCAAATAAGTACATTTTATTACCATCATTTATCCTATTTATTTGACTTGTTTTATTATATTATCTGTAAGAATCGATACGTTAATGTTTACTTTTGTAATTCTCAGGTAAAAACAAGTATTATGTGAAACTTGGCGATTTTGGACTAATTATGGAGCAAAACAAGCAAGAAGTTAAGAGTCTACTGAAATGTACAAGATCAAGATCATTCTGCTCCAGATACGCCGCAACACACTTCTTACATACGGCGCATCACTATCAAGATTTCACAATTTACGATCCAAGATAGCAAAGGACATGCGCCGCATAGAGAAACGGAGTTACGCCGCATCTTAAGGCGGTATACGAATATTCCTGAATATATTAATCTTGGACCCCACGCGAAGTTAAGTCAATGCGCCGCATCTACTTATTCAATGCGCCGCATCTAACCCTCAGACAGAAACTATAAATACCCCAAAGTCAGACGAATTTTTTGTGCAATATACCGAGTACGAGACTTAGCAAAAGACAGAAGAAACCCTAGGACGAAGTTAGACGCATTAGCAGCTCAAGACACACCCTAAACGAAGATACAAGAGCTGTAAGAAGGTCCTGCATGTATTCAATTCATTAAGTAGTTTTTTTTTATTGTATTAGTACACTTTAATTCATCAGGATTGATGGGCCGATTCCATGTGACTACGGAAAACCATGGGCACCCCTTAAAATTGCTTTCCCATTAATTAAAGTTTATATGTTGATGTCTTTGGTGACTTTTATTAGTGCATTGATTACCTCTGTGTCTAGCTGAGCATTGCCTGGAAACATCTACTACTGAGGGTTCTCATGAACCTGATGCACAAGATGGTAACCCCAGCCAAATGGCTAAAAAGGGGGGCTCAGGTGCTCAATCTAGGATTGAGACTGAGTTTCAGTCCAAAGATTCACCTCTCAGGGAAGGTTACACATCCCGAAGTGATGAGGACAGATATGAAACAAATGAGGAATTGATGGATCAATTTGTACAACATGACATTGCCTATGATACACCTCTCGGACCAGGTCACACAGGTTGAAGTGTTGAGGCTAGACTTGAAACTGAAGCTGAGATTTTGATGGAAAATGTACAAAATGACAAGTCTGATGATCTACCTCTCGGGTCAGGTAACACAGATCGAAGTGGTGAAGGCATTCTTAAACTTTTAAATGAATTGACTGCCACTTGTACAAATTGTCAAAGGAGGTTCTTGGTCTCAGGAGGCAACTACACATGGTGAAATCTTCTCAAGGTGCTCAAATCAGAAGGTTGAGGTAAAGGGTTAAACAACTTGAGGGGGTGAAAAGATCAAGAACTTCACACTCCAAGAAATCCAAACCTGGTTTGGGGGAGGATGCTCCCAAACAGGGGATGAATGAAGCAGAGGAGAACAAGGGTCAAGGGGAGGCTGAGATTGATGAAAATGTTGCAGGCTTTGCTGAGAATGAAGGTGTGGATATGGAGGTGGATAGTGGTGAAGCAGTCCAAGAATTTGTGATTAAGGACAGGTCAGGGAATGAAGTTGTGCTTGAAGCTGTGGAAAAAGTTGTCAAGTATAATGTTGCTGTTGGTGATAGTGACAAGAAGGCACAGGTTGATTCTGCTGCTGGTGCAGAGCATACTGCTGCTAGTGCAGAACATACTGCTGCAGGGGTAAACGACTCTACTGCTGATACAAAAAAGAATGCTGCTGCTTCTGAATCAAGTGAAGACACTATACCCATAGCCCAAATAATGATGAAACTCAAAACTACTGCTACATCAACACCACAACAAACCTTGACTAAACCTACAACACAACATGTTACACCACCACAACCTTCAAAACCAAAAGCTAAAGGAGTTGTAATAAAAGAACCTGCACAACCACCCAAACCTATACAATCAACCATTTCATCAAAAGATAAAGGCGAGAGCATTTATTTCAGATCATCAAGCCTATGAGTTAGTGGAGAAGTATAAAAAGGTACTGAAATCAAAGACTTCAGAGCAGAAGTAGTGTTTGGAAGCATCCTCTTGGTGTTAATCTGTGGTTAGAAGAAACTTGATGATTTTGTAGGAAAATATCAAGTTTATGGGAGGATTGTTGGGTTTTGAAGATACTGCTGCTTGAAGTTCATGCTGCTGCTCATAAGACTTGAGGGAAAATACACTAAGTATGATACTGCTGCTAGGCTAAATCATACTACTGCTAGTGTATTCATACTACTGCTGATGTCTGACTGATGAATGGTGAAAATAAGCTAAGTGTCATACTACTGCTAGTCTACGAGGATACTGCTGCTAGAGTAATGATACTGCTGCTTATCAGATAATGTATATATTGCTAAGATAATTTAGGAAAAGATTTAAATTGATATTATCTTGTATAGAAATTTTTGTAACCGATTAGGACTCCTTAGAGTATAAAAGGAGGATCTAGGGTTAGGGTTTAGGTACGTATTACGCATTACGTATTGCTTTGTAATCGCTTCAAGGTTTCTTGTAACCCTGTTACTTTTGAGTAACCGTATTTAATATATTGAAGTGTTTTGTGAGAATCCATTTTGCATTATTCATAATTCTTCTTAAGATCAAGTATTAGTTTCCGCATAATATTTGATAACAATTCAGGAACAACTTCTACACTTATTGTCTTAGATCTTTGTCTAAGATAATTAACACGATCAACTTGCTCAACTGGGATCAACACGATTCGACAATTGAGGGCTCAAATTGCCCAATTAAAATCAAACAAGAGTGATGTGTATGGCACCAATAAACCATCGTCTTTAGATTCTCAGAATTTTCAATATCAAGACACCATCAATCAGTTACACTATGAAAATGAGTGTTTTCGAGCTGAAAATTCAAAAGTCAAACTGCATTACAAAGAGTTATATGACTCAATTAAAGTCACACGAAACAGCCACAATGAAAAAAATAACTTCTTTGTTAAATGAAATCGAGAATCTTAAGACTCAGGTGAAAGGGAAAATGCCAACTATCACTTGTGAATGTGTTGCAATCATGTTAATTCTAGTATTAAAAGTACTGTAATTAATTCGAATTCTAAAGTTGTCTGTAAAACATGTAACGAATGTTTAATTTCTGCTAATCATGATGATTGTGTTGTGTCATTTTTTATGTCTCCTGTACTGCCCTAAGTTAAGAAAGTTAGGAAAACTAAAATAAGTAGGAAAATTTGGAAAGCAACAGGAAAAAACGTTTGCTAATGTCGGGTATCAATGGAGACCCACTGGAAGAAAATTCACTTTAGGAGATCAGTGTCCCTTACCTAGATTGAATGACCATAAAGTTGTGAAGGTTAAGGAATGGAAACCAACTGGTCGAATTTTGCCTTTAATGACACAATGCCTTGCAACTAGGTCAATTGCTGCTTCTAGTGTAGTGTCCACTGTAAATACTGTAGCATCTGTGAATCCTGTAGTTTCGGAATTTGTGTGTGCTAACCAAACGAACCCAACTACTCGTGGGGATCCACATTTTTCAGTTATCCATCATTGTCTGGTTTCAAATGCAGGTCGTACAAATCTTTCTTTGGTATTTGGACTCAGGCTGCTCAAAACATATGACTAGGGATCACTCACCGCTCAAGAACTTCATGAAAAAGTTTATCAGGACAGTTAGATTCGGGAACGACCATTTTGGGGCAATTATGGGTTACGGAGATTATGTGTTTGGCGACAGTGTAATTTCTCGGGTATACTATGTGGAAGGATTAGGGTATAACTTGTTTTCTGTGGGTCAATTTTGTGATTCCGATCTTGAAGTTGCTTTCAGAAAACACACTTGTTTCGTTAGAGAGTTGGATGGTGTTGATCTTCTTAAAGGCAGTCGTGGCACCAATTTATACACAATCTCAATTGAAGAAATGATGAGGTCCTCTCCTATCTGCTTGCTTTCAAAGGCCTCAAAGACTAAATCATGGCTTTGGCACCGTTGGTTAAACCATTTAAACTTCGGCACTATTAATGATCTTTCTCGCAAAGATCTTGTACGAGGCATGCCCAGATTAAAATTTGAGAAAGATCATCTTGGCTCTGCATGTCAACTGGGCAAAAGCAAGAAACATACTCACAAACCCAAAACCGTCAATACCATCATGGAAGTTCTTCACACCCTTCACATGGATCTGTGCGGACCAATGAGGGTGCAGAGTATCAATGGAAAGAAATATGTTCTTATAGTGGTTGACGACTACTCTAGGTTTACATGGGTAAAGTTTTTGAGAACCAAGGATGAAACTTCAGAGGTTATCATCAAACTAATCAAGCAGTTACAAGTAAGGCTGAACAAAACTGTCAGAATCATCCGGACTGACAATGGAACTGAGTTTGTTAACCAACAACTCAGTCAATTTTATGAAAATATTGGCATAACTCATCAGAAAAGTGTTGTACGCACTCCTCAACAGAACGGCGTTGTTGAAAGACGAAACAGTACCCTTGTGGAAGCTGCAAGAACAATGCTAATATATTCTAAGGCTCTGATGTTTCTTTGGGCAGAAGCAATTGCTACTGCATGTTACACCCAAAACCGTTCCTTGATACACACTCTTCACAACAAAACTCCCAACGAACTGATATATGGTAAGAAACCAGATCTTTCCTTTCTTCGAGTGTTCGACGCTCTGTGCTATCCAACAAATGACGGTCAAGATTTGGGAATGCTAAAGGCTAAAGCAGACGTAGGTTTCTTCGTTGGGTATGCACCAGATCGCAAGAGATATAGAATCTACAATAAAAGAACCCGACAAATCATGGAAACTATTCACGTAACATTCGATGAGCTGACTGAGCAAACAGCTCCTGGATAAACTAGTTCTGGACCCACACCTAATCTATTGACACCTGGACCAATTAGTTCAGGTCTTGTACAGAATCCCACGCCCGTAGTTCCTTATGTACCTTCCACCAGTGAAGAGTTGAAGAAGTTATTTGATCCGATGTTTGATGAATATTTTGAGCCACCAACGGTTAATCCTACAACGGAAACTCCACCTGTTCCTCCTGTTGATGATGCTCAAATTCCACAAAACTCAGAAGGTCCATCTGTATCTGTATCAATCAGTCAAGATGCTCCATCTTCCAGTCAATCACCCTCATCATCAAATATTCAATCTTCTTCGGTACATCAAGGTTCTGCAGAAGAAAATTCTTTTGAAGTGAATCCTTTCACTCCTGTTGATGATGTTCCATTTGAAAATGTATTTGCTCCTGAGTCTTCCACTGATACATCTTCTTCAGGAAATCTCAACTCGGCAACATTAGTTCAATATCCTCAACCACATGACCATATCAGAAAATGGACCAATGATCATTCAATCGACAACATCATTGGTAATCCTTCTCGTCCGGTATCCACTCGAAAGCAATTTGCTACCGATGCACTGTGGTGCTTCTTCAATTCCGTACTATCCAAAGTCGAGCCAAAGGACGTCAAAGAAGCCATGTCCAAAGACTGTTGGTTTACGGCAATGCAAGATGAAATTCATGAGTTTGATCATCTTGAATTTTGGGAATTAGTGCCTCCTCCAGAGTGTGCAATGATTATTGCTCTAAAGTGGATCTTCAAAGTGAAACTCGATGAGCACGGTGATGTTTTAAAGAGTAAGGCACGGCTTGTTGCAAAGGGGTATCGACAAGATGAAGGCATAGACTTTGAAGAATCATTTGCTCCGGTTGCCAGAATTGAAGCCATCAGAATCTTTCTAGCTAATGCTGCCAGTCAGAATATGATTGTTTATCAAATGGAAGTAAAGACAGCATTCCTAAACGGTGATCTGAAAGAGGAAGTCTATGTCAGTCAACCAGAAGGCTTTATGGATCCTGATCATCCTACTCGCGTCTACCGTCTGAAGAAGGCTCTATATGGGCTAAAGCAAGTTCCAGGGCGTGGTATGATACTTTATCGAAGTTTCTTCTGGCCAATGGTTTCTCCAAAGACGTTGTTGATCCTACACTATTTACTAGGAAATCGGGCAAACATCTGCTTATTGTTCAGATTTACGTAGATGACATCATCTTTGCCTCTTCTGATCCTAGGGAATGTGATAGGTTTTCCAATGAGATGAGTTCTAAGTTCCAAATGTCTATGATGGGACAAATGTCATTCTTCTTGGGTTTACAAATATCTCAAAGTCCCGGAGGCATCTTTATTAATCAATCCAAATATGCAAATGAAATACTGAAGAAATTTGGATTTGACTCAAGTGATGCTGTTGACACTCCTATGGTTGAGAGATCAAAGTTGGATGAAGATCTATCTGGGATCCTGGTTGATCAAACTAAGTTTAGAAGCATGATTGGATCCTTAATGTACCTTACCGCTAGTAGGCCAGATCTCTTGTTCGCTGTATGTATGTGTGCTCGGTATCAATCCAAGCCCACCAAAAAGCATCTGGAAGCGGTAAAACGAGTCTTCAGATATCTTCAAGGCGCTGTTCACATGGGTCTCTGGTATCCTAAGGACACCGCAATGGAACTCACGGCTTATGCAGATGCGGATCATGCGGGGTGTCAAGACACTCGTCGAAGTACCTCGGGGGGTGCTCAGTTTCTTGGGGAAAAGTTGGTCAGCTGGTCTTCTAAACGGCAAGTGAGTACTTTAATATCTTCCACAGAGGCTGAATACATTGCCATGTCCACGTATTATGCTCAAATTCTTTGGATACGATCACAACTATCAGACTATGGCTTTGCATATAACAAGATTCCTCTATACTGTGATAACAAAAGTGCTATTGCTCTTTGCTGCAACAATATCCAACATTCCCGTTCAAAGCACATCGTCATTAGGCATCACTTCATAAGGGAACAGGTTGAGAAAGGGATTGTTGAACTCTACTTCGTGAGGACGGAGTTTCAGCTGGCAGATATCTTTACTATGGCACTTCCGAGAGAACGATTTCAATTTATTTTCCCGCGACTTAGCATGAAGAGTTTGATTCCAGAAACACTCAAGGGTCTTCAAGAAGAAAACAAGGAGTAATGGATTTGCTTCACATATCCTTGTATATACTTGTATATATCTAAAAACAAAAAGAAAATAGAAAAATATAAAAACCTATAAAAACCATAAAAATCAGTAAAACACAAAAAATACCAAAAATAGTTCTTCTAGGCATGTCTTCTGTTTATCGATAATATTTACGGACCTAGAAATGTCATTCAATAATGACACGGGTCTTTAAATGAAGCTCAAGCAGAAGTTTTACAAACTGGTTAAAGCATGTCTAATCGGCTTGCAATTACTTCATATTGCAACCCGTGCTTTATTATGGGGAAGGCACGTCGCCAAAAAGACGGTTGTTCCTCCCACTGGGTGAAGTTCACTCGGGCATGGATTACTTTATATCCATTTTTCTTCGATCTGATGTACGATTCAGTGCATCATTTCTTGTATAAGAAGAGAAGTCTTCTTTACACCAAAAACTCTTTCCGTTCTATGATTCTTCAGGAGAGTTTTGGTGTTTCACAAGGTGGTAACTGGACTTAAATTTCACAAATACTTGACGCTCAATTGAATGACTACAGCTCTTTAAATAGAAAACGGGTCATTAATTGAGGGGGAGAGTATTTGTTCAAATTTCTGACACCTTTTTAAGCATTGTGCAACATCAGCAGTGACACTCTCTCGTGGTTTAAGGGGGAGCATAGTATGCTCCGTAATCAGAATATATTAAACCTGACCACATTTTCTCCCATAATTTCTAACTTGGGATCACAAATCTCAAATGGTTTGAAATTTTTGATCGGGGGAGAGAATGTGATTTAAATATGAAATTCTGATAAAAATATGATCTTTTGGAACTCAAGTGTAGGCTCTCCCATATGTGCTAAACCTTTTCGTATATCGATGCACATATTGAGGGGGAGCGAATGATTTATGATGGCAATTGTGGAAGAACACCAAAGACCGACCATTTTATTTAACGTACTAGAGTTATAAGGATGGTAAGGTTAGGTATATGTTCCCACGATCCCGCCAGAACCGGAGGGATCTTCCCAGGGACAATCCTCTAGTTAGAATAGAAGTCCTTAGGAATGATTAAAAAGGAGAAAAGTGAATAAGGGAAGAGTGCCGACTGAGATGGAGCTAGTACTGGAACAAACCCAACAAGGTGCTAGTGATGAAGTCTTGGTAAGCGCTGAAGGGGTTGAAGAATGAAAAAGAAATGTAAAGATAAAGGGTGAAAAGAAAGAAGCCCTCCTTACACTTTAGGCAGAAACCGAGTCATTACATATGTTGTCAGAATCACTAAGTTGATTGCTGACATTGAAGACAAAGTATCATGGACCCAGTGATACGCTGCACAACCCTCCCTAGCCACTCAAGGTCCCGCAAAGGACTCTTGTTTCATTTTTCATGGAGATCAATACATTTCTATCGTCTCTCTCACTCCGAGTTAGATGATATTGAAAAGGTGGCAGTCCTCTCCAGCCTCCGATCACTAAATCAAAACACACAATTGAGTCTAGAGCCAAGAGATCAACAATAAATCTCAATATGACACACTTCCAATATGCTTGTTGTTTCACACACCGTGAAAAGTAAGAAAATATAAGTTAAGAGTCCTACGCATTATCCTTGTGGTATTGCCAGAACAACCGAGTGATACGTAAACTATTCACAGTGAAAATGGAAATCCTTTTAGAGCCAACATCAATCAAGCTCTTGGTGGGTGACATGTGAGATCCTTTATGGATCAAACTTGTGACAACTGGAAAGAAACAATGGGGCGATTCACTTTTGAATCAATCCGGTTCCAGGAGATGAATTGACGGTCTCATTAATCGGTAAATATAATTCGCTGATTCACTCTACCGTGTTGTCTGCTTTGAGCCGTTCCGGTATGAGAACATGCTTTGTGGAAAACTAGAAGGGGGGGGGTTGAATAGTTTTACCGTTTTTTAAGTTATTTTAAAATCTTCTTAAAAGTTTACATATTAAAAACCTTGATTCGAATCTTATGTGTAATCAATCAACACCAATATGAACTACACACTAAACTAACTAATAATAAGCAAAGTAAGTAAAGAGAAAAGTTGGAAAGATCAAACCGGGACAAAAGGATTTATAGTGGTTCAGCTACGAAGCACCTCTTCGTCCTATTCCACTCCCCGAGTACCACACTCGAGACTTTCAAGCCCTATGTCAACAACCTCCCTTAAGGCGGAGAAAACCGTACACGTCGCTTATCCTATTTCCGACACTAAGCTAAATGTCGAGTGCTAATCTTAGCTAGCACCAATCTACCACGATCCACTTGATCAAACACACAAGCCCAATGGCTTCAAGAGATCACCAAGATCTCGACACGATCATAATGATCAACACTCACTCAACTAACACTATCTTATCGACCCTTCATCTTCTTGATCGATCACACAAGCCCAATGGCTTCAAGAGATGTTCACTATCTCTATAAGATCACACTTGATCTTCACTCTCACTCTCACAAAAGATAAATAAACTTGATGTATGCTATGATACAACAAGGTTGTAACAAATGTTACAAAAACCTGACAACTATAACTCTTGTATCTTCTTGAATACTTTGAGTTCTTCTCTTGCTAATGAAGAGGAATGAAGAGGATCTCTTGGTTGGATGATTGGATCACTCTCAAAAAAAAAGAAAACTAATCTAAATGATCAAGAAGAAAGAAAGGTGTGAGAGGTTTAAACTCAGAAGTTTCTATGTGTGAAAGGGTGCCTAAAAACTATGAAGTGGATTGGTATTTATAGGCAGAAAAAATTTGAACGTTACAGGTGGACGGCTCCACTAAATAACCCACGGCTCCACTAAATTTAGTGGAACCGTGGAGCCGTCCGAGACAAAGACGCTCCAATTTTTGTCTTTTCTGGTGAAAACTTATTTGGGGAAGTTTGGAGCTGATTTTGGGTGGAAAAATAGCTGTTATGTGATTTGAACTTATTTTTCCATTAAAACATTTCTTAAATATTCAAAAATAATTTGTAAGGTTTATTTTTGAAAAAATGTTTTGTCACATTAAAATGTGAAGTCTCAAAACCAAAATTTATTTCTTTGATCATTTGTCAAGTTTGTAAATTTGTTCAAGAGTGATTTGCGTAGAAACGGGATCTTCCGATTAAAAACTTGTTTACGTTAATTTTAACGTAACGTGCTTTCACATTTTGTCATCCTCAAAACGTGAAGTAATCGAAAGATATAAATAACATTTTTGAAACATTATTTGCATCAACAATCTCCCCCTTTTTGATGATGACAAAACATAAACTCATTTTAAGTTAAAATTAGTTTTAACAAGTTTTTAATGAGTTTACTCCCATTTCTCCCCCTTTTTGTCGAAGCAAAAAGGTTACAAGGCTCCCCCTTGATGTATACTCCCCCTCATTTGGAGAACACCAAGGAATCGAGCAATGGTTTGTGCTACAAAACAAAGTTAGATGACATATATACAATATCTAACAAGTAGCACATTTGACAAATATCCAACCACAAAAATTAGCTAAGTAGCCAAAATAAACATGAAACAACCATATCAAAGCCCATTTCATAAACATAAAATAAATGTCATACATGAGTATGACTACAACAAGAAAGCAAATTAAATATCATGAAGACACATAAACATCAATAGTAGTATGAGGCTTCAAGATTTGCTTCCAACTTCAAAAGGGTTCCTAAGCATTTATTGGAAAAACTAAACATAACCATGTTTAGTTGGTTGGGCTATTGGGTGGTGGAGGTGGTAGGATGATGGGTCCTTTTGGTGGTGTGAGGAGGTGCTCAAGGTAGGAGAATTGAAGACCCAATTCATCTCTAAGGCTCATGATAAGGAGTTGGTTGTAGTGACAACAAGGATAACTTAGGGTGTGAGGTTGTAGGGGATAAAGAATGGGATGACCCATTAGTGGTTGATGTGATGGTGATAGTGATGAGGATGATGTTCAAAAGGTGATGTAGGTGATAGGGTTAGTGTGAGAGCCAAAGGTTGTGGTGATGGTGATGGTGATTGGGTGAAGGTTAAAGCAAGTGGTTGAGGAGGACCTGGTTGAGATGAATGTGTGTTGGTTCTAATGGTGGTGGAGGATGAAGATGTTGGTTTGGTTGAGGTTGCCTTGGATGGAGCTTGGGGTGTAGTGATGGAAGATGATGATTTGGTTGAGGTTATGGGTGTGTGTATCATCTTCATCATCCAAGGTGAGATCAATGAAAGTTATCTCTTTGGTGTTTAGTTTGGTTAAGGCTTGTGGTGTGTGAACACTTTTGATCCATTGATCAATAAGAGTGGTTTCATTGGTTGGTTTGATGTTAAGCCTTGGCTTCTTGTTTTTGTGTGAGGTGGTAGCAATGGTGGAAGCCATGATGGTTGTATGGTGAGTGTGAAGGTGTAAGGATGGCAATGCATGATGTTAGCTTAAATAGCCAAATCAAAGACATGCAAGGTTGAAGAGGATGTTGGGGGGATTTGGGTGTATGGGAATCAGGTTATGTTTGCAGATTTCCAGGAAAAGAGAGTCAAAAAGTGGATGAGAATAGTAAATTTCGTCTTCCTAGGGCACGGTACCACTAAAGGTACCATGACACCACTAAATTTAGTGGAGCCGTGCCTTATTTAGTGGAGCCGTGGCCTCCAGTTGACCCTTTTTCCAGGTCTGCAGGTTCTAGGCTGCCTAAATAGGGAAATTTTTGGGGAATCCATTTGCTGCAAATCTCAAGGCCTCAAACCACTAAAGACTAATCACATAGAATTCCTAATGCTAGTTTCAACTAGCAACTAACATGATCATGTGATTATCTATGCTTATAGGCAACTATTAAGCATGCATGATTTCAAGCAATTTTAACATCTAATGCATGTAATAAAATAAAAGAACATGCATGAACTAGGTAAAGCTCATTAAGATAATAAAACATAAAAGTTGATTAACTAATCAAGGTGACCAAAATTAAGTAAGAAATGTTAAGACATTTCAAACTAGTTTATGTTAAATGGATATAGCCAAAACCCATTAGTAATATCTTAATAATAATAATACTTAAGTTAGTGATCCTACTTAAGCTAATAATCTCTAGTCTCTCTTCTTCCCCATTTTCTTTATCTTGTTCCCGAGTCCTTTAATCGCCTTGCCAATAGACTTGAACACCCCGATGGTTTGCTCATGCATCTCAACTTGTCGATTGTACATTTCTGTTTGTGTTCTCATTGTCGTGGCTAAGTTAATCATGCCAGGCTCTGTTGTTCTTGTGAACGATGATGTATTGATGTAGCATATTCATAACACTTAAACACACATATGGTGGTGATTTGGCCGATTGTCTAGAGAGAGAAAGAGAGGAGAATTGGGAACTTAGAGAGAGAAAGATATGTGTATTAGATTAAATGTAGAGAAGTTCCAACCCTTCCCACACTAGGGAAGGGGTATTTATAGTACTAGCTAGTTTGCCCCTAGTGGGCTGTGGAGTGAGCTGACAGTGGGTAAAGACCCGACCCAACTCCACAAATACTAATATAACTAATCTAATAATAATAATAATACTAATAATCCTACGAGCTACATAAATGCTAAATAGATACTCGGGGTGACCGAGTCTTCACATGAATATTTATATTCCTAACAATCTCCCCCTAAGGGAGGTCACCCCGGAAATAATATTTTAAATTCTAGCATTCTATGTGTGTTTGACTTCTTAGTCTCGTAGTCTTTGATTCTTCAAAGTCTTTGATCTTTGTGCCTTCAGCAGTGAACGTTTGATGACTGATCTTTGTCTTGGATGATCTTTATGTATTCTTTGAGATTATCATCCAACATATGTCTTCAAGTCATCTTGCAGTATCGTCTCCATGTGACGTTGTAATCTTTGAGCCTTCGTTGAGATCATCAGCCACCGAAAATCTCTGAGCTCATCCATTGTAGTGATATTGCCTCCATGTGATTAGTTGTGACCTTTGGACTGCATGCTCACACTTTTTTGGATCATGATAGCTATCATCAGAGTTGCGGAAGTTGTGTTGTAGGTCTATCAGCCATCATGATGTCTTTGAAATTTAATTGGGAGTGTGAGCATGAAGCGTGAGTTGACACGTCTCTTCTGGAATCAGGAACCACCATCACCATCTTTATATGAATCTGAAATAAAACACTTAGCAATAAAGTTGGAGAACGAACATGGCTTTGTCATTCGTTCGGTGTGGTTGGATTAACATTCGGATCCGTGAGGACCGACCTGTGATCAGGTAGAATTCTCTTTAATGAAAAATTCTCCTTGACAGGAATTTCCAGCTTGTTGTAAAGACTCATCCAACGAATTAACCTTGGAATTGTCATACAAGCCTGTTCTCATACCGGAACGTCTCAAAGCAGACAACACGGTAGAGTGAATCAGTGAATTAAATTCATTGATTAAATGGACCGTCAATCTAATTCCTGGAACAAGATCGATTCAAGAGTGAATCGTTCCACTGTTTCTTTCCAGTTGTCACAAGTTTGATCCATGAAGGATCTCACATGTCACCTACCAAGAGCTTGTTTGATGTTGGCTCTAGAAGGATTTCCATCTTCATTGTGAATATTTTACATATCACTCGGATGTTCTGGCAATACCACAATGATAATGCGTAGGACTCTTAATATATATTTTCTTGCTTTTCACGGTGTATGAAACAGCAAGCATATTGGAAGTGTGTACTAATGAGATTTATGGATGATCTCTTGGCTCTAGACTCAATAGTGCATTTTGATTTAGTGATCGGAGGCAGGTGAGGATGGCCACCTTTTCAATATCGTCTAACTCGGAGTGAGAGAGACGATAGCAATGTATTGATCTCCGTGACAAGTGAAACAAGAGTCCTTTGAGGGACCTTGAGTGGCTAGGGAGGGTTGCGCAGCGTATCACTGGGTCCATGATACTTTGTCTTTAATGTTAGCAATCAACTAAGTGATTCTGACAGCATATGTATTGACCCGGTTTCCACCTAAAGTGTAAGGAGGGCTTCTTTCTTTTCACCCTTTATCTTTACATTTCTTTTTCATTCTTCAACCCCTTCAGCGCTTACCGAGACTTCATCACTAGCACCTTGTTGGTTTTGTTCCAGTGCTAGCTCCATCTCAGTCGGCACTCTTCCCTTATTCCACTTTTCTCCTTTTTTTAATTTTAATCTTACCTAAGGACTTCTACACTGACTAGTGGATTATCCCTGGGTAGATCCCTCCAGCTCTGGCGGGATCGTGGGAACTTAAACCTAACCTTACCATCCTTATAACTACAGTACATTAAACAAAATGTTCGGTCTTTGGTGTTCTTCCACAACTGCCATCATAAACCATTCGCCCCCCCCCCCCTCAATGTGTGCATCGATATACGAAAAGGTTTAACACATATGAGAGAGCCTACACTTAGAGTTCCAAAAGATCACATTTTATCAGAATTTCATATTTAAATCACATTCTCTCCCCCGATCAAAAATTTCAAACCACTTGAGATTTGTGATCCCAATTGATTTAAATAAGTTAGAATTTATGGGAGAAAATGTGGTTAGGTTTAATATATTCTGATTACGAAGCATACTATGCTCCCACTTAAACCACGAGAGAGTGTCACTGCTGATGTTGCTCAATGCTTAAAAAGGTGCCAGAAATTTGAACAAATACTCTCCCCCTCAATTAATGACCCGTTTTCTATTTAAAGAGTTGTAGTCATTCAATTGAGTATCAAGTATTTGTGAAAATTTAAGTCCAGTTACCACCTTGTGTAACACCAAAACTCTCCTGAAGAATCATAGAAGATAAAGAGTTTGTGGTGTAAAGAAGACTTCTCTTCTTATACACGAAATGATGCACTGAATCGTACATCATATTGAAGAAACATAGATATAAAGTAATCCATGCCCAGGTGAACTTCACCCAGTTGGAGGAACAGCTATCTTTTTGGCGACATGCTTTCCCCATAATAAAGCACGGGTTGCAATCTAAAGTAACAGCAAGCCGATTAGACATGTTTTAACCGGTTAGTATAACTTCTGCTCGAGCTTCATTTAAAGACCCGTGTCATTATTGAATGACATTTCTAGGTCCGTAAATGTTATCGATAAACATAAGACATGCCTAGAAGAACTATTTTTGGTATTTTCTGTTTTTCTGATTTTTAGGGTTTTATTTATTATTATTTTTTTTTATAGGTTTTATATTTTTCTATTTTCTTTTTGTTTTAAGATATATACAAGTATATGCAAGGATATATGAATCAAATATATACAAGTATACGAGGCAAATCCATTACTCCTCAGCTTCCTGAATCTTCTCGGCTGTCGTCACTTTACTTGCTGAAGAGCAATGTGAGCACATTTAATTAGGGATTAATTCTGGCTTTTCACTCTCCCCTAATTAGTGCTCTCCCCCAAACTGACCACCTTTCTGATGAATGCCCATAATATGAATAAGTCTTTTGATAACCAAATGCATGTCGTCTTTAGTCTTCTAACACACAGCGGAGAATGTAGAATAGACTGTAGACTCGGCCTTCTTCAAGATTGTCCATTTGGGGGAACAGAATACCAACATCTTCATCTCACCAAATGCATTACAGTAATCTTACATATAACCCATCAGCCCGTAACGTACACATGAGATGATAACACCAAAGTAACAAGTTGAAACACTGATCATCTATAATTTGTATCATGAGATATTAAGCTCGATCACGTGAACCTGTTGTGCGTCCTTGATGTACACATTTCTCTCCCCTGATGGTTACGATTAATCTGTCACAACTCGTAATTTCAGGTCCTTCTCAAGATTCAAAATTTTACTATTCATCTCGGGAATTTACTATTCACCGACCACTATTCATCATTTCACTATTCATCATTTTTGAAGTCAGTTTGAGACTTTGAGAAATTTTCAAAAATTTTACTATTCATGAAACACTATTCATTCCCTGAGGAAAATCACTATTCATGATTATCATCCATCATTTCGTAAACTAGGTTTACGGGTATTCAAATACGCGTAACCAATATGGTTTAGCTGCGTATTCATGCATCATCAGTAATGACACATCATATAGACTAGAGTAGTCTACATATCATCAGTAACATCATTATCATATTAGGTCATGCACGAGTTTGTGTAATTTTCATTAACGTATGTTTATTTGCTAAATACGCGTTACCACTCAATCATTTCTACTAACATTATACCCGATACTCCCGACTATGATCCTAATATATTTTCATGCTAATTATAATGATATAAAAATTATATTATTAATTTACCCGGTGTTTTGAGACCTTTTGCTAAATTTTCTGGTATACGCTTATAACTACGTCGGTTTGCGATATTTCAACCCGATAATTATTCTAACACCCGATTCTTGCAAGGAATATTATTTTACAATTTTTACAACCTCGTTGTATTTTATTTCAACTCGTCACGATTTATTTCTAGTTAACTCGGTACCCAGTATCCCCTAAAACTCAAAATATCTACTAACTCTTACACAAAAGTCTTCAAAATCTAGCATCATCATTCTCCCTCCATGCCATATCCACGCCCCCATTCCCTTTTTACTTACACATTGAAAGTTTTATACTAACTTCAATAATAGCATTGTACCTTTTGTCCAAAAATCCTTCCAAGCTTATTTTATAACATTAAAACTTACACATAGATCAAACTAGCCAAGAAGAATTATTCTCCCTTTCTCTCTACTCAAAACCCACGGCCACAAGGTGAAAACCAAGCAAGATCCATAAATTTTTCAAGCTCAAGTGTTAATCTAGTCTCTTTAGTGTTCCTTGTTAGGATTTTGAAATAAAAATCCCAAGGTTCTTAAGCATTTTTCATCCAAATATCATCTAAACATCAAGTAAGTGTGTTATACATTTTTTTTCAATCTTTCAAACTCTCATTTGATATATTTTCAAGTTATATTAGTAGATCATGCAAAGAACCTATGTTATATATACCACTTAACTCAAAAATGCTTTTTAACACTAGATCTATGAGTTTTATTAGTGACTTCAAGAGATCCACCATTTTTGGTAATGTTTAGGACCCCATGACACCCTAAGAAGGTGTATGGTAGGATTTGAGTACTTGTGGAGTTGATTGGAAGTGGTATAAACAAGTCTTGAACCATAGGAATGAGTATTAACAAGAATATAAAAGCTACTGTCCAAAAATGTGAGATCTGGAAAACTCAATAACTCAGGGGATATTTTGGCCTTCATATTCAGAAAATACTTTCAAAAATGAAACCGTGGGTGCTTGAATGATTAAAAACCAACTTACGACAAAAAAGATATGATTTTTCTAAGTTAGACGACGAAAAAACTAATTTCTGAAAAATTAGCGTGCTGTTTACCGAGATTCAAAGGACAAAACGAGGCGTTAGACATGATCTAGGAGAGCCGACCTACTGAAAATATGTTAGTTCATACTAATACGAAGCCGTGGATATAAAGAACGTAGAAAACGGTCTTATAACGACCGAGATACAAGCTTTTGAAAATCGACGATTTCAACTCATTTTTACCAGCACTTAAACCAAAAATAATCCAAGTATAAACTGTTTTTGCAAGACACCATGTTGCGAGCCATTTTCCCGTTAATCGAGTCAGTTTTGAGCTATAAGCTCCTCTGGGTGAAATGAATTATACCCGGCCTATTTTCCAAATCAATCAACCGTTCGTCAATCGGACTTATAACGAGTAAGATATGATTTTTCCAATATCCCCGAAAACAGCCCAAAAACTGCACTTTTAGCCCGGCGAGCTAACTTAACAACTAATTATCATTATGATCGAGACGTGTATGATCAAAATTTAAAATATATGAATTCAAGATATTGTTACAAGTTTTTCAAAAACGTCAAGCTTATGTCCTAACACTTAATGTACACCATTTCGGGACTAGTTTTGCGAGGCCATTTAGGCATAATTTTTCAAGTAATGAAAATGCTATTTTTGCGACGAAAACATTATATTTACCAATAGAACACCAAACGAGGATCGTGGATATACTATCTTTTTGTACTTTTCTGATGTGACGGGATGTTGACCTTCATTATTTCACAATAACTTATAGGATCACGGAGTAAGAAAAACTTTTCATAAAAAAGCGTCCATATGGATAAAATTCATTGTCCTTGATTTTTCACGAGTCCCCAAACTAAGCTTAAAAACGAAATCATTGTTAAACACAAGTTAGATGCCAACACTACCCATGGATGCTAATTGTATACGCATAGCTACTCCTTGCACCCTTATTCCTATTTCCTCTAAGTATTTTATAAAACATGTGTTTCCTTGATTTTCATAGATTTTTAGTCCGATAAAGGTACTAAGTTTAGACGCTAACTAGTTTAAAATCCTTCCCTCGAAAACCGTTGCCCATAAAAATGAGGTCCACATCAAGGTCCTGATTTAACATGATTTTAGGGATATCCTTTTTATTACGACCGAAACAACTAATCTACGAGTCCAGAGATAGAAGCTTTTATTAGGATATCCCCGAAGTCGAAATTTGGCATTTTTAACATTATTAAGCACATATTATTCCTTATCCTTTTAAACAATCTAGACAACGGCAACTAACCGTCAGGAATCGGGAGTCTTATTTTGACCTTGGATATTTTTCCTCTGCCTTTTTGAAGTCTGAGTCAACGAGAGCGAACCGTCAGGAAACAGAAACCTTTTATCGGCTTTGGATTATTATTATTTAATTTTCATTATATATTTTGCCAAATTCCGAGTCCTGCGGTCTTTGAACATCCGAAACAATAGCACGTACTATCAGGAATCAGTTGTATTATTTCCTCGTGATGTGTGCGTGTGTTGCTCTAATTCTTTTATATCCACGGTAGCGGCTCCAAAGATTTGTTGCGCGCGTGATGTCGTTGTCGTTTTAGCAGTATTTAAGTTTTAAATTTATATTTAGCCGACTTATCAATAAAACACACACTTTAACGAGCAGTGTACCGGTCAGTATGAATATAATGGTAAGTAGAGTGTCGATCACTAAGAGTGAAACGTATTATCTAGTTATTCTAATCAGTATTTTAATATCTTAAGTTAGCTATACAACCTAATCTAACGCAAGGGGGTTCAGCCTGAGAGACTGGCACGGTTTGGTTATGATTAAATAATAAACTAAACTAATGAGCACGAATCAGCGATTAGCACACACGTACACAGATAGATACTTGAGACAATAAGAAGACCTGTCCTGATAATTAAGTAGCTTGACACTTGTTTTATTGCTAGTTTTATATGAAGTGTATATAATTAACCCTTTCTCGTTGGCTCTAATCTTATCGGCGAGTAAACCCTTAATGATTACTTATGTCTATCCCACTATCCTAGAATATTGAGCATTTGTGATGCCCACGTTTCGTATACGCTAAAATAGATAGGCGAGGAAGGGGCATGGCGACCCAAGCAATGCTCAGCTAGACACAGAGGTTATCAATGCACTAATAAAAGTCACCAAAGACATCAACATATAAACTTTAATTAATGGGAAAGCAATTTAAGGGGTGCCCATGATTTTCCGTAGTCACATGGAATCGGCCCATCAATCCTGATGAATTAAAGTGTACTAATACAATAAAACAAAACTAGTTAATGAATTGAATACATGCAGGACCTTCTTAAAGCTCTTGTATCTTCGTTTAGGGTGTGTCTTGTGCTGCTAACACGTCTGAATTCGGCTTTAGGGTTTCTTCGGTCTTCGTGTGTAAGATCTATATGTCGAAATTCGTCTGGCCTTGGGGTATTTATAGTTTCTGTCTGAGGGTTAGATGCGGCGCATAGGATAAGTAGATGCGGCGCATTGACTTAACTTCGCGTGGGGTCCAAGATTAATATATTCAGGAATATTCTTACACCGCCTTAAGATGCGGCGTAACTGCTTTTTCTCTATGCGGCGCATGTCCTTTGCTGTCTTGGATCGTCACTTGTGAAATCTTGATAGTGATGCGCCGTATGTACAAAGTATGTTGCGGCGTATCTGGAGCAGAATAATCTTGATCTTGTAAATTTCAGTAGACTCTTAATATCTTGCTTGTTTTGCTCCATAATTAGTCCAAAATCGCCAAGTTTCACATAATACTTGTTTTTACCTGAGAATTACAAAAGTAAACATTAACGTATCAATTCTCATATATAATATAATGAAACAAGTCATATAAATAGGATAAATGATAATGATAAAATGTACTTATTTGAGTTCATCAAATATCCCCCCACTTGAACTTTACTTGTTCCCAAGTAAACCTTAGAATAAATCTTATGAAAATGTATCCTAAAAGATATTAGGATTTATTTTTATATTTATGCATGTATTCGTTTTTTGTCATAATTGCACAACCAAACACTTAACGAATTAGAAACAAAATAAAATATTTCGATAAAAGCAAATCTAATCGTTTAACTGTCCAGTCGTGACGAATATTCTATCATAAGCTTGGCAAGTATACGCATCTCCTCCACTAAAGCTAAGGAATAACAAGTCTAAAGCGGTAAAAAGGGTTTGTTGGTTAAGGGTTAATCATTCTTCTTAATCTCTATCGATCTCACATTCCAGAAAAGGCGACAAAATCTCAAATACATGATTGAATCCAAGAACACGATACTTGCAATTGCTCAAATCCTTAACTCGAATGGGCTAAAGATATGACCAAGTAATCTTTACCAATAATATTATATCAAAAAGGGCGACAAAATCATAAATACATAGCCGAATCCATGACTACGATACTTAAGATTGCTCAAATCCCTAATCTCAATAAATCAAAGGTTTGGATAAAGAATAATATAGGGTATGGATAATATTTGGGATACAAATTGGTGTAAAATAAAAAATAAACAAAACAGATAAATTAAAATCCTAAGTGTGGTAAATTACTTTCCCAACCATTCCATGAATAAGACTCATATCATTGAATAACTCACGCTTTAACACTTGAAACACACGCTTTAGGTAGACACGAATTATACTCAACAAAATCTCAATCAAAGAATAACCTTAGTTGGCGTTCCCATAACGGCCAACTCCCATTCAATCCATAAATATAATATACAACAAATAGTGGTGATATCGCCCACTTAATACAAAACTTTACATAAGTTGGTTAAAACAAACTTCCAACTTTTCCTTTTTCTTTTTCTTTTCTATTTTTTCGATTTCTTTTTTTTTTTTTTTTTTTTTTTTTGACATCAACATATGTGTGTAAAATTTCACAACTTTTCTATCACTATTTTTCTGGATAATTTTTCCATACTCTTCATACTTTCAGAAATAACTGTAATAGCGAAAGTAGTAAACACACGAAAAATAAACTCAAAGATATACAATATTTACTTTCATACCAATTGCATTGTGCAATTTCCTGACTCAACCAAAGATAATGAATTACGCACGCGAACATAGGTAATGTAAGGAAACACACTTTGCCTAAAGCAATTAACCACGGATTTTAATCTACAAGGTAGGCTAAGGTGTAAGGGTGTAACGAAACATTATAACAAAGGTGTAAGAAACGAAAGGAATGGCTCTGAGTGTTTTTCTAGGGGTATCTTACTCTAAAAGTGAGAGTAACAAAAGGGTTTATACGGGGGTTAACTAACCAATGTAGTTAGTTAATATCACGTAACATATAAAGGCTATTTGGGTGTAATCCTAGAAATTTACCAATTTAGACAGGTCATTCCAATTATATAGATAATACTTATTATGGTGGTCTCGAATAGTATACAAGTCAAGTTCTAAAGTTTACAAGTCACCGGCACACTCATAGATTTGTAAATTTTGAAAAGTTCACAATTTTTTGAAAATAATGTTATGTGTGCAGCTATGTAATTTAGACTTTAAACAAAAACATGCTAAAAATTTAAATTTTGATATATTAAGCGCATTTTAAGCATATTTTGAAAAAGTTTAGGACAAGTAAGTGTTCTAATTCTCCAATCCCCCCACTTAAGTTAAACAACGTCCTCATTGTTTGTATCAAAGATTAAAAACTGGAAAATAAAAGAATTAGAACAGAAAAACTCCCCTGAGATTTGCTCGGTATGATCCTCCATTATTCGTATAAGAGCAAAAATCAACTTTCTTGTGGATGAGAACGTTTAAGCTTCAAAAATGATGTATCCACAAGAATGCAGGAATCTATAATACCATTCAGACTTTAACACACCTGAGTTAAGAAGGTTCAAACTTGCATAATACATTAGTAGTTAGTAAAAATAAAACTAAAAAATTAAAAATGAAAATCATCAGGTCAGTCGATACGCCGTATCTTATGGAAGAAGATACGCCGTATCGAGCCTGGAATAAGTACGAAATAAAATAAAATAAAGGATAGGATGCGTCGCATCTGTTTTACTAGATGCGGCGCATGTATTTACCAAACAGTCTGTTGTAAAAATGGGCTAGTTCCATGGTTCATCTCTCGGGTTCTCTCGTTCATTCATGCTGAACTTAATGCCAGTCTTCATCAAATATAACAAGAAACATAAACTGGAACATTAGATATAATCATGATAATATAATTCAATACAATCCCAAAAATGATAAATATAATGTATGAGGAATAATGTCTATAAATCGAGCACATGAGATCATGGGTCTGTGGGGTCGTCTCCTGCAGGTGAGCGGGTCTCAGAGGTGCTGGCATCGTCGGTCCTGGGACGGACTCTGCGAGGGAGACGAGAGTATCTGACCATGCCCCTGACGTGTGTGCCATCTGGGAGATGATGGCTCGTGCCCTGATGCTCTAGGAGCTGACTCACACTCTCCACTAGCCAACCTAAGTCCCTCCTGACTATAGTGAGGTCGGCTCTCATCCCGTCGACTACGCCTCTCAAAGCTCTAACCTCCCCCTCAACTAGCTCAACTCTCTGCCCCACTGTACGTGCAACTGGTGGCTGGGGTGCTGGTGCCTCCTCCTCCTGGGCTGGAGCAGCAGCCGGAGCTCCCTGGGGACCTCCCTGCTCAGCCTCTACCTCTGCTGGTCTCGCGGGGCCCAATGCCACCCAGTAACATCCCCCCATAACCATCTCACATATCCCCAACCTGACCAAATAATCCTGCCCAATAACCGGTAGACTGGTCACCACAACCTCTAACCCGGCAGGAATCTCATCCCCGATCACACCAAAATGACGGGCCAGCCTAGATACAAAATGCCCTCCAGTCATCTGGCTCCTCCTATCTCTCCCTAGAGCTCCCCTATGGAGAAAATGTGCCAAAAAGTGAGGGATGTTCACCGCTAATCCCTCATCCATGCTCCTCAGAAGGAAGAGGTCAAGAGTGGTCACCTTCTCAGGTGACTGACCTCTCCCAGCAATGGTCAGTGCTATCATCCTATGGCATAATCTCCTCATAGGCTCCCTAATCAATGTGTAGGATGGGGTGGAAACAGTAGAATCACCTCCGGAGGATATCCTCTCCCAGAAATCTCCCAGCAACATCCTATCTGGCACCGCCCTCAAACTCTCAGCCCAGTACCTGGAAAACCCAGCAGATCCAAGCTCCTCAACAGTGTGTAACCCCATAGCCAAAATAAACTGCCTCATCGACATCTGTCTATGCACACCACCCAACCTAAAAACAAGAGTATCAGCTGTATCAATCTCCAAATCCGTCTCCCTGTAATGAACTGTGCTAAAGAACTCCAGCATGAGCTCCCTAATCAGAGGCTCGTCAATCCCGAACAACCTCTCCCATGCATGTGACCTAAACACAACCTCATCATCATCATCCCTCACTACCATCTCCAGCCTATCATGAAGACCAACAACTGCATTCCCCCCGTCAATCAACCCAACATCAGCAAAATCCAAAACCGAGACTCTAAAGATTTTCCTAAAGAAAATCGATCTAAGTCTCTGCACATAATCGGCCTCAGTATCTGCTGTCAGTCCCATGGTCTCGAAACGGAGCCACATGTGCCTGCGTTCAGCAACCGGTAGTTCCATCTGAAATAAATTTTAAATGTTAGAAAGCAGTTCTGAAGTGAGGTTGATACGGCGCATCTGATAAATCAATGCGGCGTATCTAAGTTGCATAAAGGAGATGCGGAGCAAGCAATAGAATACGGCGTATAGGGATGCGTCGTATCTAAGTTAAGTAATATGGCGTATATGGAAGTATTTAAATTGGAAATAGGTTGTTACGCCGCATCAAGTAACTTAGATGCGCCGCATCTAGCAATATATCAGTATAAAATAGAGGGGGTCAGGCACGTATTCCAAGAATCCGGACCCGTGACGTAAATTCCAACTTAACATAACAGTTCCATTTATCCCAATATCAATATCTAAAATTTCCTATAACCACAACATCTCATATTCCCTCCAAAGTTCAAAATAAACCTTCCGAACCCTAATTTTTATTCAAATTAATTCGGTTCCAAATTCAATGATCAATTCAAAAATTAATATGGGGGAAATCATCTAGTCCAAGTTCTAATAAAAGCCCCTGAACTTGCAATCAAAATCGATATATAGCACAAACCCTAATTTTTAAATTGAACAAAATTAAATAGAATAATCACCTTATATTGCGATTAGGATTTGGTCTAGAGTTTGGATTAGAAGTTTGATTCAAGAAAAGAACTCAAATTATAGGGTTTAATTTCGTCAAGAAGTGTGCATTTTTACTGTGTGAAAATTTGGGTAATAAGTTGAAATCCGGCGCATCTCTTTCGTATTTATAGGGTAAGTACGATGCGCCGTATCGCATAATTGTATGCGCCGTTTCTCATCTAAATTCGTTGACTTGTCAATAAATGTTAATTAGTCAGAGATACGGCGCTTAGAAAACTAAGATCCGCCGTATTACTGTGCTAGTGAACGAAATTTAAATAAGGAACGTACCTTGGCCTCCGCAACACATTTCCTTACACATCAAATTGGGGTAAAACGGTATACCATATGATATATATAAATTCAAGATAAGAACAATAAGCATATCCGTTTCATTAATGATTATAATCTTCTTGTTTAGTGGATAATGATTTACTCCAAGGTTATGAGCAAATATCGTTTTAAGCTTACAAAATTAAGATTATTTTCGGGAGAGGTTTCGTAGAGAACTCTCTATAAGGCTAGGTAAATTAATGTATAGGATACCTGGAATTCTATTTCAAGAATTTTAAGATACTCAAATGTTACCAGTACTGAATTCTCCTCCACTCTTGTCGTTTTATTTCAGCCTTTCAATCATCGAAGGTTTGATTACTCCAGCTAGCGTCTCTTGGTTAGGTTCAGAATGTAATCTTCCATAGTGATGCTTAAGCCATCATTTATCCTGAAAATAAACCAACTTGTGCACGAGAGTAGTGGAACGATCAAAGTGAATATCAAAAATCAACTATATTTATTTAATTAAATGTGTCGTATTAACAAAAGGTAATGCGCCGTATTTTCGTTACGTTTCAAAATACAAGATTTTTGATTCAGAAGATGCGCCGTATCGATAGAAATCGATGCGTCGTATCTGTTTAATAATTCAAAAACTGTTTTTAATATAAATAGACAATACGCCGTATCTGTTAAAACAGATGCGTCGTATGGCGTTAGG